>CM068962.1:90681847-90696666 GCA_035128595.1 Eptatretus atami | reverse complement strand
AAGATTGTTTGTCCCCTATAGGTTGTCGCTTTCTCTGATAATGGTATATAAGATTGCTTTGTCCCCTATAGGTTGTCGCTTTTCCTGATAATGGTATATATTAAGATTGTTGTCCCTATAGGTTGTCGCTTTCTCTGATAATGGTATATTAAGATTGCTTGTCCCTATAGGTTGTCGCTTTCTCTGATAATGGTATATTAAGATTGTTTGTCCCCTATAGGTTGTCGCTTTCTCTGATAATGGTATATTAAGATTGCTTGTCCCCTATAGGTTGTCCTTTCTCTGATAATGGTATATTAAGATTGTTTGTCCCTATAGTTGTCGCTTTCTCTGATAATGGTATATTAAGATTGCTTGTCCCTATAGGTTGTGCTTTCTCTGATAATGGTATTTAAGATTGTTTGTCCCTATAGGTTGTCGCTTTCTCTGATAATGGTATATTAAGATTGTTGTCCCCTATAGTTGTCGCTTTCTCTGAAATGGTATATTAAGATTGCTTGTCCCTATAGGTTGTGCTTTCTCTGATAATGGTATTATAAGATTGCTTGTCCCCTATAGGTTGTCGCTTTCTCTGATAATGGTATATTAAGATTGTTTGTCCCCTAAAGGTTGTCGCTTTCTCTGTATAATGGTATATTAAGATTGCTTGTCCCCTATAGGTTGTCCTTTCTCTGATAATGGTATATTAAGATTGCTTGTCCCCTATAGGTTGTCGCTTTCTCTGATAATGGTATATTAAGATTGCTTGTCCCCTAAACGTTGTCGCTTTCTCTGATAATGGTATATTAAGATTGCTTGTCCCCTATAGGTTGTCGCTTTCTCTGAAATGGTTATTAAGATTGCTTGTCCCCTATAGGTGTCATTAATATGTTTGGAGAACCTTTATGTACAGTATTAAATCACAGCTCAGAGAAGACCAAGGTAACAATGGATAGAAGGTTAATATACTCACAGTTAGGTGGTGGGGAAACAACAAACAAGAGCACATGAGATGGGCGTGGGGAGGGAGGAGGGAGAGAGAGAGAGAGAGAGAGAGAGAGAGAGAGAGAGAGCAGCTGCCAGCTGAAAGGGGTGGGTGTAGTGTGGCAGGAATTAACAGAGAAGGAAAGGATCAAAAATATGGAATTATTTGAGGGAAGTTTGTGATTGTGCTGACTGAAGAAGGTGATTCGATACACAGGAGAAATGAGGAATAAAGGAGTTGAGGAGGCTAGGTCTGCATTTTGGAATGTCAACAAGTTGTGGGTTACAGGAGGAATGCGTGCATCCAGGAAAAGACAAAAGACTCAAACCAGAAGAGCAACAGCAGAAAACATAAAAGCCATTATCCTGGCTGTGATGAGATAGTAGTAGGCATTGTGCTTAACTGCTTCCTTGTGAAAAATGACAATGATTTTGAAAGTTTTGTATTCTACAGCATCCAGGAGAGACGGGTGTAAAGTGGGGGCGCAAGCCCATAAGATAGAGCAGTTGTGAATTGAGATACAGACTGAGCCAAAGGCCTTGCAACACCTTTATCTGTAGCCATCTCTCTTATCTAACAATTCAGCACCTATCCTCAAAATTAATACACTTGATCTGATCTGTGCTCCTTTTAGAAGTCATGAAGTTATCAGTATGCCAGTATTATACAGGGTGCTTCAAAAAAAAATGTTAATACTTGTTTGCTCCAAAGTCAATCTCGTTGCCATTTCAGTCAACTGCAAGCGAAAGAAAAAAAAAATTCTCAGCAGTGAAACATTTTTTGAAGCACCCTGTAAATCAGGAAAGGTATGATGAAGCTAAACGTTAAACACCACGCTGGAGAGATTTTGCAATTTGCCCCGAGTCAAAGATGAAAAACCTTTACATGGAAGATGGGACAATCAGCTTAAGATGTGCATCATATGGTGGTTTTAGTTCTTGGATTTGGTTCCAAGAGGAATCAAATGCAAAACCAGACAGTTCATCGGTGAGCATGAGAGCTAGTGATCCACCCTGCCAGTCTTGACAAGTATTATAAAACCCAGAATGTAAAAGTACATATATTTGCATATACGCTCGTAATTGAATTTTGAAAATACAATGGGAGGGAAAAAGAATTCTTGAGCCATCTCTTTTGCACTGTGGGCGATGTGCTAAATAAAGTGACTGATCAGATGGGTTCATTAGTGATGGATATGAATGATTACAGATGTGAATATAATATATACAATGTTTGGTAAAGCATCTTGATTTATACAGATGGGGCACACGTTTCCTGCTGCTTGCTCAAAAGCCTGCCAGCGGGCTTCAGGCTTCCTGTCATGTTAGGCCATCGCAAGCCACTGGAAGTGCAGCCGGCTGAGTACAAGGTTGCCTACTGGGGTGCAGGCGATATTTCGAGGAAGAAATAATTAATTGTACATCGGATTTCAGAATCAGCATTCCTTTGATTAAACAGTGATCCAAGGCGCATGGTTGTGGTTGTACACGTATCACTTGCTGGAAAAGGACATTAGGAGACATCAGTGTGTCTGAATCACAAGGACACTAATATGCAAACAAAAAAATTACTGGAATTACAAGACAATAGTCGATATTGGAAAAAAGGAGCACTGACTATTCAAAGAGCCCTTTACCAATTTAGCAAACTCAGACGTGTAATGGTAGTAGTGTCCATTCTGGTCACTTTAGACACCACTCATACTCGACAATACTCTGTTGTTGTTTCACATGCAGCATGTGGCCGCTGGTTGCATCATTTTCTGGAAGCACAGCTGTGCCAATGATGCAGTGGCCCCTGTTACCAGTAAGCTGGCATTCATTTTGTCAACCTCAGAAGGACGACAGGCTGAGTCAACTCACCTGGTGGTAATTAAATGGTGAGACATGGGCTCAAATTCAAGATCCTCAGATCTTAGGCCAGCTCCACCTTAACTGTTAAGCCAACACCGAACTTGACAATACCATACTCGATAACGCTGTGTCAAAGAGATAATGATAACGAGATAACGAGATAACGAGATAACGAGATAACGAGATAACGAAGATAACGAGATAACGAGATAACGAGATAACGAGATATAGAGATATAGAGATATAGAGATATAGAGATATAGAGATATAGAGATATAGAGATATAGAGATTATAGAGATATAGAGAGAGAGAGAGAGAAGAGAGAGAGAGAGAGAGAGAGAGAGAGAGAGAGGAGAGAGAGAGAGAGAGAGAGAGAGAGATACTTTTTGTCTATGAATTGCTTTACGTCTTTATTCATTAATTACGCATTATTGGAATGTACCTTTTAAACTGCTGAGACCCCTTCGAACTTTTGAAGACCCTTTAAGATCCTAAGGACTTAAGACCCCAAAAGTCCAAAAAGTCCCGAGACCCAAAATTCCCAAAAAATTCCGAAGGACTCAAAAGTCTCAAAAGTTGCCAAGGGCCCAAAAGTCCCAAAAAGTTCCCGAGGATCCAAAAGTCCCAAAAGTTCCCGAGGACCCAAAAGTCCCAAAAAGTCCCTGAGCACCAAGAAGACCCAAAAGTCCCAAAAGACCATCAAGGCTGTGAAGAACAATGAAAATTTGGTCCATCAGACCAACGGGCCCATAAGTCTCTCAAATAATTATGCAACACTTTGTGAGACACGAATACACGCACACGCACACATGCATACATACATACATACATACACACACACACACACACACACACACACACACACACACACACACACACACACACACACACCTTCTCCTTTTACAAATATATGCAAAAATCTAGTATAATTACTTTCCCGAAGGAGAGGGGTATTACATTTGTGTCCGTTTGTTTGTCTTCTGTCAGTCTGTTTGTACGCACAGTCTGTGTGTTTTTCTTTAAGTTTTTTTCTTTAGTGTTTTTCTTTATGTGTTTCTAAAAAACTTAGTGTTTTTCTCCACACCGCTTGTCGTTGAGACGAAATTTTCACACATTGGAGCGACTACTCATATATAATGTTTTATTGGTATATATAACGTCATACGTCACGTGGTGTGGCAGCCATGTTGGAAAAAACAGGAAAACTTTGGACCTCTGTATCTCTGAAACCACACCAAGAAAACAGAAAAAGGCAATCACAGATTGCAGACCATTACCAGGACTTCTCTTTTGTGTGGTGTATTTTTGGTGTGGCATTTGTGTATGGTGTGTTATGTAATTTAAATATATATATATATTTTGGATACAATTCGAGTCGTATGAGAGCTAACACACAACGCACAGCAAGGGGGCATGAGACAAGAGGAGCGGGAGAGGGAAGGACAAAAACAGTGGGGACAGAGACATTAGGAGATCTGTGGAAGGAGAGGATGGGGCGGGGAACACGGGTATACAAGATGGACACTACAGGGACTTTCAGGAAGGAAAGCAGGGAATTTTAAGGAGGTGGGTTTGGGGTGCATTAACGGGGAAGAAAATATCGAGGTTTTGGATGGGGAAGATAAGAGGTGTGTGTGAACAGCTGTTTTGAAGGCCTGGAGGGAAGAATGAGATTGAAGAAGTGTGGGAGTTTATTCCAAAGGTGGGAAAAAAAAGAGGAATGAAAGAGTGAAGGTGAGCAGTGATTCTTGATTTTGGTAGTTTTATCAGAAGGAGGTTGCTGGCGACTCCTTGAGCCCTGCGGAAATATGGGGGAGAGGACATATCGCCACAGAGCAGGGGTGCAAGACTGGAGAGGAGACGGAAGACAAAAAAGACCATGACTGCTTGTGGTGAGGGAGTGAGAGGCCCAAAGACTCAGCTTCACTGTCGCGGGAGATACCATAATCATAAACGCCTTAGTTTTCACAGCCGTGAAGAAGAGAAAGTGAGAGGCAGGAGCACCAGCCAGTTTGCACAACGGAGGATCCCAGTCGGCGACTGGCTTTGGCGGCCAGATTGGAAATGTGGTTTTCCCAGGAAAGATCATGGCAGATAGTGAGACCCAGAAGCTCGATGAAAGGAATTCTTCCAGAGGATTGTTGAGAAAGTAGATGGGGGGGGGGTCTAAATGGTCCTTTCGGAGAGAGATATAGTGAGAGTGTGAGATTTGTCATGATTGAAAGACATGTTCCACGTGTTTGGACCAGTTGTGATTTTACCCAGATCTGCAAAGAGCGAAAAAAGCTACTGCTTCCGGTCTGAGGGATGACAGATGGTACGCAGAGGTGGACGTTATCAACAAAGAGATAAAGAGGATTTTCCAGAGAGTCGGAATCATTGATGGAAAACCATAAAAGAAACAGGGCCCAGAACGCTGCCTTGAGGACTCCAGCCTGGACAGGAGAAGAGGGATGAGAGAACTCCATTCAGGGACACACGTTGACTGCGACAGAGAGGAAGTCTGCGAGACATGGTGGAGATGGCCTTGGATACCATATCTTCATCATAGGAAGAGAGTTTGGTGAGCAGGGCAGGGTGCCAGACCGTGTCAAAAGCACGTGATATATCCAGGGATACGGCTCGGATCCTGTCTGGCATTGAGACACTCCATCCATTGTTGGAGAGCAGAAGCAGCATATCCAGGGTAGAGTGACCGTTTCTGGAAACCAAATTGATGATCGGAAATCAGTCCATTGGAGAAGAGGAAGGATTTAATGTGTCTGAAGCGATGATGGATTCCATAACTTTGCTATGATTGGCAGCAGGCTGATTGGTCTGTAGTTGCAGAATCTGTTTTTGCATCTTTTTTATGAGGGCGGTAATGTTGCTGATTTCAGGCAGATGGCAGATGACCTTGAGCAAATGGAGGGTGAATAGAACAGAGAGAGGGAGAGCAAGAGCAGAGAAGCAGGTTTTCAGACAAAATTAATGAGATAAATTTTTTTTTTAATTCTGGCTGCCAGACCATCGCATCTGATCAAGTCGAAATTTAAAACACGTATTCCCCATCACTACTCGATCATAAATGTGAAGTTTTCGTGTCATTGATTAAAGTTCCAGAGAAAACATTATTTCATGTTTTTCCTCATCCATATGGCTGTCAAACATGTGACCTATCAATTATTCCTCAACAACCCTTGTACACCATGGTTTGGGGAAACATTTGCTGTGAAGTTTCCCTCAATTTGTCCAGCCGTTCTGAGACAAGATTTTTTAACAGGGTTTTTTAAACCAGGTTTTAACATGAGGTGGAAGAGAGGCACACACACACACACACACCACACACACACACAACACACACACACACACACACACACACACACAGAAAATTTATATTTTCTGAAAATTTACCAGAGATAATAAATGGCTCTTATTAAGAGAAAAGATATTCGGTAATGAGTAAGTGACAGACTATGTGTTAGTGAAGAAAGAACTAAAGCCCAAAGTGAGCCCAGAGATGGGATAACGATGAAACTATTGAAGCTAATTATGCACACCTGCCTGCCTCAATTTGCCTAGATACAGCAAAAGGTGCCACCAAATGTTTTTGTTAGGGATTACATAATGCAAGATGAAACACTAATGCCAGTCCAACCACCTACCTACTTGCCAGTCCAAACCATACCTATTGCCAGTCAACCACCTACCTACTTTCCAGGTCCAACCACCTACCTACCGCTCCCTTGCATTACATAATATGTGAGACAGACCTGAACACTAACAGCAAACCATTGAGACACTTTATATCACACCGTCTCCCTGTCTTTAACTCCTTTTGTGTCTGTCGGTATTAGCGTTAAGTGTTTCTCTTTTTTTTTTAATTACACAATCGAGGCTCAGCGAAAGAGCTAGAACTTTCATCCATACACCTTTATATACTCACACTTCACAATGTATATATTTTTCTAAGGAAATAATGTTGTGAATCAAAAGTTTCCAATTTCCAGAATGTTCGAGAGACAAAAGACGATTCGATCCTTTTTTCAGTCATCACTGTTCACCCACCGCTGGGAATTGGTGACAGTGGCTGGAACGAGCTAAGAAATGATAGACAGTTGCACCACGTTTTACTGGTGCAGGATTATTCTTGGTTAAATAATGTATTTGACTCTATTAAATATATCGAAGACAGGTTTCCCTTTCTCTCAAGTCCTTACAACCGACCCAGGAATGCGGAATCTAAGCTCATGGTTCAAGCTCAAAAGTTTGATTCAAATTCTGCTCATCTCTCTGACAATGATTATCTCTTCTGCTGATTCCACCCTCTGCCATATAATCTTCTCATCCATCAAAATTGCAGGCAGTGGCCTCTTCCATCTCTGCAGACACTTGACATAATCATGAGCTGGTAAGACACTTGTAATATGTCTTTCAACCCCGACAAATCCCACACACTCACCCTATCTCTAAGAAAGGACTGGTCTTGCAAACCCTCCATATACTTTCTAAACAAACCACTCAAAGTGGTTAAAGTCACTCAAACTTTGGGCCTCATATCAGCCATACTCTTCTAGGGCAGACTATATTTCTGAGATCGGGCTCGAAAGTCAGCCGTCGACTGGGCAACTTTCTTGTGTAACGTGTTTCCTCGCCATCTGACCTTTGTTAACATACATGCCTTCATTCGCAGTCTGCTCAACCCCTTCGGTTACGCCCTGCATCCACCCTTGCCCTTCTTTATGTTGTGAAAAGCAAGGCCCTTAAATAATTTGGATCTCCCACAACAAAAGCTGAGTGTCTCAGCCTTTTACTTTCACATCCAGGAAGGTTGGTGGCCTCTTTGGATTCTACCAACTTCCTTTTTTGGTCTTGCACCCCTCTGCCCTCCCCCATCCATAACTATGATATCTTCCCCCAAATGCCCCCATTCCCAAGCACTCTCCTTTTCCACTTATTGTGATGTCCCTCTCTTCCTCGCCTCTTTTGTTTATTGTTTATTGGTGGTTGTTCCTTTTATGTTTCATCCCACTTTCCCCTTCTCTTCTTGTGTTTCAGCTTGTGTGCCAGCTGTTTCACCCAATGTATTCCTCTCCCCCTCCCCTTGATATGCACTCTCACTTCTGTTCTGTTGTTGGTGTTTCCCCCTTTTCCATTTGTCCATTCCATTCTGCTCTAGCTCGTCCAAGAGCTTCGACCATGTACTGCACACAAAAATAAATCCTCACTATCTCTCAGTATTCGATGCTAGATTTGAACATATTGCTGATAACCTTTAAAGACAAACACAAATTGGTTCCTCCCTACATTTCTAACCTAATCACACCTTACATGTCTGCTAGAATCTACAGTCTGCAGTCTAACAACAGGATCGCCGAACAGTCCTTGCACCACGATGAAGACTTTTGACAAATGAAACATTCTTCATACAAGGGTTTAGGATTTATAGAGGAACTGAATGACAAAAGACAGCAAGTTCACAAACTCCCAAAGGTATGGAGAGGGGGTGCGTGGACAGAGTAGCAGAGGCTGGAGGAACAAGAGCAGGTGTTTATCTTGTGTCAAAATAAAGAGCCACCAAACCTGCTACTTGTGGAGAACAACAGTCCTTGGGAATCCACCTCCTGCCTTGAGATCCATGGCATGGAAAGCCTTGTTACGCACCCTCAAAGAGCAAAGTGGGAAGCAGGACATCAGCCAAAAGTGGTGGAGCCATACTCCATGGAGCTTGTATGACAAGCCTTGTACTACACTGTGTGACCTCAGTGTGGCTCAGGATAGCTCCAGAATATTGCACTTTAAAACTCTCCGCCTCAAAATATACGTCTCATCATTCAAATTTTTTAAATCTCTCTTAAAACCAGGACATGATGATAGCAAAGCCAAACTATTCTCTTATACAGAAAAAACACCAAGGCATTAGGGACAACCACACCGTACCCCATGCAACCACCAGCACCACTGTTTCATTCATGATTACTCTCCCTCCCTCCCACGATTTTACTCCCCAAACATATATTGGAGTTGCTTCTACATTAATTTTTGCTTTTCTTATCCAGACTTTGCCTTCTTGTCAAAGACACTTGAATTGCTCTCTAAGTGAAAAATCATACAAACTAGATTTATGGCATCGTGTGCCACACTGAACCTCCCAGCTAGAACAGTTCGACTCTCTACTGTGGATCCGGCATCATGGTATCTCGACGCCTCGAAACACATTTGTACTCCAAATCGACTTTTATGGTCACCCTAATCATCTTCTACCAAGATTTGTTCTTCTCACGCATATTAGCAACTTTCATTGAAACTACTTCTGAGCTATAAGTTGTTTCATACAGGACAATCTCAATGTAAAGAGATGCCTCGTAGCGAGTAAAATTCGATATCCGCGCCTAGGATCTCGACATTTCTATGCATATTCATCAATTGTCCTTTGTCGACCTAGCTGAAAACCGAATCCATCAATTCGCTCTGACCCGTCGAACACAAACTTAAAATCTCTCGGTCTTTGTTACATGACAGACAGGCTGAACACAAAACCTCATGCATCCAACTTTCGTGCGGTACTAAGATGTGTAGTCCTTGCACTCAATGTTGTAATGGATTCTCATCAAAAACACTGATAAGTATGACGTTTTCTAAGCTCACCCAACCTCATGGAAAGGATCCATTCAGATTAATTTCCAGGCACACGATCGGTGGATTCACATCCAGACTCTCCAAATCGTATCGGTGACCTTATCGGTCAGCAACATAGCACTGCACCAAATTATGGGACGTGATTCTACTGTAACCATGCCAAACTTTCTGTTACTTTTCAACATCCAAGGCATGACGAAGGTGAAAACACATTGAACCTTCCATCCACTGCTCCTGCTCGACGTGAAAATATGTTGGGTCCGTCGGCTGCTTTTGGCATTGTCCCAATAACCTTGAGATAGCAGGTACTGGCGGCTCTCTGGAAACTCCCCTACTCTGCTAGACAATGCGATACCAATTCTCACGTCTCCAGTCAATCGTACCAAAGATCCAGAATAGTTAACAGATGACATATCACGGCAGCTCATCAGATGGACCAATGCGACATTTCTCACCAACCAGCAATCCTTCTTTTCAAGAACAGATGAAAGGACAACTGTTACCCTTGCAGATATTCGTCACGATATCGTGTACTTACATACACCTAATTGTTGAACGCCTCCTTGATCCAGATTCGTCTGCTTTCTAGACTGCCTAGTATCTAAGGCTTGATGTTTCCGATGGTTGTAGCATAGCACAGTGCACACATTAGCGATTGTCCAATGCGTGCATCTGAGGCCTTGCGTAATTGTAATACTTGATGCCGAAAGAGAGTGTAAAATCCTCAATGCGCCTCGTTTTGCCTTCATATCGATACAATGAGAGGAAGATTTTTAAAATTGTCATTTTCTCTGCACCAAAGCACAGCGGAGGGCACAGAGAACGCAGAGTGAGTAAGAGGGGCCTTAAAGGATATTCTTTTCGGTAATGCAGGGCATCATCAATTATACGTCCATCTTCCGAGTACACCAGTCATTGCTATGCATCCTTGAGGCTTTAACTGTAATCTCGCATTACTGAGGCAAACTGTTTACGTATACATAAATGTATCGTCAATCGTTGTAGGTCAATCAGGAACACTTAGAGATTCTCAAAAAATGGATCACGGTGTGACGTGCGGCTACCCGACCGAGAGGCCGCGTAAACTGTCAGAGAGTGGAAAATAGGAAAAAAAATTCAGTGTCTTTGATAAGTTGGACAAGCAATTATCATAGTGAAGAAGCTTTGCGACTGAATACTCTCATTAGTCAATTGTGATAACATTTGAATTTGTCCTCCTACATGGAGTCAGGGTCTTGAATTCAATTATTTCCTTTTGCTGATGCCATGGACACACCTAAGATACGGCGAGCGTTGACACGTTTTATAAATCACAAGACCAAAACCCTTCCCATTGTGCAATGTCACTGTTCGAATGATTCATATTCTTTTTCTGTGCCATCCCATGAGAAATTTTCCCAGAACAAAACATTCTGTGAAACACACAACCCATTATATTTGTACTCTATCTGGATAGACACAACTGGTGTTTGGGCAGGTTTCATTTGAGAAGGTTGTCGATATTACTGATGATCTCATATCAATATGGATCATTTTCAATGGAGCTGTCCTGGTGGACCATATATTACAACGTGCGCAAATATAACAGAATTTTGACCCCCTCACGCTCCCACCTCCGACCCCCCCCGCCCCCAACTTCACCGTTGATTTCTCCTCCCATGACTTTACTCCCAACCTCTTTCCATTCTCTAAACAACTCACAAACACTTTCTTATGTATTTCCTCTATTTTTCTTTGCTTGGTCCTCTCAATAAAAAAAACAGAGATCGAGACTCATGGAAGAGTTAAATGAAGAGGAGTGACTAGGCTACCAATAACAATAGCTCACAAGAATCGAGTTGGCATAAAAGGAAAGAGAGACATGTGGAAGAAATAACACACAAAGGGAACTACTACAGGAGCTTCAGGAGCTAAAGTAAGGAGCTACAGATGTAAGATTACCAAATGGATTGAGTGATCAGCCACTTAAACTATAGGATACTGATCACACCAAATCGATGATTTATGACATGGATTTCAATTGTCGACTCCATGACCAAATGACATTACTCCAAACCTTGTCCTCCTTTCTTATTAGTTATTTACATCTTGCTTTCCATCCTCATTTCTGCGAGGATTGGGCTGCAGGATAGCCTGAAAGTATGCACACTCGCCTCTGAGCTATCAAGCATCAGATTGATCTCCAGCCCCGCTATTAACAGTCATCTTGGTTGTTCGTCAGACAGCGGTGATACATCTGCAATGTGCGTGCCGGCCCAGGATGGACGTTAATACTAGCATCCATTCTGCCAGTATTAGTTTGTAGATGTTTAAAGACCCTATGGTATCCTTTGCAAAGATTAGGTGAGCTGTTACCGCACCTTGATCACAAATCTACAATTCCTGTTCACCTACGTGGTCACTGCAATCAGCACGCACTAGCTACGCCTCCTGCAAGAGTGAGGCCAAATCCACAGCCACATATTACTACGACTACAAAACATCTATGAGAGTTAACATGTGGCACCAACTTTGCCTGCATAGTCTCAGATGAAGATTCCTGTTGTCGAACCGTCCGAACGAGCATGTTAGTCTGTGATTAGACAAATTATTCCAAAATAATACGGCAAAAAAAATTAACACAAAATTGTTGAGAAATCTAATATATATATATATTGTTACGAATATGAGATTCTAACACACCGAGAACACCAGGCAGGAAAGGAACGAGAGTGACCGAGCTGCAGGACATTGTGGAGTAGGAATGAAGGCTGTTCAGGACCAGTAAACTGGCTTACGATTTTATGGGGATGCTGTTCGGGCCAATACCGCCGTGTGATTTTGTGTGTCAAAGCCCGAAGCTACCCCCTTTGTGTTCTGCTGTGTGTAGGAGGAGCATGCCCGGCACTCCCTTACTTGAACTAGTAATATGCCTCAGGAGGGAGGCCACAATCTGCATTGCTGCTTAAGTGCTCGCGTTTTGTCAGACGCCGACATTAGTGCGCCAGTTTTCAGCACTCTAGCGAAATATCATTCTGGAAAAAATGCAAGAGGCTTCAGCTGTGCCATCACGACTGATTCGCTTATTTAGTTGGATGACAACTGCATCTGCTCGACATATAAAATGCCAAGAAGGCCAATTAAGCGGTTCTAACAGGCAGCAGATTGGCCAAACATCCTTGGAGGTCCCTGTACTTTGCGTGTGCTTGATACAAGGACCTCTACCGAGTCCCGTCGCAAGTTAGAAGCCGCAGAGTTTGCTTCAACTGCCAGGCTCAAGAGGGGAGGTTTGTGCAGATTGCCAGTGGTCTGACCTGTGCACAACTGGTGCTTCAACGGGATTCCCTTGGGGCACCATAGTAGGTCTGAGTGCAGTGTTTTCAGCGCAAGAGGTTGCTCGGGTGGTTGTTTGGCTTCGTCCCAACAGGCAGATTGATGACATGGGTGAAGTTTTCTCTTACTGAATGGTGCTGAGCACTCATGGGGCTACTCCTGAGGAGGGATCAGTGGATGGATGTGGCATTGACGACTGGTGTGGTTCTTGTGGAGGTGAGCATCATATAGTGGACATATGCTGGTACTGGAAGACAGGCAGTTGTGGGGGTTCAACTAGGGGTGATGAGCGTTGTGGTTGCAGTTGTGCAGTCAGTGTTGGGAGTGATGGGGGCGGTAGTGCATTGTGCATGATTGTGGGGTCGGATAGGAAGGGGAGGGAACC
This sequence comes from Eptatretus atami, assembly GCA_035128595.1. Classification (NCBI taxonomy): domain Eukaryota; kingdom Metazoa; phylum Chordata; class Myxini; order Myxiniformes; family Myxinidae; genus Eptatretus; species Eptatretus atami. The sequence continues at coordinate 90,683,533 of CM068962.1, read as the reverse complement.
AGGGAGATAGTTTTAGGCAGGGATGAGGCCAATGAATATGTGCACTCTCCATTTTGTCACAAAGATACAAAAATATTGTGTTGTTTTTGAGCAGAGGGGTGGGGATATTGTAGGAATATTGGATAACATGTTGTTGAGTATGTGGACCAGGTTTTATGTTGGGGACTAGGGTTTTGCAGGGTGGCGTTTCCAAGCAGATGCACGAAGGGCAAATAAGGGTGAAAAGGAATTAGAGAGGATTGTGAAAGAGCAACAGAGAGCAGCGTTTTAGGACACGTAGCTGACGCCGTCCGTCCGATTGCCAGAGTCAGAATTTAATGAATGAAAGAACCATCTCCACCTTCTCAGTTGCAAGAAACAGACTACAGGAGCAGTTGGGTTAGGAGGTGGGTCTCGTGAGTAAGGGTGGGACAACAAATTTGGAGACAAACCAGAATTGAGCATTCAGCCGTACTCACGGCAGGTCGGCCGTGGTGCCATTGACAGTAAGGGAGGATTGGGTGGGCGCATTACTCCAAGACAGACTTATTAAGGCACACCAGGTTTCGAGGAGGAAGAGGATTTGAAAGTTCCAGTCCTGAGGTTGGACAGATTATTGTTTCCTGGCTCTCCTGAGAAGAGAGTGGACACACTTGTTGTGGACTTTTTGGCATGCACTGAAGATTGCTTTGGTCAGATTAGCCATCTTGGAAGAGAAGATAGTTGCTTCAGGCAACTGCCTTACCTTGGATTTCAGTGTAACATGGGTTGGAAGATGGGGAGGATATTGCAATACATGCATGGATGAGTCTGTGCATGAAGGTTTTAGTGGAGAATTCCGAGCTGAGTAATATACGGGTAGTAGATATGGGAGATCATTCTGAAGAGAGACGACTGCTTGCAGTCCCTGCCAATCTGCCTCAGTGTAACTGCCACACTCGCCGGCATTGCAGGCAGCTCTTGTAGACATCAGCCGCCAGAAATTTCACTTTCACAAAGCATCATGATCAGATGAACCAATTGGAGCAGAGGAAGAGCAGGAGACATTTGGAGAAAATTAGTATCACCAAGTCCCGAAGAGCGGAGTTTCCCTTGTGATAACACTGGGCGTCGGGAAAGTTCCGAGATGATGTTCAGGCCCGCATCAGAGTCACAGAATCCTTTGGCCTAAGTTCCATGGCTAGTGGCAAGTACGACAACATGCAGGGCACCTTAATGTTGACCTATTGGTGACAAGCAAGGAAATCATGCCACTAGTCGTCAGAATGAGAAGGAGAGAGTGTGAGGTATGAGCTGCGTACAAAGCTTTTGTCCATGTAGTCTGAGAGAGAGGAGAGAGACGAGAAGAGAGCAGTTAAAGGATGAGACGTAGAAGAGAGGCCGAGGTAGAGAGAGAGAGTAGATGGCAGTCACTGGAGTTAGGTACAGTATAAACACTCCAGATGAACAGGAGGTAGGATCAGATGGGAGAAATGTAGTGAGAGGCATACGAAGTACTTATCGCTGGGCATATAGGAGGCTGTAAGATCAGGACAGTGGACAGTTGTGAAAGTCTGAGTCTTGATAGAAAGTCCCACACTCTGCTGATGTGCGGCGTTGGCTTTCAAGCCTATCAAATAGAGAACACAACTAACCGGGCGAGAGACAGGAAGCAGTCGAGGAAATCTATGGGAGGAACCAATTCTGTGAAAACAGATGATGTTCTGG
>CM068962.1:90669808-90680079 GCA_035128595.1 Eptatretus atami | reverse complement strand
GACTTGATCAGATGCGATGGTCTGGCAGCCAGAATTAAAAAAAAAAAAATTATCTCATTAATTTTGTCTGAAAAACCTGCTTCTCTGCTCTTGCTCTCCCTCTCTCTGTTCTATTCACCCTCTCATTTGCTCAAGGTCATCTGCCATCTGCCTGAAATCAGCAAACATTACCGCCCTGCATAAAAAAGATGCAAAAACAGATTCCTGCAACTACAGACCAATCAGCCTTCTGCAATCATCAGCAAAGTTATGGAATCCATCATCGCTTCAGACATTAAATCCTTCCTCTTCTCCAATGGACTGATTTCCGATCATCAATTGGTTTCAGAACAGGTCACTCTACCCTGGATATGCTGCTTCTGCTCTCCCAACAATGGATGGAGGTCCTCAATGCCAGACAGGAAATCCGAGCCGTATCCCTGGATATATCACGTGCTTTTGACACGGTCTGGCACCCTGCCCTGTCACCAAACTCTCTTCCTATGATGAAGATATGGTATCCAAGGCCATCTCCACTCATGTCTCGCAGACTTCCTCTCCTGTCGCAGTCAACGTGTGTCCCTGAATGGAGTTCTCTCATCCCCTCTTCCTGTCCAGGCTGGAGTTCCTCAAGGCAGCGTTCTGGGCCTGTTCTTTTTATGGTTTTCATCAATGATCTCCGACTCTCTGGAAAATCCTCTTTATCTCTTTGTTGATAACTCCACCCTCTGCCGTACCATCTGTCATCCCTCAGACCGGCAAGCAGTAGCTTCTTCGCTCTTTGCAGATCTGGGTAAAATCACAAACTGGTCCAACACGTGGAACATGTCTTTCAATCATGACAAATCTCACACTCTCACTATATCTCTCCGAAAGGACCATTTAGACCCCCCCCCCCATCTACTTTCTCAACAATCCTCTGGAAGAATTCCTTCATTCGAGCTTCTGGGTCTCACTATCTGCCATGATCTTTCCTGGGAAAACCACATTTCCAATCTGGCCGCCAAAGCCAGTCGCCGACTGGGAATCCTCCGTTGTGCAAACTGGCTGGTGCTCCTGCCTCTCACCTTCTCTTCTTCACGCTGTGAAAACTAAGGCGTTTATGATTATTGGTATCTCCCGCAGTGAAGCTGAGTCTTTGGGCCTCTCACTCCCTCACCACAAGCAGGTCAGTGGTCTTTTTGTCTTCCGTCTCCTCTCCAGTCTTGCACCCCCTGCTCTGTCTGCGATATGTCCCTCTCCCCCATATTTCCGCAGGGCGCTCAAAGTCCGCCAGCAACCTCCTTCTGATAAAACTACCAAAATCAAGAATCACTGCTCACCTTCACTCTTTCATTCCTCTTTTTTTCCCACCTTTGGAATAAACTCCCACACTCTCTTCAATCTCATTCTTCCCTCCAGGCCTTCAAAACAGCTGTTCACCACCACCTCTTATCTTCCCCCATCCAAAACCTCGATATTTTCTTCCCCCGTTAATGCACCCCAACCCACCTCCTTAAAATTCCCTGCTTTCCTTCCTGAAAGTCCCTGTAGTGTCCATCTTGTATACCCCGTGTTCCCCCCCCCATCCCTCTCCCTTCCACAGATCTCCTAATGTCTCTGTTCCCCACTGTTTTGTCCTTCCCTCTCCCGTCTCTTGTCTCATGCCCCCTTGCTGTGCGTTGTGTGTTAGCTCTCATACGAGCCTCGACATTGTATCCAAAAATATATATATATATATAAATTACATAACACACCAGTACAAAATGCCACACAAAATACACCAACACAAAGAAGTCCTGGTAATGGTCTGCAATCTGTGATTGCTCTTTTTCTTGTTTTCTTGGTGTGGTTTCAGAGATACAGAGGTCCAAAGTTTTTCTGTTTTTCCAACATGGCTGCCACACACACGTGACGTATGACGTTATAATTACCAATAAAACATTATATATGAGTAGTCGCTCCAATGGTGAAAATTTCGTCTCAATCCGACAAGCGTTGTGTGAGAAAACACTAAGTTTTTTAGAACACTAAAGAAAAACACTAAAGAAAACACTAAAGAAAAACACACAGACTGTGCGTACAAACAGACTGACAGACAGACAAACAAACGGACCCAAATGTAATACCCTCTCCTTCGGCGAAAGTAATTATACTAGATTTTGCATATATTTGTAAAAGGAGAAGGTGTGTGTGTGTGTGTGTGTGTGTGTGTGTGTGTGTGTGTTGGTGTGTGTGTGTGTGTGTGTATGTATGTATGTATGTATGCATGTGTGCGTGTGCGTGTATTCGTGTCTCACAAAGTGTTGCATAATTATTTGAGAGACTTATGGGCCCGTTGGTCTGATGGACCAAATTTTCATTGGTCTTCACAGCCTTGATGGTCTTTTGGGACTTTTGGGTCTTCTTGGTGCTCAGGGACTTTTTGGGACTTTTGGGTCCTCGGGAACTTTTGGGACTTTTGGATCCTCGGGAACTTTTTGGGACTTTTGGGCCTTGGCAACTTTTGAGACTTTTGAGTCCTTCGGAATTTTTGGGAATTTTGGGTCCTCGGGACTTTTTGGACTTTTGGGGTCTTAAGTCCTTGAGGATCTTAAAGGGTCTTCAAAGTTCGAAGGGGTCTCAGCAGTTTAAAAGGTACATTCCAATAATGCGTAATTAATGAATAGACGTAAGCAATTCATAGACAAAAAGTATCTCTCTCTCTCTCTCTCTCTCTCTCTCTCTCTCTCTCTCTCTCTCTCTCTCTCTCTCTCTCTCTCTCTCTCTCTCTCTCTCTATATCTCTATATCTCTATATCTCTATATCTTATATCTCTATATCTCTATATCTCTTATCTCTATATCTCTATATCTCGTTATCTCGTTATCTCGTTATCTGTTATCTCGTTATCTCGTTATTCGTTATCTCGTTATCTCGTTTCTCGTTATCTCTTTGACACAGCGTTATCGAGTATGGTATTGTCAAGTTCGGTGTTGGCTTAACAGTTAAGGTGGAGCTGGCCTAAGATCTGAGGATCTTGAATTTGAGCCCATGTCTCACCATTTAATTACCACCAGGTGAGTTGACTCAGCCTGTCGTCCTTCTGAGGTTGACAAAATGAATGCCAGCTTACTGGTAACAGGGGCCACTGCATCATTGGCACAGCTGTGCTTCCAGAAAATGATGCAACCAGCGGCCACATGCTGCATGTGAAACAACAACAGAGTATTGTCGAGTATGAGTGGTGTCTAAAGTGACCAGAATGGACACTACTACATTACACGTCTGAGTTTGCTAAATTGGTAAAGGGCTCTTTGAATAGTCAGTGCTCCTTTTTTTCCAATATCGACTATTGTCTTGTAATTCCAGTAATTTTTTTGTTTGCATATTAGTGTCCTTGTGATTCAGACACACTGATGTCTCCTAATGTCCTTTTCCAGAAAGTGATACGTGTACAACCACAACCATGCGCCTTGGATCACTGTTTAATCAAGGAATGCTGATTCTGAAATCCGATGTACAATTAATTATTTCTTCCCCGAAATATCGCCTGCACCCCAGTAGGCAACCTTGTACTCAGCGGCTGCACTTCAGTGGCTTGCGATGGCCTAACATGACAGGAAGCCTGAAGCCCGCTGGCAGGCTTTTGAGCAAGCAGCAGGAAACGTGTGCCCCATCTGTATAAATCAAGATGCTTTACCAAACTTGTATATATTATATTCACTTCTGTAATCATTCATATCCATCACTAATGACCCATCTGATCAGTCACTTTATTTAGCACATCGCCCACAGTGCAAAAGAGATGGCTCAAGAATTCTTTTTCCTCCCATTGTATTTTCAAAATTCAATTACGAGCGTATATGCAAATATATGTACTTTTACATTCTGGGTTTTATAATACTTGTCAAACTGGCAGGGTGGATCACTAGCTCTCATGCTCACCGATGAACTGTCTGGTTTTGCATTTGATTCCTCTTGGAACCAAATCCAAGAACTAAAACCACCATATGATGCACATCTTAAGCTGATTGTCCCATCTTCCATGTAAAGGTTTTTCATCTTTGACTCGGGGCAAATTGCAAAATCTCTCCAGCGTGGTGTTTAACGTTTAGCTTCATCATACCTTTCCTGATTTAAAGGGTGCTTCAAAAAAATGTTTCACTGCTGAGAATTTTTTTTTCTTTCCTTGCAGTTGACTGAAATGGCAACGAGATTGACTTTGGAGCAAACAAGTATTAACATTTTTTTTTGAAGCACCCTGTATAATACTGCAATGATAACTCCATGACTTCTAAAAGGAGCACAGATCAATCAAGTGTATTAATTTTGAGGATAGGTGCTGAATTGTTAGATAAGAGAGATGGCTACAGATAAAGGTGTTGCAAGGCCTTTGGCTCAGTCTGTATCTCAATTCACAAACTGCTCTATCTTATGGGCTTGCGCCCCCACTTTACACCCGTCTCTCCTGGATGCTGTAGAATACAAACTTTCAAAATCATTGTCATTTTTCACAAGGAAGCAGTTAAGCACAATGCCTACTACTATCTCATCACAGCCAGGATAATGGTTTTATGTTTTCTGCTGTTGCTCTTCTGGTTTGAGTCTTTTGTCTTTTCCTGGATGCACGCATTCCTCCTGTAACCCACAACTTGTTGACATTCCAAAATGCAGACCTAGCCTCCTCAACTCCTTTATTCCTCATTTCTCCCTGTGTATCGAATCACCTTCTTCAGTCAGCACAATCACAAACTTCCCTCAAATAATTCCATATTTTTGATCCTTTCCTTCTCTGTTAATTCCTGCCACACTACACCCACCCCTTTCAGCTGGCAGCTGCTCTCTCTCTCTCTCTCTCTCTCTCTCTCTCTCTCTCTCTCTCTCGCCTCCCTCCCTCCCCACGCCCATCTCATGTGCTCTTGTTTTGTTGTTTCCCCACCACCTAACTGTGAGTATATTATCCTTCTATCCATTGTTACCTTGGTCTTCTCTGAGCTGTGATTTTAACTGTACATAAAGGTTCTCCAAACTATTATGACAACCTATAGGGACAAGCAATCTTAATATACCATTATCAGAGAAAGCGACAACCTATAGGGGACAAGCAATCTAATATACCATTATCAGAGAAAGCGACAACGTTTAGGGGACAAGCAATCTTAATATACATTATCAGAGAAAGCGACAACTATAGGGGAACAAGCAATCTTAATATACCATTATCAGAGAAAGTGACAACCTATAGGGGACAAGCAATCTTAATATACCATTATCAGAGAAAGCGACAACGTTAGGGGACAAACAATCTTAATATACCATTATCAGAGAAAGCGACAACCTATAGGGGACAAGCAATCTTAATATACCATTATCGAGAAAAGCGACAACCTATAGGGGACAAGCAATCTATATATACCATTATCAGAGAAAGCGCCAACCTATAGGGGACAAACAATCTTAATATACCATTATCAGAGAAAGCGCAACCTATAGGGACAAAATTCTTAATATACCATTATCAGAGAAAGTGACAACCTATAGGGACAAGCAATCTTAATATACCATTATCAGAGAAAGCGACAGTTTAGGGACAAACAATCTTAATATACCATTATCAGAGAAAGTGACAACCTATGGGGACAAGCAATCTTAATATACCATTCAGAGAAAGCGACAACGTTTAGGGGACAAACAATCTTAATATACCATTATCAGCAACTATAGACAGAATCTACATTTAGAAAACGACAACTATAGGGGACAAGCAATCTTAATATCCATTATCAGAGAAAGCGACAACCTATTAGGGACAAGCAATCTTAATATCCATTATCAGAGAAAGCGACAACCTATAGGGACAAACAATCTTAATATACCATTATCAGAGAAAAAAAAAAGCAAAAATACAAAAAGAAAAAAAAAAAAAAAGAAAAGAGTGACAACCTATAAGGGGACAAGCAATCTTAATATACCATTATCAGAGAAAGCGACAACGTTTAGGGACAAGCAATCTTAATATACCATTATCAGAGAAAGCGACAACCTATAGGGGACAAACAATCTTAATATACCATTATCAGAGAAAGCGACAACCTATAGGGGACAAGCAATCTTAATATACCATTATCAGAGAAAGCGACAACCTATAGGGGACAAAAAATCTTAATATACCATTATCAGAGAAAGCGACAACCTATAGGGACAAACCAATCTTAATATACCATTATGGAGAAAGCACCCCAAAGGGCAATGGAACCAGCCCAATCCAAATAGCCGAAGCTAGTCGCTGGCACCCTGATCAAATTCCAAATTCCTGTCATAACCTAACAGAGAGCACTGTAATCAATGGCACAGCCTGCTCTCAGTCAATGATGCTACCCGCAAGCCTTGTGCGGCATACAAAAGAAGACGTAGCAATGCAACAGTCAACAAATTCGATAAATCACCTGTTCAAACTTATTGTTGCTTATGGTATGGTAATGTTCGCAAAGGCAGTATGAAGGGAAATTAAATTGATTGATGTAAATGCATTCAAAAACTATGAACAGCACTCAATGGAGCGCATACCTCCGCCTCGCTGAATAGTTTATGGTTTGTCACCCATTGATAGCCGCATCTGCATCTGGGCCTGAACCAGAATCGAATTGCCTTATTATGTCCCACACTCAACCTGTCCACCAGTTTCGTCGAATCCGTCCATAACTTTTTGAGATATGCTCATAAACAGACAAACAACGGGTGAAAACATAACTCCCATCCACCTCAGTGGCAGAGATAATAATAAGTAAATTTCCCTTTGGCATGCCATCACATTTTCCTGATTTAACTTTCTTGGGACAACATGCCTTGACCTGTGCTGGAAAGAATTTTGAGTGCAGCATAACAGAGAATACCTTTTTGACAGAAAGAATCCATCCATCGGGACCAAAACTCTGTGCAGAGCGTTGGTGCTGCCTAAGCAGTCTCCTGGCTATTGGCACAATCCTGGACCGGTCACCACTGCCGACACAGGATACCAGCAAGCTGCACTCATCTCGCTGACCTCAGAAGGATGACAGGCAATCAACTCCACCTGGTATACTTTAACAGCCGAGGGGGATTTGAACTCAGGATCCTAGGATCCGAGCCCACCACCCGAACACCATTAAGGCAACACCAGGCATAATACAGAAGACTGCAGAGTCCAGAAAGGTCAATCTTGGGCCATGAAAGCGACATCGGCGGATAAATCCCAGGTGATTGTGAGCACAGAAAAGCTATCCAAGTTTGATTTTGGTGGTATTTCACCTTGAGAATTGTGCGCATGGTAGAATGAAGTGGTGATTCTCGTTGAAAACCACTTGACCTTTTTCTTCTAAAATGAAAAGCGCTATAAAAGAAATAGATCGATTAGTTGATTGAATGAGCAAAAAGCTTCTTTCTTTCTTTTTTAAATGCAAAGCTCACCTGTAAGATAAACGTCAATGGTTCGATTGCGACACCACCCAAGGCAATCCATGAATTTTAAATGATCGAGTTGGCAGGATAGCGAGAGCTATACACCCTGAGCTGTCCAGCCAGGCTCGAATCCCGAACCAGATATAAACTGTCATCTGGTGTTTCGCATGGCAGGCGGGCATCAACGTGTGCTGTGTCGCTCGGATTGGACCTTAAACTGGGCGTCCCATCTATTTGTGGATGTTAAATATCTCATGGTCTCCTTCATGAAGACAAGGCGAGCTATTGCCGGCACCCTGAACAAATTTCAGATTCCTGTTCTAACTTGACATGGGTCCCACCAGTGAATGATGTTATCCACAACGATATGCTGCAGATGAAAGAAGAAGAAGGAAATTATGAACAGATGTTTAAAAAAAATAATAAAATTGCCTGTTCTTTTAGATGCAAATTAATTGTGTGTTCAATGCAATATTACACACATCATCTGCGCATGAATGGGTGACCTGGCAGTAAAAACAAGTGTGTGAGCACCTAGTGAGATGACAGCGCGTAGGAAGCGGACCACAAAGTAAACTGTACGCAGCATGCATGCGGCGGCTTTTGGAAGAACATCATTATATGCTGTACATGGATGTTTGCGATCGCCTGTTATATTATATCAATTTATGCCAGTATTGCAATCCATGAAGGAAACCCGATTGGTTGTCACAGAGAGATTTTTTCATCAGCAGTCACAACACAAATCATTGAGGAAGTGGCACACCATTTGGGTGATTGAAAAAGACATTCAGCATCAACCATACCTATGGAGGTGGGTAAAATCAAATGAGATTAATTCATATACAGGGCAGAAAAAAAAATATATATCGGCATGTGCCCAACAATAACGACAATTAGCGACAATTAATGTGTGCTTGATATTCTGTGCACCACCTAATTAATTAGGTTTTCCACAGTCCAGAACATTAACATGAGGTATTGCCAGGAAATTGGTTTAATCGTGTCTCGGTGTTTGTCCATTGGTTGGCGGTCGATTGTTGGTGCTTATTACGTGATTTCTTGATAGAATTGCATTCCTCACTGACTTGTTTATAATCCCCTTGTCGATGCTACATTGTTTGTGATATTTAGAGTTATGCTTCTTTTGTTAGCAGTGAACTTTCGTTGCGGTGGTACATTACATTCGAGAAGCGTTCGGTGTATCTCGGATCGTTGAGGCCCTTTTCCAGGGCACCTGGAGAATTTGCTGGAATTTTAATAATGTCACCGGCCACTTGTTGCATCTTCTTTGTTTGTGATGCAGTAACCTGACAGTTTGCATACTCGTTCACGCTCTTGCGTACCCACAGCATGACTGATAAACCGCTAGTATCACCTTCTGAATTGTGGCGTTGCTGTGAGTTGAATGCCATACGACAACCATTGCCTTGCAGATAGACATTCAACTCCTGAGCTGTTGACTTCTTTCGAGTTCCACTTGAGTTGTGTTTTTTTTGTTGTTGGTGTTTTAAAAAAAAAAAACTTGTTACTCGACTTTGCTGCTGATGATTAGATATCAGTCAAAATTTAGCCATCATAGACGTCTTGTAGATGGAAAACCTGGAACAAAAGGCAAATTCTTTCTTGTTTTGATTATTGTTATTCAAGATGAAGTTTCTGCAGTCATTCAATTTTAAGTCCTCTGACTTAAGGTCCATCTGAGGGATGGTGCGCACATTGTTGCCTCGGCCTGCATGTGAAATGCGAGGACAGTTTATAGCTGGGCTGGGATTTGAACCAGGTCACACTGCACAAAGGTGAATTGCATGCCTCCAAGGCTCTAAACCTATCCTGCCAACCTGCTTGAAATAATGTTCCACTTTTTTTAAAAAAACTTCAATAAAATGGCAACAATTTTGTATTCCACAATACAGCATAATGAATCATGTAATGAAATGAAAACCAAATTCTTGTACTCGTTGTGAAAGCAACGAGTCGTGCCTAATTGCTCGTTACCAAAAAACACAGCTACATGAGAAATTGATTGATTGAAAAGAACCGACCAAGCTATTTTGCCCTTCGGTGCTGAACACCATGGAGATAGCTCCGATATGAATATGACTGGAAACATTTGATAATACCGTTAGCAGAAATTTAAAACACGTATTCCCCATCACTACTCGATCATAAATGTGAAGTTTCGTGTCAATTGATTAAGCAGTTCCAGAGAAAACATTATTTCATGTTTTTCCTCAATCCAATATGGCTGTCAAAACATGTGACCTATCAATTATTCCTCAACAACCTTGTACACCCATGGTTTGGGGAACATTTGTGTGAAGTTTCCCCTCAATTTGTCCAGCCGTTCTGGAGAAGATTTTTATAGGGGTTTTTTAAACAGGTTTTAACATGAGGGTGGAAGAGAGGCACACACACACACACACACACACACACACACACAGAAAATTTTATTTTCTGAAAATTTACCAGAGATAATAAATGGCTTTATTAAGAAGAAAAATATTTTCGGTAATGAAGTAAGTGACAGACTATGTGTTAGTGAAGAAAGAACTAAAGCCCAAAGTGAGCCCAGAGATGGGATAACGATGAAACTATTGAAGCTAATTATGCACCTGCCTGCCTCAATTGCCTATGATACAGCAAAAGGTGCACCAAATGTTTTTTGTTAGGGATTACATAATGCAAGATGAAACACTAATGCCAGTCCAACCACCTACCTACTTGCCAGTCCAACCACCTACCTACTTGCCAGTCCAACCACCTACCTACTTTCCAGTCCAACCACCTACCTACGCTCCCTTGCATTACATAATATGTGGACAGACCTGAACACTAACCAGCAAACCCATTGAGACACTTTATATCACACGTCTCCTGTCTTTAACTCCTTT
>CM068962.1:90618836-90653067 GCA_035128595.1 Eptatretus atami | reverse complement strand
AAAAAACACAAAATTAAACATTACTCCTTATATTCCTACAAGAAGAAACACCAATGATAATGTAAATCCCACAGTATCTTACAATGGGATAAAACACTTCAGGCTAGTATTATAAGCAAACGTTTCTTCGTGCTAAGTGAAGGGTTAACTTTTCATGGCTCTAATGACATCAAGCTGCACGCCAGTGACCTATTGGCTAACTTTCTAATTTGATTTCAAAATATGAGATTTAGTTCATAAAATTATACATGACAGAACACAATTTCCTGTTCTTTATTGATTTAATTTTTGCCAAGATTGCAAACCTATTATGATGAAGTTTCACCACTCTCGCCATAACAGTGATTGTTCAAAAACAACATCGCCATTATGCAGTCATGGATAATGATCTATTTTATAAAAAGCATGAATATCGTTTGATTTTACTTAACTTGTCAAACTTTGAAGTAAATTCTTGAAATTATATTATATAATTTTGGATACGAAGTCAAGGCTCATGGAAGAGCTCGAACAAAGAACATATCAGGACGCAACATAACAAAAGGAACTATAGAAAGAGAGCTGGGCAGGGTTGACGGACGAAATAGAGGAAGGCGGATGATTAAGGGGTGTGGGGAAGAATTAGTTATACAGGAGGATGCGCACAGCATGGACAAAGTGTATGCAGAAACAAATTCTCAGGCGGGAACAACAATGACTGCATTGTGGTTCAAACCTGTGACACAATGTTTTTTTCACCTCCTCTGTCCACTCAACTCCCTCATCCTTGCTCATGTCCCAGTGTCTATGTAGTGAAAGATGGGTCTGAGAATTAAATTAAAAAATCGTATTACCCACGGCTCAGATTACATTCTCCAAATTTGTCTCATGAACTTTGCGCTGTGTCTGTGGTGTTTCCCACGTGAATGAATAACATTAGATAGCTAAGATTCAGAGTGATTCCGAACAGGGAATTTACCTTTATATCTGTTACCTCAGTTTTGGTGTGTGTGTGTGGAGAGAGAGAGAGAGAGAGGAGAGAGAGAGAGAGAGAGAGAGAGAGAGAGAGAGAGAGAGAGAGAGTGAAAATGGCTTTTACAAGCTCAAATGAGCTAAGATCCTCGTCCTCTTAATGATGACGTCATAAAAACGAATATGACGTCATTGTGATGTATCAGGTTTGCGATAAATTATAACACTGGGCTGCATTTGAAATATTTTTTCAGAGGTCTAGGTTTTCTCAACGGTTCAATATGCTTTTTGCATGCTGAATTTAGAAATGTATCTCATTTCGCTCAATCAGGTCAAGTTTTATGATATTCAATTTTAAGGAAAAAGAATCAAAAAAAATTTTTTTTAATTAGCATTTTTTAAATTCAAAATCAGACTTACATTGACAGAAAATGTACAAACTATACATATAATGACACACAAGTACACTTAATGTGGAAGAAGGTGCCTTCTCAATTACTTCATTTCAATTTCAGAAAAATATAGATATATCGTTGTTTTGGCAACACCCAACTTCAGTCGCTCCAGCAGTCGCTGTTTTCCTTCGTCTTTTTAATGTTGAATTTCACATTAATGGTACTTGTGCATTATTTTATTTATAGTTTGTACATTTTCTGTCAATGTAAGTCTGATTTAGAATTTTAAAAATGCTAATTAAAAAACAAAAATTTTGATTATTTTTTTCCTTAGAATTTAGATAGCATGACGACTTTAGATAGCAATTTAGATAGCAAAAACTTGACCTGATTGAGCGAAATGAGATACATTTCTAAATTCAGCATGCAAAAAGCATATATAGAACCGTTGAGAAAACCTAGACCTCTGAAATGACACAGACCAGTGTATCTGTGCTAATGCCCGCTTGATTCCCGCAAACAAAATTCAAACAGCTTGCCTAGTTTCAGAGATAATGGTACAGGCGATTTCCATTAGCGGCGATATTATGACGTCAACTTTTTTTCTAGGAACAATTCCAAAATCGGAGATGGTTACTGCCTGCGCGTGGGCTTCTGCATATACGGCAAGTTTCACGAAGATCCGATGAAAACTCTGGGTTGTGAAACAAAAATGTCAAAAAATAGGAATGACGTCATAAAAATTGATATGATGTCATAGTGATGTATCATATGTGCGGTAATTATCTCTGCTAATGCCTGTTCGATTCCGCAAACAGAATTCAAAATGCTTACCTAGTTTGGAGATAATTTTTTAGGCGATTTCCATTAGCGGAGATATTTTGACATCATACTTTTTTTCTCGGAGGAATTTCAAAAGAGATGGTTACTGTCTGCGCAGGGTATTTACATATACATGCCAGTTTCAGGAAGTTTCGATGAAACTGTAGGCGTGAAACAAAAAAGTCCACAGAAGAAGAAGAACACAACAACGTGAGTAAGACTTAGAGATCCTCCACGAGGATCTAAAAATCCGATAACGGGCCGATTGGGAAACGCGCATTGAAAGCGCATTCTTCAAAGAGTTGATTCGCCACAGTTATTTCAAAATGGTAATATCAGAACAAGCCGATTCGTCACACGGTCACGGATTGTTTAACCCCAATATGGGTGTTCAAAATTACATAACGCTTTTTTTAGCCGCGTCGCGTTGCGAACGCTGGCTCTAGAGAGCTCCGCGTTGTTCTTCTTCTCTTCTTCTTCTTTCTTCTTCTTCTTCTGGTGAAGACAAAACCTTTATGACGGCGCCTCTTGGACCATTTGTCCTTGTTTATTTAGGGAGGCAAGTACGGGCTTGATTAAACCTTCACTTATAAAGTTTATTTGACATGCGATTATATTTTCGAGGCCCTCAGGTGGAAGTTGGTTACACAGGTGGGGGAAAAGAGGGATGAATGATGGAGGTGAGCAGCGATTAACACTCGACCGAAACAAAGCCAATGGAAATCTGAGCAACGAAGCCAGACAGCGTATAATCACAGAGGCCCAAAAGCCTAATGTGTTACTGCAACAGAAAACCAATTGTCGGCCATATCATTTAGTCTGGGGGTTGTGGTGGTGGAGTCAAGTGAGAGATGTGGGTGTGGTCCGGCAACTGTCCAACCAATGGGTGCACATTTCCAAAATCTACCCAATAAGAACAACAGCAATGTGAAGCTCTTGTAGACCTGCAACAACACTGGATATTTGGAGAGAGTTGGGCTTGTGGGGGGGGGGGGGGAGGTTAACAGTGGTAGAAAAGATCATGGTTTGGATGGGAATGATAGTGGTGAACAGCTTCTTGAAGACTTGGAAGGAAGAATGAGATTGAAGAGAAGATGGAAGTTGGTTACACAGGTGGGGAAAAGAGGAATGAATGAGTGGAGGTGAGCAGCGATTCTGCATTTTGGGAGTTACACGACAAGGAGGTTAATGGTGAATCGCATGTGCCCTGCAGATACCTGGGGAGGGGGACAAAGCACAAAAAGAGCAGATGGAGCAAGACCAGAAAGTAGGCAGAAGAAAACAGAGACCAACGACCTGTCTGTGATGGGAAATTGATACGGCCATGGACTCAACTTAATTGTGGGAGATCCCAATGATCTTGAAGAGCTTGGTTTCCATGGCATCAATCTGAGTACTGTACACATTTTGTGAAAATTAAAAAGACAGTTTAAGGAGGGGTGGGGGGGGGGTGAAGCGAACTATTTTCTTTCACTTCTCATCGCACTCCACCATATGATTTGGTAAATATCATGGTTGTGTAGGAGTCTTTGTTGCTTGGCTGTGTTTTATTGCTTTCATGTTACCATCATGCTCAGTTGTTTTTTTAGGAAGCATGTCCTACAAATGCAGTTGCTGAAATATTAAGAATGCTTCATTGTATATTATTTTAACTCACCTGTCGGCGTTCTTGCTTCGTCGTCATTGTCTACGATTACATCAACTATGACTACAACAACTACCACTACTACTACTACTTCCACCACAACAAGTTATTCAAGGGCACTAATTATTTCCAACTTCTTATAGAGAGGGTCAACCCATGAACCTTTTTTGTCCCAAGTGTTTCATGAATCAGCTTTCCAGGCCTGACGCTTTATTGACGGTGATTTGGGAAGTAATTGTGGTTTCCCAGAGGAAGGCATTAGGTTGTTTTGTCTTGATGTCCGTGGTGTCCAGTTTTTTTGGAGGACAAGCCCAAAAATTTTCATTGGGCTTTACTCGGATTTGAACACAAGACCTTTCACACCCAAAAGCAAGAATCATACCCCAAGACCAAGACATTTTTGTTTGTACATAAATGTTCAATTTTATCACCCACGTTTGTAATATTGGGCAGATCTATGACAATGACCTTTTCCATTCGATTATAACCTCAAGCAAAGAAAAAAGTTCATTTTCACTTATGGATGCCGTTTCATTGGAAAATAATACGTTTGATTTCATTATGAGGCAGAATTGCAAGTTCTACCAATTAGCTAGTATTACGAGTTGGCTATCTCCGATCACAGCCCTCTTGTTTTTCATTTGTTCAGGGTGCCGGAGACTACTCACCAACTCTTCACGAAACGCGCACTGTGGGATCATTCGCATCCACCAGCGACTTGTGCTGTGAGATTAGTGATTTGGCTCAACATCCATCCAATGACACATTTATGTCTCTACCCAGATGTGAAAAACCATGGTGATAGTTTCTAGCTGGGTCGAGATTAAGCTGTCATGTCAGCAAACTTCTTTCCTTTTGTTTCCTACAAATCTATATTACCGTGTGAAAGGAGCCGTGTCTGTCTGTCTGTCTGTCTGTCTGTCGTGTTGTAACTTGAGAACGGATTACCGGATTTCAATAAATCGAACGACGATGGATTCAGGGAACTCTCAGGAAGGTTTGTGACTATTTTTTGTATTTGTTTTTTTTTTGCTATTTTTATTATGGGAACTTGGGCACTATAATGTTCTTCCAACCGAAATTCGGAACCATCAAGAAACCGCAGTTCGTTCGATACAAACCTTTAATCAGCCTTTGCCTCCAGCCATCACTCCCGTTTCTCCATCCTCTCTCCCTCACATCAGACAAAACACCAAAGGCACACGTGGTGAAACTGCAAACACCAACGTGCGATGCTGGTAATCCCTGCACAGAGGGCAGGATCTCCCAGGAATCCTTTTGAGCTCAACTGGACTTTCGGTCCGGTGAGCTTATGTGATCGAGCAGTGTCCATAAGTAAATCAGTTAGTGAGTGGGAGTGTCCAAAAATTCAGTCATCGCTGAACCACACATCTTAAAGCTTCATCCGATGCCACGAAGGTGTATTTGCCTGGTATGCTGCCTTCCCATTCCCTCCCTCCCTCCCACGCTGCCTTCCCATTCCCTCCCCTCCCCTCACGCTGCCTTCCCATTCCCTCTCCTCCTCACGCCGCCTTCTTCCCTCCCCTCCCCTTTCCGCCCCTTCCATTCCTCCCTCCTCATGCCGCCTTCCCATTCCTCCCTCCCTCCGCCGCCTCTTCATTCCTCCCTCCCTCACGCCGCTTCATTCGCTCCCCTCCCCTCATGCGCTCCCATTCCTCCCCTCCCTCCACGCGCTTTCCATTCCCTCCCTCCCTCTTTGCCGCCTTCCATTCCTCCCCTCCCCTCACGCGCTTTCATTCTCCCCTCCCCTTGCCGCTTCCCTTCCTCCCCTCCCTCACGCCGCCTCCCATTCCCTCCCTCCCTCACGCCGCCCTTCCCATTCCTCCCTCCCTCATGCCCTTCCCATTCCCCCCTCCCTTCATGCCGCCTTCCATTCCTCCTCCTCACGCCGCTCCCATTCCCTCCCCTTCCTCCTGCCGCCTTCCATTCCTCCCCTCCCTCATGCCGCCTTCTCCCCTCCCCTCCCTCATGCCGCCTTCCCATTCCTCCCTCCCCTCACGCTGCCTTTCTATTCCCTCCCTCCCCTCATGCGCTTCCCATTCCCTCCCTCCCTCACGCCGCCCTCCCATTCCTCCCCTCCTCACACCGCCTCCCATCCTCCCCTCACGCTGCTTCCCATTCTCTCCTCTCCCCTCACCCGCCTTCCCATTCCCTCCCCTCCTCTGCGCCTTCCCTTCCCCCCTCCTCACGCACCTTCCCATTCCCTCCCCTCCCCTCATGCGCCTTCCCATTCCTCCCTCCCCTCATGCCGCTTCCATTCCCTCCCTCCCCTCATGGCCGCCTTCCCATTCCCTCCCTCCCCTCATGCCGCTTCCCATTCCCTCCCGCCGCCTTCCTCCCTCCTCTCCCTCACGCCACCTTCCCATTCCCTCCCCTCCCTCATGCGCACTTCCATCCCCTCCCCTCACGCCGCCTTCCCATTCCCTCCCCTGCCCTCACGCGACCCTCCTCCACAATACAACTCACCATAGGTGGAGGAGAGGAAAGAGTATCAAAGAATGTGCCAATTGGCCAAATGAAAGCTTTTTCTTTTTTTTAGCAGTCAGAACTGTTGCTCGAATCAATTCAGTTTTCAGAAAGCAATGAATCGCAAGATCATGGCAGGATATCCAAGAAGTACACATGCTCGCTGTAAGCTATCTCGCCTGGGTTGGTATCCTGACTCAGCTATAAACTTATCCCAGTGTTTCACAGGCATGGTGATTCATCAATGTGTGTGCCGTCTCTTGGATGGATGTTCAGCTGGGCGTCACCTCTGCCGGAATCCCCCTTCCTTCTCTCCCTCACTTCATTCCTGCCCCCTTCTCCTCTCGCTCCCCTCATCCCCCCTCTACTCTCCCTCCCTCACTCCCCCATACTTACTCTCCCTCCCCCTCACCTCACCCTTCTCCTCTCACTTCCCCTGTCTCCTCTACATCCCCGAACTCCTCCTCACTCCCCCTCCTCCTCTCCCTCCCCTCACTCCCCCCCCTTCTCCTCTCACTTCCCCCTGCTCCCTCTCCCTCCCCTAATCCCCCCTCATTCCCCCCCTCACCCCCCCTTCTCATCTCACTCCCCCTCCTCCTCCCTCTCCTAACTCTCTCCCTCACTCTCTCTCCTCTCTCTCTCGCCTATCTCTCTCCCTCTCTCCCTCCCTTCCCCATCCTCCGTCCCTCTCCCCTCCCCCCTAATACAAGGAA
Source organism: Eptatretus atami (assembly GCA_035128595.1). Taxonomy (NCBI): domain Eukaryota; kingdom Metazoa; phylum Chordata; class Myxini; order Myxiniformes; family Myxinidae; genus Eptatretus; species Eptatretus atami. The sequence continues at coordinate 90,646,054 of CM068962.1, read as the reverse complement.
ATCTAACACAGGTGGAGGTCTTTCAGCCAATCATGCCTGCAAATATTTCCATCAGCGAAGCGACGGGTTGTTTTTGCACGTAGAGAATATATTTTCGATGAGAGGTTCAAGATAACCATTCTGTATTAACAGAGCAGCATGTATAATAGAGAATAACTGGCAAGAAACTTCACAAAGTCTTACCATTGAATGTCACTGATTTAAGATTAGTGAGTCTGAGAAAACAATTATAGAAGTAATAAGGATGGTCGGAGTGGCAGCTTGGTAGAGCATTTTCAATTCTGTATCGATGACATCAGAATTAGCGTCAGGGAATTTAAATCAATTTCAACCAAAGCCTTATCTATTTTGTTGGGAGAAAAGGTCATGTTAAAAATTAAAATGGTACCATGACAATCACAACAGGATTCCAGAGAGAAGGATCAGTAAGCAATGGATGTCCAAATTATGTGCACAAGTAAATTCAAGGTTGACATGGACCTTTGATTTTTGAAAAACCAAGAAGTACAGGGGGAGTGATGAAACTTCACCTATCTCAAGGTATTTTGCCCTGCTAAACATACACATTTGCCCCATAGATGTGGGAGTGCTTCGATGCCATCTGTGTGTAACTCTTTGGGATGGGTATGCAGCCATTTTCTGACACGTGCCATGAGGTCATCATTCTTAAACTTCATGCCACATTACAGTTACTCTTTGAGTGGTCCAAATAGTTTAAAATCACAAGATATGTCTGGAATATAAGTGGGATGATTTAGAGGGGGCTTTCCATGGGGAACGCATAGCCACAAGAGTCTTCGTGGTCACATTTGCCATGTGTGGGTGAGCATTATCGTGCAGTAAACTAATACCCCGAGACTGCCTGGCCATCGTCTGTGTATCACTTTTCTCACGCCATTGCAGAACAAGTCACTTTGCATTGATGGTTTTGCCACGTAAAAAGAATATATATTAATTTAATCGTTAATTCTTTAAAATAAAATTAAAAAAACTATGGCCTTAAACTTTCTGGTTAATGGCTGAACCTTGGATTATTTTGGGTGTTGGGGACGAAGATTGTCTCCACTCCATGCTGGCTCGCTTTGATTATGTCATGAAATGATGGGCCCAGGTTTCATCGAATTAAGGAATCACCTCCTCCCCCACTTCCCCAGAGCTCCTTCCCTGTAGTGTTTCAGGAGGTTTGTTGCGATGGCCACATGAATTGTCTTTTCATCAAATGTGAGGTCCTTCGGTGCCCACCTTGCACTAACCTCATTCGATCTGAAGCAAGAGTGAATGATTCTTTCAACAATTCCAACATTTACATCCAATTATTCTGCAATTTAACATGTAATAATGTGGCAATTCTCCAAAATTAGCTATTCAACACATTTAATGTTTGCTTGAGCAGGAGCTGGTGGCTGCATGTGAGAATGCTCAAGATTGTTTTCCAATTAACGGCCATTTTGGACCTTGCCGTGCCATTTAAACACACAAGTACATGAAAGACATGCATCGCCAAACCACGTTCAGACAATCTCCTGTGAATTTTAACTGTTTTTATATTCTCCTTCACAAGGGACTTCATGAAACTACCTTTGTTTTACAGCACAAACGACTGCGTTGGCTGCCATATCTGTACTATAAAAGAAGGCGAGAGTCAGTGCATGCATGCGAGTTTGACCCATTAGTTGGACAGTTCACCCAACTCCACCCACATTTTCTATACTATGGCCACCAATTTAGGAACTCTTGAAAATTACTTTTCAGAATCCTTTATAATTGCCCTTTATAACTGCCCTTTAGAACCACCCTTTATCTCAAGCAGATTTTTACTGTGGAGGTTAGCTATTATTTCCGACTATTTTCTCTTACAATTGTGACGGGTTTCTGTGAAGTCGGTGATAGCACGATAGGGGAGCAGAAAAGCGTTTGCATATTCTGCCGTTTCAATGTGGGAATGCCCGTTTGCTTTTATGAGCGGGAGTAGGGTTGGAGTAAAGATTGGGCGGGGGTTGAAGATATTTGGTGTGGGGGTTTGAAGGCTTGAATGTGGGGAGGGGATCGATACGTTAGGGTTGGGAGGAGAAGGATGAGGACTTGGGGTTGGGGGGAGAGCAAAGATGATACAGAGTTGGGAGGGGAGGCTGAGGTTTTTTTTGTTGAGTTATTAGAACTACATGTGTAAGCTTAGTCACAGTAAACATATGTGTGTGTCACTGTCGAAGAGGGTGGGAGTGGGGGGGGGAAGGGGTGATGCAATCACCCTACGGGTAATGTACTAGTTAGTTTTACATATCATGGTTAGAGCAGTGTTGATGTCACTTCTTGTGTAACTTGCTTGGGATAGACAATATCATTGCTCAAAATCTTAGTAATTACTGATTAAATTATTTATACATGATCGACAATTAAAAAGCCGACGTCAACATCGAACCGCCCTCATACATAAATGAATGGGTAAGACACTTTGTATTTCCCCTTAGAATAAAGAGAACAACAAAATGTTGAATGTGTAAGACCATAAAAGAAGTACGATGGAGTCACAGTTAGAAACCACTCGGCACAGTAAATTATGAAATAAAAAAATATTGCAGAGCAATACCAAGGTATGGTTCTTGTACCAAAGTGGAGTTAAGTTCAGCTATTTTATTTAATGACCCAGAAGATATGAAATTCACCAAAATTCATGAAAACCTTCAAGGTCAACATAGTAAAAGAAAAGGCAACAACTAGAGGAGCATTCAAAGTACACCGGCGCCCGGCGACGCCGCCGTGTAGCACGTGGAGATGGAATTGGGAGGAAGCGGCGTACTTCTGCGGTGAATGTGTACAAATGATACTGATTCGCCTTGCAGCACATGGAGTCGGAATTGGGAGGGAGCGGTGTGCAATAATTGATTGATTAATTGATTATTATTAATTTATTTTAATAACACAACTAATGATAAAATAATTAATTTCTCAATCAATTGCCGAATGGCAAACCGAAACCAGCACCGTTTCATCCTAATCTGTAACTTTTTGAAAATTACAAGTACTTAATCGAAAAATGAATAATTATTCGATTAACTGATCAATAAAACAAAAAATACCCTTTAAAGCCAAATCGCTTTGTCACTGCCATATCCAAATATCAGCTTCATAGCTCAAAAGGTGCCTGAGATATTTCCAGAATGAAAAATAAATAAGGAATTAATAAATCGATAATAATAATTAAGCAATTGATTCATCAAAAAAATAAAAAAATACAGTTTTGCCAAAACACATCTTCACTATTTCTCCCAAATTTCAGCTTCCTAGCTCAAAGTATGGCTGAGATATCGCCCGGACAAACAAGAAAACAAAAAACAACCGAGAAAACAAACAAACGGAGTAAAAACTGAGTACTCCCTTCCTTCGGTGCCCGGCGATGACGTCGCGTATCACCTGGATGTGGAATTGGGAAGGAGCGGTGTACAATAATCAGCAGATGTCTGAGTGGGTAGAGGGTTATGCAATTAACTGCAGAACGACTGTTTGTGATGAACTGCAGGTAGGTCAATCGATTGCAGTAGCAATTGACGAGAACATTGCACATTTTGATTACAAGCTCAATCACTCACTGTTTGAAAACATGCAGATTCTTACTCGATGTCACAAAACCCTAAGGTTCTTCACTCGACCAATGTCCGAACCGGCAGATTGGTAAATTCTAAGCTCGAGTTCATTTCAAACTGAAGCTAAACCTGTAAATTCAATACTCTGACAAAGCATGGTACGTAACAAAGCAAAGCAATGGATGACTGGCTCTTCTTCATCCACTATCTCACTCTGCAATCCCATTTATGTATTCCCATCTATAAAGATAATTCCTCTCTATAAACTGCACGCAATTGCTATGTGATTTGATTTCCAGCAGGAACCAAACCCGAATCATGTCAGGTCAGGAATGGGAGCATGCGCCGGAGCAGCGCGTTGCTACATCCACTCCAGGAGCTTCCGTCTGGCCATCCTCAAGGCAAATGCCTGGCCCATTCCCATCTCCTTGAGATGCCGATCAACCTACTACAACCACGAAGCAGCCGGTTGGCCTGTTGACCTCCTGCACCCACGATATTCCCTCGCTGAGAGAATCTTATGAGCAGGATAAGCGTCAGGAACATGAGCCGCAGCAAACGCTCACGGACTATACAGGTAACAAATCTTATCTGAGTCTCTTTCAGCAAATGTTCGTTGGATACAAAATCTGACCAGGGATAGCCAAGGATTCCCGAAGAGACCGGGTACCGACGGAATTAAGTCTATATCTCAGATCCTTTTCAGAGTCCACGTCTCACATCCGTAGAACAAGATTGGAAGCACCAAAGCCTTAAACACTCAGACTTTCGTCCTCCTGCATAGGCATCGACAGCCCCACACCCCATGATCCAGTGAATCCACAATTTCCCAGGCCCGACGCAGACGTCTATCGACCTCTGGCTCACGGCATGTGGAAACATGAATATCACAGCCGAGGTAAGTAAATCTCTCCATGACCTCAACATCATCACCACAAACAGGAACAGACAAGAGAGCAGCATCCAATATGTCATTGAATGCCTGGACTTTAGTTTTGACTCAGGAAACCTGTAATCCCAGTGGCTCTGTCTCCTCGTTCAGTGCCTCGAGGGCCCCCATCAGAGTATCCAGTGTCTCTACAAAGATGACTGCATCCTCTGTGAAATCAAGGTCAGAGATCTTGACATTCCCAAACAGTTCACCACAGCTTGATCTCTCTGACATCCTCCCCAGAATCCAATCAAAAAAGCACTGAAAAGTGTGGGGGTCAGTACACACTCCTGACGAACTCCAGTAACAACTGGAAATAAGTCAGAGATGGAACCACCACACCTCATAACACCCAGTACCAGAGTGTCGTTCAGAAATCAGATTGAGCCGTTTTGGTGGCACCCCACGAAGACCGAGAATCCTCCAGAGGGCATTCCTATTCACTGAATTGAACACTTTGCGGAGATCAACATAGGCTGCGAGCAGCCCCTGCCGAAACTCATCTGCATTTGGTGAGGATCCAAAGAGCAAGGATACAGTCAATCGATGACCTCTTTGGTGTAAAGCCTGACTGCTTTGGGTGCTGGTGCTCAAGCAGATTGTGACGAACCCTATCAAGACTTATCCGAGCAAAGACCTTGCACGGCACTGAGAGCAGCATCACCCCTTGGTATTTGTTGCAGTTCTGGACTGCAATGACTACCGAGGGGTGACGCTGTTCACCCTTCCCTTTCCAGAGAGGGACAACAGCCTCTCTTCCAGTCAGTTGGGATGATGCCTGTGTTCCAGACAGAGCACAGATCTGCGTCCAACGACACGAGTACAGCAATCCCACCTTGAGAAGTTCAGCATGGATGCCACAGATCCCAGGAGCTTTATCCCCTTTCAACTGGTTCAACACAGCTAGTGTTTCCACAAACGAAGAAGGTTCACAGTTGATTGTAGGGTCAGCTATAGGCATACTGACACTCCACAACTCTTCATGATTCCCCGAAACACCCAGTCCCCCAAATCTCCACTCAGACTGTTCGCACACTCCTCATGTACCCTCTCATGCTTGAGCTTGGTAACATCCAGCCTTGACTGGGATGGTACCATTCGCCTGGATTTAAGCTGCAACTTCAGAGTTGCTGGATCAAGCCTGTGGTCGATATACAGGAACTGAACACTCCAGTAGACCCTGAAGTTCTGGTGCCTCCTACAGTAACCATCAATGAGCCATCAACATCAACATCAACCAATGGTCAATCTCCTTTGCCACACCACCAGTGTTGGAATACCAAGTCCATCGATGAGCCTGTGGGTGACGAAACCATGAACCAGCCATTCTAAGTCCATGACTTCTTGCAAAGTCAAGGAACTTAGTGCTATTCTGGTTCACAGTTTGAGACCCATGGGGACCAATACATATCTCATAACAATCTCTATCAGTTCCAGTCAATACATTGAAATCCCCCAAGACGAGAAGAGCATATCACCTGAGGCACTGATCAAACACAGACTTCACAGTGAGATCACTCAGCTCAGTCGGAGAATATACACAGACTAGGGAAATGACACCCAAAGAGTGTTGAATCCTCAGTTTCATAATACGCTCTTTGACCGGTGTTACCTCAATTATCACGGGAGTCAGCTTATTGGACCCAGCTACAGCAACTCTTGGGGCATCGTCACCATCAGAGCGACCGGACCAGTCGTCGGTATAACCACCCACCATGGTCTCACAACTATCCTGTCTCAGAACCTCAGAGAGTGCTGCAATACTGATGTTGAAACGCTGGAGCTCAGATGATAGCAGACAGGTGATCATCTTCTCTTAAGAGTCAGGACATTACAGGCACCCACCCAAAGGGACGGCCTTATGTTAACCTGAGAAGACCGCCGTCCGGTGAATGACACCTCAGCAACACCCCTACACACCACCACCACCTGGCCCATAAAGGTTACCCATGCTTTTCCTCCTATCATCAAAGAATGAGGGTCCTGAAGGCCTTGCCCGAATCCCGTCATCTGGTGCACTGCCCTGCAAAGGGCAGCTGCACAGGAGGTACTCCCACGGAGTGGGTTTTCAGCTTTCCTTGTATTTTTTGTGTTTGTTGTGGAATGAAGTGTTTTACTGTGGCCTTCGTGCAAATCCGATTCCTGGTTTTGGCTTCGTGGTTGTGGTGGCTGGCTTGGGATCTTAGGGTCCTGAGTTCATCCCTGTTGGCTGCTGAATTAACACGACTCAACATGTCATCCCTCCGAAGTCAGCAAAATGAGTAACTGTGTCCTGGTAGAGAGGTACAGCATCAGCCGTGCTTCCAAGAAATGATAGCTACCCGGCAGCCAAGCTGCCATACAAAAGAACAGAACAGTGCAAATCCTGCCTCCGACCTCGTCGAAAGAGGTAACCCAACTGCAGGACAACGCCCACAGACACAGTTGGGCACCAGATATGGATGGCCGTTGGCTAACAAGGAGCTCCTCCTCCCTTTGACTTGAATCATAGACGGCCTAACAGACATTCATAAATAATTTTTGACACACTTCAGAATGTACTATTCAGATTTTGGAGGAGAGATGTCCACAAGGGAAAGTTAGAAATTCATTGTGAAGATTTGGAAAGGTTACCATTGACCCCAGTCTTGGAAACAGAAGTTTTTTTTTCAGACTTTAGCCCTCATTAGAAAGAGAAAATGGTTGATTTAGAGCTAAAGCAAACAAGTCCTTTTCTGCATCTCATAAAGCATGCAGGAGACGATGAATGGATCGGAATGCAAATCACATAATCCTTACGGGCGAAGGTTCAGACAAGAAGAAATAAAAGTAGTCATGAAAAAAAAAGAATAAAGGCCAGCATAGATAAATGTTTTTCCTGAGGTCTGCATATCATTAGCATAATAAGTGGTTAAACACTTCCATAAAATGATGGATTCAAACCGAGAAACTAAAACAAAACGAATCCTTGTGAGATATCTTCATGTCAATCGAGCTCAGATTTCAAGCCTGCTCGGTGTTGCTACCGATTTATCTCAAAATACAGAAATGTTTATTCTGAGTCTTGCAAAAGTGAACATTTCCAAGTGCTTCACAGTAGACAGCCAGAAGAGACAAGAAACACATTGTTCTCACAATTGTTTAAAGTGTTCTTACATACACTTTGCATGAAGAGGAATGACTTTCTCAAGGTGGGGGGACCCCAGGGAAGGGGACGGGGTTGAAAATCAATGCTGAAATAGTTTAACTCAGACTTTTTAATTGATGCTTTGGATGTTCTCAGGTCACCAATGAAGATAAACTGTGCATTCCCACAAAATATACAAGTTAGCTTAATATCATTTTGGTTAAATTGTGTTAAAAAAAAAATTCTCATGCAGATGGATGATTTGAAATCACAAACAGATTTGTTCAATCAAACGTTTACTAGATCAGAAACAAACACGATTCCTGTGAGGCAGCCAAAAGCAGCAGCAATCTGGAGCATTGATCGTTGGAGAAATCACTTCCAAACTGCTGAGACAACTACCAAGTGTCTGAGCAGCCTTACACGAGCCCAACTTCAGGCAAACTCCATGCTTCAACCCAATGAACAAATTCAATTCCCAAGGGAGAAAATGAAGCCAAATCAAAGCAAAATCCACCCATTGCCATGCTGGGCATCAGCCATGCATTGTTTTTGCTTTGCAATTGGCACAACAGCCATTCGGTGTGCACAGTGATTAGGTGTGAGCCCCTGCCTGCAGAGAGCAATGGAGAGGTGAAAAGACTGGAATGCTTGCAGTGCAGCATCCCTGGTGCAATGGTGATTACCTAGTGGTGAAGGATTGACCAACAATGAGATAAGAGAGATTGAGAGAGAGAGAGAGAGAGAGAGAGAGAGAGAGAGAGAGAGAGAGAGAGAGAGAGAGAGAGCAAAGGAAAAATAACATGAAATGGATGAAAGGAGAGATTTGTTGAAACGAGACACGTCGGTCACCATTCATAAGGCAAGTTCATGGTGATCTGAAATCTCCATAGCTCATCAATAAACAAGTTATTAAGACCTACATCAAATATAATTGATACTTTTGCATTTTGATTTTGTTTTCTCGCATGATACATGACTACATGAGAAAATGCTTTTCAGCTTTAGAATCAACGGGGTGTTTGTATTAGCAAAGGGATATAATATGTATGATAGGACATGAATCAAATGTTCATCGTGAAATGGTCACAGGGTATTCTGATTCTGATATACTGTTCCATACTCTGTTGCAGTGTCGGTGCTGCCGAAGTAGTTTCTTGGCAAAGATTATACTGGATGGTTTGCCATTGCCTTCCAAGTAGTAGTTAGGAGAAGAATTTGGAATTTGGTCCTGGGCCCAGCGAGTTCTTAGCAAAGGACACCGGAGGATCTTTAATGTCTTCCAACTAACGGTAGCAGATGGGATGTCCAGTTTGACATACGCCAGAGGGATAGCACACACATTGATGAATCACCCTGCCTGTGAAACACCAGGATGCCAGTTTATAGCTGGGGTGAGATGCAAACCCAGGATAGACAGGTTAGAGAGGAGTGTGTATACCCCCAGGCCAGGCCATCCTGCCAACCCCAAATCATATATGATCTACCCTTATATAAAACACAGTGTGCATTTGTCTGTCCCCTTTCATAAGGATGACTTGAGTCGGGTTTTAAAGGCCAATCTTTTAACACGACTGTGTGTTCACGACTGTCTATTTTTTGATAATAAAAAACTCGAAAAACATTTTCCATGAAAAAAAGTAATTGCATCTCTTCTTTTGGAATTGTAAACGGTGACGTGGAAACTGAATCTCAAGGGTGGTGTACGCAAGCGTTTTTTTTTTAAATAACAAAGGCACAGGGAGGTGAAAATCATCGCACGTGATGTGCAACTCACACAGAGTAAAACGAGTGTTCATTTACGTCCACAGGATTTCGAACAAATAAAGAAGATGTAAGCACACCTGATGCTAGGCCGAGGCTTCAGACCTTGCCATGCTCACGAGGCTGTACCGTCAAAATGAAACGTCCCAGAAGATAGAGAAAATAATGTCACATTCGTACATGTAGTCTTTTAAAATAACGCTTCGTGCGACGAAACATCATATCTTCTTGTTTAACAAAATAACTCCAACCCGTCATTTTGAACAGGCTTTTATACGAGTTTTAAAATAAACTTCACATGAACATTCAGTCATGTGCAGCAGTTTCAGAACTCCAAGCTCAAACAAATCCCCATCAACAAAGGCAAAAACCGTTAACATAAGATAGAAACCTAACATAAGGAGTTGACATCATGAGCATTACATCACAGATGAATATGGATGACGTGCTTCGTTTCTGAACACCGACTTTCGAGCTAAATCCAACTGCATCCTACCAAATATGCCAGAATCTCATATTTAACACATGAGCAGTAAGAAGGGGCAACATTTCCGACAAACAAAAAGCAGCCTAATTTGTTAAGAAACCGCAAGGAACTAGCGCTGCAATCAGACAGAACATCATGCCTGGATGCACGTGGGGCAATGCTACCGAGGAGGTACTCGCAACCTTTCAAAGTGACTTTGATAAATTCGTTGAGAAGGTGCTACATAAACAAGAGGTAACGAACAGAAATGTCAGTATTGTGCAGCAGAAAATTAAAGTAATAAATACCACTTTCATGGAGCTTCAGAAATCTGCAATGGACTCCTCTTACCAACTGTCAGAGTTAGAAAATGTGACCATACCCAAAATGGCAAAGAAGAGCAAGGAAAGCAAAGCAAAGCTAATGAATGCCATCATCGCCATGGAAATACATGACAAGAAGCTAAGCCTGCTCATGTATGAATTGCCTACGATGCCATCAGCGAATGCTGCCGCCGTGGTCAGTGATGCCATTGTGATGCTCAGAATCACGGATGAGAAAGCGAGATCCATGATGCTGGTCAACACACATCGAATGGCCAGGAAAGCTTGTCCAGACGACACTGTGAATCGACAGCAAAGCCCCCAACAAAGGCCTGGCCCTCATTTACCATTCATGCAGACCTCCAACCATATCTCAACGCGATGCGATGCATACTCGAAAAGACCGCATGTACATCCTCCGCAAACAGCAAGGTGAATCAAGGAGAATCCATCTCATTGGCACAGAGTTGTTCCTCGAACATTGACAAAAGGGAACGAATCAGATGTAGATCGAGGTTGTATTTACACTTTCATATTCAAGTATATTAAATTGGAAGAATGAGGTTCTATCAATGATGGAAAGATTCTGAGACTGTGAACTGAACATATTTTTGATGTATTTTGCTTGCTGATGTTTAAATGCAACTTTTCATTGAATGGTGACAATGTTGAACTGTTAATATCATATTGGAAGTCATTTGCCGATACTGTATATAAATTAATATTCTTTTTTTGTTTTCTCTGCTGAAAATTTTTGGATGCAGCAATGGGACGTCATTAGGAAACGATGAAATCATGTTTGACATCATTTGCTTGTCTTTGTTATTCGTAGTAATCTATTAGAATTCGAATCATGTATATTTTTTTTTATTGTTTATGCTTCTAAAAACAAAACTCCATGGTAAACTAACTTGTTATAATCAATGTTTAGTAGTTCTGATATCACTTATAGCAATGCACCTATGGAAGGCTGTACGACACCACAAGTGCTCCTATTTTGAAATTTTGAAAGGAATACGACTACGCATGCAATCTCAACATACATTCCTTAACGACTTGTTCAATTGGAAAATAGTCATCACATAACCAGAGATGCTATCGTCATATATGTGCATTTCCTACATTCCTGATTGTAATTGGAATGCCAGTTTTCATGTTTGTCAAATCTGCTTTCCACATCTCCTACCTTTGAATCACCTTGACTCAGAAGATTCTGAAAATATTGTTTTTGATTTACAATCTATTGACAATGCAAACAAAGATCGATTGATAAATTTGCGATTCGATCTGTTTACCACCCAGGATAAGTGCTTTGGTAAAGAAGAATTAGACGCAGATATAAATCTCAATATTATAATATTGACCAATTTGGAGATTAGTTTAGTAGCCTCGACCCAAAGAGTATTTTTTTTTCCGAGTATGCATTTTAATTTGAGAAGCATTCCAAAGAATATTGATTCTATTGTCGATGTTATAAATCTTCTGAACTTCCAATTCGATGTCATTGGTTTCTCTTTTTTTGTTCTTTCATGTGCAGCCTGTGGTTGCTGGTTGCATCATTTTCTCGAAGCACAGCTGTGCCACTGAAGAAGTGCTCCTGTTACCAGTAAGTTGGTACTCATTTTGCCAACCTCAAAAGGCTCACAGGCCGAGTCAAACCACCTGGTGTTATTTCAACGGATTGACAGGGGCTCAAACTCAAGACCTTAAGATCTTAAGCCAGCCACCAAAACCATGAAGCCAACACCAGGCTTATTGGTTTCTCTGACCACGGCTTAAATATACCGACATATCACAGATTCATGCTTATTTGTTCGTATGTAAAAATAGATTTGAGAATGGTGGGGGGGGGGGGAGGGGGGGTAACAATATATATTCATAACACATTCATGTATTTCCAACTTGATGACCTCGTTCAAAATGACACCTTTTGGATTACTTCAGTCATCACGCTGGACGGAAGTTATGTTTTTACCCATGTCTGTTTGTCTGGTTGTTACTTGTGAAATTGATGATTCGCAAGTATAATGGTTGGACTGAGGTCTATTATTTTTGAAGTCAATAGGTCAAAATATCAAAGGTCAAGGTCACATAAATCCTCAATTTTCAACTGATTCACTTGATATCTATATGTACATATACTGTATACAAAACTGAAAACACCGGTGGACGGTGAACCCTCATTGAGGTGACGTCTTGGTCGACCCCTATGAGTATGTCCATTAATTATGTACCGTTTGAACGTTAGTTGGACCGTGAGTATGTCTATTAATTACCTCTATTAGTTACGGACTATTGGAACATACCTTTTAGAGATGTAGACCTTTAGAGCCCTTAAACCTTTGCGACCGCTTCGACATTTTAGAACCCTTTAGATCATTTTCAACCTTTTATACCCTTTGGACCTTTTAAGACCCTTTATACCCTTTAACCGTTTACACCCTTTCAACCCCTGAGGCCCTTTAAAAGGTGCTACCACAAGACCCTGTAAAACCCTATAGACAACATTAGAACCCTAAGTTTCCTAAGACCTTATAGACCTTGTTAGACTTTCTGCCTGAGGGCTTTCTGCAATAACACTTGAGGGTAACCAGTCAATCAAAAAGCCCCCTATTGGTAAACCATCTCAGTACCAAGCTAAGAGGGTGCAAAATGGAATTAATTCATTAAATTTATCTTTCGTTTTTTTCAGGTTCAGCTCATCTTGGTTAGTGGCAAAAGGAAAAGTCCCACATGGCACGCACAAAAGCCCCACGTGGAAAAGAGAAAACGGTGTCCATGACAACAATTTCACCCCATTATAATCAAATGAGATATTTTTAGGATTTTATTTTTGCCAAACCTCAGGAATTTTTCAAGATGTCAGATTGAAACGAACACAGCTTATTTGCATATTTGTGTAGTATAATGTATGCGTATAAAATCTGGTCAAAATTAGTCAAAGGTCAAGGTCATCCAAAACATGTAAAACAGCTATTAGACGGCAATTAGAAAATATATCAACCAAATTTGTTATGAATAACATTCCATCATAATGAACACTTGATAAGTCAAATTTTCAAAATTACCAAATTGCTGTTTCCATGGAAACTTTTGTTTATTTGGATTTCACAAGTATCATGCTATACATGATATTGGGTCGCCGAAATAGGTGACCTTATTGTCAGTAATTCTGTCTGTTTGTTTGGATTTTGTTCGTTTGTCATCAGCATAATTGGTAGTAAACGTGGGCGGATTTTGACCAAACTCGGGTGGTAGGTACATCTTATGACCTAGTGCTTTGGAAATTGTGATGGTTGTAGGGACGCTTTGGTTCCCTAGCAACAGCCGAAAAACCTTCAAAATCGGTACCGTTCACGCGAAATCAATTCCGAAAACCATTATCCCACGTAGGCTTATGAAATTTGGCATGCATCATCTACAGGTGATGCTCTACCAAATTATTCCGGTTTCTGTGATATATGGAATAGTTTACCCGCAGCGCCCCCTACAAATGGGTATGCCCGAAAATTGGCGAAAATTGAAGGCCCCTAGCGACCAGGTGAGTGCATCGATCCGAATGAAACTTTGCAGGTCATGGTACTCAATGAGTACTACAACTTGCCTCAGGCATATTGACCGATATTGCTTAGGTCAGGGGTCAAAGGGCAAAAATCGATAATATGCAGAGCTGGAGGTGCCTTCGCGCCAAATGCTACTCCTCCTAGGGTTATGGTCGGATGGTCATGAAAATTCACACTAATCATCTGGAATGCATTGTGCACAAACGATAGAGCCGGATTTTCGATTTATATCTTTGTTCAACGCGCACAGCACCCCCTCGAACTTTGGGGATTTCCGATATCAAACCGCATTTTCGGTACTTTTCATTCAAATTGATTCAAAGTAGTTATCAGTAGATGGAACTCGATGAGATTTGGTATGCATAATCTTAAGGTGATTCTCTATCCGCTATATGACATCCATTTTTTTCTATATCTTATAGTTTCCAAATGGTAACCCTCTCAACTTGGGTGTCCGAGGGCCATTGAGCATTCCCGCTGAAAATTCAAAGTACACTAGCTCCAAGACGGTTGAACCGAATCGAATGAATCTTTACATGCTTATAGACCGTAATGAGTACTACAACTTTGCTCATTTGCATAATGACCTATCTCGAGTAGGTCAGGGGTCAAAGGTCAATAAGTGCATTTTTCGGGCGAAATTACCATTCAAGGCACCCTTGCTCCTACACGGATTAACCGATATGAATGAAAGTTCATAGGTACATAATACTCAATGGGTACTACAACTTTGCTTCAGGACATATTGACCTATCTCGGCTAAGTCAGGGGTCAAAGGTCAATGAGTGCATTGTTCAGGCAAAATGACCATTCAAAGCCCCCTTGCTCATACACGGGTTAACCGATTCGATTGCAATTTCGTAAGTACTTAGTACTAGATTAACTCAGATCAGGGGTCAAAGGTCATCGGATGCTCGGCGACCCATGGCCGCCTACCGGCTTGTCTTTCTTGTTTGTTTGTCCGTTAGAAGGATATATCAAAAAATTGTGAAAAGATTCTGACAAAACTTGGTGGACAGGTAGGGTGTGTGACAAGGATGAATCGATTCGATTTTGGTGAAGATCGGATATTGTAATTTTGAAGTGATTCTTCACCATTGAGAGAGGGGCCACAAATGATATATAGCATGATATCTCAAACGGTCGTGGACGGATAATGACAAAACTCAGTGGATGAGTTGGGTAGTTGACAAGAACAAGCTGATTCAATTATGGTTTAGGTCCGGATGCAGATCCGGCCTATCAATGGGCTACAAAATGTAAACTGTTCAGCCGGGTGAAGGTGTGCGCTCTACTGAGTGCCGTTCTACTACACTATTTATTGAAATTAATCTAAAACATTGCAGTTGGTGTGATTTGCAAACCCCCAAATATAAAGTCTGATAATTTTATGCATTAGTTACATTACTGAATGGCCTGTTAACAGAAAATAAATCATTGTTCATTATGGGTGATTTTACTCAAGACTTCCTTCAATATAATGAAAATAACTCAATTCACCACTTTATCACTTCGCTCGTTTGTCATTTTTATTTGCCCTTAATCACGACACCAACTCTCATTATGAGATCTACAGCTTCATTGATCGATAATACATTAACCAATCAATGAGTTACCAACAACCAGTGGTGTGTTTTATTGTGATATAACCGATCATTTACCTGTGTTTGCCTCAATTCTGTGTTTACTTCCAAATATTGTGTCCCCAACTCCTATCTCTGTCTCCACGCTTCCAAGTTGCACCCAACTGCTCCAGGACTCTGTGTCATTTGCACCTGAGAAGATGGAGAGGTTTCTGTCAACCCTCAACAATGACTCTGCTACTGGACTGTGATGGCATCAGCTCATGTTTCCTAAACACCTGCTCTGCTGCTCTTGCACATCCTCTCTCTGCCATTTTCACCCTTGGTCATCTTCCATCTGCTTGGAAATCTGCCAACATCACGACATTATATAAAAAGTTGAAAAAATTCTCCCCTCAACTACAGACCTCAACTACAAACTATCAGCTCACTTCTTTCTAATCATCAGCAAGATCATGGAATCCATCATCACAGTTGATATGAAATCCTTCCCTTTCTCCAATACCCTCATCTCAGATCACCATTTTGGTTTCAGACCAGGTCACCCCACCTTTGACATGCTGTTTCTACTCTCACCCAACAATGGATGGAGAACCTCAATGTCAGACATGAGATCAGAAAGGTCTCTCTGGACACATCTCATGTTTCCAACACAGTCTGGCAATCCCACCTTACTCTCCAAACTCTCTGCCTATGGCATCCAAGGCCAACTCCACACATGACTTACTGACTTCCTCTACTCTCGTAGCCAACGTGTGGCTCTCAACGGAATCCTTTCATCTCCTCTCCCTGTCAAGGCGGGAGTGCCCCAAGGCAGTGCTTCAGGCCCAGTGCTATTCCTTATCTTCATTAATGATCTCTCTAACTCTCTTGAAAATCCTCTTTATCGATTTGCTGATGACTCCACCCTCTGCCATGACATCCCTCATCCTACAGTTAGACAAGCAGGCAGCAGCCTCTTCCTTCTCTTCAGACCTTGACAAATTCACAATCTGGTCAAACACTTGGAATATGTCATTAAATCCAGACAGATCTCACACTCTCACTCTCTCTCTTGGAAAGGACTGCCTTGGAGTTTCATTCTGTATCTATTCTGTCGACACCATGCATCCTTTCTTGCGCCCCATTCCTCCCTACACCCATTGTTTGTTCAAGTCGCCCTCTATATTGGCCTTCAACTCTGCTGTTGGTATCCCCCCCACCCTCTCTCTACTGTTCCTTTTGACCTGTTACATCCTGATCCATTCAGTGCATGAGCTCTTCTACGAGCCTCAACTCTGTTTACAAAAAAAGGACTGATTTGGTTGTTCTTGTTGTAGTTCATGGAATTCGAAACATTTGTTTCAAACACCACATTTCAAAACTGTCAATCTTCTTCGTTTCTTTTTCATTGTCCATGACTCACTCTAACAGAAAGATGACCAACTAGCACACGTTGATGAAGTATGTGTTTCTTATTTTCTCGTAGTAGTAGCATCTTTAATTGAGAAGCAATGCAAAGAATTTGCATTTTAATTTGTGCGCATGTTGATACTAATGGTTCTGAACTTCCAATTCGATGTCCATTGGTTTCTCTTTTTTGTTCTCTCCTGTTGAGTTGCCTCCTGTGTGTCATGGCAGGGTTGTAGGTATTGATATCGAGAGCATAGCGCTGTGCTAACTGAGATGGTCGTAGAGTGCTAACGAATCTGATTAATGCACGATCCAAAGGCAAGAGGTAAAAGATTGGGTCTTGGACACATTTGGTTTGCGCAACTCTGTTCAAGAACAGAGTCTACTAGGCTTGTGGAAGTACAAAGCCACATAACAGATTGTGTTTGAGTGGTATAATGATGGTGCAAATGTTAGGGATCATATATCACATGAGAGGTGCAGAGACACGGAGCTTATAGTCAAGATCACTTTAAGAAAGATCTTCACAGGACATGCTGAGATCACCCAAAAAACAATTTTTCAGAAAATAGCACTTTATAAAGTTCTTCATAGGAGATTATGTTGAGGATACATTCACATTATTGCATGATACCCATAAAACAAAAGACTGTGTGTTTAGTTTAATTACTAACACGAGGCAGCCAGTGTCTTCAGTATAGATACAGTCAATCTCGATTCGATCAGGGCTATAATGTTGTTACTCGATGTACAATGAGGCAAAATAGAATATCCTGAGAAGTGAGGGAGGGCTGGGGACATGGAGGGGCAAGATACGAGGGGTAACAAATGACCTTAGTATTCATACACATACTCACTCAGCATGCTTGTTTCAAAGCATACAGGACAGAATGTTTGTTGTTTTCTCGTACTTGAACAAAATGACCACTCGAGTATTGGATCATAAATGAATCCCTGTATATTCGAATGAGACTACACTCAAGGCCATGTGTGGATGGACCCTTGGACATCATCATCACGAACGCATGTGAACCACTGGAGAGTAGGTTATTGGTATCTTACAACATGTTGTTCTGTCTGTGTTACTTGGATTTGCGGTCGGCTATATCGCAAGTAGTAAAACACATGGTTGGGATGAGGTTACTTCTGTGTTCTTCCGAGTTGTTTCGATTGTATGGGTAAGCGCATAAAATAGCAGTGCAAATGAGTCCAAGGTCATAATAGTCTCTGATCAGGATCGATCTCAATTTTCAACTGATTCATTGAAATCATCCGATTCGTACATATCTGTCATTACATAACTTGAAACACTTGGAGTGGAGATGGGAAAGGTGGAACCCGTATGATAGCACGAATCCTAGGCATGCAGTGAAGACGTAGGTGTGTTGATCTTCCATCTCGAACGGCAAACTCTAGACAGTTAATGGCTTCGTAGAGAAATCGATCATCGCTACAGCGTTCTGATTTAGACTCGCAGTTTGACTTGGGACAGCCTTGTAGAAAGATATGTGTGTTCACTCTATGGTCAGGCGATGCGATGTTATCTAATTGTTATTAATTCACGCTGAATGACGCCTCTATAGGAGTTACGTTGAAGAAACTCACTCTATGGCAAACAGATAATACCTTTCATAGACGCTGTAGGAACCAGATTCCTTAGGACAGTCCCCATTATGGAGAAATATAAGGTGGCGTGATGCACGGCATGCGTTCCCTACTCCGAACATATCTTTAGACCAATAATTAGTGATATGCATTTAACTCTGGTCTACTTATACCTTTGGCTTGTTGCTTAATATGTAACGTGGCATATCTTTGGAAGCATCGACTACTCTAAGAGATCTTTAAACACTAGAGACACCATTGCTATATACAGCACCCCTCCTCAAACACAGATTCATGAAGGGGCTCCTTTGAGAAAGAGGTTGCATACACGCGAGAACTTTTGTAAAGCCACTTGTAAAACCCTATAGACAAACATTAGAACCAAGTTCTAAGCCTTATAGACTTGTTAGACTTTCTGCTGAGGCTTTCTGCATAACTGAGTTTACTGAGGCCAGTCTCATCCAAAAGAAGATGCCTAACTTATTTTCTGTGTCTATAAAACAAATGGACACATAGAAGCATGCTCAGAAGCGATGGAGATGAGGAAAAGAGATGCTAATAGAGAGAGTGATTGCGTATTAATGTAGTGAATTGAAATTTATTAATTTATCATGATGGATTCTGAGAAGATCTTGTTGTTCTCGAGGTTAGCTAATGTCTCGTGAGGTATTAGTAAGGTAGGAAAAATAGGAAATAGACTTGAAATTGGTGGATAAATTGAAAGGCGCTAAAACTGGAAAGAACGCTCAATGTGCGATAATGCAAGTATTATGATATAGCATGATGTTTCTACTCAGAACAAATATTACAAAATTTCAAACTCCAGGGATGAGTCCTTTTTTCATGTGTATGGTTATCTTCATGAAGGCCAATCAGGATTTATGTATAAGTTGTGTTAGAATATGTGAACGAACAACAGTCTATTATAGTTATGCTATATCTTGTGTTATGTGGTAATCAGATGTTCACGCTCGTATTAAATTCTGGTTCTTAAAACCAATTAGTTAAAATAGGTTGAATGGTCAAAGGTCTTCATCTTCACTCGTAATAAACGTCTGTGACATATTTAAGACGCGCAATTGCAAACTATTATATGGTAAACGCGCACATAATTTGTTGAGGGAATAATAAGTTCTTTCGTTTTGCAACAACCTATGATAGGTTACAAAGATATTTTGTACATATAATTATTGTCTTGAAAATTGATGGTAATTAAGGTTTCCTGGAAACTTGGTTTGTTTTTTATTTTGGTTTACTACTATAGTAAATTCATGGCCTAACCTACTTATTTATTGCTATATATAGAGGGTAAGGCTTTGTTCAAATCGCCTTGAAACATAGTGACCTTATTGTCAGTATAATAATTGTCTTGGTTTTTGTTTAGGACCATTGTTTGATTTCTGGTACCTAAGCCGTCAATTATATGGACAAATATGGTCATTTTGGTCAAAAAGGGTTAAATGGTCATGTTTGTCTTGAGTGGGGTCAATAAGACTGCTTTTTTTGGATTCAGCACCCTTTTTACATAGGGTAGGCTATCAAACCATCCTTACCCAAAATTCTGATTAAAGCCATTATCTCCTAGGGATGGGCACACTGGGGCGGAACTACAAAAGCCAATTGTCGTTGGATTGGTTCAGTTCTTAGCACGATTGCGGACGGAAAGTTTGTTGACTTCTTCCATATTTTGCATCGGGAGTGCGGAGGTATGAAGGATACGTATTAGTTTAGAATAACTATAGTGCTTTCGAAGAATATTGTGATGAGGCGTTCAGCAGTCACTTAAAAGGTACTGTTCCGCATCTTTCGTGTTCTAAGAATGGTCGTTATTACATGTGTCATAAATCGTAACCTCGCTCATCCATCTGCTGCTTTCTGTTCATTTTGTTTGCTTACTTTCGTCTGACCCCTGTCGGGTTGCTCTTGGCAGAGACATCTTTCATATACACACCCAGCACAATCTTCTATGTTCTCAAACACCCTCAAGATTATTTTATTTTCTGTTTAAAGGAGTTTATGTTAGATTTGGAAATACACTGGTGTGTGAATACCACGCAATGTCCTGGAGAATGGTGCAGAAGCAATTGCACTTACATTTGAGATGTTTGTCTGGCTTTGTTTCCCCAACCAGATGAGAAACCGTCCGTTTTGGTGCTTCGAAGGCAGGGTGGTTGCCATCACAAAGTGTGAAGTCCTCGGGTGGACGTTAACTGGGTTTTCCATAGTGCTTGCATTATCTGGTGAACCTGGCAGGCCAGAAACGTTACCGCGAAAACATCATTCGAACAATTACCACGTGGTTATGCCGACATTTCGCGCATGGATCATCTACAGGTGATCTGCTTCACAAAGAAGGATTTGAGTACTCTGCGAGACATAATATATAGAGTAGTCTATGTAGTCGGTGTTTCTTGTTAATCTAATTGGTCTTTTAGGAATGCTAAGTGTTTAGCAGATTCAAACACTGAGGTCGCGCAGAGGTCAACCTTGCACTTAAATTCGCAACGGCTGTTAGAGCCAAATGACACAAAGTTGTCTGACCGAGAATATTGTTGAACAGGCTTTGCTAGGTGCTGACTCATAATTGGCTGTGATGGCCAAGGTGCATCTGGTTCGTCAGCGTGATGGCAACAATTTGCAGGTTCAGTAACATACTCGGAATATAAGAGGTAGTTCTAACTTCATAGATTACTTTGTCCTCGATGGTTGAATGGATCCATTGACCGAGCGCTCATCTCTGCAATGATTGTGCAGCTTTACTCTTGTGATCAGGGGTCAAATGATCGGAAATTAAAGAACGAAGTGAAGTAATATTACTGATAGGCGCAGAGCCTTAGGAGGCTTGCTCGCCTGCGTCTGTAGTCTTTGCATAAGAGCGCTATGCAACTTGATCCTCTCAAAATGAGGACGCGATTTAGGGAGGATATCACAGTGTTGACGACTATGCGACCAATGGGAATCACAATAAGATAGATATCTGGACTCGGTATGAGAGTACGATGTAGATGCACAAATAAACAAGGATCGATGCCTACGGTTCCCTGGTCTTTGCTCCTGGGATTATTTTCGAGGAATTTGAGTAACTTTGTTCACTTTGCCATGAAATGATTGACCTCACAAGCGGGTAATCTTGGAATCTCCTGACATTTCTTGCTGCGGGTCTCAGTGTTCCTCCTTCATCCTTTGTTTAACACTGAACTCCCAAACGTAAACACTTGTCGCCATTGTTATGAAGGAAATAATACAAAAAAGCTCCATATTTTTTACATTCTGATCCAAAATTGATGAATTTTAATGTCTCTGAAGTTTATTTATTTAACTAGGAAGAGGTGCACTCGGTAGATGGGCGCATACCCTGTCTGATCGAAGCAGATGCATGTTTTTACGAGAGATGATCATAATCTTGGTTTCCAATAGTTGTTTGAAATATCATCGTTCATGATCCGATTTATAGACGTTTTTTTGAGCCTCCCTATCTCTCAGGTGAAGAATCTCATTTTTTTATGATATTTAAAAAATAAATAATTCCTCCCTTATATGATTCCTACAAAAAGTGGATTACACATTTGGATCTTCACTCAAATGAATCAATTCGTCCTTGCGACACACCCAACCTCCTGTTCCCAAACTTGGGTGTCGAGGATTGGAGAGTTTCAATTCGACCATCCGTGCTCGACAATAAGTTTTCTCATAGAAACTAGCTCCAATGACGGTTGAACGAATCGAATGAATTTTACTGCTTTAGCCGTAATGAGTTATACATGTTTTGCGCTCTATTTGCCATATAATGACCTATATTTTTTATGCGAGTAGGTCTAGTCTCTCACTGGGTCAAAGGTGAGTGATATAAATGCTTTATAGCAAATTTTTTGCTAGTCGAGCATTCCAGATCAGGATCATCTTGTCTTGGGCCGCGAAATTTTCATTCAAACACACCCAAACTGTCGGCCAAACGTTCTTTGCCGAATACAGACCGTGCACAAGCTTTTCAGAATAACTAGTACACAAACGGGGCAAGTATAACGGCGGAAGTATAACACATGCAACCATCCTTCACCTAGACGCGAGTCGGCGATGAGGTAACTGGGCAGAGTACACACCACCTAAGGGCGATGTTGTTCACAGAGCTATAGCAACACGTTCTCTGACTCATCCATTTATTTGGGGCGGTTCGTGTACATATAGCAACAGATCGCCATGCGCTTTGGCTTGGACATATTGTACAACTCAGCTCCCTACAAAATAAATATCAATGTGAACTCTAAGGTGTTTAACGACGATCAAATGAAGGTGAAAAAGCGTTGTCATACTGATTTTTGTATGTGACGATAATGTATATTACATTCGTGGTTGTATGCTCGGATAATTCCAATTGTACCCTACTCTCCCTGCCCAAGGAAGAAGAATGCCAAGATGGGCGAAGTTTTTTTCAAAACTTGGATTGAAATCAAATGAATTTTCGCAGGCACCCTTCAGGGGTGCTAAATTTGACTGATACGTAAATCCCTGGACGTAATGCTTGGCTCATTCTATGCTCAGGTTCACAATCTCGAGGTTATATGGAACGGATGTCGGATGGATGTTAAGACAACAAGATAGCTATTAGATTAATGTACATCCATATACTTATTCCCCTCATTAATATCGAGATTTAAGTAAGGCTGAAAAGATAAAAATGGTGGCAATGTAAATTGCACAATTTGTGTTTATTAATAGATGTCTTTATTCCATCTCAGTATATTGTTCAGGGAGGTAGTGGTGTATAGAGGTTCATGGCAGACGAGATTGGCTCTGACTCGATGTACTCTGGGCAAGGTCTTGTACGTTGGAACCTCGCCATGGCGCTCCGCGCGACAGTTTTTGATTCCGGTTCTTTTGCTTGTGTTGTGATTTAGATATGAATATGCACCGTTTCAATATAGAGCTGATAGAGATGTAAAAGAATTGTGAAATGAGTCTTTCTTTCGCAAGCATCTGCAGAAAGCCACACAGTTCGAGTGGGCTTACAATAGGAGTGCCTGACTGGTGGCTGGCTGCTTGCCGTTAGATCATAGGTGCATATGATTCGATTTTGCCGTGAAGTGGATATTGTAATCCGGCAAGTTTTAAGCTGATATACTTATAGACAGCTAATCTTGGAGAGGGCCTTACTTTGTGATGATAATATGGAACTTTATTAGTTTGAGATGTATGTAATTCCCTTCAGCTCATCAAACGGTCGTGGCGGATAATGAAAATCACGTGGATTTCGAACGTCTCTTGCCGCGCATGATGAGTTGACAAGAATTACTTGCTGATTGATGGCAAGTTAGTGAGGGATTTTACGTCTTGGTCGCGGAAAATTGCGTATCGATCTGGCACTGATCGAACATGGGTCAACATGCTTAACACAGCTTGTGTGATGGAGACCGAGGAAATTTACTTTGCATCGTCTTCCCGTATGTTGTTGAACTGCTTCGTCACACGGATTTCTCTTTCGTTGTTCAACCCATCTCGTAGGTACGTTGATATGTGTTGTTCGTCTTATCTCACTCAAGTGCCGTTATAAGCTTGTATCACTGTCCACTCTATCTCGTTACGTGTTTGATTGAAATTAAATTAAAACATTTGCAGTTTCGTGTGGTGGATGTTGCTGGAGCGATCAATATTATTTTCATTGTAGGTCCTGATAAGGTTATCATTGATAGTTACTTACTGAATGGCTTTCAACATCCTACTTGTGAATCTTCAACGTCTTACTGCTACGATGAATGAAAAAATTGGAGCTTCCCTCTGACTGTATGTTTCCTTGTGCTGATTCCTTCGGTTCAATTGATCCTTACTCAAACCGACTGAAAACGATTCTTCCGACTGTTTAGTCTTTATCCGCTGGCAATTCTGCCTTTTGGTAGGATGCATTTTTTCTGCATTTCGAGAATCTCGTTATCCAACTCTCTGCGCCATTCTGTTCTCTTTGGACATCTCTCTCTTTTAGATATCATGACCCGTGTAACTACTGAACCTGATATTGATATCTACAACTATAGCCTTGATCTATTATCACTTGTTTTCTTATCTGACAAGTACGTGGCACTATAATTTAACCGCCTCGCCAATCCAATGATGGTTCTGCATGCCTTTTGCAAGACACCACTGATGGTTGGATGTCAATTTGCCTGGGTATGTCATATGTCTTTCAATTGGCCTCCGTTTGGTAGGACACGATGAGCCGATGCTTCAAACTGGAAGGCTTCTCGCTGGTTCATTGGGTTCGTCGTTCATCCAATTGTCCCTTGGTCGCTTGCTTATTTTCCATTATCTCCTCCTCTGAATACAGACTATTTTGCCGTTCCAGGGATGTCTTCCTTAAACTTCGTTTGCTTATTCAGTTCAACTGTTTACTCTTTATACTTCGATAAGCTGACTCATCTTCTAGCGGGAGTTATGTCATCGGCTTTGTCACTATCTTCGGATTTGTTTCTAGCAGACTTCTTCACTGTTGATTCATAGATGTTGTTGCATCTTTGATAGGACTTGTTGGATAACGGTTGGTGTCCCATGTCACCATCTAACGCTACTTGATTGTGATGCTTTACACACTTGAGGGATGAGAGGAGAGAGAAGATTTGCAATGGATTGCCCAAGTCACTGTTCCTAACGTCTTTGCTGTTCGACTCGTCACTGTATGTCTGACTTCTTTCGCAGAGTCATTCTCTTGTCCTATATACACAGCATTTGGTCATTTCCATCTTGCTTGTGGAATAATCTGCCAAGCGGATTCTCTACAGTATTCCACTGGATCTATGATTGTTCTAAAAATAAGTTGAAAAAAAAATTTCTCCGTGCTGGGATCTGTCTCAATTAACGATTCTCTACACTACAATTAAGTTATTCCATGTGTATGCTCTACTTTCTTGCTATGAATAGATATCATAGCATTGATACCATTGAATCAGGTAATCCACTCGTGCATTCACAGTTGATCAGGATAGAACCTTTTGAGCCCTTCTGGTCCAATACTCATTCAGATACCATTTTGGGTCTGTCAGAACAGCGTGGATACGCAGGAATTGGCTAGATAATGGTCGACGTACTGTCGACGACATATGTGAGTGATGGACGGAGATGTAAATCTTGTCGGTCTAGACATGAGATAGATGAGAAGGTTTTCTCGCTCTAGGAACATCTCATGTTACTAAAAGTCATCAGTTTCTCGCGCATGGCCTCGGCCCTAAGCCATTTCTTCAGCTGTTCTCTAGGCTCTACTTTAGGAACACTTCTCCTTGTTCTTGTTCTGCGACTAGGTTCTAAGGCACTCCATCACGTAAGTGACGCTAAGCTTGGATTTCTGGAGTTAAATGGTCACATTGGGTTTGCGTATGTACAGAGTTCAACTGCATGTCTATGTTTTTGTGTTTGCTGGCAAACGTGAGCGCAATCTCTCTGCACAGGTGGAAATGCCCTTTCTATCTACCGTGGCCTGGGGCTCTTCTGTGTCAGATATGGTCGTGGAGATGTTTGAAGCGCAAGATAGGACGTTGCAAGCCTCTTCTGGAGCAGCCGTATGGTGGCGCTGCCGTATCTTTCACTTTGTGCTTCCTGTGGGGCTCTAAATAGCAAAAATACATCTGAGTCAGTATCTGAAAAATCTGTTCTCTTTCTCTGGATTCTGTGTGCTGTTTATCTTGTAGTCAGGTTCTTCTCCACAACTCCTCAGCCATCTATGGCTCATTGGCTGCACTCATCCTACAGTTTAGACAAGCAGGCAGCAGCCTCTTCCTTCTCTTCAGACCTTGACAATACACAATCTGGTAAACACTTGGAATATGTCATTAAATCCAGACAGATCTCACACTCTCACTTCTCTTTGGAAAGGACTGCCTTGGAGTTTTTCTGTTTCTATTCTGTCGACACCATGCATCCTTTTCTCTCTCCCTAACCATTGTTTTTGTTCAAGTCGCCTCTATATTGGCCTTCAACTCTGCTGTGGTATCCCCCACCCTCTTCTATGTTCCTTTTGACCTGTTACATCCTGATCCATTTAGTGCATGAGCTCTTTACGAGCCTCAATCTGTTTCTAAAAAACTTTTGTTTTTTTAGTTTGTTTTGATTTTTCTTTGTAGTTCATGGAATCGACATGTTCAAATCACCTACAATAATTCAAATATCTGTCATCTTCTTCGTTCTTTCATGTCCATAGCACTCACCATACATTGCAACTGAGAATACCAGAGCATTCACGCACTCCTATTGTTTGTATCTGTCACATCTTTGTCTTTTGGTGGTCGCTAGACTACGCTTATTCTTCAGTTTTCTGTCTGTCTGTATGTTTCTAGTTTGTTTGTATAATGGCAGCTCGTGGAGCCAGAGGGTCAACCGATTTTGATGAAACTTGACTGGTTAGGTTCATACCAGGATCTAGGTGTATGCTTTTGAGCACCGTTGCTATGCGCCACCGTTGCCTGCAACGGGACTTTGAATTTTGAAAAAATCCGGAAAAAAATTGAAAATCAAAAATCGGCTTCCCACTTTATGCGCACTATAATCAACCTACTTTGTCAAAAATTTCAGCCGATCCACAAAACGTATGACTAGTATGCCAATTGATATTACTATGTCTTTCACCCATGTGCCTTTTTCAACCCCAGTTCGCGTAGGGATTTCCTAACGTAGGGTTAGGGATGAACACAAATGAGAATGGAATAGTTGCCTCGTCATGTTCTATAGTGAACAAGCGAACGCAAAATGCATCTGTGTGTTCTCTTTTATATATTTCAAATTGCTTAGTACCTAGGCGAGCCACCACGATGTTGCCTACGCTTGTCCAGAATCATTTTCAATTCCTGATATTGCATAAGTTTCTCATCAGCGCGACCTCAACACAACAACCATGCTATTGATTTATCTCTAGACATTCTCTCTCAC
>CM068962.1:90593953-90618811 GCA_035128595.1 Eptatretus atami | reverse complement strand
AACCATACATTGCAAACTGAATACCAGAGCATTCACCGCTCTATTGGTCTTGTATCGTCACATCTTTGTTTCTTTGGGGTTGGTCGCTAGACTACCGTTATTCTTCAGTTTTCTGTCTGTCTGTATGTGTTCTAGTTTGTTTGTAGTAATGGACAGCTCTGTGAGCCGAGGAGTCAACCGATTTTGATGAAACTTGACTGGTTAGGTTCATTCCAGGATCTAGGTGTATGCTTTTGAGCACCGTTGCGCTATGTGCGCCACCGTTGCTCAGCACAACGGGACTTTGAATTTTAATATTAAATCCGGAAAAAAAATTGAAAAATAGAGAAATCGCGTTCAATTTTATGCGCACCTACTAATCAACCACTTTGTCCAAAAATTTCAGCCCGATCCATCAAAACTGTATGACTAGTTATGCCCAATTTATTATCTCTCTCTTTTTATCCTCTACATTCTCCACTCACTTCAATCTTAGAATCCAGGAAGATGAAACTTTGCACTATTTCATCATGATCGTCTCCCAATCTGAACACATCCAGCTTCTCAGTGGACAAGGTTGTAGTCTTTTTTTCTTTTTTTTAAGGTTTAAACAAGGACCAGCTTTTTTTTTTACTTTCCTTCTTCACTATCTGCAGCAGTTTCAGCAATTCCTCTTTACTTTTGTGAACAGAGTGGTATCATCAGCATACCTTAGGTTGTTGATACATCTTCCTTCATTCCCGACTTCAGCCTCTATGTCATCCAAGTTGGATTTTTCATCAAAATTATTATAAACACCAAATAATTGGTCAATTACACCCGATGATAATGTCATGTGTGGCAAGGTAGAAACAATGCGGTCGTGTGGCAGACAGCCACTGTTGCTCACAGTTTGTGCAACTTCATCTGTTATTGGGCACCAATTATTTGTAATTTCGATATTTTGGGTGCCCGAAAAATAAAAAACAATAGACAATGAAAAGAAAACCATTAAAATTATTTTATGCTATATTCAAGTTTGGAGAAATGGATATTTATGCCTGCACTGGTCACTGAAAAGAAATACACAGCCCATACACTGATACTGGAATAAATATAAGCCTTGCATTCTCAATAACAAAAAATATACAGTGGCAATGTTTGCCACCGTGTATGATTTAATGAAGTACTGGTTACTCAGAAGAGGCACTGGCAGAGCTCGCTGATGTTCCAACCAAACATGAGGACACACTTTCCTCTCGATCCCCCTCAACTTCTCCACCTGCTGCATACGGAACACTTTCCTCTCGATCCCCCTCAACTTGTTCTTCTAACAGGATCACTCTCCTCTCAACATTCTGCCCCACTCTCCACATTTTGTCTTTTCACAGGTACAAAGCCAAACTGAGAGACTCTTTTCTGACTTATTTCTCTAATATATCTCAATCGATATCTAGCCTGGCCCTAATTGGGAGCACTTTCCTCTTATGGGCATTCATTGATTATAAATATATTTTTTATATTTCCCTGTAAGTCGACTTTCAGAAAAGTTTCATTTCACTGTTATTATGATTAAATTAAGTTTAATCATTTACCACGGACCAATGGCTCACTAAATATTTGCAGGTGCCTGCTGCTAGTATGTTTCATTTTCACCCCTGTTGTGCATGGACCACCCCCAAAGCTAATTTGCATATTTTTAATAAATACCTATGCTATTTATTATACCCATGCCCCCTATCACGAGTCCTGTAACATTATATATATATATAATATAATATATATATATATATATATATATATATATATATATATATATATATAGAATATTATGAGGTCCGTCTAAAAAGTAACGGGAGCCTGTGTGTGCTCCACTACACAACTAATGAACGGTTGGTCACAGTCTTTCGCAACATTCCAGCAATATATATGATTGTGATGGTTGACTGCGCTCATTGTGTGATTTTTTTACAGGTCCTGCTTTACACGTTGTCTAGTCTGAGTCGTCGCGTTATGAGTCGTGAGCAGAGAGCAACGAAGCTTGTAGTGCAAAACAACTTCCGAATCCTTCGCAATGTGCAGCAAGTCTACGGGGAAGAAACGATGTCACGTACACGTGCATTTGAATGGCACAGAGGTTCAAAGAGGGACGGGAGGAGGTGAAGGATCCATGGTCTGGAAGACCTTCAACGAGCAGAACGGTGGACAACATCGAGCGTGTGAAGCAGATGTGCCGCAGATCATCGACTCACGGGTAGATGATTGCTGAAGAACTTTCCATCAACAAGGACACTGTCTGGACATAATACTGAAAATCTCGAAATGGGAAGGTGTGCAAGATGATGCCCAAGCTGTTGTCCGAGACCAGAAACAGCAAAGAGTCACTGTCTGTCAAGACATTATCGAGCGCCTGGAGGACGATCCAACCTGCTTGGAGAGTCATTACTGGCGAGAATCATGGATATTCAATACGATCCAGAGACCAAACAGCAGAGTCGTCAGTGGAAGATTCCGGCATCACCAAGACAAAATAAAGCAAATGTCAAGTCGAAGGTCAAGGTGATGCTCATCGCGTTTTTTGACATCAAGGGCATCGTCCACTTCGAGTTTCTACCACAGGGTCAAACAGTGAATCAATAGTGTACAAAGAACCTCCGGCACCTCATGAGTCAGTCTGGCAAGAGGAGGGATCTGGGGGAGACAACGCCTGGGTGCTCCACCATGACAACGCCTCTGCTCACAATGCCCTGAGCACCGACAGTTTCTGGGGAGAGGAACGTGCCAACTCTGGAGAACCCCCGTATTCGCCAGACTTGAGCCCTTGTATTTTTTTCTATTCCCAGCTCAAGGGGTGATCAAGGGGACCTATTTCCTGATGTGGAGGCATCAAAAGGGCGTGAGACGGAGCTCCGGAGATTCCAGAAGAAGCCTTCCGGGGGGGTGCATCGAAGCTGGGAAGAAGAGGATGGACAAGTGTGTGTCTGGAGGGAAACTATTTTAAGGACAAAGCTGTGATTTCAATATGTTTTTTGGAATAAAATTTCTGTGAAGTCAGTCCCGTACTTTTTAGATGGACTTTACAACTACATATATATATAATATATATATATATGATATATATATATATATTATATATATATATATATATATATATATGTATTATATATGCAAGTTTGTTCGTTTATTCCTTAAATGTTTCCAAACACCTTGGCCAATTTCCCCGAAATTTGCTCGAGCGTAATATTTTCACATGCGAAGGTTACATCACCATAAAAAAAAACAGTTTCTGACTCAAATTGATATAAAGACATGAAATAACGGCACTTTTGGCACTCGAGCGTCGTACATCGGGTACCCCCCTCGGTGTGTAGATTGTCAGAGATTTGCTTGTATCTCGGTAATAGAACCAATTGCATTTAAATATTTATATTCCTTATGCAGAATGGATACGAATACATAAAAGGTCCACAGTGTCTTTGCGGGACAACACTGAGTGTAATGAGTGTCCTCACGATCCTGTGTGACTTTGAACAAGGAAATGAGGAGGCCATTTGACCCATCATTAACGGGCTTCACTCCTGAGTTATTTTTGCTACAGCTGTAAACAACAGTCTTCTTGATGTTTTACTAAAGTCTAAATAACCCGATCTTGATTAGTTTACCCAACTTGTTAAAACATTTAATTAGTTAAAGGATGAAATGCTGTATGATGCAATGCTCTGCCTGGGATCTTTAACATTCAGCAACAAAAACTAGTGGATGGGACTAGTGATCTTCATCTGCGACTATGCATGTAGTATAGGTAGATATTGTATGTCCGGTGTAAAGTAACCTCCAAAGGAATAGGGGCCATCATGGGCCTGGCACTATTTAATGCTAATGGACTGGTTGGAAAGCCTAACGTCTATCTGAGGGACGACACACTTATTGATTCAAATCCTTGCCCTGAAGTGTATAATCATGTCGGGAATCAAACCCAGACTAGACAGCTCAACAGTAAGTATGCTACCTTCGCATCATCCTGTCGTACTCAGGGAGCCCATAAAGCCTTTTGAAATTTCTCGATGATTGGCTGCACAGTATGGTGATGGTTGCCTGTCAAAGTGATATGCAAGCTTGGCTATAAACAAAAGTTCTGATCAAATTTGAACAATCAAACTTCATTATAAATAACAATTCAGGCTGAATTTGAACAATTCAGGTAAATATTTTGATATGTCGTCATCGTTGTTGCTGGTGCTGTCGCTGTTACTAGTATATGCCATTCCAGGAAATAATTGCAGTTCTTTGTCACACCGAAATGTTGTACACAATAAAAAGTCTCAAAGGTTCAACGCATGAATCCTTGCAAAATCCAAATTATTATTAAAAATTGAATTGTCAACATTTTCCTCTTTTTGCAAATTAGGAGACAAAAGCATGACACACACACACACACACACACGTGCCAAACAAGGAAAAGGAAATCAAATGACCGTGCGTCATGCATTTCTAAAAGTGATAAATTTTTAATTGTGTGTTCTACAAATTTCTCTGTTCTTCAAAGATAATTTCTGTTTAAATAGAAACAACATTCTGAGCAGCAACAACATTAAAAAAAAAAACATGGTGAGTACATTATTTATGTTTCTGTGGGGTTATCCAGTTTATTTGTCCACAATTGTAAAAACCATTAAATTGTTAAAATGGCCACAGATTTTCCCTGCACGATAAGCAGTCAGTGGGCCGGATCGGTGTAATTGACAGACCATTCAATAGAATTTTGCCAGAATTATGTTATACACACGCTGTGGTCACACTCCCCTCTGCTTTCGCCAACAATTCCCAGCTCTGCTCCTTGGTGGTAAATGCTACGCCGAGTCACAAAAATCAAAACCAAACAAAGTGTCAAATCACAGGTTTTTGTAAAGGCAACAGAAATAACAGGCTTTACTGTCAATCTTCTTGGCAGTGCCAAAGTTGAGCATTATTGTGGACAAAGGCTCAAGACTCAAAATTCCATGGTTTGAAAGCCACCTCGATTCTTCCACTGCCATAATAATTAATCTCTCCCATTGGGCTTTTGCCTCTCAGCCAATGAAAACAGGAGGTCTCCTTGCAAAAGGTAACAACAACAAGGCCAAGCAGGCAAAATGCATTTATCTGAATGATAAAGAAGTGAGTTAAAGCTGAGGCTTTTTTTGGTTATCCAGGCCTTTGGTGGTTCACCACTCACCAAAGAGGAGCAGGCAGGCGAGGAGGCCGACTGCTCAACCTTATTCATACCCCAGCGCCTGGCCAAAGCCTTGGCCGGCCCAGTTCCAGACAGGGCAGTCCAGAAGTTTCAACGTGGGCTTCGTCCGTCCCCTGTGCAGAGATAAAATTAACTTTTGAGAGACATCCTCTTCAATAACAAACTCAACATGACCTTGAAAAGTTCATTGTAAGATTGTTTATTAGTGTCCTCTTCCTAGTGAGTTAAAGAGTGCCACGTGTATGATGGGGGTTTTGTTTTTTTTTACAGGAATGAGGTTCATGAAAGAGCAAGGTAGATATGGCAGTGAGACAAAGATGAAGTTAATGAACGAACAGGGAATGAACGAACAGGGAATGAACGAGCAGGAAAAGAGGAGAGCGAGGCGGGGAGGAAACACTGAAGCTATCAAGCAAGATGGTTGGGTTAGGAACGGTTAATAGGGGAAATAATGACAATGGGACAGAATGGGGAAGACAAAAGATGGCAGTGCACTGCTTGCTTCAAGACCCGAAAGGAAAAGCGAGACAGAACAGCCTCTGGAAGGTGGTTCCATAGACGGTGAAGGTGAGGAATAAAAGTTGAGGTGTGCGGTCAATCTAGATTTTGGAAGTTTAACCAGGAGGGGGTTCCTGGAAGTATGCATGCATCTTGGAGTGGATAGGGATGGCCAGAGGAGTGAGAGAGCAGCGGGAGCAATAATGTTGAGAGCTTCAGATTTGATGGAATCCAAATGTGATGCTGTGGTGCCAGCCCATCGTGGAAAGCAGTACTATGGGCAAAGGCATTGTAGGCTGTGAATAGCTCTGATCTTCCAAGGAAGGACTTGGATCGATGGAAGATGCCCGGTCTCTCGGTGGATTTGTAGGCCATCTTTGCTCTGTGGTCAGCCCAGGAAAGGTCATGGCTGAAAGTAAAGGCCTCGAAGTTCAAGATACTTAACTTCTTCAAGTGTATGAAAAAGGAATTGGATAGGTGGCTTTGTTTGATGATCCTTCCAGAGAGATAGTGTAAGACTGTGAGATTATCCAGGATTGAAGGATATGTTCCGTTTGTCAGACCAGTGTCTAATCATTTCCAAATTAACAGAGAGTGAGAGAGATACACACATAGCTGCTGACTGCCTAGCAGAGTTATGGGGTACAGCATGACACAAAGTGGAATCGTCTGCAAAAAGGAAGAGATAATCTTCCGGAGCATCGTAAAGATCACTTTTATAAATGAGGACCAGACTGAGCCCAAAACATTGCCTTGGGGAACTCCAGCCTTGACAGGGAAGGAGATGAGAGGATCCTGTTAAGAGCTACATGGTGAATAGGGAGTGGAGGAAGTCAGAAATCTCGAAATTAAGGTGGCCTTCGATGACACAGCAGAGAGCTTAGCAAGCAAAGCAGGATACCAGACTCTGTTGAATGCCAGAGAAATGTCCAGGGAGATGGTTCTAACCTCTTTTTTGAGATTGAGGCCCTCCAACCATTGCTGAGAGAAGAACAGAAGCATATCCAGAGTTGAGTGACTCGGAAGGAATCCAAGCTGATGGTCAGAGATCAGATGATTTGAAAACAGCAAAGACCTAACGTCAGAAGCAAAGATGAATTTCATGACTTTGCTTGGAATTGGAAGCAATCTCACTGGCTTATAGACAGTGGGGTCTGTTTATGTTTTTTACCCTTCTTGTGGATGGCAGTGATGTTTGCTGATTTCCATACAGAGGGGAGGTGGCCAAAGGAGAAGAACAGATAGAATATGGAAGATAAAAGGGAAGCAAGAATGGCAATGAAGGATTTGGAAACACGGACAATGATGCCACTAGACGCATCGCCAAAGCAGGATCAAGACCAGACAGAACCTTCTTCACCTTCTTGGGTAAGAATGACAGAGCATATAGTAGACAGTCGATACGTCAGAGTAAGATGGTATCATAACAAGTTACCTTTCAAGAAAATATTTCTGCACTGTATACGAGAAACATCCTCTGTGTACAACCATGCACTAAGACATTCCAAATTTTTATAGCCTCTGAAAGTGAAACAGCTTTCCATGCATGATCTTCAGTTAAGACACCAAGTACGCAGCCACCACAATGACAATCTTCTTCCCTCATGCTCAAACCTTTTTTGCTTTCATCTTTGTGAAAAGATAGGCCAATGCATGTTGGTACCTCAGCCAAATTTGAAGTTCCTGAAACTTCGTCTGCAGCATTATTCGTTCTTACTTATCAGTCTCTCTGTTGCATCAGGAAAGAGTAATTGCTGCTGATAGAGCCATTCAGTGGCTGGAAACCGCAGGGTCACCAAAATGTCTTCAAGTCGAGGTTGAGTGCCCTTTTTTCTTGAGACGTGCTCACACGTCGTCGTTTTGAATGAGAACCAACAACAGCATATCCATCTGTGACTTTGGAACAGCTGAAGCAACAATGATGAAACTTTTAAGGGATGATAAAACATCTTAAAGTAGAACGGCACTTGGTAGATCACATACCTCCGCCAGGCTGAACAGTTTACATTTTGTATCCCACTGATAGTTCGGATCTGGATCCGGAACTTAACCAAATTCTAATTGGCTTGTTCTTCTCACCTAACCAATTCATCCACCTGTTTTATATGAATCCATCCACAACTTTTTGAGACAGACAGACAGACAAACAAACAGCCAGGGGTGAAAACATAACCTCCATCGACCTTCGGTGGCGGAGATAACTATGGTAAATGACAATTAGTCATTTTGCATTTACTCCATTTAAATTCACACTTGTATTTTAAGATCATCATGTTTCTGGGTTTCTGTATCAGAAACTCGGAAAGCAATCTTGAGGACAAGTTCAGGGATAATTTTTTCCAAAAGTGGGAAAAAAACAACAACAACATAATTGAATGATGACATGTACAATGTACATGTTAGCAGCATGAAGAATTGAGTACACAATCATTTTACCCTAACTTCGTAATCGTTAATGTGATCTTCCAAAACTTTCCACAGATAATTCATCTCATTACTGATGATGACAATAATCACTTGAGCAATTCTAGCGCATTTGTTCCATTCCATATCAAAACTATCATAAGAAAAATGATAAAAAATTTATGTGATATTCATTCTCAAGGAAAATGTGAAACTGCTGACAAGCATTTGCAAAATAACACACGGAACTATGTCAGGATGGAATTCTGGGGCGAATAAAGCACACGGAAGAAATGCGAAAGAACAAGAAGAAGAAGTTCTGGAAAAATGATAGGGTGATGCATCATTGCAGCTCTCATAGCCTCCTGCTTTGCAATCCAATTTCTCTGGATTCACAAATCGTTTTGCCCAAACACACACACACACACACACACACAGGGAGCAGCGTACATCCAGCCTTTATCCAAGGCATCTACAAAGCTGAAAACTTTTAAAACTTTGGTGCATCTGCCAGCAACCCCCTTCTGGTGAAACTCCCAAAATTCCAGAATCTCTGATCACCCTTTTCCTGCCCGTGGAATAAAAATTTCCACATTCCCTTCAATCTCATTCTGCCCTCCAAGTCTTTAAGACAGCTGTTCACCACCAACTCAGGTTATTCCCCATCCAAAACCATGATGTTTTCAACCCCTGTTAACCCTATTTGAACCCACCTCTTTCCAAGTTTGCAGTTTTTCCTTCCTGAGAATTTCATTCTGTATCCATTTTGTCCATCCTGTGTGTCCTCCCCTCACCCTCATTCTTCCCCACATCCCCCATTTATTTATTTATATTTAATACATGGTCTAGGCTCGTGAAAGAGATATGACACAGAACAGACCAGGACACAACGTGATAAAGGGAAAAGCAGGAGAAAGGGGAAACACCAAAAAAGCAGGGTGGAGAGAGAAGGTAGACGGAGAAACAAGGGATGCAGATAACAATGATGGTTTGGGGATAATGCAAGGGATGGACAAAATGGATACATCAGCAAAATTTTGGGAGGGGTGGGGGTGGTTTAACAGGTGCAGAAAAGATCATGGCTTTGGATGGGGGATGACCTGAGATGGTGGTGAACAGCTGTCTTAAAGACCGGGAGAGAAAAATAAGATCAAAGAGAATGTGGAAGGTGGTTTCACAGGCAGGAAAAAAAGAGGAATAAATGAGTGGAGGTGAGCAGTGGTTCTGGATTTAGGCAGTTTCATGATGAGGGGGTTGCTGGTGGACAGCATGCATCCTACAGATAATTGGGATGTGGGGGACAGAGTACAGAGAGGGCAGAGGGTGCAAGTCCAGAAATGAGGTAGAAGACAGAGATTGACCATCGACTTGTTGGCGATGGTGAAGTGATAGGCCCATAGACGGCTTAATTGTGAGAGATTCCAATGATCTTGAAAGCCTTTGTTTTCACGGCATGAAGCGGAGCAATATGTGAGGCAGGGGAGGCAGCCCGGAGGGGAGAGCAGTACTCCATCAAGCTATGGATGAAAGACTTGTAGGTGGATAGGAGCTCAGGTGTGCCAATGAAGGACTTTGCTCAACGGAGGATGCCAGCCGACGTCCAGCTTTGGAGGCCAACTCTGGAATGTGGCTTGCCCAAAAGAGATCAGGGCTGAGAGTGAGACCCAAGAGTTTGAATGACTGAACCTCTTCGAGACAGTTGTTGAGAAAGTAGATATTAGGGTTTGCAGAATGGTCCTTTCGGAAAGAAAAAGAGAGAGAGAGAGAGAGAGAGAGAGAGAGAGAGAGAGAGAGAGAGAGAGAGAGAGAGAGAGAGAGATTTCTCAGGATTGAAAGACATATTCCAAATGTTTGAGCAGTTTGTGATTTTGTCAAGGTCTGAAGAGAGGGAAGAGGCTGCTGCCTCTCTGTCAGAACGATGATGATTCCTCCAAGCCTCCCTCTATTTCGTCCCTCAACCACGCTGTTGTTGTGCTTCCCCCCTCTCAATCTCCTGTTCATGTTGTTCCATTAAATTTTGATCCGTTCCATATTCTCGGTATTCCACGAGCCTCGACTTTCCATACAAAAATGCCACACGGGATGCGACACCATGCATGTTTTTGCATCCAGAAAACGTAATTATTGGGAACGTGAAGGGCAGTTGACATGAACACTCTGCATGGAAGCACATACATTTTTGCAGATACACATCCGACAGAAAACCATTCTGGCAAAAGTAATTAATTGAAAAAGTTTATGATACTCTGCTCCAATCTGACATTTCATTTGTGGTTTACCATTCATGGAAGCTCCAGCTGTATCCACCAACCAAGTGTATGGCGACCAGGATGTCAAGGAGAGGGAGATTTGGAATTTGGTCAAAATACAAACCCCAAGGCCTTCATTCGCAAAAGATATGATTGCATTTTAAAGCTTCTCAATGCAGAGAGAAGAACTGCCTTGGTGTCCGCGTAGCGAACGTGGCTCTAAGAGAGCTCCGCATTGTTCTTCTTCTTCTTCTTCTTCTGGTGAAGACAAAACCTTTAGGACTCGGATCTTTTATATACAGGATCCGGATCTCCTTAAATACTAAACACCTGTACACATCCTCGCATTGAGGGTGCCTTTTGAGAGCGTCTATCATGAACTTTTAAATATATTTGGACATTTGCTTTAAAGTTTTGAAAAGTTCACGTTACTATTTAACGATTATTCCATTTAATGTATCGTAATTTCGTAAATACCTGATTTTCTAGTCATGAACAGGAGCCTCCATGACGGGTCTCGCTATTGGCTCCATCAAGGCACGTGACGAAATACCGGAAGTTGTTGTTGTTATTGCCTTTAGGACGCGGCTCTTGGACACATTTGTCCTTGTTTAAGGTTAGCATACTCTATGATGCAGTACCACTTGAGGGCACGCACCAGATGGCAAGTTTTTAAATTTCGCTGTCCCCATATAATAACAATAATAATACCGTTGTAATAATAATGATAATAATAATAATAATAATAACCTGGTAAACAACTAGGAACTATCATCACTTACTAACGAGGGAGGAATGTTACCTTTTTTAGCTCGCCTGTTCGAAGAACAGAGAGCTATAGCGATACCCCCGGTGTGAGCGTGAGCGTGAGCATCAGCGTCAGCATGAAAATGTTAAAGTTTTTGGTGCAAGTTATTTCCTTTCTAATGTTTTTATCCACCACACTATTCTTTACTGATTACAATATACAAATATATATATTGCTTTAAAATTATTTGGATCAGACTTCACTGCAATGCTTTATAAAAAATATTATTAGACTAGTCTTTTAAAAACGATAAATGTATAAACAGGCGAGCATTGGGTGGCTTTGACACCAACTCTCTGGTTTTCAATCCATTGGTGAGGACCAGGCACATGTGAGAAGTATAATCAAACAAAGTTAGTGATACTGGAATAGAAAAGATCATGGGTAAGTACAGAACGAACACAAAATGAGATGGTGATGACCACCCATGTTGAAGGACAAGAGGGAGGAAGGCGATTATAGACTCAGAGAAGCAATTCCATTGGTTAAGAGACAGGAGGTTAACACGAACTGGGTTATTGGTTGTGCATGAACACGTGTGCCCTGCTAGATATCGGTGTTTACAATGAAATCCTCGTTTTTTATTGAGATGGGCTTTAGTTCAGCTCAGCTATTTGCTTGATTTATGAATCACTTGCCTTTGACCTGGGTGTCCCCATGTTTTCCACCCCAAGGGCCTCACAACTGCAGCAAGTTCAATTACCAGCATGCTAGCTAGCAAGCTGGCAGACTAATGGGAAATAATATCAACAAGACATTTGACACATTTTGTTTGTCGTTAGTGAAATATTTGTAACAATATTAGCAAAACCTTTGGAACATCATGAAAGCTTTGGACCAACCTTGGCAACTCAGAGGTTGTGAGTATAAATCTGGCCGAAGACAGCACGATTAGCAATTTGGATTCAAAGCTTCTGGAAAATAAAACGAACCGAGCTAGTCTCAGGAGAATTACCAGGTCACTATCAGACTGTCAGAAAAAAAACCCAGCGAGCTCATTAATGACCATGGAGGCTGTAATCTGCATGCCTTGCCTGGATGATTCTCAATACCCTCAGGATAACTTGAGATGGACACTAAAATGTGACTTATGAGAAGGAAGTGTTGCTCAAATCACCCACACTGGGGCCTTAGTCACTGTATAAAAGAATAAATAAAGCCAAATCCTTTCACTGCAGCAGACAAGGAAGACATTTTGAAGTTGGCTTCCTCATGAGTAAGACCCTCACACTGGGAATGTGAGCTTGGGTATCTTTCACAAGGTAATTAAAAGCAAATGTAAAGGTCATCCTTGCAAATCATGCACATGATTGATATATATATATATATATAAAAAAATATATATATATACATACAGGATATATTTAAGGAACTTGGACACAGGAGGAGTCCATTTGGCCGATCAAGTCTGCACTACAGCTACACCATATTTATTCGAGCAAAGAGTTTATCAACCTAAATGGTCTGGGGAAGGGGTGTGGGGTGGATATGTGGAGAAGACAAGAGTGGGGAAGGTACAGGGACATCACCAGGGTGCTATTTATTCACCATTTTTTTTGTTGTTTGGACAGTAGATTATGAGGATCATGTGATGAGGAATGAACAGACGCTGCAAGCACAATCACCTTTTAAAGAGACCCTCTTACAGACACACAGAAACTACTTCTGTATACAATAACCAATCCGGCCCACTCCTGCTAATATCCATGTAGACCTCCATGTGCAATGCTTCTCGGAACCTCATCTAACTCAAATTTAAAGCTATGTACTGTTTCTGCTGCTTCTACCTTTCCAGGGAGATTATTCCACACACTAACTACTTTCTGAGTAAAAGACGCCTGCCTTAATGTAGTCATAAGTCTCCCCTATTGTATTCTCAGGCTGTGGCCTCTGGTCCTGTTACTGTCCCTTCTGTTGAAAAACTCTTCTGCACTTATTTTGTCGATACCCTTCATTATCAAAAACAGCTCAATCAAATTTCATCGTAACCATCTCCTTTCGAGTGAAAAATGTCCGGTGTCCTTCAGCCACTCCTTATAGCATCCTCTAGCTAGGTCCAGAATTAATCCAGTAGGCTCTAAACTGAACCCTCTCAATAGCAGTTACATCCTTCTTTTTCTTTTTTGTATACCTTGTCGAGGCTCGTATAAGAGCTAACACACAACACACATCAAGGGGGGCATGAGACAGGAGGGAGGGAGTGGGAAGGACAAAATAGTGGGAACAGAGACATTTGGAGATCTGTGGAAGGGAGAGGGATGGGACGGGGAACATGGGGAATAGAAGATGGACATTACAGGGACTTTCAGGAAGGACAGCAGGGAATTTGAAGGAGGTGGGCTTGGTGGGATTATCGGGGGTAGAAAAGATCGAGGATTTGGATGGGGGATGATAAGAGGTGGTGGTGAAGAGCTGTTTTGAAGGCCTGGAGGAAGAATGGGAATGAATAGTGAGGGAGTTTATTCCAAAGGCGGGAAAAAAGAGGAATGAAAGAGTGAAGGTGAGCAGTGATTCATGATTTTGGTAGTTTTACCAGAAGGGGGTTGTTGGCTGACTTTGAGCGCCCTGCGGAAATGTGGTGGGGAACAATAAAGAGAGCAGGGGGGGCGAGGCTGGAGAGGAGACGGTAGAAGACAGAAAGACCACCGACCAACCTGCGGTGATTGAGTGAGAGGCCCAAGACTCAGCCTCATTGCGGGAGATGCCAATGATCCGAAATGCCTTGGCTTCTACAGTGTGAAGCCGAGAAAGTGGGAGGCAGGAGCACCAGCCCAGAGGGAGAGCAGTACTCCATCAGGCTGCGGGACAAAAGCTTTGTAAGTGGTTCAGGAACTCAGGTGGGCCGAGGAAGGACTTTGCACGGTGGAGGATTCCCAGTCGGCGACTGGCTTTGGAGGCGAGGTTTGAAATGTGGCTTTCCCAGGAAAGGTCATGGCAGATAGTGAGACCTAGAAGCTTGAAAGAAAGGACTTCTTCCAGAGGATTGTTGAGAAAGTGGATGGGGGGGTTTTCTAAAGGTCCTTTCGGAGAGACATAGTGAGAGTGTGAGATTTGTCCGGATTGAAAACATGTTCCACGTGTTGGACCAGTTTGTGATTTTATCCAGATCAGCAGTGAGCGAAGAAGCTGCTGCTTGCCGGTCTGAGGATGACCGATGGTACTGCAGAGGGTGGAGTCATCAGCAAAGAGAAATAGAGGATTTTCCAGAGAGTTGGAGAGATCATTGATGAAAACCCGAAAAAGAACAGGGCCAGAACGCTACCTTGAGGAACTCCAGCCTGGACAGGAAGGGGGATGAAATAACTCTATTTAGGGCCACACGTTGACTGCGACAGGAGAGGAAGTCTGCGAGCCATGAGTGGAGATGGCCTTGGATACCATAGGAAGAGAGTTTGGTGAGCAGGGCAGGGTGCCAGACTGTGTCAAAAGCACGTGATATGTCCAGGGATACGGCTCGGATTTCCTGTCTGGCATTGAGGGCTTCCATCCATTGTTGGGAGAGCAGAAGCAGCATATCCAGGGTAGAGTGACCTGGTCTGAAACCAAATTGATGATCAGAAATCAAGCCATTGGAGAAGAGGAAGGATTTGATATCTGAAGCGATGATGGATTCCATAACCTTGCTGATGATTGGGAGAAGGCTGATTGTTCTGTAGTTGCAGGGATCTGTTTTTGTACCTTTTTTGTGCAGGCAGTGATGTTTGCTGATTTCCAAGCAGATGGCAGATGGCCTTGAGCAAATGAGAGGGTGATAGAACAGAGAGAGGGTGAGCAAGAGCAGAAGAGCAGGCTTTGAGGCCACGTGGGCTGATACCATCTGGACCGGTTGCAGAATCTGAGTCGAGGTTTGACAGCAAGCTCTCCACCTTGTCAGGAGAAAAGGACACAGAGTCCAGGGACAGTTGGGTGCGACTGGGTAAGGTGGGTAGAGAAAGTGATGGATGAGCTGAAGAATTCCCAGGATGAGTTGATGTTGGAGAAAGTAACG
This sequence comes from Eptatretus atami, assembly GCA_035128595.1. NCBI lineage: Eukaryota > Metazoa > Chordata > Myxini > Myxiniformes > Myxinidae > Eptatretus > Eptatretus atami. The sequence goes on along the minus strand of CM068962.1, from coordinate 90,603,674 downwards.
ATAGGAGACCAGTCTTTAAGTTTGATGGCTGCTTGGAGACCCTGCCAGTCGGCTTGAGTGAAATGCCAGACTCGACGGCGGTGAGGTGGTTCTCTGATAATAGCCAGAGAGTGTGTCCACTTTGATAAGGACATGGTCAGAAGAACCGATTGGAGCGGAGGAAGAGCAGCAGATATTGTCAGGAAATTTGTCAAAATCAGATCCAGAAGAGATGGAGTACCATTGGTTGAGATCCGGGTAGGGAAGTTGACCGATTGAGTCAGTCCCAATGAGTCGCAGAAAGCTTTTGCTGAGGTGCCATGACAGGTGAGAGAGGTACCACACCTAGCCAACTGGCAAGATGACAATTGAAGTCGCCACATATGAGGAGAGAGAGAGTTTGGATGAGAAGATAGAAGATGGTCCATGTTTTCGGATAGTGAGGTGTAGATGGAGTCATCACTGTTAGTGGACGGTACAGTAAACATATAAACATGAGGTGGGAGTTGAGGGGAAACCATAGCCAGAGTATTCCTGGGGGTGTGAGGGAGTGAGGGCAGTGCATGGAGAGTGAGGAATAGAGTCCTTGATGAAGAGAGCAACTCCTCCACCAGGCGAGCTCAGTCTGTCATACCGGAGGAGGGAGTAACCAGGGAGAGATACTTGGGAGTCAGACACGTCTTGGGGGAGGAAAGTTTCTGTTAGGCAGATTATGTCTGGTTTGTCAGTGGCAACCTGTATGGAAAGATCTGAAAGGTTTGAGCGAAGGCCCTGGATATTTGAGGTCCACACTGTTAATGAAGAGGAGGGGGAGGAGGCTTTGGGTGCAGGGGGTGGGGGGAGGGGAGGTAGGACAAGGGACGAGGGGGGGAGGTAAGGAGTGTTGTTGAAAGAGTGTGGGGGATTGCAGAATAGCTAGGGAGGGGGCCGAATGAGGAGGAGAAAAGGCTCTGTGGTGCTGGGGGAGAGGGGGACAAGAGAGGGGAAGAAGGCAGTGAGGATTTGAAGAGGTGGAGTGAAAGATGGAGGTGAGAGGCAGTGGAGGAGGCAGCTTTGTGGATGGGAGGGGGCAACTTTGAAAGGATGAGTGAGGGGATGAATGGCGGGAGAAAGGTGAGGGGGGAGTTTTTGAGAGAGGTGAGAGGGAGGCTTGGAGGGAGAAGAGTGGGATGGTTGCTTTGAGAGTGAGGGGTGAGAGGGTGAGTTGGCACTGAAGTTGGAAAAAAGAATGGTTGATGGAAAGTGAACATTCATAGCAAACTGGGTTTTAAAAAGTTTTAGGTCAGTTATGCGATTAAACACGTTTCTTGATTGATGCAATAAAGGCGAATTCAGAGAATGGAGAGAAGAAACGCTGTAACAGTTGGATTTTTTAGGCAAGGTATGAAGGAAAGGTCGAATTGAGAGCAGTCTGTTTAAATAGCAGAAGAGTAGTGCATTATGATACAATAAAAGAGTACCACACGTGTGAAAGAGGAAGATGAAGCATTATAAGAGATCGTCTTTGTTATTATTATTAACTAGTACGTGCCCGTATAAAAAAAAAAAAAAAATTAATAAATAAATATTCAAACCGCGAACAACAAACAACAACCACACAGGCCGTTTCTTCGCTCTCGCGTGCCCGTACGTGCGTTGCCCGGAAGTTCGCATATTATTCGCAGTTACGATTATTCGCAATTTAGTTTTAAAACCCAATTATTCAATTAGCGCCAAAGTATTTTACCTTTTCGCAATGTCGTGGCAAGGAAAAACAAAGAGAAGAGAAGAGAGAGCAAAAAAATTTACTTCCTGGTTCGGAGCATACCGCACTCTGATGTTACCGAAATTTATGCACCGTCTAATATGAAAACGATCATAACTTGGGGCATTGTGTTTATCTATAAATGCGCATAAAAATCGAGAAATTATTAGAATACACGAAGTCATCACTCTCCGGAACTCTGTACGTTGTAACCTGTAATGGCGAACGCGCTGAGCTTCCCTTCCCCATCGGCCACGCCCACGCAACAACGTGTCCTGTCATTGGTTTGGTAAATAAATGGCCATAACTTGGGAAGCACTTGTCCGATTAATATCAAACCTTGAAAAGGCACATCCTCAGGTCCCCAGCAATATATCTGGCAAGTTTCAATGAGATCGGACCAGTGGTTGTCGAGAAACAGCGGTCACAGACACACACACAAACAGACACACACACACACACACACCACACACACACACACACACACAGATTGCTGGAATTATAGATAGATGTTTGGAGAGTTTTCAACAGATTAGGTCATGGAAGTGTTATAAAAAATCGAGGAAGAAGAGGAAGAAGAAGAAGAGGAGATGAAGAAGAAGAAGAATCGGAGAAAGGTAGCGGGTTTTTTATATATATATTTTTTTTAAGATAAGAAATAGAGTGATTAGTTGGGATGGGGGACATTAAGAAAGTGGGAAAGATAGAAATTGAAGATAATGGGGAGAAAAAACAAATAAACACAATCGTACACCGAGGGGAACAAAGGGTAGGCCTCAGGCCTCAAGGATAGGCCTCAAGCACCCAGTAAGAACAAGTTCGACGAAATCTCACAAAATAGCACGATTTTTTGAAACAAAACCGAACTAGGAACACACAGTAACATGTAGGTGAGAAAATAAACAGTTAAAACGGGACAGATAACGACCGGAAACTTAACTTTGAGATCGTCAGCAGGGAGCCCCCATGGACACCTGTCGATGCTCCAAAACCCAGAACGGAAGTCAAATCCTTCCTTAGATGTTATGACCAAAACTGAGCAAAATATTCCAGATAAGGTCTCTCAAAATTCCTGTACAGTGTTAATACTACCCGACCTCATCTTTGATTTAAAATGGAATACAAACAAAAATCACAGTTTACTTAAATATCCACCCACATGGTCTCGTGGTGAAGATACCTGATTTACAACCAGGTGGCCTGGGTTCGATTCCTGGTGTGGGCACCACACTAACAGGAGTTGCCACTGCTAGTGTAGTGACTCCAGTAAAATTGAGTGGCAAGCAATTGAAAGGTGTACCCGAGTTTGCTCGATCAGAGGATGATGACACCATGTACTCGTATATCCAGATATCAGAACGTAGATATACTATCATCATCATCATCATCATCATCATCATCATCATCATCATGAATGTATCATACTCTTTAGAGAGTGTCAGTGCTGCCAAAGCAGGTCCGAAGCAAGGGTTATCCTGGGTAGTTTACTGTGCCTTCCTAGCAGTCAGGTAGGGGAGGAATTTATAATTTGTTCAGGATGACAGTGATAACTCACCTACTCTCACAAAATGCACCATGGGACCTTTAGTGTCCATCAGCTAATGTTGGCAGATGGGATGTCCATTTTAATGGCCATTTGAAAGACAGCACACATATTGATGCCTTGCTCTGCATGTGAAACACCAGGATGGCAGTTTATAGCTGGGTCAAGATTTGAACCCAGGCTAGACAGCTCAGAGTCAAATGTGCATACTTCTAGGCTATCTTACCAGCTCTTACACCATTGGTACCCGAGATATAGAATGTTCACACCAGCAAATACATCAACCCTTTAAAGTGCACCATTTTTTTTAATATAAACTTAACCTCTTTCCCATTTCACTCCCCAGACTCATTGGAAGCATTATTCAGCTCCTCATATATACAGCACTAATTGGTTGTGTGCTAATTAATCTTCATGAGGTTTGGCCCACTGTTTTATGTATTTTTCTTTCTGCAAGAGTGAGGCTCATGGAAGAGCAAGGTTGAACTAAGAGTGGGGTAGCGAGGCAAAAACTCGGCACAACCAGCAACTGAATGAACAAACTGGAAAAGAAGAGAGCGAGCAGAGGGACAGAGACAGACAGAGAGATAGAGAGACAGAGAGACAGAGAGACAGAGAGACAGAGAGACAGAGAGACACAGAGAGAGAGAGAGAGAGAGAGCACGGGGGAGAAATATTGGAGAAGAGGTGGTTAGAAAAAAAAGGGGGAACACCAATTTGGCTGTGACGTGAAAGCAACAGACCTTGTGTTTCAGCTTCATTGTGCAAGATTCCAATAACGTGGATGGCTTTAGATTCCACAGAATCTGGGAGAGGCAGGTGTACTTCTGGAGCACCAGCCCAAAGAAAAGAACAGAACTCCATTGAGCTAAGAACAGAGGCCTTGGTGACTGTGAGTAGCTCTGATTATCCAAGGAAAGACTTGGATTGACTGAGATGCCCAATCTGTGGATGGCTTTGAAGCCAGCATTGCTATGTGGTTGGCCCAGGAGAGATTATGGCTTGCAGTGAGGCCTATAAGTTCAACCTATAGGGTGAGACTGAGATTTTTCCAGGATTGAAGTACATGTTCCATTTATCAGAGCAGCATATTATCAATTCCAGATCATCAAATAATGACGTAGCTGCAGTCAGTCGAGCAGTGCCATGGAGTACTGTATTACAAAATGTGGCCATTTACAAAAAAAAGATTAGAGGGTTTCCGAGAGCATCAGAGAGGTCGTTTATGTATATGAGAAACAAGACTAGGTCCAAGGCACTACCCTGGGGAACCCCAACCTCCCTGGGAGAGGAGAGAAGAGGACCACATTTACAGCAACAGTGCAACACGTTGACTACATGAGTGGAGGATGTCAGAAATCCAGCAATTAAGGTGACCTTCTATGCCACAGGCAGAGCTTGCCAAGAAACACAGGATGCTCTACACTGTCAAATGCCTACGATACGTCCAAGAAGATGATCCTGACTTATTGAGATTTATGGATGCACAAGGATAAACAACATCAATTTCGGGGAAAGCTAGACTTGGCTATGAGGAGCAGCTGAAGGAGACAGGGCTTTATCCATCTATATTCCAAGGCAAATATGTGTGTGTGGTGTGTGTGTGTGTGTTGGTGTGTGTGTGTGTGTGTGTGTGTGTGTGTGTGTTGTGTGTGTGTGTTGTGTGTGTGTGTGCGTCTGTGGACCGCTGTTTCTCGACAACCACTGGTCCGATCTAATTGAAAACTCGCCAGGTATATTGCTGGGGACCTGAGGATGTGCCTTTTCAAGGTTTGATATTAATGGACAAGTGCTTCCCAAGTTATGGCCATTTATTTACCAAAACTAATGACAAGACACGTTGTGCGTGGGCGTGGCCGATGGGGAGGAACCTCAGCCGCGTTCCCCATTAGGGGTTACAACGTACGGGCTTCCGGGAGAGTGATGACTTCGTGTATTCTAATAATTTCTCGATTCTTATGCGCATTTATAGATAAACACAATGCCCCAAGTTATGATTGTTTTCATATTAGACGGTGCATAAATTTCGGTACATCAGAGTGACTGGTATGCTCCCAAACCAGGAAGTAATTTTTTTTGTTCCTCTCTTCTCTTCTCTTTTGTTTTTCCTTGCAGACAATTGCGAAAAGGTAAAATACGTTGGCGCTAATTGAATATTTGGGATTAAAACTAAATTGCGAATAATCGTAACTGCGAATAATATGCGAACTTCGGGCCACGCACGTACGGGCACGCGAGAGCGAGAGCGAAGAAACGGCCTGTGTGGTTGTTGTTTGTTGCTCGCGGTTTGAATATTTATTTATTAAATTTTGTTTTGTTTTGTTTTACGGGCACGAACTAGTTATATTAAAAGGAGGTGGTTATGAGGTGATATGTAGAGATAAAGCCTGGTATTGGCTTAGTGGTTAGGGTGGCTGGCTTGGGATCTTAAGGGCCTGAGTTTGAGCCCTGTTGGCTGCTGAATTAACACCAGGTGGGGATGACTCAGCCTGTCATCCTTCAGAGGTTGGTGAAATGAGTACCAATGTACTTATATAGGGGCACTGCATCAGCGGCATAGCCGCGCCCCAATGAAATGATAGTTACCTGGCAGCCAAGCTGCCATACGGAAGAAGATGATGATAATAGAGATGTTTAAGATAACGAAGAGTATAGAGAAAATCAGTGCAAAATAATTAATTCAGCAGAGTTGACAGTGGTAGGACAAGGGGCCATAGCATCGCCTGAGAGTAAAGAAGAGAGTGAATATGGTAGTAAGGCAGGGGTCTTTGACCCAGTTAATTAATGCATGGAATGGTCTCCCTGGAAAGGTAGTGGCAGCAGAAACAGTGGATAAGTTTAAGTTTGAATTAGATAGGTACCTGGAAGTATTAGAGATAGAGGGGGAAAGGGAGGTTGACAGGACTTTTAGGTAGCTTGAGCATTGATGGGTGATTGTGTGCGTCTGTGCGGAGTGTTGTTGTTTGTGGGGGTCTCGTCAAGGGGTGTTGGGGGGTTGATGTTGTGTGTTTTTTTACCCAAGAACAATCTTCGAACATGCCCCCTCCCCTGGAAAGAAAAATATAGAAACGAAAAACTATAGAAAAAAACAAAAACGAATATTTCTTTTTTTTGGTCTGGTGTTGATTGATGTAACACAGACATGATGGGCCGAATGGTCTCCACCTGCATCTAATTTCCTTGTGTATTCCCGTTTATTCCTCCAACCACTGCTGAGAGAGAAGTAGCAGCATGTCCAGAGGGTTGAGTGACCAGGATGGAATCCAAACTGATGGTCAGAGATCAGGCTGTTTGAAAAGAGGAAAGGTAACATCAGCAGCAATGATGGATTCCATGATTTTGCTTGTACAGCAATTGGAAGTAAACTCACCTGTCTCTCGTTGATAGGATCTGTTTTTGCACTCTTGTTGTCGATTGGACTTGATGTTTTCTGACTTCCAGGCCAATGGGAGGTAGCCAAAGGAGGACTCTGAATAAGGCAGACAAAGGGGAAGCAAGAATGGCTGAGCAGAATTTGAGAACATGGGCACTGATGCCATCTGGGCCCGTCGATGAAACAGGATCATTGCCGGACAGAACTTTTTCTACCTTCTTGGGTCAGAAGGATACAAAGTCCTGTAGATAATGGATTCAAGGTGTTAAGACGAGGACGGAGCAGAATGGATTGTGTACATGAGACTTGGAAGTAAACACAGAGTTTAGCCATTCTGTCTCATTTTGGGTCGGCACATATCCCAAATCGTTAATCAGCTACATAATGAAGCATGCCATCCTTCAGGTCAGAACAATTACGTTTCTTCATGATTCGGTGGGCAAAAAAGCTTAACTAATTATTCGAATTTTCCATTCTGTTTCAGGATCACAGGATCGCAGGATCTCCTGTATCGCTTTGCAATGATAGCTTCACGTTAACTTTTGTTTATCACTTGCTCTCTGTCCATACAGCTCCTGAACGGAGTCAAATTCATTTAGTTTGATGCCTGTCACAGCTTTCATATATTTTGCATGTCATGACTTTTGGTATATTTTCAGCTCCATAATCTCTCTTCATCATAAGCCTTCCCGTCGTATTTTTTGTACCTTGGAATCATCTTATATCCTTCATGCGGCAGGGTATTTTTTATTAACTGTCTGGCAAACATGACTGTTTGTTGTATCCTTGATTAAAATTTGCTTTAATTTCCGAAAACATTATGTCAGGTCACAAATTGATTTTAACAAACAAGAGTTGAAGAAGTGCAAGTTTACCAATGTAATAAACAAGGGGATGCTGACATTTGGGGCATTACCCTTTGTCTGAGCAAACATTTGAATTGTCTAATCTGTGTTCCATTTCCAATGAAATAGGATCTTGACTGCAAACTGCCATTCGTTCTATGTGCACTGCAGTTGGTGCACCATAATATGGAATATATTGTTCCAGTTGGAAATCAGCAAACATTACCACTCTGCATAAAAAAGGTGCAAAAACAGATCCCTGCAACGACAGACCAATCAGCCCTTCTCACTAATCATACACAAGGTTATGGAATCCATCGTCGCTCCAGACATTAAACCTTCCCTTTCCAATGGTTTGATTTCCGATCATAAATTTGGTTTCAGACCAGATCAATCTACCCTGGATATGCTGCTTCTGCTCTCCAAACAATGGATGGAGGTACTCAATGCCAGACATGAAATCAGAGCCATCTCCCTGGACATATGTGCTTTTGACATTGGCTGGCACGCCTGCTCTGCTCACTCAAACTCTCTTCCTATGGTATTCAAGGCCGTCTCCACTCATGGCTCACAGACTTCCTCTCCTGTCGCAGTCACATGTGGCCCTTAATGGATTGCTCTCATCCCCTCTTCCTGGTCCAGTGCTGGAGTTCCTCAAGGCAGTGGTCTGGGCCCGTGCTTTTTCTGGTTTTCATCAATGATCTCTCCGACTCTCTGGAAAATCCTCTTTATCTCTTTGCTGATGACTCCACCCTCTGCCGTACCACAATGGGATGGAGTACTGAATGACAAAATGTGGTCATTTTCAAAAAAGATTGGAGGGTTTCTGAGAGCATCGGAGATCTGTCATCACTCAGGTCAGCAAGCAGCAGCCTCTTCACTTTCTGCAGGTCTGGATAAAAATTAGAAGCTGGTCCAACACATGGAACATATCTTTCAATCCTGACAAATCTCACTCTCACTATGTCTTTCTGAAAGGACCATCTGGAACCATACACCCCCCCCCCCATCTACTTTCTCAACAATCCTCTGGAAGAAGTCCTTTCATTCAAGCTTCTGGGTCTCACTATCGGCCATGATCTTTACTGGGAAAGCCACATTTCCAAACTGGCCTCCAAAGCCAGTCACCGACTGGGAATCCTCCATCATGCAAAGTCCTTCCTTGGAGGGGGTTTGTGCAAAGGAGGGGGTTTGGGAGGAGGTAAGCATGAGGGAAGGGGAAGGTAAGGCAGCGTGAGGAGAAGGAAAGGCAAGGCAGCGTGAGGGTAAGGGAAGTTAAGGCAGCGTGAAGGGAAGGGAAAGTAAGGCAGTGTAAGGGGAAGAGAAGGTAAGGCAGCATGAGGGGGAAAGTAAGGCAGTGTAAGGGGAAGAGAAGGTAAGGCAGCATGAGGAGGAAAGTAAGGCAGTGTGAGGAGAAGGGAAGGCAAGGCAGCGTGACGTGAATGGAAGGTAAGGCAGCATGAGGGGGAAAGTAAGGCAGCATGAGGGGTAAGGAAGGTAGCCAAAAGCCGACAGGTAGGGAAAGTTATGGTAGGTGGAGGGGAAGGGAAGGTAAGGACAAAAAGGGAAAGGGAAAGTGAAGTATTTTGAAGGGGAAGGGAAGGAGCAAGCGTGGAAAGGGAAGGAAATTAAGGTAGTGTGAGTGAAAAGGGAAGCCTAAGGCAAGCGCAAAAGGGAAGGAAAGTATGGTAGTGTGAGGGAAGGGAAGCCAAGGCAGCGCAAAGGAAAGGAAGTAAGAAGGCAGTGTGAAGAGAAGAGAAGGCAAAAGGCATGTGAGGAGGAAGGAAGGTAAAGCAGCACAAAGAGGGTAGGGAAGGGAAGGTTAGCGTAGGAAAGGGAAGGTAGGCAAGCGCAAAGGGAAAGGGAAAGTAGACGCAGTGGTGAGGAGACGAGAAGGTAAGGCAGCATGAAGGAAGGTAGGGCAGCAGTGAGGGGAATGGAAAGTAAGGCAGTGTGAGGGAGGAAGGTAAAAGCAGCATGGAGGGGTTGGAAGGAAGGCAGCGTGGGAGGAAGGACGGAAGGCAGGCGTGAGGGGAAGAGAAGGGTGATAAACATGTCGCCCAAACAAGCGCATTTTTCTCTTTTAACCCGCCGAGTTCTATAGAAACCCAGGCGGGAGCATTTTAAAACCCATGCTAATACCTGGTGAAATTCTAAACCTAAAACTGTCCAGGTCCTTCACCAGTCCCCTTAACAGAGGGGAGAGAAGGGGAGAAAAAGGGAGAGAAAGGGTTATC
>CM068962.1:90544983-90578273 GCA_035128595.1 Eptatretus atami | reverse complement strand
CCTTGAGTTGGCCTTTGACCTTTTGACCTCAAAAATAGTTGGTTTCCCAATCCATTGACACAATCTGCGAATCTTGTTGAAATTTCAAGTCAATCGGATGAAAAATGACGATTTTAGAAATTTGACCTGAACATGACCTTTGACCTTTGACCTCAAAATCAATAGGCTTCTCGGTTGAAACTAACTCTACAACTTGGGAAAGTTTCATGACAATCGGTTTGGAATTGTGACCTTTAGGCAATAAAGAGACAGACAAACAAACAGACAAACAAAATAAAGAGACAGCCAAACAAACAGACAAACAAAATAAAGAGACAGACAAACAAACAGACAAACAAAATAAAGAGACAGACAAACAAACAGACAGACAGAATAACAAAATCGAATGACCAATATACTTGAAAAATCTTCGATTTTGCAAGTAACAAACAAACCAACCAACCCAAATACAATACCCTATCCTTCAGCGAAGGTAATGATATCAGTGTTATGAAAAATTATTAAATATTTTAAAGAGTCAGACCTACTTTATAATATGCAATAATTCATGAAAACTGTTATCAATAAAAATGGTTAAACAGTTAATAAATGAAGTATGTATTTGGAACTGGCTCTTCATGGCCATCGTAGCCCAGTTATGGATACTTCATGTCAATAGATTAATTGCATGGATTGTCAGCTTTTCTCTCAGAAGTGAGACCACCTGTCAGAGGATATGTCAGACCACCTGTCTGTTCTCCGTGATGTTACACAATAATTTTGACAGATTTGCAGGAGTCAGTCTGCAACATTTGCCGACTGAGATAATTCCATGTATGCAGTTGGAATTCTTCTGAGACTCTTGAGATCTGAAAGGTATGTAGACTTTGAGCTTCACTTGAATGCAGTTTGTGAAACAATACCGTGACGTAGAGCGGCTGAATGAACTAATTATTCCGCGTTTATTCCAGTGTATGGTCTTCCAACATCCTCATTTCAGAATCAGAGCCCACAAGCTTACAAGTGCCTCAAAAATGGTTGCTTTGTGGTCAGAAGATCAACAGACAGAAGATCAACGAGATGATCACACACTGAAAATGTGAACTGAAAAGAAGATGGTTAGTGATCAGACACTTGTCTGGTGAATATGCTGCTGCTTTCAAACTGCTCCATGAAGCTGCCACTAACAGTGGAAAACATGAGGAGAAGGGTAAATCAAGAATGTTAAAGAATGCAGTATATGTGTCTGAAATTGAGGAATTTGTTTCTGAACAGTGGCAGAACCCTTTCCAACTGCACCAGTCAACCTATCTAGAGGTCTACTTGCATCAGAACAAGTGAAAACCTGCCTTGTAAATTGCATTGAAGTAGATAGGACAACAGAAAGCAACGACATTTCGAAAGAACTACCTCATTGAAAGCACAAAATTGGCAAGATTCTGGTAGCCAGACTCAAGAGTGAAAACCAGCACTGTTAAATACATGAAAAAGTCACCATCACCAACACTTCCATCCTTCAAGATCAACTCTAAGGTACTTTTTCACCGCCTCTTGTCAGTGTCCAAACAAAGAAACACGGACCTTGAAGCAGTACTCAAGCATGAACTTGCAGCAGTTCGATGATCGTTATTCAATGATGATGGTACAATGAGGAAGAGTAAAAAAAATCAGATCTTGCCAATAAGCTCGAGTCGGTCACTCCTGAATTACAGGAAGTACCAGAAGTCATCTGAAACCACAGCCTACATGGTGGACGGTATGGCTATGCTGCGGCCTCGGTTGTTTAAAACTTTTGATGATCTGGGGGAGCTTGTATTGAAGCATCTTATGTACCAACTCAATGGTCCACACTCAGTGATGTCTGTCACAGTAATGTTTGATATAGATATGACAACCCAAGCTCAATCAAGTCTGCAGAGCATTTGCGATGAACAGGTAGAGACTGCAATGAAACTCCAAGACACATGATTTCTGGATCCAGCAATGTACCTCAATGCAAATGTCTCTTTGGAAATGATGCAAACAAAATAGCATTGGCTGAGTTTGTAAGTGGATACCTTGAGGAAAAAGCACAGGAAAAATTCCCAGAGGAAAAAGTGATTATTCTTGCTGGTGGACAACAGCAATGGCAAACTTGTAAGAAGGGTCAGTTCTGCAGGAATCTAACATCTTACACTACTCTTTTTCCACTCAAGGAGAGACAGACACCAGGCTTATCCTGCATTCCACACATGAAGCATCATCTCACTCAAGAATGATAGTGAGATGTGATGACACAGATGTCTTTGTGTTGCTGCTGGACTACCATGTCAGGGGCTCTATTGATGTTAGAGTGCATTCTGGACACCAAACATCATCTGTTGATTGACAGAAGTATATTTCCATACCCGCAATTGCAAACAAACTTGGGCATGATATCTGTATGAGTCTACCTGTTATGCACACATTAACAGGATGTGATACAACCTGCTGTCTGGACAAGACAGGGAAGCGCACAGCATCCAACATTCTTTTGAAGAACAATATCCAGTTTTAACGTGCCACATTTTGTCATTCATCTTCAACTGATGAAGCACTGTCAATTGCCAGCGACTTTGTAATCGGACTGTTTGGAAGGCAGAAGGCACCAGTTGGAAGAGCGTGTGAAACTTGGATGTCCTTCGGTACCATTTGGCCACTAAAACAGACAAAACTGCTTCCCAACTGCCACCAACTGAGGATGGATTCAGGCAACATGTTATGCACCGTCATCTCCAAGTGAAGATCTGGTGCAACAGCCGCATAGTTAAACCAAACATGCCAGTTCAAGCTCATAGTGGATGGACTATCTCCAATGAAGGAACTCTAATTCCGGTGCTATTTGTGAATGATCCTGCTCCAGTCGAAGTATGAGATCTCACCCAACTCTACTGTTCTGACAATCAATATGGCATCCAAGGCAGAGGCCAGTGTGTATCAGCAGTACTTTTGATGCATAGAGGTTTTCCAGTGCCAAGGTGACTGTGGAAATGGTGCTTCAATAACTGGAACTGATGCCGCCGAAAATGACATTGATCGATAATTTCGTTATCGTGGATCTAATGCAAAATATCTGAAGATATACATTTATTACCATAAATATTGCAGATATGAAGAGGTAACTAATTGCTTAGAAACAACAGTAAATGATATATGGCAAGATAGTAAAATAATTATTGTGAAATTATGAGTATGTACCAACAGCCAGATACTGTACATTTGTGGTGCTAATTCCTTTTCGTGTGCTGGTTATGATGATGGTGTTTAAACCAGAACAAAAAAAAATCTCACTCACATTTAAAATGCAACGACGTGTTGTAAATGAAGTCCGGTTGATAATTAAATCCTCCGTTGTCTCTCCAGTGGTTAGTGAAGAAGAAGGGTCCCTTGGCGTTGAGCTGCCGTGCCGTTAAAATGGCGTCGACGATGGGAAGCAGAAGAGTAGATGCGTTCGTTTTCATCATGGTTGTTCACCAAACAAACGAAATCCACTTCGCTCAATTGTCTTGATGATTTGGAACAAAAGTCACTATTAAATACTGACGTGTTGAGTTACTCATGAAGAAGAAATTGATTGTGAAGAAAAGCGCGTGAGCTTTTAACGTGTCGTGATGACGAGCTCCAGCGAAGTGAATCTTCCAGTGCCCTCAATGCCTGTTGGCTTTGGAAAAACTCCTCTGATTGGCTACTAGTGTTCGCACGATTAATGTTCGTGTTCAGTAAATGGAAAATTAGTCACTAGGCACTCGTACAACACTGCTCGGGAAGTTTGTACCACCTTTTTACGTGGATTTCAGAAACCCACTAAAGCCTCAAATTAAAATGTATAATGTTTATCATTATGTAGAGGAAACGTGCCCATTCACATGTGCGATGAAATGCAGTTACTGTTTGTACCCCAGAAAGCATTTTATGGCCAAATATAAGTGGGTATTCAGTCATCCTCAGAGAAGATGACGTTTCAGGTTACCATGGAAAGGCTTCAAAAAAAACAACATTTTGTAGGGGCATTGACAACGACAACAACATCACTTTTTGAAATCAGTAAATATCGCTACAATCTCATACCAACGTTGCTTTGTTATACCATTGGTAGGGGTACCTCAAAATGTTGGGTCCTCAGCCGCAGGCCTTAATGTGTAAAGTGTGATGAAATAGAACATGTGAACAGTTTGTGAACATGGGTAAACATGTATTGCATTTCAAATCAATGTGTGTGTCTCTGTCCTGTTTTATTAGCTCACCTGGAACGTAGTTCCGGGGAGCTAATGGGATGGCACGTCGTCTGTCTGTCAGACCGTCAGTCCGTAAGCGCTTGCAACTTTTTCTCTTCGCCCACATCTTCTCCAAGCTTTGGGGATACCAGGGTGTTCACGAATAATTATTCGGTCACATGGTCTGGCAGCCATTTTGGATTCAATGAAAATCTTGAAAAAATTCTCTCTTGAACCGCTTCATCAATCGATGTGTGTCAAAATTATGACCTAGTAGTCAAGAGGAATATATGTTTTAAATCTCAACCTGATTGGACGCTTGGTCTGGCAGCCACAATTATTTAATATTTTGAATCTGGGTTCAGGAATTTATATAAAACTTGGTATAAGTCTGCATGATGTAATAATGTGGGCGCAGGCATATCTGTCGATGTCGCGACATCGAATAGTGCATACTAGTTATTTATATTTTTTGGATACAAAATCAAGGCTCATGGAATAGCTCGATACAAGGAAATCGAACACAGGTGGAGGTCGTTCAGCCCATAATGCCTGCACGAACACCATACTAATTTATCTACACAAGATCCAAATAATAAAATGCAAAAAAACATTTTTAATATTGTTTTTTTTGTAAATTAATTTTTTATAGTTTTTGTATTTTTTTTCTTCCCCTCAGGGGAGGGGGCATGGGTTTGGTTAAAAACATACAACATCAACCACACAACACCCCTTGAAAAGACCCCCACCAACAGCACTCCGTACACATGCTCACAATCACCCACCAATGCTCAAACTACCTAAAAGTCCGATCAACATCCCCGTACCCCTCTACCTCCATAACTTCCAGGTACCTATCTAATTATATTTTAAACTTATCTACTGTTCCTGCTGCCACTACCTTTCCAGGGAGGCCATGCATTAACTACTCTTTGAGTAAAGGGGGGCATTGACACGTTAAAAGCTCACGCACTCTCCTATCACTGTCTACTTTGTTGAATAATTCATCTGCACTTATTTTATCGATACCTTTCATTATCTTAAACATCTCTATCATATCCCATCGTAACCGCCTCCTTTCTCATGCATAAAGCAATTTTTTTTTGCTTTATAAAAGATCACTGAACAGATCAGGACACAACAGAACTCTGCCCCACCCCCACCCCCCTATGATGGATACAGAAGTAAATCTTCAGAAAAAGAACAGCTGTTGTAAAGACCTGGAGAGAAGAATGGTATTGAAGAGAATGTGGAAGTTGATTCCAGAGGTGGAAAAAATAGGAAAGAATGAGTGGAGATGATTAGTGATTATAATTTTTTAGCTCGCCTGTTCGAAGAACAGAGAGCTATAGCGATACCCCGGCGTGAGCGTGAGCGTGAAAATGTTAAAGTTTTTGGTGCAAGTTATTTAGAAGCTTGCCATTAATTTACTATGTGTACTAGGATGCTGATATTTGGCATGGAGGTTCCTTTGGGGTATATTATTGGTGCAGTGAAGTTGAAATTAAAAAATAATTTCAATTTTTAAAAAAATTTTGACCTGTTTTGAACTTAACTTTTTTGTAGCACATCAACGTTAAAGTTTTTGGTGCAAGTTATTTAGAAGCTTGCCATTCATTTAATATGTGTACTAGGATGCTGATATTTGGCATGGAGGTTCCTTTGGGGTATATTATTGATGTAGTGAAGTTGAAATAAAAAAATAATTTCAAATTTTTTTTAATTTTTGACCTGTTTTGAACTTAACTTTTTTGTAGCACATCAACATTAAAGTTTTTTCCTTTCTAATGTTTTTATCTACCACACTATTTTTTACTGATTACAATATACAAATACATATATTGCTTTAAAATTATTTGGATCAGACTTCACTGCAATGCTTTATAAAAAATATTATTAGACCAGTCTTTTAAAAACGATAAATGTATAAACAGGCGAGCATTGGGTGGCTTTGACACCAACTCTCTGGTTTAAATAGCGGTTACATGCATTGACGATGTTAAGGTATTGTGTTTTTGATCAAATTTTAAACGACAATGACACTCGGGAGAGTGCAAACCTCCGACATGCTGAACAATTTACGTTGTGTATCCCACTGATAAGCCGGATCTGCATCCGGACTTCAACCAAAATCAGATCGACTTGTTCTCGTCATCCAACCAACTCATCCATCTGGTTTTGTCCTAACTCGTCCACAATTTTTTTGAAACATCCTACTGTACAGTATATCGTTTTGGGCCCCATCTCCCAATGGTGAAGAATCACTTCAAAAAACTTATTAAAAATTCTCATATTCAGATCGAGATTCGGATCTTCACAAAATCAAATCAATTCGTTCTTGTCACACACTAAACCTGTCTACTAAATTTCGTCAAAATCCATCCACAACATTTTGAGATATCCTGCTCATAAATAGACAAACAGACAAACAAACAGACAAAAGTGAAAACATAACCTCCATCCACCTTCAGTGACAGAGGTAACCAGAGAGTTGGTGTCAAAGCCACCCAATGCTCGCCTGTTTATACATTTATCGTTCTTAAAAGACTAGTCTAATAATATTTTTTTATAAAGCATTGCAGTGAAGTTCTGATCCAAATAATTTTAAAGCAATATATGTATTTGTATATTGTAATCAGTAAACTAGTCACATATTAAATGAATGGCAAACGTCTAGTATAAACAGGCGAGCATTGGGTGGCTTTGACACCATCTTAGGTTGAAATTAAAAAAAAAAAATCATTTGTTAATTTCAACTTCACTGCACCAATAGTATACCCCAAAGGAACCTCCACGCCAAATATCAGCATCCTCGTACACATATTAAATGAATGGCAAGCTTCTAAAAAAATAACTTGCACCAAAAACTTTAACGTTGATGTGCTACAAAAAAGTTAACTTCAAAGCAGGTCAAAAATTTAAAACATTTGAAATTATTTTTTAATTTTAACCTCACTACACCAATAGTATACCCCAAAGGAACCTCCATGCCAAATATCAGCATCCTAGTACACATATTAAATGAATGGCAAGCTTCTACATAACTTGCACCAAAAACTTTAACATTGATGTGCTACAAAAAAGTTAACTTCAAAGCAGGTCAAAATTTTAAACATTTGAAATATTTTTAATTTCAACTTCACTACACCAATAGTATACCCCAAAGGAACCTCCATGCAAAATATCAGCATCCTAGTCCACATATTAAATGAATGGCAAGCTTCTAAAAAATAACTTGCACCAAAAACTTTAACGTTGATGTGCTACAAAAAATTTAAGTTCAAAACAGGTCAAAAATTTAAAACATTTAAAATTCTTTTTAATTTCAACTTCACTACATCGATAATATACCCCAAAGGAACCTCCATGCCAAATATCAGCATCCTAGTCCACATAGTAAATGAATGGCAAGCTTCTAAACAACTTGCACCAAAAACTTTAACATTTTCACGCTGACGCTGACGCTGACGCTGACGCTCACGCCGGGGGTATCGCTATAGCTCTCTGTTCTTCGAACAGGCGAGCTAAAAATGACTCCTCTTTTTATTTGGGTTGCTGACCCCTACTCTCGCCATCCTGACAGCCTGTTCTTTATAGTATACAGTAATTGATTACTTCCTCATGCTCCCAAACTGCAAGCTTCCAATGAGGAATTAATTAATTATGTTAAACTACATCATCGGCATGCAAGGCCTAAAATTATGGGAGCTAATGGTGTGATTGTAGTGTGTGGCATAAGAGACGATTGAGGTTTGATTCCTACATCATTTATTATTTTATGTTAGCCTCCTTTCAAAATGACTACTTCTGGAGACGGGGACAATTCATTCAACATGCACCAAAGGAAATAAATCATCGGTAGGTGATACGGAACATGTTTCAGAAAATAATCATCACAAAACTCTTCCATGGCCGTTGTTTTCTATATTATTTACGGCACAGTTTGTTTGGCCCTTCGAGAAGATCATTCCCTCTGATTCTAGCATTGCCATTAACCCAGAATTTGCATGCAAAACAATCCCAAACTTTGTTGCTATATTTGTATTTGTGGGTTGTTATGTTTCCTTTGCTTTTTCATTCCTCTTCCAGTTCTCATTCATCCCCCTTATTGTATGCATACCCCACCCCACTGCAACACTGTCAGTGTGTTGACTTCCACCATTTGTCACCTCGCTCTCACATCCACCTCGACTTTGCATACAAAAGATAAAAACTTATGCAACAAGGTCAAGAAATCTTGAGTGAGTGCTTCGAGAATTCATAACACCAGATCCAAACTTGGACCATTATGAGGCAGGTTTCCTGAACTTACTTATCCCTTGGCTTGCTGGTCCAAAAATGATATACCATGGCTATCATGATGGTAGTCACAGGCACAGACATTGATGGATGATATGACAGAACAACGACCAGTGAAGCATCTTCCCTCCAGCTCGGTCATAACAATCATAGTACTGTGGAATTTACTGAATGCAAATGTTCAGTTTCCATTTTGCTGGTCATAAGATAAACGGGTCACTCTGAGGCAATAGATCAGCAAAAGGAAAAGTTAGATGTACAAATTGAAAATTGAGACCTCATTTGTAACTTTGATTTCTGTGAATAGTGTAACACAATGCTAGAGATATAATCGTAATTCCTTTCTTTCTTTTTTTTTTAATACTGTAAGTTCTGAGTTGTTACAATTGATTACTCCGCAGCTATCACACAGACATACTTCGTAGGTGGATGGATTTGCTGTAAGTGAATACTACAACATGATTCATTCTTATCATCGTGTCGCCATTGACGTGTGAAAAACATTTTGATTTTTTTTTTCCTATCTCCAGAATATAGTAATTATACGAGTTAATAGGAAGGTAATATCTAGAAATAACACATCAAATTGCTTTATTCCATCAATTGCAGATGATGTACAAATTGGCAGGGTAATGTATTCCTGCAGGCTTGCAAAATTATCCTTTTACTCAATCAATCTGCAGATTATCGACTCCGCAAATAAAACACAACAACTGGTAATTCTCTGTGGAGGTGCCGTATTACAATTTATACCCCTTCCCCTGCAACCTCCCCTTTCCCAGGCAAATGCGAAGATGGAAGCTCATCGACATTTGCATAACATTAACATCATGAAATAAGGCAATTGCCTATGTATGAAAAAATGTATGTATGCCAATAATATTACCCTTCCATTTGTGCCTTCAAGGTGTATAGGGCTGCCAAGGCAGTTTTATTGGCAGGGAGTACAGTCCTGGATGGGTTGCCACACTAGTGCATATTACCTTGAATAGTTATTACCCCAATATACTGGTATTCATTTCAATGACCTCAGAAGGATGACAGGCTGAGTCAACCCCACCTGGTGTTAATTTAACGACTGACAGGGGCTTTAATTTGGGACCCTATGGTCCACAAGCCAGCCAGCCACCTTAACGACTTGGCCAACACCAAGCCCTGTATGTACACTATGACTGATCATTATGGATTCAAAATTGGCTGAGCCAATTTCCACCAAATTTTGCAAACATAATCAGGGCACCCAAGGTTAGGTCGTGGATGCAAAATAATCCCCCCCCCCTCGTCCCATCCACCCCCAATAAGAATGGGGAGCTGACTTGAGATTTCCGACTGTACACAGCCAATCGTACAAGTGGTTTAACCACTGACCCTTGCCAGAGGGAGCGGATAATGACACCATTTTTATTGCTCCGGGATAGAACGGGTGCTACTATTATGAAAAAGGAGAAGTCTGTCTGTCCGCCATGCGAAGAAGAAGCAGGACCTCAGGATTTAATGTAGCAGTTCCTACTGTCGTAGAATAATAAAAATGGTCCCATTGGAAAGATAATAATCGATTTCTTTCTTTGGAAAGCTAATAATAGATCTACTTTGAACAAAAATTCATGTCTATTTAAAAATAAAGATGCCCGTTTTAAAATTTCCGCTTTCCGGGATTTAATAAGAATAAGCGGGAAGGGGAGCTTAATGCAGTGTTTCCAACAGCAACATTAATTACTAGCAGGGATCCGTGGAAATTCCACGGAATGTAAAATGTGACTTCAAGCCCTCAACTACCCCCCAACACCCCTTACACAAACCCCAAGTCCTCAACGTCCACCTCCCAAAACCAATTCCTCACCTACCCCCTCTCAACCCGAAGGCATCAATACTCTCCACACTCCAAGCCCTCAAACAACTTCCCCACCCATCACAGTCACCTGTCTTGTATATAAATCACAAACTAATAATACATCCATCTCTGACATTGGCACCCTCTCTGTTCAGCTCAAATCTCCTGAAGCTGTTCTTGGCTCATTTCCCCTCGGCGGTGCAGTTCCCTCTCTCTGTTTTCCGCTCTCATGGCATAAACCTGTTCTTGGCTCATGTCCCCTCGGTGGTGCAGTTCCCTCTTTTTGTTTACCACTCTCATAGCATCAAACTGTTCTTGGCTCATTCCTGCTCAGCACTGCTGATGCCGTTGTCCATCTTCAGTTCTTCTTGCCTCTTGTTGTGTCTCCCAGAGGTGCACACGACGGTGCTGCTGCACCGTGAAGCAGTTCTGGACACCTGCAAGTACCATGGAGTCCTCTCTTGCTCCTAAACACTCTCAAGTTACTACTCGGACAGCTTCACTTTCTTCATCTGTCCTGACATGCCACCCACGCTGATGACCTGTCCTGGCAGGTCTGATTGTGCTTCGTTGTGACCGCGTGTCAGGACAGGTTGATTCAGGACAGGACAGGACAGCTCAAGTTACAGGTAATTCCACTGAAAATAAAAAATGGCGGTAAATTGGTGGTCCGACAAGAATAAAAGCTGTGAGGATCTCATGATATTCCATCATCAACATCACGATCTGGCAATTCTCATGAAATGCCCCAGTGCATTTCACATACACACAGACACACACACACACAATCACGGAAGTTACAGGCTCCAAAACAATTTTTGCACCATTTTGAAACACTCGGTAATGTGCCACACAGAGCTATGATTGAAATTGTTTACTGCCCCCCACTTCCCCTTTATTTCTGTTCTTCAAAGCAAAAGGGCAAATTTTTATATCGTCATTACATATTTATTCAGCGGAACATTTTAACTCTTTTTGCCATGAGCGACTTTTGGGAAAGCACAATGGAAATGACATGCGGAAAAAAATATGTGACCATGAGCATGTCATGGCCCGTCATGGTCGCCTATGCAACTCACAAACCCGCAAGATGTGCAAAAAATATGTCACAATAAACGATACGAAACCAAATGATCTTCCTGACGCATATATGCACACTGTTAAAATGAAAGAATGACCTCGGACAAAGACCTTTTATGACATGGGTATAAGTCCTGCTTGAGAGAATGCCAAAAATCTCCTCTCCACTTCAAACCTTCAAACCCCATTCCCATCCATCACAGTCACCTGTCCATCTCACAATCGCACAAGCTATGCGGAAAGGACATATTGGACATGTTGGACCCGAAACCAATCAACTTCTTCCTGATGCATATATATGCACATTGTAGAAAGTAAATAATGACTTCGGTCAAATTTCAAACGACATGGGTTTAATCTCTGCTTAAGAGAATGCCACATAGTTATTTGAGCGGTGCATAAGTTAACAGACTGCTGTCTCTGTAGTATCGTGTACGGTCGAGTGAGACCTGCTTTGATGGAATAAATGGCGTTTGATTCTCTCCGTGTGTCCTCATCATTGTGCTGATCGCTGAGGCCGATGGTCTTCACAAGACCGTAACACGGATCAGCTCAAAATACTTTTAACCGTCGCTTTGGTAGTTTTACAAATTGTTATCTCATCATTACATTTATTCATTACCTCTTTGAAATCATGGAATATTTAGCTCTTCACGCCATTAAGTCCATTCACAGAAAGCACTATCTAAACGAGAAATGCATCTCCGATAGGTCACGGCTTATTATGGTTGGTCATTTGTCTTTCTGTGTAATTTTTTTAAAAAGTGATTGTGAGTCGCCGAATTGTGGTAATTAATTTGTGTTCATAAATGATCGTCAATTAATTATGTTCTTCGTGAAGCATCTTAAACACGCATCAAAGTTACAATTGTGAGGAGTCACTGCAGCTGTCCAACCAATTGGTGGGAAGGATTGTTACACACACACACACACGCGTACTATTAGCCCCCATTGAACTTAGTCCAAAATGGGGGCTTATGGATTTGGTCTCAATTTTCGTGTCCGTGCATGCGTGCATGCGTCCGCAACCATATCTCAGACCTCAGACATGTATGGGCTGATTTTATTCGTACTTGGCACAAAGACAACACATCATGATATACATAAGCACATCATTTTGTTTCATGATGCGATCTAAGATGGCCGACTGGCGGCCATTTCAGTGGTAAAAAATAAAACCCGATGTTGAACACGTCCTCAACCATTTCTCGGTGATGCATTTACTGATGTTGATCAAACTAGGCACACAGATAAAAAGTGATGGCTTACATAGGCACGTCATGTTTTTCTTCCAAGATCAGATCCAAGATGGCCGACTGGTGGCCATTTTGTTACTTAAACGCATCCCCACTCATTTCTCTGACATGCATGGTCCAATTTTGTTCAAGCTTGGCAAAATCACAGTACATGATGGCATACATGTACATCTCCCTTTATTTTGCGATCTGATGAAAGATGGCCAATTGGTAGACTGGCAGCCATTTTAGTTGTTAAAAAAAACCCTGGTGTTGAACACGTCCTTAAACATTTATCGGGCATGCATTTAGTGATCTTGTTCAAACTTGGCACACAAATAATGAATGATGGCTTATATATGTACATCATTGCTTTTTAAGATAAGATCCAAGATGGCTGACTGGCGGCAATTTTGTAACTAAAGTGTCCCCAACTATTTCTTGGACAGGCATGGTCCGATTTTGTTCAAACTTGGGAAATGTTACATGTCACAAATGTTCTTGTATGTCACATGACCACTCAAGTCGGTTGTGCATACACATAAATCTTGTAAGTATGGGCAAGCCCTTTAACTCCGTACAGCAAAAATACTAAAGACCACGGGGCTGTGACGTTTTTTAGCTCGCCTGTTCGAAGAACAGAGAGCTATAAAAAAGGGGCGATACCCCAGCGTGAGCGTGAGCGTCAGCGTCAGCGTCAGCATGAGCGTGAGCGTTGAAAATGTTAAAGTTTTGGTGGCAAGTTATTTTTTCCTTTCTAATGTTTTTATCTATCACACTATTTTATACACCCGATATATATATATCGGGGCGTATTATGTGATACCGGTCGTCCGTCCGTCCGTCTGTCTGTCTTGTCTGCCCGTCCGTCCTGTCCGCACTCTAACTCCCAAAGTTTTCAACTTTCACGTTTCATATTTGTACATAGGTACAGACTGTGGAGACGGTGTGTCGTACATACGTTCGTCATCTAAAGTGGTTGCCATGGCAACCAGGATGCTGTTTTCCATCCGTTCCTGTCCGCACTCTAACTCCCAAAGTTTTCAACTTTCACGTTTCATATTTGGTACATAGGTACAGACTGTGGAGCGGTGTGTCGTGACATACATTCGTCATCTAAAGTGGTCGCCATGGCAACCAGGATGCTGTTTTCTATCCGTTCCTGTCCGCACTCTAACTCCAAAGCTTTCAACTTTCACGTTTCATATTTGGTACATAGGTACAGACTGTGGAGACGGTGTGTCGTGACATACATTCGTCATCTAAAGTGGTCGCCATGGCAACCAGGATGCTGTTTTCTATCCGTTCCTGTCCGCACTCTAACTCCCAAAGCTTTCAACTTTCACGTTTCATATTTGGTACAAAGTACAGACTGTGGAACTGTGTGGTCGCGACATACGTTCGTCATCTAAAGAGGTTGCCATGGCACAGATGCTGTTTTCCATGTAGTAGCATAATTCTGTATATACCTTCTTGTTCGGGCGTATATTGTGCTCACTTGCGCTCTTTTACTGATTACGATATACAAATACATATATTGCTTAAAAATGATTTGGACAGACTTCACTGCAATGCTTTATAAAAAATATTATTTATTGACTAGTCTTTATAAAAACGATAAATGTATAAACAGGCGAGCATTGGGTGGCTTTGACACCAACTCTGGTTGTCTTTTTCTCCTAGTTATATATGATTCTACATATCAACTTCAGTTTAATTCAAAGTAGGGAAACATATCAATTACAAATTCAAAAAGTATATATTTTCTTCAAGAAAACATACTCGAATCTCAGAAAAAATTACTTTGTTGCCAAACTCAGCTTCTTTCTTCACTGAGTCACATTCTCAGAGGGAACAGGTATTTACGAGCATTCTTAAATAGATGCAACATGTCCTTTTGAGCAAAAGGACCATTTTAATGTAGCTTTTGTATTTAATATTAAGGCGATCAGATTTGTAAAATTTTATTATGACAGGTTTTTAGTAACATTATTCTCCTTTAGGGTGAGATTGAAAATACAAGACGACTGAGCAACATCATCTTAAAAGGTTACGCGTGTATTTTTTTTTTACATTTTTGGGCAATGAAGCTTCAGGAAAAGGTAAACAAAAATAATGGGAAGAGTGGAAGGAAAAGAAAACAACCAGAAGGTCATAAAATGACGACTGAAGTCAACCGAGTTGTAATTCCAATGAGAGTTCAAACATGATATGGTGGTGAGCTGACTTTTGAGGTGAAAACTTTCCTTTGAAGGAAAGAAAAATATAGGCCTTACAAAACATTCTTTATGAGTTTGGATGAGATTCTCATCAGATTCATTTCACATCTCAGCAAAAATCAAAGGAGATTTTTGGAAGTACAGGGGTTGATTCCATATACAGAAAGACAAGAATAAAAGAGTATGGGTAAGAAAACAACTTGGACTTTTAAGCAGACAAAGAATGAGTTGGACTATGAATGTGTGTGACCCCAATGCGCTGAGAAAGCATCAATGAAAGACAGCCGACGCAAGGAAACCCGACAACGATAGCAGAACACCAAAGGCTACCAAACTCTCTATGATGTGTGAGCAACAATTTCTTGTGGTTCAAATTCTTGTTAGAAGACATAGGTGATGCCCAGAGTTATATATTCCACTGCACATCCAATAGTTTACAATCACATGGAAGACGTTTGATCCACAGTTAAGAGCAGTGATACATTGCACTGCAAATAATTAAGTGCTTTGTCGAAAAATACCTCCCTTCCTTATACCCTGTAAAACTGAGAAGCTCCAAGAAAGGACTTGGCCTTGTTGTTTTGGAGGTCATCCTGGACATGATATATACAAATGAAGCTCCGTCTGACTGTTCGTTGACCTCAAAAAACTGCATTTGACGATTAGAGATTGATCCCAGAGTTATAGGATGATTTTTCCAAGGCAGTCTTTCTGGCGAGGCAAGATATTGTGTTGAGAACTCTTTGCTTTTATGGTCATGTTCAGGTTGCCGACCAGTTTCTCATATTTTTGGACATCAGCACATTATCATGCAGCCACAATAAATCTTGAAAATCTCTCGGGCGATCGAGGAATTGTTCAGCATAGTCGAGAATCGTCAACAAAGTCTACATAAGTCTATAAAAGCATACAACAGATCATGTGTGCTCATAAAGTTCCTGTAATGATATCACTGTGGGTATATGCAAGGATTTTATGTTGCAATCTAATATACATCAAGCAATCATGTAATATCCCTGTCACGTCGATATATAGCAACAATTTAAATATAATTATTTTCATAGGACATTTCACTTTCATTGCACTTCTAAGTTTTGGGAATATGAAAATAACTACTTAATGGTGCAATATGTGGTGAGTCAGGTGGGAGGATGGGAACTGGAATGCCATGTTTGGCACAAAACATCATAGTGTGCTCCAGAGCATTGTTATGCTTCAGAGCAGGTCATTTAGTTCTCCACTTCCTTAGGTGACTCCAGCAGATTGCATCACTTGGCAGAGATCGGATTTTCTGCAGCTTTTGATACATAGACTTCCACACATGTTTAATAGTGTTCATGTGACAGCTCTGTGGTTCCCAGGGAAGAAGCTACAGTTCATTCTGTCCATTCAAGGTAAAGATGGTTCTGGGCGTATGGCATGTACAGTAGTACTGTATTCCTACAGTAAATGTGTTCCATACTGCAAAATGCCTTGCTGGTATTGTGGTAATTGGATTTCTTGTGTACGGCCAAGGCAGGGCCTAGTGCCCCAGTGCAGTGAAAATATAAAATATCTCTGGAGTGATTGACATCGCCCCTCGATTGAGATTCAAGGCCGTCATTAATTTATATGACAGTAGAAGCCGGATGTTCAACATTGAGCGACCATGATGAAAGGCAAACTGGTTGTCCATGATCCTGGACTTGAGAAAAGCAATGCCATTTTGTTTGTTCAAGTTATGAATTATATTATTAGGTATCTTATATAATGACAAAATAAAGTTCAAACATATAAGCATTCGTTTGTAATGACCCATGCATATTGATGCCTCATCATGTCTGCGAAACACCAGGGTCACAATTTACAGCTTGGTCAAGACGCGATCCCAGGCTACACAGCCGAGAGGTGAGTGGACATACCTCTTGGCCATCCTGCCAGAAATATCATATATATATATATATATATATATATATATATTATATTATATATATTATATATTATATATAATATATATATATATTATGATATTTCTTCCAGGTGACTACAGGTGACGACAGAGTGTTTAACGACCTTGGGATTTTTTATCAAGACTGAAGAGAGGAAAAAGGCTGCTGCCTGCCTATATGAAGGATGAGGGATGACACATCAGAGGGTGGAGTCATCAGCAAATAGATAAAGGGGATTTTCCAGTGTCAGAGCGATCATTTATGAAAATCAGGAATAGGACTGGGACAAGAACACTCCCTCGGAGCACTCCAGCCTTAACAGGGAGAGGGGATGAAAGCATTCCAGGTGACGATCTCAT
Organism: Eptatretus atami; assembly: GCA_035128595.1. Classification (NCBI taxonomy): domain Eukaryota; kingdom Metazoa; phylum Chordata; class Myxini; order Myxiniformes; family Myxinidae; genus Eptatretus; species Eptatretus atami. Next base: position 90,561,111 of record CM068962.1, on the reverse strand, counting down.
GAAGCTGGTTGAAGAATGCCAAGAGTGTGCAGAGCTGTCATCAAAGGCAAAGAGTGGCTACTTGAAGAATCTAAAATATAAAATATTTTTTGATCTGTTTAACACTTTTTTGGTTACTACATAATTCCACATGTGTTATCTCATAGTTTTGATGTCGTCACATTTTTCTACAATGCAGAAAATATTAAAATAAAGAAAAAACCCTTGAATGAGTCGGTGTGTCCCAACTTTTGACTGGTAGTGTGTGTTTGTGTGTGTGTGTGTGTTGTGTGTGTGTGTGTGTGTGTGTGTGTGTGTGTGTGTGTTGTGTGGTGTGTGTGTGTGTGTGTGTGTGTGTGTGTGTGTGTAAAGATTTTTTTCTTTTTAACTGTATGTCTTGGATTATGGTGACCATCTCACTATGAAAACATTTTGAATGCCCTATATATCAACAACATATTAATCTCAAAAGACATTGTTTACACCAGCACACATCTGAGAATTTCCTCCCATTGAAACTTTTTTTAAATACACCATATATCTAGAAAGTAAAAACAATAAAAAATCACGTCAATTGAGAGTCACGTAAGAATAGTTACTGCAAAACTATTGGCGAACATTCCAAAGTGGAAGTCCACAAATACTTTATTCTTGAAACTGTGGTCTGTTTTGATGCTCACTAATTTTTTTTTACTAGTCTTGATTACAGAAATAAATATTTTGTGATGTCGGCTTATTTAAAGTTTAATATTGGAATTGTTGACGTCTTTATTTGTTGGTTTATCGAGTGTTTTTTATTTTATTTTTGGTAGACAGAGTCAAGGCTCATGGAAGAGCTAGAACACTGAACAGATCAGGATGCAACAGAACAAAAGAAACAGTAGAGAGAGAGAGGGGGGAAACATCAACAGCAGGTTTAAGGACAAAACAGAAAAACAAATAATGGATGTGGGGAGGAATAAGGAGTAGGGGAGGACACATGGAGTGAACAAGATGGATACAGAAGCAAACTCTTAGGAAGGAAAAACTGGAAGTTCGAAACAGTTGGGCTTAGGATTGGGCAGGGATAAACGAGGGTAGAAAAGATCATGGTTTTGGACTGGGGATGATCTGAGATAGTGGTGAACGGCTGTCTTGAAGATTTGGAGGGAAGAATGAGATTAAAGAGAATGTGGAAGTTTGTTCCAAAGGTGGCGAAAAAAGAGGAACAAATAAGTGGAGGTGAGCAGTGATTCTGAATTTTGAGAGTTTCACCAGAAGGGAGGTAATGTGGGATTTGTGGGTGCAATCCACAAAAACTGGGGGAGGTGGGGGTGGAGAAGCATGGAAAGAGCGGAAGGTGCAAGACCAGAAAGGAGGCAGTAGAAGACGGAGAAGAAGAAAATGAGGCGGGAGAAGAAAATGACCTGTTTGCGATGAGAAAGTGGCAGGCCAACAGACTCAGCTTCACTGCTGGACATTCCAGTGAACTTGAAAGCCTTGGTTTCCACGGCATTAAGCTGAGCAAGGTGTCAGCCCGGTGGGGGGGGGGGGGAGCAATACTCCATCAAGCTGTGGATGAAGGCCTTTTAGGTGGATAGGTGTTCAGGTGTGCCAAGGAAAACTTTGTCGACGAAGATTGCCGCGTTCAGCAGCTAACTGTGGAAGCCAACTTTGAAATGTGGCTTGCCCAAGAAAGATCACGGCTGATAGTGAGACACAGGAGTTTGAATGACTGAACTTTTCAAGAGGGCTGTAAAAAGGTAGATGGGAAGATTTGCCACACTGTCCTTTCGGAGAGAGATCGTGAGAGTGTGAGATTTGTCTGGGTTGAAAGACATGCAGTATTCCAAGTGTTTGACGACCTTGGGATTTTTATCAAGGTCTGAAGAGAGGAAAAAGGCTGCTGCCTGCCGATAAGAAGGATGAGGGATGATACATCAGAGGGTGGAGTCATCAGCAAATAGATAAAGGGGATTTTCCAGTGGCAGAGCGATCATTTATGAAAATCAGGAATTGGACTGGGACTAGAATACTCCCTTGGGGCACTCCAGCCTTAACAGGGAGAGGGGATGAAAGTATTCTGTTGAGAGCCACATGTTGACTACGAGAGTGGAGGAAGTTGGTAATCCATGTGTGGAGTTGGCCTTGGATACACCTGGTCAAATTACAGATGAAATTGGAAACCATTTCTAAAAGTAATCATGGAGATTAAAAAAAAATTAAATGCACTTTAAGCTGCTAACAGTTTTTTTTGAATGTAACAACTTTACCTAATGTCTACATTTCAGTTTTAGTCTGACAGTATGGTGCAGGGTTGCCATATTTACCTTTGAGCCGTCGAGTCTGAGTTTGATTCCCGACATGACTAAAACTGTCAGGTTGGGGCTTTGCATGCAGGGTATTGTATCTCAAAGTGCTCCGTTCCTCGGATGGGTGTTAAAATGGGTGTCCATCTGGTAGCATTAGCTTCTGGATGTTAAAGATCCCATTCTATCTTTAACAAAAAGAGTAAGCCAGCACCTAGCTAAATTACAAAGTCCTGCCTAAACTGTGGCTAGCAAGTGTCGGGTATACTTGGGCATTCCTTGACACCAGATTACATTGTTCTCTATTCCAGAGTGTAGTTGCTGTGCAGAAGCAGCTCCTACACGACAATCAAGTTCATGTACCCAGGTGTACTCACACGCAGCAACTGAATGGCCATGTTCGGCTACAAAGGGCAACCATAACATCGCATTTCATTTTACCAAATTAAGTTGATATGTTGATCATTCTTAATTGAAATTACATAATCTATTTTAATTGGCATATTGGAAGATACTCACGGTACCTCTGAAAAAGAGTTAGCTGATGCATTCCCTCCAGCATATTCCTTGAGAGAGAGAGAGGGCAATGACAAACCTGCAGCATACTCCTTGAGTAGCACATAATCTCCTATCAAGGTGAATGGTACTTCGTATCGGATTAGCAGGGTTTACAGTGTAAGGGCATGTAACTGGTTCAAATATCTTTTAATGAAAAAAAATACCGTGGGATTGAAGTATTTATCTGCATAATTGTTGCAACTTAACTCTATTTGATGTTTAATAGTATGCTTAAATTTTTGTCCGATGTATGTTCAATATTGCAGCCAAACAACATGCAGTCATATCAGTCTCTCCTTCACGATGAAAACCTGATGTGATGAGCTTGCAAGTTGGATAGAAATTACATAACCATAAATAAAGACCGTTTGCCTCTTTTTGGTGAGGTTCTTTGGAATACAGATATTTCTTATCGCGTTGGTTACACAAAGTATCAGTTTTACAAAGATCAGGGTTTTATTAGACAGACATCGTTGGAACTCAAAGAGATAAAGTTAACTCGAGATGAAAGTCATTCACTCATCTCTAAATCATACTTCAATTTCAAAGATGCTCATCATGATTGCAATAGGATTCTGGGGAAGAAGGACTTGAATAGTATTTTTTTTCTCTCTCTCTCAGATTATTGGCGCATTAAAATGGAAACAAAAAAGCTGTATTTTTTTTTCCAAAAATATAAAATAAAATAAAAATCAACAGCCACTCAAATTGTTCAAAATCCTCAGGTTGAAATGCCCAGGTCGAACCTTTCCCTGCTTCCTATGGGAGACTCATCCTTCAAGCATTCCTCCAATGTCGGATGGCTTTATCTTACACCCTCTACCTGTCCATCTTGTCAAAGGCTTTGCTGACAATCACTTTTTTGTTTAAGAAGGCGGGAAAGGTTCGGGGAGGGAGGGGAGGGCAATGGTGGTGTAAATAATCACTGGCTTCAAGGAGAGCTTACTTGTTCTGGTGGTGTGACAGATGGTTAATTAGGTAAAGTGAAGACAGCTTACGTGTTCTGTAAACTTTTAAACACAACTGGCCAGGAAACAATCTGTAAGGTTCTTCACATCAATTGCATATATCACATTTGCAGAAACTATTGTTGCATCCAAGGGGTAGGGGCTGGTAGTTACACACCCTACACCTTGGACGTTATCCTGACTATAATTCGTGGAATGGTGTTTGTTTGTGTATGTGTGTTTGTTTGTCACACTACTCCTCCTACAGTTCTGAGCCAATTACATCCAAACTTGCTACATAGGATCAGCATGACCCCAATTAATGTATAGGGGTGGTTCTATCTTTGCCAGTGGTCTGGGGGGGGGGGGGGGGGGGTTGGTGAGAGTGGAGGATGCACATTCTCTATGCAAATGTGTAGTGTGTACCACCACCCCCAGGTGATGGAGGGTATTACAAGTATCCAGCATTTACAGTACAGTATTCCTGTCCCCACGTTTTCCAGATATGTTTTTGCTTCATGCACATAACCCGGGGTATTTTTTTTGTTTTTTTTGGCCTATACTTAGCTGTCAATTGCCTATACAGCGCCCAAATAAAGATATGCATCAGAAGAACATGTTGCATGCTTGGAATAAGATCGCCCGTATGGTGGGTACTCTGCTAGTAGTATATAAGGCCATAACCTCATGGGAATCACACCCTACCCCTTGGACGTTACGATTGTTTTGGTTTTGGAAAATTTAACCCGGGGGAGAGCATACATGGACACATAGGTGACCTGAGGATCAGTTATTTCATTAGTCTTTGTTTCGATAGTTCTTGGTCCTTTGTCCATCGTTCTGTTCAGTTCCTGTTACTTTCAATCATTTCTCCTTCATGCCATCGGTCCATCCCCCTCCCCCCCTCCTTCCTCAATCCACCAATTACCTCCCCCTCCTCTGCTCCTTTCGACAATCCCTCCTTTACCCCATCAGTCTTACCTTCAACCCCGTGGCCGTTCGATCATCCCTCGGTCCAGCGGAATCCTTCTCCGTTTTTGCTCCATTCTTACATGACTGTTCATGGCACAACGGGTGATGTGTGGTGTTCATGGCCTGTGAGGTGTGGCGCTTCTCACAGGCATGGAACAGTGCAGAACTGTACAAGTGAACATTTTGTGTGTGCAGGAAGGGGCTGGGGGCTTCTGTCACGGCCTTGGACACGTGAAGGGAGGGGTAGGGGCTGTGTTGAAAGCTCTCTCAGAATTAAGTGGCATTTTCCACAAGCGACGTCCTGGACCTGCCCCCATCGACTGCGGACCAATGAGAGAGAGAGACAGAGAGAGAGAGAGAGAGAGAGAGAGAGAGAGAGAGAGAGAGAGAGACATGAGAGAAGGGGGAAAAAAGTGATGTAAAGAAGAAGAAAAGGTAGTGGCAGACGGGGATGGCTCAGGCTCGAGTGCGAAAAAGAAAGGAGCTCACAAAAGGAAGGGTAAAAGCTCACGAGAGAAAGGAAAAGAGAGACGCAGAAGACGGAGAAGGCTCGTGAGGGGAGGGAAAAAAAATGTGTGACGGTAAAGAAAGAAAGGTTTCACGAGCAGTTGGTGTCGAGCTTCTGTGGAAAAAGCACACTCCTTCCACAAGCATCATCCTACCCTCTCGATTCTGTCAGCCACGGAGGACGAGGCAGGTAAACACGGTACCTCATTGACAGGGGCCTGAGAAGGAAGAAGCTGAGACGGAGGAGGGCGAGTCACATCTAGCTGGCATATCTGTGACGCCGGAGAGGACTCGTCTACTGCCTCTGGGCATCTCAGGGACACGGCTGCGTGTCCCCATCATGTCACATCGCCACTGCCCATCTTCCCCCATCCACTTTTCTCCACATTCTCTTGTATATTTGTGCTGTATGAGGTGAGGGAGAGAAGGAAAGACTGCTTTTCTTTTCTCCATACGTTACTTTTATTTTATTTGCAAGTCCTTCTTGTTTTATTCTTTGCCCCTGAGTGAATGAAGCCAAGTCTTTTGTTTAAGTCAGATTGAAGAAGAACATGTGTTGTGGTTAAATCTGCTCTTATGTGCCTTTTTGCATTCTTGCTTATAAATATTTGCTTTTAAATGATTGTTTGCTTGTGTGTTTGTAATAGATAATTGTTTGTTGATATTTTCAATCCTACTCAGTTGTCTTTTCCTTTATTGGTCCGATGCCGTGCACAAGTAAGGTTAGATGGGACGTTCCACCCCAATAATTTGCTTTGTCAGCCAGCGCACACTCACAGTAACGCTCGGCAGTAATCCGAGTGTGTGCTGAGGGCACATGACCCTAATTTACCGGCTGTCCACAGGTAAGGTATCACGCAAAATAGTGTAACCCCACTCAGATTGGCCGCACAAATCAGCGTTCATGGTTGCCAAGCAACCTGCCAGTGCGCAGAGTTATCTGTGCCCGGCGGCCTCAGGACCGGTCGTTCAGGAGGGACCCGAGCACTTACTCTTGTGGTGAGCTTCGAACACCGGATCTGTAACAGTATACAAGGCCTTAACCTCATGGGAATCGCATAGTTCTTAAAACATTTTACACATGTATTAAGTGTATGTTGATAGGGGTAAGTTGCTGTTGCTGCATTGTCAGGGTAACAATGTTGGATAAATTAGTGGATCGAGAATGTAAGGCGTTATGTTTTGTAACAATGCCAGATAAATGTGGATGTCATTGGATTGCAAAGACCAGCATGGGCCAGGACAGGCCATTCTTTTGTGTCTCTTCGAGACTCGCGAAGAAGGGTGGGGGCTGCTTTCTATGCAGGAACATGATTGGCTGTGATGCCCATGCGCGCATAGAGCCTTGATTGACAGCTTGGTGCCGCCGTTATGTGCATCATGGGCACTCATTGGCTGATGGGACATGGGCTGCTCTGTGGTCTGCCTTCAAGAAAAAGTGGGGTCGTTCGGCAGGTATTCAATTAATTAGGGAAATAATTTTGTTTTGTTTTTGTTAATGTTTTATAATTCAAAATGAACGGACATGATTAATTTGAGAGACAATGGAAATTTTAGACATGCTCTCCAGCAGCAGGTTGGTAGGATGGCTGAGAGGTATGCACACTCACCTCTAAGCTGTCTCGCCTTTGAATCCCGACCCAGATATAAACTGTCTTCCTGGTGCTTCACATGCATGGTGATTCATCAATGTGTGTGCCGTCCCTCAGATGGACATTAAACTGGGCGTCTCATATGCCGGCATTAGTTGGTGGATGTCCTTCGTGAAGAATAGGTGAGCTATCGCCAGCACCATGACCAAATTCCATATTTCTGCCCTAATTACTTCTGGGAAGGCAATGGCAAACCACCCAGTATAATCTTTGCCAAGAACCAGTCTCGGCAGCACCGATGCTCTGCAACAGAGTATGATGCATCAGAATCAGCACCAACACCAGCGACTACCTGCAAAATTGATTCTGAAGGACAATAAGCTCTAAAATGCAATGTTCCTCGCTGATCCTACAATGATGGCAGTGCTACTTTGAGTCCCTTTTATAAATGCCACGACACAGTTGAATCATGGCGATTTATAATCGAAGAGATGACAAAATATTATTACTTGTAAATCAGCATCATCGAGAAGAATATGGTTTTTCTGGATCTTTTAGGAATTTTTCAAATTGGCTCAAAGGGTTATTTCTGTCAATGTCTTATTAATCGATACAGTTATCGTCACAATTCGCAAGGCCCAAAATGAAGTATATTCTCGAAAGTACATTTTTCTATCTCCATTAATTCTTCGGAGTCCATTTTCCCCAAGTGATCATGTCCACATTATTTCTTTTCCCTTGAGATAAAAAGGAAACCTTGCTATGAAGACTCTCTTTTTGAGATGGATTCCATTTTCTAGATTTTTTTTTTTTTTCACAGGGTAACATGTACCTTTTTCTAAGTGCTATGATTTCTCTCTCACTTCTCATAAGACAGCAGCTGCATGTTAAACTCATTCAAAAGATCACACCCAAGCATCGGTATCTCCGACTTCCATTCTTAAAAAAAACGACGGACAGCAATGGTAATGGAAAAATTTGGATACATTTTGTCCAGTGTTTCAAAGTATTTGTTTTACACAGTTATTATTTTTCCTCTTCCATTAGATATCGTACCTCTGAATACATCACAGATATTTTGTGAGTCCTATAATAGAGCTGAAAGCAATGTAAGAGCGAAGGCCACCTGTGCCATTGATGAAATAGATTGTACCATCACACACTTGTGCAAATATGTTTTCTGCAGATGTCTTTACAAAAGGCAGGCATCACGCCCGGGTCCTAAATCCGCTAAGTGTGATGCGGCCCACATTGCATTGGCTCGAAATACCGTGGAATTCCATATGCACAAACTTAGATGCCACAAGCCACTGTATTAGCCATGCTGATTCTCCACGCTTTGCAGGTGATGAAATTACATGACAAGCTGACCTTCCGTGTTTGTTTCAACAGTGTCGTCTAATTGGAACATTTGCAAATGCAACCTTTGTGCTTTTAAATGTAACCTTCATTCCAGTGTCAACTAATTATGATGACCTTTTTGGGCTTTTGAATGAAGAAAATTCTCACAAATGTTGCTTTTGATACTGTTCTTGTGCATTATTATGGCACCATGTATTTTTGACCCCTACCCCTCGCCCCCTCCCCAACTTCCACCTGATGTGAACCCTATTTCGTCATCATTCAGGTTTTCTTTAAGCCTCAATATTTTTACATTCAATAATACTGCTCCTTCCATTTATTCAAGGTGGGAGGGCATTCACTCACGTCTCATGTCAACCTTCATACTCATCTGTGGTCTTGTGTTTTTACCCTTCGTCTGTTGCCTGATTATGGATTCAGTGCAGGAAAGGGGGAAAGAGAACAATATTCAATATTTACAGGAGAGTGAAGGTAAGGGAATTGGGGGTGAGAAACAAGAAAGAGAAAGGATGTTGGAAAATTAATGGAGAGAAGGTGTGCGTGCGTGTGTGCGTGCGTGCATGTGTGTGTTGCTGGCACAGGACTAGTTAACTCTATTGAAGAGATAGCAAAACTGTCGTTGGTGTAATACAGTCCCAGTATGGTTTCCAGACCTTTGGCACACTTACAGTGCCTCGGGGGCCATCATCAGAATGTGACTGGCATGAGCCCCATGGCAGGTGAGGGCAGATATGTGAAATTTGGCCAGACTGCCAGTAAGCAATGGTCTCTTCTTACGAAAGACACAATGGGATCTTTAATATCCATCAGCAAATGCTGACAGACAGGACTCCAGCTTAACGCCGAGATAGATGAGGCGAGTTACACAGATGCAAAGCCCTGCCGACGAAGCACTCAGGAGACAGTTTATAGTTGCTCAGGAATCGGAAGTCGAACCCAAAGTAGACAGCCCAAAAGTGACTACACGAGACCGCTGTGCTTTCCTGTCGGCCCTAAGGGTAATATAATTGGTAAGGGAGGGAGTGCGGGGTTGGGAGGGGGAGCGGAGGTGGCGGAGGGGGGCAGAAATAAAAAATTCCACCATTTTGCTAACAAAATAAGCTATAAGCATAAGTCATATGACGTTTATGTTTGCTACTTGGTGATGCTAACTCTACGAGGTGCAACTCATATCTGTAATTGCATAAGAAGTGCTTTTTCCTGTGACCTTGTGAACATTTGTACTTGTGTCACACTTTTGCTCACACCAACATGCATTGTATAGTCTAGCACTAGCAAATAATTATTCCCCCCAGGATGGTCTTTTATCTTTATTTACAGTACTGGTTTAGAGGATGTAGGTGACACCATTCTAAGTTGCTCTCTGAGGGCATTTTATATTAAACCATGGGCTAAGTACCGGAACCACATGTATGCTGAAGGTCATCATTGAATAAGTTGCATTTTTATCAACGATCTGATAGTCACAGCAATTCCTCCAGGACGAGCAAGGTTTCTAGAAGCTTCGGCTCTATATCAATAATATTGCGGCATTTATATATTTTTTGAATGCACAACCTTGGTGATGCATTCTCGCCTCTTCACCACCGCGTCACCACCAACTGCAGGTCTTTCCAAAGCTGGACATGAGCAGCAGACAAGTGATGTGTCAAACTAGTCCTGGCCATGATGCAAGACAATTGAGAAATTGGTTGCTCGGTCATACCGCCAGTAATTATGAACCCGGGGAAGAGTCATTCCACCACCCATGAATAAGTGGACATCCTGAAGAAGTTGATTGAGTAAATATTTTTTCCCAGTTGTATAAAATCCTTTCTTCCATCAATGTTTCTCGTGCACAGCCGGGTAGGAGATAGGAGAAGGACATTGGATTTTTCTCAACAACGTGTCACCGCCGACACAGACCGACTCAAGTGCTGATAAAGACTAGTTTCCCATTGATAGATAGGCAGCACCCTCTCAGTCTTAAGCACCTTGGCATCACATTCATCGAATCCATGCTGCTTGGCTCACGGCACCGGTCATCCACTTCGTACGAGGGTCGATCGAGGGTTAATGCCACACGGTGCCGCCACAAATCTTCCATTCAATGAAACCGCTGCGTTATTGCGCTCTTTCTGGAACTTGAAGGTGATAATTTCTGGTCTAATTATTATTCTCACAATTTCATACTGCGTGCAAGTATTGGAACTGTGATGTTGTTTTTGCTAATGTTGCATTAGACATCACACGAAGCCCGGAGCAATGTGTGTGGTGGAGCAGGAGGATGAGGAGTGGAGGGGTGGGTCGTGAAAAGTTCTCACTCGATCAATGTAAATACCGGTCAAGTGGATGGAGGAGGGATTGAAGATAAGGCAAATAAGCAGCAAATTAAGGAAAGATGGAAGCTTGGACGCACAACCACTGCTTGGCAGGAAGTAGACGTTGGTCAGGTAGAGATAACGGTTGGCGGACAACACCCAACGGAGTAATCCCGTTTACATATTATTAATGCAATAAGTGAGTACCTCGATTTGCTGAATGCATGGGAAGATAGACGTGGAGTGAACCTCATATAAAACGTCACGCGTACAATTAAAAAACGTTTATCCTCATTAGTCGTTTCAAACTCACAATGGAAAGAGAGAGAGAGAGAGAGACCCAGGTGATGAGAGAGAGAGAGACCCAGGTGAACGAGAGAGGAGAGACCCAGGTGACGAGAGAGAGAGAGAGAGACCCAGGTGACGAGAGAGAGAGAGAGAGAGAGAGAGAGGAGAGAGAGGAGAGAGAGAGAGAGAGAGAGAGAGAGAGAGAGAGAGAGAAGAGACCCAGGTGACGAGAGAGGAGAGAGACCCAGGTGACGAGAGAGAGAGACCAGTGACGAGAGAGAGAGAGACCAGGTGACGAGAGAGAGAGAGAGACCCAGGTGACGAGAGAGAGAGACCCAGGTGACGAGAGGAGAGAGACCCAGGGACGAGAGAGAGAGAGACCAGGTACGAGAGAGAGACCCAGGTGACGAGAGAGAGACCCAGGTGACGAGAGAGAGAGACCCAGGTGACGATGCTGTTTATAAAGCAATGGGTCACACAAAGCCTGTAGCATGTTAAAATCCGAGTCCACGTCCTTCAAGCTGCATACAGGAGTCAGGAGCAAACAGTGATAGATTTTATAAAAATTGTGCAATTCAAGAAAAAAAAAAAAAGAACCATGGTATGCAGGTGGTGAGGCATTTCAAGACCAACAGCATAAAGAGTATCAGAAGAATGGAGAACAAAGACACCTAGACAGGTGTGGGTGGACTCACGAGCAGACACTGCTGGACAACGAGTAGATGAAAACACCGGGTGAGAGACAAATGAAGTCAGGCGGACAAGCGCGGATGGCACGGACACGTCGTGCCACGTGGGAGGATCCTCACCAGGGAAGAGTGACGTGGGCAATGCGCGTGAGCGGGTCCCGTGTGCTGCGCGCGTCCCTCCTCCGAGCGTTCCTCTCCTCTACCGATCCGCTTACCCGTGCGCTCTGCGGGTACCGGTGCTCGGCATCTGGTACAAACCGGCGACACGCCTCCCTCCCTATCCACCCCGCCTATCTATGTACATTCTCCTACTCTCTCTCTCTCTCTTCTCCTTCTCTCTCTTCTCACCTGCTTTCTTCTCCCACATCCTCGTTTCTACCTACACCCACCATTACCCCCCCCCCCCAGTCGTTTCTGCACATTGTGCACGTGCTTCGCAGTTTATTTATTTATTTTTTTTACGTAATCATCTAATCTTACAGTAGTCAATCACCTTAATCGATAACTTTACTATGACTTCATTTACAGAGCAAAAAAAAAGTGGTCTGATTAATAAAACCGCAGGTACGAAATGTCCATTCCTGCAGAAATCTGCCCAGGGTGCTCCGGCCCGAAGGTCTCATCTTGCGAAAGTTATACGGTGGAATGTTTCATGTAAGCAATGCAGACGGCCAGCTTAATACGACTCTCTCTCTCTCTCGGAAGGATCGTCTCTCTGCTCATAGGGGGTAGCGTCCCCTGCTGGCACCGGACCAGCTGCTGCCACCGAAAGGTCGCCAACCCGTTTGGATTGAAAATAAGTGGAGCAATAAAGGAACAGATGAATACATCTTGTTGGAGTCTTGGGTAAAAAAAAGAGAGATCGCGATGAAGGACGGGGGAGGTTGAGTTATTTTCGGGCCATCTATTTATTACGTACGTGTCAGAGTTGTGGGGCGGTTGGAGGGGGGAGATGTAATTAAAAATTGGCCCCATGCGTGATGTTTACCGCAAGGAATTGTGGGATGTAGCTCGTGGAGTCACTTCTTCACGAATATGGTGCGTTGGATGGGTGAGTTATTTTGTGAGACGACAAGACGACAGGAGGAGGGATGGGGTAGGAGGAGGCAGGTGGTTGGAGGAGATTTTTTTTGTGACCTTGTTGAGTTATCTACAACAAAAGGGACAACGTAAATGATGAAAAAAAAGTGTCCACCAAAACAAACCTGCGATCAAAAGTAGACCATTGGTGCTGCTCTTGTTAACCCACGCACGTGAAACAAAATGTTGGGTTCGGCAAAATTGGTTCATGTCTGTCTGTCCATCCGTGGGTCTACAGGTGTCAGTTTATGATCGAGGAACGATTGACTTCATTTAAATTGAATGTTTTATTTTGAGCATGAATGGGAAAACAAACCTGTCGTTTAGCAGTACTTTGTCTCTGAATTTATCCCGATCACACATGCGTAGAGAGGAGTGAGATGATATTTTTTTTACTCTGTCTGGCAGTCAAACAAAATTGAAACTCATTCTAAACAGGAACCTTACTGTGCTTAAGGATGTTACAAAGGACAGAAACAACAAGCACATTTAACTAATGTGACATGTTAGATCGGGTGATGTAATAGACGCTGCGTCAACGGTGGGAAACTCCGGAATTTATTTATTTATACGACTTTTACAATCTTTATTTTATTTAAATTGAATTATGTACTTAAAGGGAAATCCAAACGCAATTTCTTTTCTTCCTGAAAACCATTGAGAATCATGAATCAGTCTAATTCGAAGGGGGAAAAATAGCACCGAGATGGAGGGGGGGGGGCAGGCAGGGAACTACTGTTGTGGGCCGGGTATCAGCTGCGAGCACGACCGCTCGGTGAAGCAGTCGGGTCGGCTCCACCGAACACCCGAAATCTAGATCGTCACCCTCGGACAACTCTGAGGGTACAGGTCCCTTACAGGACCGTGAATCGTCAATAAATAAACCACGTGGTACAGGGTTATTTGCCAAACTTCAAAATACCTAGAGGCCCACGTGGCAAACTACCGAGTATTCACACCCTCGACGGAGCTCGAACGGGACGAGTCGTTTCCGTGCTCGACCCTGCGTAACCCGAGCGAATGGTTACCGAGGTCTCGTCGGTCCAAATGCACACCACTACGGCAACAACGGCCTTCTTTAATTCCCCAACACACACCGTGTTAAACCAATGAAGAAAACACAGAAACGAGCTGATACATTTAACAGGGGATTTATTTACAATAGGGAAAGTAGAAACACAGAGCAGAATTAAACACGAATATAGTCATGCAACGTACAAAGAGCAAGCACTTAACAATTTCTACTTACAGACGGGCCCACAAATACACACACCACACACACACACACCACACACACACACACACAAAATAAATGGTGGCCACGGCCTTTATTGAGGCCTCCAGCTCAGAGGGCAAGGCGAGCTGAAGACCAGAGCCTGCACTCAGACCTGTCCGCCTCGAGCGGGTATGTTGAGCTGGCGGGGTGGCGGGACTCGGACCTGTAGCAGCGCAGGCGTCCACACAACCGGGCTCCCAGCGAATGGAGGCCGGCAGGGTGAAGACTGGCAGGGTGAAGACTGGCAGGGCGAAGACTGGCTTTCAAAAGAAAAACCACCACCGCGAAAAACGAAGCCTGACCTTTTATCCTTCCCCCTCCCTCAGCCGAACCTCAGTGTCATGGTGTATGTCTTTCCTCATTGGCTGGTTTTGCACACAGAATCGCTCTTCGCCTTCCCCAATGGCCAAAACGAGCGGCAAGTCCGTCGATTGGCCAGGGGGCGTGGTGACGTCACGCGGACCGCCTTTCTCACCGTGGCGGGGTCTGATTGTCTGAGCGGCGGCCACCTCACTCGCAGCACGCTGATTGGTCGAGGGCCGCCACGAGGCTCCTCCTTGAACTCCGCCCACCACAGGCGCATGGTGTCGGCCAGAGCGAGGTGAAGGTGAGGATGATGCTGGTGTTATTGTAGTTGTAGTTTATCTGGACCAGAGCGAGGTGAAGGTGAGGGTGATGCTGTTGTTGTCGAAGAACATTTATGGATGTAATTCAAATCCTAACTATCAAAATAACTTCGCGGCGCATGTATGTAATTCCCATTAGACACAGGTAGGGGGCCCTAACTAGAAACACACACTTATCGAAATAACTAAGCTACGGGGGCGGCTGTCTTACTGTGTGCTCAAGGCTTCCAGATTCGTAACACTACCATGGGTCCTGGACCTATTAGGGGCCCATAATTATTCCTTCAATTTTGTGTTTCATATAATGATTATTTGTGATGATAAAACTGAGGGGTGGGGGGGGACAGATTTATTTTGTATCTTCCTCCAAGCCACTTGGGACGATTCCCTGGCATGATGAACAGTGATGCCCTCCCTCGTAAAATAAACGACTGTGGGTACAATTTACATATTGACAATCGCGGTGATGATGTAATGACGTAAATAAACGCGGGCGTTGGCCACACCCCATCCGGATGAAGTGTGTGCAAAATCCGCATGTAGGTCAGTTAGGTATGGAGCATGCGCCGGAGCAGCGTGTCGCTGTGTCCACTTTCCTGCGGTACTCCCAGGGGTCTCCATCTGGTCATCCCCCAGGCAGATGCCTGGCCCATCCCCATCTCCTTGAGATGCTGATCAACATGCTGCAACTACGAGGTACGTGGTCAGCCTATTGGCCTCCTCCACTCACGAGGCTCCCTCGCTGAAAGGATCTGGTGAGCAGGATCAGCGAAGAAAATGAGCCACATGTCCATACAGCCGCAACTAACGCTCACGGACGATGCAGTAACAAATCTCATTTGAGTCTCTCTCAGCAACCGCTCGTTGGACACAAAGTCGACCAGCGACAGCCAAGGATTCTCCGAAGAGACCTGGTACCAAAGGAATTAAGTCGCCGTCTCAGATCCCTGGTCAGAGTCCATAGAGCAAGACTGGAAGCACCAAGGACCTGAAGACTCGGCCTTTCGTCCTCCCGAACAGGAACCGGCAGCACCACACCCCATGATCCATGAATCCATGACTCCCCAGGCCAGACCAAGACATCTGTTGACCTCTAGCTCACAGCCAGTAGAGACATGAATATCACTGCCAAGGTAAGTGAATCTCTTCGTGACCTAAACATCCTCGAACCAAAAGGTACAGACAAGATCGCAGCATCCAAGATGTCATTGAAAGCCTGGATCTTAGTTTTGACCAAGGAAACCAGTAATCCCAGTGGCTCCGACTCCTCATTCAGCTCCTCGAGGACCCTCAAAAGGATATCTGGAATCTCCGCAATGATGACTGCATCATCTGCGAATTCAAGATCAGAGATCTTGACATTTCCAAACGATGCACCACAGATTGATCTCTCCAAAATCATCCCCAGACTCCAGTCCATACAAGTGCTGAATCATGTGGGGACCAGTACACACACCTGATGAACTCCAGTAACAACTGGAAATAAGTCAGAGATGGTATCACAACATCTCACAACACTCTCAGCACCAGAGTATAGTTCAGATATCAGATTGATCAGCATTGGTGGCACATCACAAAAACCAATAATCCTCCAAGGGCATCCCGATTCACTGAATCAAACACTTTACAGAGATCAACATAGGCTGCAAGCAGCCCCTGCCGAA
>CM068962.1:90522451-90544969 GCA_035128595.1 Eptatretus atami | reverse complement strand
GGTGAGGACCCGAAGAGCAAGGACACGGTCAATCATTGACCTCTTTGGTGTAAAGTCTGACTGCTCTGGATAATGGTGCTCAAGCAAATGGTGGCTAACCCAATCAAGAATTACCTGAGCAAAAGCCTTACCCGGCAGTGAGAGCAGCGTCACCCCTCGGTAGTTGTTGCAGTCTTGGCGATCACCTTTCCCTTTCCAGATGGGGACAACAAGGCCCATCTGCCAGTTAGTTGGGATGATGCCTGTGTTCCTTAATCTCATAATACGCTCGTTTATCGGTGTTACCTCAATTATCATTGGTGTCAGCTTATTGGACACAGCTACAGCAACTCCTTGAGTATGGTAACCATCAGAGCGACCAGAACAATAGTTGGTGTAACTACCCGCCATGATCTCGCCGCCAATCCGGTCTCCGAACCTCAGAGAGTGCTGCAATACCGATGTCAAACGCTTGAGCTCAGATGATAACAGAGACAGGTGATCATCCTCTCTTTGGGATCGGACATTCCAGGCGCCCACCCGAAGGGACCGCTTCAGGTTAACCCAAAGAGACCGCCGTCTGGTGGACGACACCTCAGCACCACCCTGACACACACTACCACAATCTGACCCAGGAATGTTACCCCGTGGTTTCCTTCCTATCATCAAAGATTGGGGATCCCGAAGGCTTTGCCCCAATCCCGTCATCTGGTGAGCTGCCCTGCGAAGGGCAGCTGTACAGGAGGTACTCCCACGGAGTGGGTTTTCAGATTTCTTTGCGTTTTTGTGTTTTGTGGAATGAACGGTTTTACAGTGAAGGGAATGAATGAAGGGAATGAATGAAGAGAGTGCAAATCCTGCCACCAACCTGCTCACAAAAAGTAACCCAACTGCAGGAGGGCGTCCACAGACACAGTTGGGCACGAGATATGGATGGCCGTTGGCTCATCAGGAGCTCTTCCGCCCTTTGTGAATAAGTGAATAACACTCCAACTTACGTTGAACACGGCATGTGTTTCTGGCGACGAAAATATGGAAACCTCTGTTCAGGTTGTTTAAAAAATATATATTAAAAACTTGAAGGGGGCCTATTCTGGCTCTCGGCGACCCTGCCTGAAAATTGTAGCGTCCTCGGTCAAATCCTCTCGGAAGAGTAGATGATACATACATACTTTCTCTCCATTATAGATAGATTGCAGTTCATTTGATTTGTAGAAATTTGTCTTGATGATTGAGAATTTTGTTCAGCTAATCTTGTGGTAACTGCCTGGCAATGGCAACAAGTGTTTGATTCACCTCTCAAATCGTCTGTGTACATGTGCTGGTTGCAGAGATCGTGTTACAGTTTTGAGCGACGGCTCTTTCTTTCACTTCATCATGGGGATGGCATCGTCTCTCAATCATGGCGGATAACCACAAGGTCGAGCCATCTCTGTTGTTTCATAACAGGTCTCTGTAAAATGTTCCGAGCACAAAAGCGAACATGTTGTCGGCCCAATCCATGCTCGGGTATTTCGGACAAACCTCGTCCAATTTCTGGCAAACTTCAGGTGGTTCGGCCATTGGTTTAGCATGAAACCATCTCGGTTTGGATTACTGTGCAACCACCAATGGCACATCAACTCAGCATGTTTGTGGAAAATCGAAAATTATTCGCTGTTTGAGTTCAATCATACCGGCGATGTAACCCGGAGAAAGTACAAATCTGGTGGTCTACTTCTGTGTGTGACATCATGGCTAAGCGTGAAGAAGAAGAGGATTTCGACTTTTAATCACAAAATTACCAACTTCATCAACCGGAAATCAGAAAAAAATACAACATATCTATTTTGTCGGGTATGAAGAGATATGTTAGCATCGAGGTGGTCTGAGCGTTTGGGTTCCCCTTTAAACACTGGAGAACACAAATCGCCTCCTTTGCACTTCCACGAAGCTCCAGTTTTGTAGGACTTGGACATGTTAAATAAGGTGGTATAGAAGGTAAATAAGGTGGTATAGAAGGGTGATGTTGTATAAGACTGCTTCAATAGTGCTAAACCACTGGAAAAAAAATTTAACGATCTTTAAAATCATTATTTTATTTAACTTGAAGTATAAACTGAAACACTGCGTGGGGTATTGTATTCTATGAACTTGCTAGTTAACCTCCGCCATCGAAGATGGACGGAGGTTACTGTTTTCACCCCTGTCTGTTTGTTAACTTACCGAAAATCTTTAGATTTCGTAAGTATATTGATGACTTCCGTCCTCTGTTTTTGTGTTTGTTTGTTTGTGTGTTTGTTTGTAGGCACGATAACTCGAGAACGGAAGAAGCTACCAATGTCAAATTACACCACGTGATTCAGGAGGGTGATGGCTAGCGCTGATTAGATTTTGGTCAAAATCGGTCAAAGGTCAAGGTCACAGTGAGGTCAAACATAATTCCGTAAATTCATGTGGAGAAATGGAGTATTTTTGCTTCGCTCGACGTTACGAGTTCGTTTTAACTTCGATTTTAATTTTGTCTTCGGTTTTTGCGATCGCTAGGACGCTTAAAACTCGGTTGTCGAAATTCTGGTAAAAATCGGATGTTTTGGAGACGTTTTAAGATTGTATAAAAAATATTTCACTCGCCACGTCACGGCTCGTCACGTGGTGTAGCGCGCTCGAGCAGAGGTGTCGTTGAGTCACGTAAAGGTTTTCCGTGTGCGCACTGACGGTGTTTTCGATAAAGATGGTGTTTAAAAGTCATTTTTTATCAGAATAAAGGTTATCGTCGCATGCCTGACTCGCTAAGCCGTCGGATTATGTAAAGATTGTTGGCGGATGGCCTGAATATTACGGTTTTGTGACTTTAATAAAATAATATTAAATAATTGCGTGGAGAAAATGGAGATTTTGCTTCGGTCGACGTTACGATTTTTGATGGTTTGGTACAGAATCATCGTAGAAACTTTTGGTTTGCGTCGCTACCTCCTCTAGAGACAGCTTTTATTAGACAAGGTCAGAGGTCAAGTTGACGATTTCGTAAGTACCAGTCTATGACTGCTTGTTTGTTATCTTGCCAAAACGAAGTTTTTGCAAGATATGTTAGTCAGCTTGTATTTTTTTTTTATTTTTTTTTTTTTTGTCTGTAATCACGTATAAAAAATTCTGCAGAGCACAGTTATCATTGGAAATTTTTGTAACTTCACATATCAAGGCCTATAGAGGTCCCTTTCAGCGCATAAAATTTTGCAGGTCAAGGTCAAAGGTCAAGGCACTTTGTCGCAAATCAGGGGAGTCGACGAAACCCTTATTTTTTGAGTAATTTTGGATCGATCGTCTTCAAACTTTATGGGAATATAGTTCATGGTCTGGCGCTCAGCTGATTAATTTTTGGTGGCGATTGGCCTTGACCTTCATATGTTTTTTTTTTTTTTTGTCTGTAATCACGTATAAATCACTCTGCAGAGCGCAGTTTCATTGGAAATTTTTGTAACTTCGCATATCAGAGGCTATATAGGTCCCTTTCAGCGCATAAAATTTTGAAGGTCAAGGTCAAAGGTCAAGGTCACTGTCGCAAATCAGGGGAGTCGACGAAACCCTTATTTTTTGAGTATTTTTGATCGGATCGTCTTCAAACTTCATGGGAATATAGTTCATGGTCTGGCGCTGGGCTGATTAATTTTTGGTGCGATTGGCCTTGACCTTCATGGTTAGCGCCTAAGGTCAAACATATTTGACCCAAGGTCAAATTTTCAAGTTTTAGGAACCATATCGTGTAGTACCTCAAATTGAACACCTCGATGAGTGCTTTCTAGATATATCAAGCTGAGACATTATGACGTGATTTGGTGACGTTATGAGGAAAATGCATATTTTTCATGGTTACTCTGTAGAACGATTCTCATCGGAATCTCTCGTAGGCAGATATTCCTCAAGGAGTCGCTCCTGGTGGATAGCAGCTCTGTTCAACTCAGTGTGACCTTAAAGAAGTCACACGTGTCACCTTTTGCAAGATACGGGTCACCCTGCGGGTGACATTGGTTTATTTGTTTGTTGTTTGTGAACAGTATTACGGAAAAACTCCTTGACGGATTTCGACGAAACTTGGTGGGGGATTAGGTATGGTCCAAGGATCATGCCATTAGATTTTGGACTTGGTCCAAAGTCCAATATGGCCGCTATGGCGGCCATTTTGAAAAAATATTTGAATTTTTGTTTTTGCATTTCTACATGTTTTAAGTGATTTCCAACCAAAAAAAAATTGTTGGAGAAAAAAAAAACAATTTTGCAACTTATTTTCAAAAAAAATTCGATTTTATTTGAAAAATATTTGAATTTTTTTTTTGCATTTCTACATGTTTTAAGTGATTTCAACCCCCCCCCCCCCTCCCAAAAAAAAATTTGTTAGAGAAAAAAAAAACAAATTTTTGCAACTTTTTTTTCAAAAAAATTTCGATTTTTTTTTTGGCATTTCTACATGCGTGCGTAGATCTAGTTTAGTTTATTCAATCGTGGTTCAGTAGAGTCTGATCCGTTTTGACCTACAATGAATAGGATATCAGGTTTCACTTAAGTGACCCAGCAGTATTGGCGGCGGAGGTTTTACACTCTACGAGTGCTCCCTCCTCTAGTTGTGGTTGTTTTTGTTGTTTAAATTTCCAAACACCATCCATGTGAGAAAGTGAAAATGACATACGTTTCTGATTTTCGTTAAGATAAGATATACATCGAATATAGGTGATACACAGCCATGGCTATTTATGTCAATATTGTGGGGACAAGTAGATGTTGTAGCTATAATTAAGCGGGGTTCCAAATAAGCAGACAAAGCCAAACCTGGTCTTTCAATTTCTTTTTTAAAGTATTATTGACTGGAATGAAGGGGACACATGATGAAATACAACAATAAACAGTAATTAGAATTTCTGGTAGGTACAGAGATGGCACATTTACACTTACCTTTGTGGTATATGCCTATATTGGAGTCTCGGTTCGATTAGAACCCAACTACAAACTGTCTGATTGGTGTGTCGTTGCCAGGATGGTGTTTCATCGAAGTGTGCCGTTCCTCGAATGGACTTTAAGCCAGGTGTCCCGTCTGCTCGCATTAGTTAGTGGACGTTAAAGATGCCATGGTGTCCATTGCAAAAAGTATCGACACGTCGAACAAATTGCTAATTCCTGCCCAAATAACTTTCAGTCAAACGTCAGAAGTGGAAATTGATTATTCGTGAAAACCAAAAACTTTCCCAATCGATCCTAGAAGATTGTGAGATATAAATGGGACGTTAAAGTAGTAGTGTCTCCCAGGCAGACGCCCCCACGTTGGGTGTTCTGTCTGAATTTCCTGGAGACTGAATTTCCGACGACACCTCAAAGTGAGTATCGGCTTCCTTGTAGCCGCTCTCTGCCTGGTGTTGGCTTAATGGTTAGGATGGTGGGCTTGGGGTCCTAGGATCCTGAGTTCAAATCCTCCTCGGCTGTTGAATGAATACCAGGTGGGGTTGACTCTGTCTGTCATCCTTCCGAGGTCGGCAAAATGAGTGCCAGCATGCTAGTATCCTGTGTCGGAGTGGTGACTCGTCCAGAATTGTGCCCAATAGCCAAGGAAACTGCTTGGGCAGCACCAACGCTCTGCACAGAGTATGGTCCCAATGGATGGATGGATAGCCACTCTGCTGATGTGTTTTTTTGTTGTTGACAACACCATGAAGACCATACTTCTGAACCTTGACACCCGTTGCTAGCAGAAAAATTCCCCATGCATAGCTGATAGAATCAAGCCTTGGCTATTAATTCTTTATGAAAATGTCTTGAGCAATACGGAACTTTCAAAATGATGTATGGATGGAACAAGGCCTATCACACATACGTTGTGTATGTGTTTACAGTGACTCACTTCTACTCCCTGGGCACTTTTAACCTGCCGTTACGAGCAAGAAATCTGTAATTCAAATCTTATTTTTAACATAATTTTCAGCATTTAAACAAAAGAGTAGCAATTTCAGGATGGTTAACCACAATTGCTGTGCATCTTCTTCCTGAATGCAAATCGGACTCACAGAAATATCGAAAATAGAGAAATATCAGTGGATGAGAGGTGTCTAGTTCCTATAATTTCCTGTTCATACAGGGTGGCCTGAAAGTCACTTTACCCTTGCTAAATTTCTCGCACCTTCCTCCCTTCCCCTCTGTCCTGTGGTATGCGACAACACTGACTCACTGACACAAGTTTTTACACCATCAAAGAGCGGTTGGTTGCTTGTATTGTTGTGGAGCCGAGTTTCGGTGGTGAGCACGACCGCTAGGTGGAGCAGTAGAGTCGGCTCCACCGAACACCCGGAATTTATAGGTCGTCACCCCGGATAACTCCGGAGCCGACGGGTCCCTTATCGGACCGTAGATCGCCAATAGGTCGACCGCATGGGATAGGGTCGATTGCCAATTTCAATTTACCTAAATACCCATGTCGTTTAAACTAATGGGGAAATTCACCCTCGGCGGAGCTCGAGCGGAACGAGCCAGTTGCGTGCTCGAACCGTGCGTAACCCGAGCGGATGGTTACCGAGATCCGTCAGTCCAAATGCATAATTTACCCTCACTACTTCTCAACACGCGATGAGATGCTAAACCGCGATGCGATGTCACAGCGATGCGGCTAACTCCACAGTCACATTTGCTCTACAGCTAGGATACGGCGGCCGTACCCCCCCCCCCCTGAATTGACAGAAACGTGCGGCGGCCGCAGAGTTTCTGAGGTGTGCCTCAGGGTGGCCCTACACCGTATGGCTATCTTTTACAGGCTGTAGGGGTCTCCGTGGAATTATAGCGCGGAGTTATAACTTTTTTCATTTCTAGTTGGCCGTAGCAATTCGACAGCCGTAGCCATGATGTAGATGTGTTCCACGTCGA
This sequence comes from Eptatretus atami, assembly GCA_035128595.1. Classification (NCBI taxonomy): domain Eukaryota; kingdom Metazoa; phylum Chordata; class Myxini; order Myxiniformes; family Myxinidae; genus Eptatretus; species Eptatretus atami. The sequence goes on along the minus strand of CM068962.1, from coordinate 90,538,111 downwards.
CCGTACGTAGGGCGTACGGAGGGCTTGCGTTATTCGTGCGCTGCCGTAGGCTCTTATCAATGAAAAATGAATTTTGCCAACCCCCAAAAAATTACGGCGGCTGCACTATTTCCACGGTCACCGTAGGGTAGTCCTAAGGCGTCCCTGTGTTCACTTACGGTGGCCTTGCGGTCTGTGTGACTACCCGGGCAACGCAGGGTCGACGCACGTTCCCCAGCCCGCTGTGCGTCCTACGTACGGCCTCCGTGGCAGTCTGCATCGACCGTGCGTCACCGTGCGCTACCGCTAGAGATCGGAGTATAGGTGTTTGCCACACACATCATCACATTTCACCAGCAGCTCAGACCAGACACATCACATGCCTCCAAAGAAGCGATCAACCAAGGACAAGGGAAATCAGGTAATCTCGCTCTCGATGCACCCACCTCAGCTTCATGCGCAGGTAGCCCAGCCTCTGCCGTTGAGGAACAACCAGCGCCATCTGTATATAACCTGGTCCACAATCTATATGACAGATATGAGATATGATATACATATGAAAAAGAACTGGTATATATACCACTCGTGCCGTCCGTCGGCTGCACGTTCGCCTTAGGCCCCCCAGCGGTCGCCTTGCGGGCACCTTGAGGCTACCTTGCATCTGCCTTGAAAATTATATGGCCGCCGCAGGACGCCCAAGGTCACCGTGCGACATCAAATCAAAGACCGTAGGCACCCCCACAGTTTTCGGTCTCCACAATTTCTAAATACCCGTGGGCTCCCCGAAAATAAAAACATATGTGACTGCTACATTGTGTGACCGTGGAAATACTGCGGCCGCCCTATAATTGCTAGTGGCCGTAGATTTTTAGACCCTACGGCCGCCGAGCCAAATTGACTGAAGATAAACCAATGAAGAAAAAACAAAAACGAGCTGAAACATTTAACAGGGGATTTATTTATAATGGGGGGGGGAGGGAACACACAAAGAGCAGAGTTAAACCGACTAAGCAATGCAATCATGGACAAGCGAAAAGCACTTTACAATCCTACTTAAAGACGGGCCCACAACAGACACACACACAGAAATGGACCCGCTGGTCTTTATTGAAGGCCTCCAGCTCGAGGACAGGTGAGCTAGAGACCAGAGCCTGTGCTTGGACCTGTCTTCGACGATCCGGCTCAGCGGGACTCGAACCCGCAACACGATGCCGCTCCAAGCACCAGGTACCACACTCTCCAACCGGCCATGCACCAATCGACCAAGGCCAAGGAGAAGATCAGAGGCGACGATGATCCAGCTCGGTGGGACTCGAACCCGCAACACGATGATGATGACCACGACGACGACGACCACGACCATTTTACCACCACCACTACCCAGCCTGCGTTTCTTATATTCCTTCTTGTCCGGGGTGAGAAAATCGCCCTCTGAGGAGGCCTCCACCCTCATTGGCCGGCGTGTCGTGGGAAAGTCGAACTCTGTGGACATCTCAACCCTCATTGGCCGGCGTGTCATGGGAAAGCCGCCCTCTGTGGCCATCTCAACCCTCATTGGCCGGCGTGTCGTGGGAAAGCTGCCCTCTGTGGCCATCTCAACCCCCATTGGCCGGCGTGTCGTGGGAAGGTCGCCCTCTGTGGCATCTCAACCCCATTGGCCGGTGTCGGGAAAGCCGCCCTCTGTGGCATCTCACCCTCATTGGCCGGCGTGTCATGGGAAAGCGCCCTCTGTGGCATCTCAACCCCATTGGCCGGCGTGTCGTGGGAAAGCTGCCCTCTGAGGCCATCTCAACCCCATTGGCCGGCGTGTCGTGGAAGTCGCCCTCTGAAGGAATGTCAACCCCATTGGCCGGCGTGTCGTGGAAGGTCGCCCTCTGAAGGAATGTCAACCCTCATTGGCTGGGGTGTCGTGGGAAAGTCACCCTCTGTGCGTGATTGGACAGGGCAGGCCCCTGCCATCCTGGGCGGAGTCACGATCTGAGGCGAGGAAATCTCCGCCCACGTACGTGGCTGGACACGGTGTGTAATGGCGCGATGTGTGAAGTGAAGGAGTGATGGTTTCGGTTGGCTGGAGGCTCGATTTGTATTGCAAAAACGCTGACTAAAAAAGATTTGCAGCACACACATGTAATTCCATTAACACAGTAGGGGCCTAACTATAAACACACACTATCGAAATAATAAGCTTAGGACTGCTGTCTGTCTGGTGCACAAGCTCAGATCGTAACACTACCCCCCCCTTTTTACAGACTCGTCCGATTCGTCAAATTTGCGTGTGACCAGCATGTGTAAGTTTCCCTTGGTACGATTTACCTGCGGATCCTGATGCGACATTTTTTATACATGTCGCAAAAATAAATAACCTAGTGCGCTGCGTAACTAAACTAAGGACTCATACAGACGACTTAACTAAAATTGCCGGCGCTAACACAAACAACAGGTGGGTTAAACTTATTTACAATTTTACCTTAACTATTTACACTAACCATGGCCCAGGACCTGTCATCTGTGGGAAAGAAAGCACAATAATGTCAACAGTTTGTGTGGGTGAGTGCTCAGCAGCTGAAGGTCAGTCGTCCTCAGGGCCTGCTCAAAAGGTCCCCCTTGAGTGTTTCAGTGAGCCTTCTTCTTTTTATTCCTTTCATACCCCAGCTGCTGGAGGCCACTCACCCAACACGGCAGGCCATGCGCCTCCCACAGGCCATTTGAAGTGGACTTTATGCAAGAAGAGGTGGCCAGGCTGCTCAATGCAGTCTCTGGCTCATGTGAATGGATGGACAGGATGCAAAACACAAATGAACATGGAATGATGGGCTGCCTGCAGGCAGTCCTTGCAAAACACACTGAAGAGATGGTCCTGGCGCACATGGATGGATGGTGACATGGGGGCAATGCAAACAGGGCTAGCAGGCATGGAGTTATGGCAAAGGCAGGCAAACAAGCATGGCAAGTGAGGCAATGCGGACCAGAAGATGTAGCACAACACAGGCCGGCATATGAAGCTGGCCGCCTCTGGTCTGGTCCCGTCAGGTTGTGGAGGGAGTGCGGTGGTCCGGCCGCTCCGAAAACGGGCTCGGCCCTAACTTACAGTCTCCCCAAACTATCGCCTTTGTCTGTCTTTGTCATACCCACTCCCTTAATTTGCAACAACAAACAAAATTAGACCCCTTTTATTATTTTTATTTTTTTCCTTATAATTTTGTCTCCCTACCCCCTTTCTGTCTTTGTCCGGCTAACCTATCCTGTCAACAGGCCTACTCCCAACCCCTAAAATCCTTCCTGGAGAGGAATAAGGAGAAGGCTAGTGTCCTGTCTCGAGGCCCAATGAAGCCTCAGATAACCTCCCACAATAATTCAGCAATCTTTCCCAAGGTGGGTCCAGCGGCCTACAGGAGCGAAGGGTGGATGGTGCCGGAAGGGGTACATTCCTAACTATCCTAGCATTTATTAACTTTAAACTACCCCGGGGCTTTTCAAAACGCCTGATACTTTAAACTATCGGTTCTAAACCATGATTCCGTCGCCTGTGTTGGTGTCCATTATAAATTTGGACTAGCCTCAAATTTCACTCGTGCCCTTGCACAATTTCATGGCTGGGAGCGTGGCTCAGTGGCAGGAGCTTCCCTCTGCCCAACTCTAACCATGGCACCCCCGGGCCCTGAAGCTGTCTCCAAGCCTACCTGCTCCCTCTGAATGCGGGGGGTTGCCCTTCCTGGCATTGCCCCCCTCCGATGCCCACGTGGCATTTTGGCGCTCCGGGTCCCTTTCCGAGGGTCGCCCGTGGCCACTACACTATCCCGGTCCCTTGGACCTTGCTACTCTGGCCGACTGTCCGGTGCCCGGGGTGCCCTCTACTCGATACTCACCTTTCAACAGCCACGCTCCCAGCCGATCCATGGATCCTGCACCCCTCAAATGGGTTTCGTGCATTCATACACCACCAACAACAGAACGACCTCCTTTTGGTAAAATTGACTAACCCACTAACTAACATTACTCTGACCCTGAGGTCACTTGGGTGGGACTCACTCCTCCCCCCCCACTCATTCATTCGCACCATGCATACCAAATTCGCTCCACTCACTCACTCGGCCCGCTGACCCATACTCATTCATCACACATTTCAATTTTTCCTTTAAACTCACTCATACACTCCAACACTGCAATTCTCCTAACTAAATTCCCCTAACTATCTCCTGCTCCCACGTCTCCCTTACTCTAATGCACGTTCCTTTTAATCTACGTCGCGAAGCTACGTCCCCACGACACATTCCATGTGTGTCCGTGTCTCCAAAAATTCATTTCCCATTCAAAATCTAAACTAAATTCCCACTAACTAGTCCACGGGCCCCATAGAGGACAACTCATGCCCCATGAGGCCGGTCTATCTAAGCTAAACCCATCCCGCTAACTAGTGCTTCCTTTGCCCAAACAGGATGCTTGCCACATCTCTGCCGGGCCGTGTACTTGGAGCGAGGTTTTTTTTTTTGCACCGCCCAGGCGGTGGTCGACAGCTTGTCCGTTCGTCCCTTCCTTCAGGCGATACGTGTAGCCATGACGTCCCCTGCTAATCGTTCGCCTTTGAGGGATTCCCCACGCGAGCAACGTGTGCAGCTGGCCCGTAACTCGCGCGGGAAATCCCCTGTGACGTCACTCACCCACGGAACCTGCACGGCTTGCCGTGCAGGCCCGCTCGAGCGTGTCGTCCGGGAACTGCTCCGCGCGTTCCGGAACAGACACGCGGCGCGCAGCACGTGATGCCTCCACACGCGCTCGCATGGGGCCCCCGTTTCCAAATTCAAACACACTCGCCGCCATTTTAGCCATTCCACGCGACTGTCTTTTCCAAAACGCGGGACGTTCATGCACCGGCTTCTTGAGTCGCGTTCGCCCAGGCCGCTCCGAAAACGAGGAACGACCTTGGACGCACGTTCTGCGGTGCCGGCGCGATTTCCACAATAAACCCGTCCACCGTCTGGGTCGGTCCACGTACCAATTCCATGCACGCACTCACGCACGCCATGACACTCACACCATACACACGTTTCAACACACCCGCACCACTCATACACTCCACTACACACTCCGGGACAATCACACTGGGGAATCGTGTCAACTCAAGAAATCCCGGGGTTTCCATACCCCCAAGCTCCGCGTGTCCCCGTTCACATCGCTCACCCGCTCAACCTCGTTCGGCCCGACCGGACCCCCTCGTCGCGATCTGCTTCGAGAGAGCGTATTTTTCCCTCTGTTCTTAAGGAGGCTATCCTGCCTCTTGCATCGGTCTCAATACATTCCACCAGCTCGACCCCATTGTCCTCACCAGCCTACGTGTGTGTGCTCGTCTTTAGTTTCATCCTGCATCTCCCTTTGTGTCTCTGTTAATTCCGTCACCTCGTCATTACCCCCGTTACTTCCTGGCCTTTCGTCTCTTCATTCTCTGCTCTCTGTCACCCCCTTAATTTTTCCGTCGTCCCTTTTGTTATTTCTCCCTTATTGTGGTGGCGTCACTCATCCGCTCGTGTCTCACCCTACACGTTTCCCTATTATTGTGGTGGCGTCCTCTCATCCCGACCTTACCCATCTCCATTGCAGGTCCGACACAATTTGCACTCCCTCTGTCGGTTCGGTCGCGCCCCACGTGGTGCCGCCATTTTCTCGCCCACGGTCCGCATTTCGCCACTCACCTCCTTCAAGTTTGCCCTCATTGCCTCTTGCCCTGCCTGGAGACTCAACCCCATGCTCTGCATCTCACCCCGCTGTGTTCGCATCTCACTCTTCATCTCATCCCTTATGTTTTGTGCGCCGCTTTTATTTCGTTTTGCATTCCGAATTCTTCTTTCATTTCTTGTGCAACTTGCGCATTTGCGTCCATTTTGTTTTGCATCGCTTGCATGTTCGCTTTCATTTCTTGCGCATTTTCCTTCATCATTCCCATTAACATTCCCCCCAACCGGTTGATGTCAAACGACCCTGACGAAGTCGAATCGCCTCAGTCGGTCGCGGTTTCGCTGGGGACCAGGAAGGAAATTTGACGGAGGGGGCGCTTTTGCGCCACCGCTCCCACCAAAATCGAATCAGTTCGTCCTTGTCACACACGCAACCTGCCCACCAAATTTCATCCGGATCCGTCCTAAACTTTTTGAGATATCCTGCACACAGACAGACAAACAGACAGAAAGGGGTGAGAGAACAGGCTCCTTCACCTTTGGTGGCAGAGGTAATAAACATTGCTGGGAAGGGGTTACGAGCATGAGCACCAAGTATTCTGGGGCAGATTACATCTTTTCAAAAATCCATATTGTGATAGAGGACTCTGGTGATTTCTTCACATCAAACCATGTACAAGGTTTTCAGTTTCAGTTTCAGTTCATTATCTACAAGGTGTGCACCAAAAAAGTGGAAGGGTTTCATATTGTGTTGTTTTCTAAAGTACTAATGACAAACAATTTATTTTAGGACTAAAACATACATAAAAAAACAAAATTTATTGTAACCATGATGTATGGAAAATAATGTCTGGTAGATGTCCACCCTGAACTATCACACACTGGCGTGCTCGAAGAATAACACTTTCCATTACAGATGTCAAAGCTTCACGCGGTATGGCATTAATTTCTGTCCTTATGTTATCTTTAAAATCTTCTAATGTCCGTGGCTTGTTGATGTACACTCTCTCCTTTAAGTGACTCCACAAAAAGAAGTCTGCTGCTGACAAATCTGGGAATCGTGGAGGCCAGTTTATGTCTCCATTACGAGAAATTACCCTGTTTGGGAAAAGTTCAAGCAACATTGCCATTGTCACTCTTGCTGTATGACAGGTGGCTCCATCTTGTTGTCACAATAAATCCCATTGGTTCATTTCCTGCAACGATGCTCTGAGGACGTTTTGGATCATGTGACAGTATCTTTCGCCATTTACTGTTAGAGTTTCACCTTCATCATTCTTGACGGTATGCTCTATGAGCTGCAATGATGGAGCACTTATTCTTGAAGAAAAGTTCAACAATAAGAGAACATTGTATGATTGTCCACCTGTTCATGATGAAAATTCTATCCCTGAATGTTGAATCTGAAGAAAAAAAAAAAGGAATTTATTTTCATTATTGCTTTCGAAAATATGACAATATGAAATCCCTACATTTCTTTTGGCGGAACCTGTATACGATTATTCTTCCAGTGGAGTTGAATATGAACATTTGTACGAATAACCAGTTCATAATGGCATACAGAAGAACTGTCAAAATTAAGCAATAGCTTGAAAGGATGACAGCCCTTTAATAATAAATTTCACAACTACTTGAGCAGGATAGCAGAGAACGAAAAGATTCACAAAAGAAGAAAGAATAGAAAGTCCTCTTTGCCCTCATTACGCCTGATGATTGTGGGGTTTTTTTTGGCACCGAGTCAATTTTGCATGCAAGTGGGATTATGCAAAACAATATTTTTTAGGCAAGAAAAGGTAAATAATAAGTCAGCTGTGAAGTCGATTCAATAAAAGCATTCAGTAAGATATTGAATTAAACACTTCTTTTCACGGATTTTTAAAGGAAGTGCTGTACAGTAAGTAGTATGTATATTGAACTCAGGTTAAGGACATGAAGGGGTACAGAATTGCAGACGTTGGGACCGGAACATCTAATATATTTGTGGCCCATTACATTGTTTGTATTCAAAAGGTGATATTTCTTGGACTGTCTTGTGGGATCGGAGTAAACATCTTTATTAAATTGGAACATATAGGAAAAAAGAGGTGGGCAGTTGCTCGAATTCAGTCGAAACATGAAGAGGTAGTGGGGCAACTTAGCTAAATATAGCATAACAATTGTGCATTTTGTGAGGAAAGCACCAAATTTGGCACACTAGTAGCCTATCATATTATGAACAGATTTGGATATTGGGCCATCTCAAATTCAGCCGCTGATGGCTGTGGCAGCCATTTTCCACTGCCATCAAAACTTTTGAGATGGCCCAATATCCAAATCTGTTCATAATATGTTAGGCTACTAGTGTGCCAAATTTGGTGCTTTCCTCACAAAATGCACAATTGTTATGCTAAGTTGCCCCACTAAGGGCATTTTATAGAAAATATATATATATCATTTTTATTTTCGGTGTATTCATCTTAGAAAATAAAAGAGTTGAATGGTCATGGTAACCATTTGAATGGTCACCAGCACAGATACAAATTGCTTTCTTTTGTAGCAACAGAATAGTATCAGTATTGCATTTAGAATTTGCCCAAATCATATTATAATATACAGAGCATTTCTTAGCAAGGACTATACTGGGTGGTTTGCCATTTTGCCTTCCCAGCATTGTTTGTCCATGCTCTTTCCTTTTAAATGCTGAGTGCCAAGCAAGGAAGCAGCATGTACCATTGTTTACGTCTTGGGTACAACTCAGCTGGGATTTGAACTATTGACCTCAAATACTCAAAGCAGACACTCCAACCTTTACACCACCGAGTTTGATTTGTTAATTACCAGTGTATATAAATGATATTATTAGCTTATCAGGAATTGGAATTCTAGATAAGGTATTGTCATTGTGCACTGTCTGTGCTTACGTCTCCTATTTCGACTTCCAATTCCAGATAGGTAACAAACCTTTAAGAAATGGCTGAAATTTGGCAGCAAGGTTCCGCTCCTGACTGGTAATGGGGATTTCAATGTTCCGGACACATGACTTCAAGTAGATCAAAATGGCTGACTTAGTAAATTCCTTCAAAAAATCTTCTCCACAGACCCACTGGTCAGAATGCGACCAAATTTGGGTGACAACATTAGGCCAGGTTTGGGATATTATATGGCAGAGGTCATGCCGATCACTTGACCGGAAATGTGTCAAAATGACCGACTCGGTCAAATGTTTTTGGAGAATCGCATAAATTCTTGCAAAAATCTTCTTCTCCAGACTCACCAATCATAATTCTACCAAATTTGGGTTACAACATGAGGTCAGGGCCCAGATAAGCTACAGGTCGAATGGTCCTATTGATTTATTAATGTGCACTTGCTCTGAAACGGTTAAAGCGTCGCATTTCGAACCACATCAAAGTCAGGTTTGAACGCTCATCCTTTTGATCAGTATATGATGCATGCATGTAAATATATTTATTGTATATATATATATATATATATATATATATATATATATATATAATGGCTATCCATACATAGATATGTACAGTAGATATATACATATATAGATACATATATTTATTTATTTGTATGCGGTGCTGTATTATACATACATACAAGCTCCACTATACTTTTTTGATGAGACTTGGACTCTCATGAGTATCTCGCTCATATAACTTATTGAACGCCCCTCGTTGCTTTCACACGTCCTCATCGTCTTCATATTTTGCAGTTTTTATTTTCTTTGTCTGTGGAAAGTAGGTCTCCAATTACCACTCGGTTTTTTAGAGTGAGAGAGATTGAAACAGATCTTTTAGATTGCTGTACTCCACAAAGAAGACGAGAAGGTGTCGCAGACTTTTTTTTTCTGGATATTCCACCTGCTTCGGCTGCATGATATTTGTCCTCCAGCGTTTTCCAATCAAGTTGCTGCTTCCTTACGGTCATATCAATCTTGGTACCGCAGTGCGAAGGTGTTCACAACAGGACTCCTTTATAGGCCAAACACACGGACATGTCACACGCACTCACGTGCAATCGCTCAAGCATGCAGCTGCCAAACTCACCCAATTAGCACTCACTCGCTCACTGACTAACGTGCCCCAAGTGATGAAACAGCCTGTCAACATAAGTGGTAAAAACACAATGGAGGTAGTGCTAGTCGGGACTTGAAAAATATAGCGACAAACATCGACATTAATGCTCACGAAAGGTTAAGGTGTCCTCCTATATGGAAAAGGAACAAACAAAGGATGTCGATATACAGTATTTGGGTTCCAGATAAGTGGGAAGGAATATCACCAGCAATCAAGGAAGAGAGTTCCACAGTTGAGGAGTTTGGTCTACCTGATGGGAAATTATCTGCGGTTGGGGGGTGGGGGAAGCGGAAACGATATAATGAATTATCGAAGCATGATTGTGATCAAACAAGAATAGAAAGATCAGAGATGGTGACGTTAAGATTGATGTGTGGAACCTCATGAAAAGATAAATGATGAAATGAAGATCTTAGAAATACTCCAAAAATAGCATTATAGAGATTGAATTGAGAAAGAGAAGGCTTACATCATAGATGGCTCAGTCAAGTAGCCAGAAGGACAGGGGATGAACTCATTATGAAGATAGCAAGTTTTGATACAAATGGAAGAAAAGCAAGAGTGAGGCCAAAAATAAAATGGCAGGAACACGTGAGTTCACATTGACATGAAAATAATTGATTTGAAGAAAGAAAATGCTAAGAAGAAAACAAAATGGAGACGTGCCATCAATCGATCAACCCTCTAAGATGGGGGAAAGAGTCGTGAAACGAAAATGTGTACCTGACACACACTCATTCATTCCGACTATGTGTGTGTCTGCCTTAATATCAAGTCGACAATCGAGGACACCCGTTACCTCCACCTCTGAGGATTGGTTGGTAACTGGTTTAAAAATATAAACTTAGGAAAAGGGATCAATGGAATACTAATGCTCGTGTAGGCATGGTTTGTCTGCATTGTGGAGCAAGTTATACTGGAAAGAGCAATCAAAGATTGCAGACCCTCGCCAGGACTTTTTGGGGGGTTTCATGGAATGTATTTTATACATATGCCTGTGTTGGCTTAATGGTTAGGGTGGTGGGCTTGGATCCGAGGATCCTGAGTTAAATCCCAATCGCCAGGTGGCTTGAATTAATACCAGGTGGGGTTGACTCTGCCTGTCATCCTTCCGAGGTCGGCAAAAGATGCCAGCTGCTGGTATCGTGTGATGGCACCGTCCAGATTGTGCCCAAAGCCAAGAGACTGCTTAGGCACACCAACCAAATCCAACGTATTGGTTCACGAGCGCCAGCCAGAGTGACCACTATATTCGTTATGTCTGTCTGTCTGTCTGTCTGTGTGTCTGTCTGTCCAGAGCATAACTCCGTGGACTTTGATCCGATCTTGATGAAACTTGTTATGTGTTCGATATCATGTCTGTTGTGTTTCCTGGATGAGGCATGCTACGCCCATTTGGGCGGAGCCACCCAAAAAATAGCCATTTTTAGGGTGAGTCGGATTAAAATCTATCTTCTCCGAGGAATTGACTGAATGGAATGGTTCTCAGTATTTGAATAGCAAAAAAATGAATTATCTAAAACTTGTCGTTGTCCGATTTTTCATTTTTGTCCAAGGTCAAGTCACAAGGTCAAAAACTTAGAAAATCGAATTTTGACATAAAAATCATACGACCGCCCAAACATTGAGAGCTAGGATGACAATATTTTTTATGCATAATCTTGAGGTCATTCCCATAAAGTCTTGAAACCATTTTGCTCTATCTCAAACACTTGCCCGTGCGCCCCTTCAAGTTTGTTTTTTAGCTGATTCATCAAAGTATGGATAATCCGAGGAGTGGAAATGCCATATAGCCTATATGACGTTATATTGTTCCTGGAATGTTCCAGAGGAAGTTTTGCACCAAAGGTCATAATCCTTGACCTTTGACTTTAAAGGCCACAAAAGCAAATTTTCAAAGTTGTGGGAATTGAACCGGTTTTCGACCTCTTCGACGAACTAACTCCAATAAGCTATAGCACGTATCCTTTTCCTATTTTAATGTCCACAAATTGTTTGTGACCTTTAAAGGTTATGCAAAGGTCAAATTTTAAAGTTGTTGAACGAAACCGGTTTCGACATTTTGCATAAAACCTGTCACTCGTAACCACATCATGTGATCATTTTTATAACTTGGTCAAAATTATCACATTGTCTCATCCTTGACTCCTGAAATGATCTACATCGTCAAATACCGCTCGTGAACCATCGTCGTCTTCAGACTTGTTTTATACATGTACTCACATATAATTGAACTGCACATACTTGATGGATGTACTTGGTTTAAAAAAGATAAAGTGTACTACTGGCTACCACCAGGTGGCGTTTGTGGCCTACGTTAGCACATTCAGTGCGGAAAAACAAACTAACAGACAAACAGATGGACAAACAGACCCAAATGCAATACCTATAACCCTCTCCTAAGAGTGTGCTAAGTGAGGTGTGTTTGACGTTTCGAATGTTCTGTCTTCGTCAGAGCAAAAGAGCAACAACATTTTGTTACACAAGGCATTTACATTCGCCATGTTTGGCTGAGAAAATGTTATCACATAGTCAGCAAGTACAACTCAACGGAAATAAAATACTCACCTCTGAGCTGTCTAGCCAAGGTTAGAATCCCGACCCAGCTATAAACTCGCACTGGTGTTTCGCAGGCCGAGCGAGGCATCAGTGATTGCTGTTTTGCAGGCTGGGAAGTTAAACGGGTGTCCCATCTGCCGGCCTGGGCTTGTATATGTTAAAGATCCCACAGTGTCCTTCACGTAGGGTAGGAAACCTCTCGCCGGCACAATGAACAAATTACAAATTTCTGCTCTAAAACCTACAGGGGGCACTGCATCAGCAGCACCGCTGCACAACACAGCCTGAAAATGATGCCATGTGCTCCATACAATAGAATAAGAGAGGTCGGAAGAGGAAAAAGAAGAAGATGGATTGATGGTGGCTCTGGCCTCTGCAATATTCCAGAATTCCTCTGACTCGAGCTTTAGGGCTTTTGAGAAAGAAGGGGACGGAGGATGATGGAGAGAAAAGGTGGTGAGTGGAACGTGGGTGGAGTGGGGACAAAATGGGGAAACAAGGTTGAGATAATATCACAGTAAAGGGAAGAGTATTGTACAAAGCATATGGGAGGAAATGAAAATGTTCCCAAAAAACCTCCCATATTTGCATACGAAATAAATAGATAACCATTCGGCATTGTTGAAGCTACAAATGTTTTCTCCTTTATGACGACACGATAATCGCGAAAAATAAAAATAAATGCATTCTTTATCGGCTCTTTAAACTTTAAATATCCTTCAATAATCTGGGAGGAGGGGGGAAGGAGGTTTGAGGTTCCTCCAAGTTATCACGATATTTGTGGCGAAGGGTTCATCCATGTCTCCACAACCACCCTCCGCATCCTCTCCCGCAACTTCCCGAACCACCTCACCACCAATCAATCAATTTCTTATTACATAGCACTATTAATTCAGAGGCAAAACCTCAAAGCTCTTCAAAAAGAAGGAAGAGATGAGAAAAGTGAAAGTTGAGAAAAAAGTAAGTGTGTATAAGTGGCATATTTTAGGAGAGATTTAAAAACTGTAATTGATGAGGCTTTGCGATTAAAAAGGGAGGGATTTTTAACAGTGAGAGCAAATCCGAAGAGCGCTATATCCTCAAAAATCTTCCACCAAGTCATGCAATAGAGGAACGACGCCAAGACAGTCCCGTTGTTCGATCGTGGTGTTATTGCAGGGGTGTAACGTGGGATGATGTCACAAATGTAGACAGGAGTAAAATATTAGCTTGCTTGCAATTACAGGCCCATTATTGTGCTTCCAATTATAAGCAACGTCATGGAATATATCATTGCAGATGAAATGAAATCCTCCTTTTCCTCCAACACCCATCGGATCAACTGATCTCAGAACATCAATTCGGATTCAGACCCGGTCACTCTACCTTGTACATGTTGCTTCAACTCTCCCAACAATGGATGGAAGCGTTCAATCTCAGACACAATATCAGGGTTGTCTCTCAAGGAATACTTTGATACATCTCGCCTTGATCTCCAAACTTTCTTCTTATGGAAACCAAGGCCACCTCCTCCAGTGAATCACCGACTTCCTCCACTACCGTATTCAGTGTATAGCTCTTAACGGGATCCTCTCATCTCCTCTCCCTGTCAAGGCTGGAGTGGAACGTGGGTGTCCCAAGGCAGTGTCTTGGGCTCAGTCTTGTTCCTGATCTTCATCAATAATAATCTTCCCGATTCCATGGAATGATAGGATGACCCAGATGTACGCATACTCACTTTTAAGCCGTCTAACCTGGGTTTGAATCCCGACCCAGCTATAAACTATCAACCCGGCGTTTCACAGGTAGGGTGATTCATCAACGTGTGTTCCATCCCTCAGATGGAGTTTGAACTGGGCGTCTCATCTGCCGGCGTGAGTTGATGGGCGTTCAACAGTCCACAGTTTCCTTCTCGAAGAGTAGGCAAACTATCGCCAGCACCTTGAACAAATTGCAAATTCTTGCCCTAACTACTGCTGGGAGAGGGATGGCAAACCGTCCAGTATGACCGGAGGCCAATAAACTGCTTTGGCAGAACCAACGCTCCGTAACATGAAGTGTTGTACATCAGATCGGAATCACAACAAAGTCATTTTGCACGTCCGCACAATTTGGCCCGCAAAATGATTGCGCGTTCAAAATTGCGATTGGAAAGTTTTTCTGCGAATCAAGCAACAACATTCTTTCGAGATTTATTCCCAATTTCCACTCTTGATATTCTGGTTCGTTTGCTCAGATTGTGATCCACTGCAGTTCGATGTGCTTCAAACCTTTACCCAACGACCGGCGTGCATACTGATGATCGCCGAGGCTTCGATTTGATTCAAGCACAGATGCTTTCTGTTCAATTCTTCGTGAAATTGAAGAACTACGTTTCTTCATCGTGTCACTCCTTGTCCCAAATAAGCTCTGAAATTCCATTGCTTCAGTCACACACTCTTCCACTCAGACAATAGTAGAACAGTCACACTCATTTTGGTCTGGACACAGACAACATGAAGTCCATCCATCCATTCGGACCACACTCTGTGCAGAACGTTGGTGTTGCCGAAGCAATCTCCTTGGCTATTGGGCACAATCCTGGATGGGTCGCCACTCCGACACAGGATACCAGCAAGTTGGCACTCATTTTGCCGACCTCAGAAGGATGACAGGCAGAATCAACCCCACCTGGTATTATTTCAACAGCCGAGTGGGATTTGAACTCAAGATCCAAGGATCCCAAGCCCACCACCCTAACCATGAAGCCCACACCAGGCCTCCATGAAGTCCCCTTGCCCAATAACGCACCAAAACAATTTCCATAAGAATCTTTAGATGCCGAGAAGTCATTGTTCATCTGTGGCATGAACAATGACTACTTACAAACCTGCAAATAAAAGAAAAACCGTCATCATTTTATATTATATTCACTATTATATTATATTACATTATATTCACCACCCCCCCCCCCCCCACGTCCCTAACTTATATTGTCCCTATCCAATAATAACAACTATATTTATCGATATCTGATGAGGGCTGCCTGGCTTAATTTACAGGTTCTTTCAGATCTGGATATCAACCCATCAGTGTTAAGACAGAATTCATTACCTCTGCTACCGAAGGTGGATGGAGGTTATGTTGTCACCCATGTCTCTTTGTCTGTCTATCTGTGAGCAGGATATCTCAAAAGGTTGGACGGATTCGGACGAGACTTGGTGGACAGGTTGGGTGTATTACAAGGACAGATTGACTTGATTTGGGTGAAGGTCAGGATCCGGATACTTGAATTTTTTTGAATCCCCAAGTGATTAGATTCTTCACCATTGAGAGATAGGACCATAAACTATATATATATAACATGATATTTCAAAAAGTTTTGGACGGATTATAAAAAAAAACTAGGTGGATGAGTTGATTAG
>CM068962.1:90506745-90517406 GCA_035128595.1 Eptatretus atami | reverse complement strand
AGGCCCTAGAGGTGTGCACTGTTACGTCAACGCTGTCTCGCCTGGGTTTGAATCTTAACCCAGCTATAAACTGTCATCCCAGTGTTTCATGGCCAGAGTGAGTCATCAATGTGTGTGCTGTCCCTCGGATGGACATCAAACTGGGTGTCCCAACTACTGGCATTAGTTGGTGGATGTTAAAGATCTTGTTTGCAAAGAGTAGGCAAGCAAAGAGTACAGGACCCTGATAAATTCCAAATTCCTGCCCTGACTTCCTCAGTTGGAGTGGTGACCAGAATATGACTGCAGCCGAGTAACTGTTTTGGCAGCATCACTGTTCTGTAGAGGATGATGATAATGTCATGTAATTTTTGGGGTTATTTTTCTCCTGACTGCAAGATGCTGCATTTGCTCCGCTCTGTAGTGTGTACTTTTAGATTGTGAGTGAGGAAAGAATGGCTAACAGAGAACAGCCATCGACAGATAATCTTTGCGATGTGACTCACTTAACCTTCTCGTACTGTTCAAGAAGAAGTGGGTGTAGGTTATTGTGTAGGTTGCCCATCGTATCTGAAGAAGGCCATTCATGTGAAGCATGTAAACCACCTTGTCAATTTATTTGCAGTGCAGAAGCTGCTGCCCAAATAGAAACCACACCTGAAAATAGTAAGCAGTGTAGCCCAATGTCAAGGACCTTCCACGAAGACCAGATGGCATGCTAACCGAGCTGTCTCTCCAATTCAGGGCCGTCTCCCTAGTTTGGTATTTCATGCTTTGATAGAGTTTGGCATTCTGCCTTGCTCTCCAAACTCGCTGCCTGTGGCATCCAAGGCCAACTCCACACATGGCACACTGACTTCCTCTACTCTCTTAGCCAAGGTGCGCCACTCAACGGAATCCCTTCATCTCCTCTCCCTGTCAAGGCTGGAGTCCCCCAAGGCAGTGTTCTGGGCCCAGTCCTATTCCTGATCTTCATCCGTGATCTTTCTGACTCTCCGTAAAATCCTCTATCTATTTGCTGATGACTTCACCCTCATCCTTCAGACAGACAGGCTGCAGCCTCTTCCCTCTCTTCAGACCTTGAAAAAAAATAATCACAAGCTGGTCAAACACTTGGAATATGTCTTTCAATCCTGACAAATCAATCCATCTCTATCTCTATCTCTCAACCATTATTCAAAGAAAGATGTAGAGATGGTTTCACATGATCATTTATTGTGACCATCCCTATCTTGTTTACATACTTTTTGGAGGAACATCCCTACATCCTTTTTCATTTTTACCTCCACCACTGAAGTTGAAGGAGGTTGTTTTCACCCTTCTCTGTCTGTTTGTCTGTCTTTGTGCAGGATATCTCAAAAAGTTGTGGACGGATCTGGATGAAACTTGCTGGGCAGGTTGGGTGTGTGACGAGGAGAAATTGATTCAATTTTGGTGAAGATCCGAATCTGGATCTGGATACGATAATTATTTAATTCCTAAAGTGATTCTTCACCATTGAGATATAGGGCCAAAAACGATATGCAGCATGACATTTCAAAAATGCATTGGGCCCGATATGTTCTCGTGGCTCAGGCATTGTGTGGCCGAGGTATGTGCTCTACCGAGTGCCCTTCTAGTTGCCAAATACCGGCGTGTAAGTCGCTGCATCAATGGTGATAAAGTTCCAGATTTTTTTTATATGGTCTTTAAAATCATTATTCCATTTCAATTGAATGAAATACTTGACACTGCGTGGGGTGGGGTGTTCTATAAATTCTCTCGTTAATGCATGGAATGGTCTCGTTATAAGGAAATAGTCGATATATTTAGATTATAATTAAAATGTTAGCTTTCCAAACATTGCAGATTGAGGGGTACATTAATATCGGCAAGATTTCACAGATTTGATGGGCCTAAAGGCCTCCTCCTGCAGTGAACTCCCTTGTGAAGGTTAAATGCATCTTTTAAGATTCAATGGATTCTCATGAGACATTTATGAAATGATAGGTCAAAGGGCCTGTTCCTGATTCAAAGCTTATTTGCATTCTCCCAGAAATTGGAGTTGAAAAAAAATAAAAGGCCATGATCAGAATGCTGTGTACACGTTAGAGATGGCAAACTGGAATTACAATGTTTCATCTTATTTTTCATCCTTGTATGCTTCTGATGAAATAGGAACGATGACGCAAGGTGCAAAATGTCTGCAAAAACTAGCCAAAGCGGTTCGTTCCGTTTAATACATCATCTGGAAATTCCATGCATTGCACACCACAAATATTATTAAGGTTCAATGTCAGGATAACTCAGAGGTTGTGTACACACATTTCATCTGTGTAGTCTGGATTCCATTGTCAACTTAACTCTAAACTGTCGTCCTGCTCTTTCGCAGGTTTGGGCATTGCATCGATGAGTATATGCCGTCCTTCACAGGGGGACGTTAATCAAGGTGTCCTGTTTGCCGGCATTCACTTGTGGATACATAACATCCCACTGGCCATTATGTGCAAGCACTTTGACCACACACTAAATCCCTGCTGTCATTTATGGAGGTGTTGCAACAGTGTGCATCAAAGTGCTCTGAGAACCGATACAAATCTCGAAGCAGGTGCTTGCGTACTTGACATGCAGGGTCGAATATCAAATAAACGAATATGTTAAATATTTGAATTCCAGCCAAGGCAAATCCCTGGATACTTTGGAAAAGCACAAGCCATGGCTTATTTTTGCTTGTTTGGTATTCTCCTCTGAGCGCTGAGCTCAGACGCTGCAGATCCTATGTTGTGATCCCAGCTGAGACTTATCTCAATATATACTGTGTTAATTTAAATATTTTTTCCGAATGTCCTTGTAATTCATGTTAAAGTATACAGTGACGTCCCCTGATGTCCATGTCCTCATAAGAAATGTTTGTACATGCTATTTGAGCCTTAGTTACTGTGAAAACATAATAAAAAGCAATTGATAATTATATGTAACGATAATTAAGAATGTAAACTGATGAGAGATGCTGTGTCTGCTGAACAATGATTTTTGGATGCAGTTACGGTATGTACAGGTAAAAGGGCTATACTATGTATTGTGACGACCCCTCCTCTCCCTCCCTAGGATGCTCCATCTGTGTGTGCATAGCTATCCCATTTTCCTCTTATATCCTCCCAAACCTCTTTGGCTTCTCTCCCCACAACTCTCAAACTCCACGATCCTCCTCTCTCTCTCTCCAATCATCCTTCCTCCCTTCTCTTTATTTCTCAATTTCACCCCCACATCCCATGTATACTTAAATAATTATAACTGATGATATTCAGGAATGACAGAAAGGGTGAAGGAGAAATGGCAAAAACACTATCGATACGCAGATGTTTTTTTGATCTCTATTCGGCATGACATTTAGCAGAACAATCTTCTTGCTCGAATGAAACTATCACTTACGTGGGTATGTATGTATGTATGTATATGTAGCCAAAATAGGATCCCCTGTTAATGCGTATGCTAGCCAAGAAGTGGATGGGACAGTCAAGCTAGAATTAAATTGTAAAGATACATGTGCACAGAAAATAATTTAATTTGAAACTAATTAAATAATGCAACCATCACAGAACATGGTTATCTGAGCTGTTTGAGAAGAACAGTACGAAAGCGCCCATCATTTACAGACCCTTCAGCTAGTAATAATAAAAAAAATAGGGGCAAAACCCCTGGGCGCTCACCTGGTAGCAGCTGGATAAGATAACCAGCGAACTACTGGTAGGCAAGATGACCCACAAAATATGTCACGGGTAAGAAAGTAAATACCTATGGATTTTTTTTTTAGTGCAGTGAACAAACTTTGGTACATCACGGGTGATGAAGGTTGTGGTCAAGTTTCATCAAAATCATGTTTGTAGTTTCGGAGGAGAAAGTAAATACCTATTTTGATAGGTCGACCCACTTTAACCCGTGAACAAGCTTTAGGACGCAATGGATGTTAAAGGTTGTGGTGAAGTTTCATTGAACTTGTGTGTGTAGTTTCACAGAAGAAGATCCGAGTGTTTACCCACTGACATGACTGACTGACTGACAGACACCGCACCAAGCTAATACCTCACCTGAACTATGTTCCAGGTGAGCTAATAAATAATAGGAGTTTTTCGCAGTCAGGGCGTTGAATCACAAAGTACACCGTCCCTTTGTGATGCAACACCCTGCCTGCGAAAAACATCACAAAGAATGACGTCATGCAAAGTGTCGTGTCTGCTAGCATTAGTTGGTGGGCATAAAAGTACCCACAATGTCCTTCACAAAGAGTAGGCGGGTTACCTCCAGCATCCTGGATAAATCCCAAATTCCTGCCACCTTTGGTTGAACACCAGGTCGTTTTTTCATGTTCCCTTACAAGGAACTTTGAGTAGTAGTAGTAGTAGTAGTAGTAGTAATAGTAGTAGTAGTTATTTTCTACCAGCAGATTTGAACGCACAGACTCAAACCCTTGTAAAAAGCTCAAGTTAATATTTTTCTCAGCATCTTGGTGAACACAATGTGTGGTGTGCCATATGTGCGGAGCATTTATCTTGCATCTCATAATAAACATGTGCAAACCATTTTAACTGTTTACAAAAGCCTTTGATTCTGAAAATGTTGAGGTTGACAAACTCAGCACGGCTCTTTTTTCAAACCAGCATATAATATGAGACCCGTTTATTCACGGATGGGTTTAATCAAAATACACAGCACATTTCACTTCCCAAACATATTGTATGTCAATCCGTGGTTGTTGTTGTTGTTGGCGTCGTCGTGTCAGTGATGGTTGTTGTTTGTGTGTGCTCATTCCGTATACTTTTATATATATATATATTTTTTTATATTGTTTCAATGTCAGTTAAAAGCTAGATGTTGTGGTATTTGTAAGCATTAGTAAATGCCTGCAAATGAAGGATTAAAATTTACGGTTACATGTGATAAGTTTCGTTTAGTACGGATCGGTAAATGTTAATATAAACTGCTTGATGTAATACACTCAAGCTGTGTTCAGAAATTGTGAATTAATAATTTCTGTATTTGAGTGAACTCGAGACACCTGCTCCCTCAGAGAGCAGTCTGGGGGATGGGGGCAAATATATTTTGTGCCGTGGCTTGTAATCCTCCACTCTCTCCATCAGGGGACAAAAAACAAACACTCGCACTGTGCCACATGTACAGGTGAAAAAAAGGTTGTCTCCCCCCACCCTCGTGGGGCGGGGGGGGCGACGAGGGTGGATAGGAGGGGTTGTGCCCATGACCTGACCTTGGGTACATACTACATATATGCAAAACTTGCTGGAGATTTCCACAGAACTTTTATTTTTCTATGATTTTCAGGCATGATTGTAAGACACTAGTTTTGGCAGTCCACCTATGCTCCTCCTCTACCCGGGTGGCTCCAATGGTTCAATTCCGGCTCCGGGATGACTCCAAGGCTGAAGGACACGAACGTGCTCCAGCATCAGGAAAGTTACAGCAGCCTCCACTCCAGCTCCGGTGCTGCTCTTCGCTGGTGCTTCAGCTCCAGCTGCTTTTACCCGACCTTTTAAACTGATGCTTCATCTCCGACTACAGAGATGTAAAAACCCATGCGTGCCTCCTATTTCGATCCTATTTCGGATTTTGCTGTTATTTGTTTGGATGAAATACTTTAATCACCCTGAATCCATTTTTTTAGTCAAAGAGATGAGTGTGAGATCTGGTTTTACAGTTTTATATCTTTTTATTTCCTTTATATGCCTGGTGTTGGCTTCATGGTTGGGGTGGTGGGCTTGGAATCCTAGCATCCTGAGTTCAAATCCCCCTTGGCTGTTGAATTAATACCAGGTGGGGTTGACTCTGCCTGCCATCCTTCCAAGGTCGGCAAAATGAGTGCCAGCTTGCTGGTATCCTGTGTCGGAGTGGCGACCCATCCAGGATTGTGTCCAATAGCAAAGGAATCTGCTTAGGAAGCACCAACACTCTGCACAGAGTATGGTCCCAATGGATGGATAGATTTCCTTTATAAAATGCATTGACAACTTCTTCAGGTGTTGGTGACTTCTACACTGATATTAGGGCTACGCTACAGGAAATATAGGAAACATGGTCTCAACAATCATGTCCGTAATTATAATTTCATTTCATTGAATGAATGCTGAGCAATAAGCAAAAATGTGAATTATGTTTCACCGAAGCCAAATATAATAAATGTTAAAACCAGAACGACACTCGGGAGAGTGCATACCTCTGCCAGGCTGAACACTTTCTTGTTTTGAATCCCACTGACAGGCTGGATCTTTTGACCTGAACCAAAATCTAATTGGCTTGTTCTTGACTTCTTACCAACTCATCCACCCACCACGTTTTGTCATAATCCATCAACAAAATCTTGAGACATCGTGCCGCACATCGTTTTTGGCCTCATATTTTTCAACGCTGAAGAATCACTTTAAAAATTATAGTATCTGGATCCGGATTCAGATCTTCATCAAAATCTAATCGATTATTCCTTATCACACACCCAACCTGTCCACTAAGCTTCGGCCAAATCCGTCCATAGCTTTTTGAGATATCGTGATATATATCGGTTTGGCCCTATCTCTCAATGGTGAAGAATCACCTTAAAAATTATAGTATCCAGATTCGGATCTTAACCAAAAAATGTGCGTTGCTGTCCTTGGTCAATCACCGATATACACAAAAAAATTCTGAATGACTGCTTGAAAACTGTGTGGATTAATACAAAAATCGTGTGACAAACAGACAGACAGACAGAGACAGACAGACAAACATGACAGACCAACATATTTGGCAAAATTATTTCACCAAGTAACAAACAGACAGATAGACGGGGGTGAAAACAAAACCTAAATCCACCTTCGGTGGCAGAGGGAACAATTGGTTCACAAAAAGTATAACAAGTTAAAACTAGATGGTATTCATGGAATACTTACCCCGCACAGTCTTCAGAAGGACATGGTGCGAGCCAACTCTTCTGATGGCAAATTTGTAAACAAAAAAGTTCAATGAAAAACAAATGGAAGACCAAATCGATACAGTCCTGCATTGGAGTCATCAGAAGGAACCCGAACAAGCAAAAAGCAAAGATGAAGTCATCAGGAGGAACCTGGATAGGATTCGGGTTTCAGCTGCTACTCCTCTACCCTCAAACCCACCCAGGTGCAGCCAAGTGAACCTTATTCAAAAAAAAAAAGAAAAAAAAGAATGCAGATTCAAAAAATTAAATAATTCTGTCTGCCAGACCATGCGTCCGATCAGGTTGAAATTTAAAACATGTATTCCCCATCACTACTCGATCATAATTTTGAAGTTTCACATCAGTTGATGCAGCAGTTCTAGAGAGAATTTTAAAATATATTTTCCTTTATTCCAATATGGATTCCAAGCCATGTGACCTTCCAATTATTCATGAACACCCTGGTATCCCCAGGGCTTGGGCAACATGTGTGTGAATTTCCCCCTTAATCTGTCCAGCCATTTTGGAGAGGATTTTTAAAGGTTTATGGTAAATCCAATATGGCTGCCAAACCATGTAACCGAAGACATCTCAGGTGGGGAACATTTTGTTCCTCATGAAGAGGCAGTCATACCTGTAAAGTTTCTCCTCAATCTGTTCAGCCATTTTGGAGAAGAAGATTTTTGAAGGTTTTTTTACTTTTTTAAAAAAGATATGGCTGCTGAACCATGTGACCGATGACATCATAATTTTTTTTCTATTGACCAATTTATCCAAAGATGATCCTCATGAGTTTTCATGCTCATCGGATGTAGTGTTATACGTATGCAATTATGACTCATAACGAAGGCACCATGACCATTTAAAAAAAATCACACCTATTCCCCATGGGGAGTAATTGGCATGTGCCAAGTTTCGATTTTTTCCATGGAGCAGTTTCAGAGATACATCCATCCATCCATCGGGACCATACTCTGTGCAGAGCATTGTGCTGCCTAAGCAGCCTCTTGAGCTATTGGGTACAATCCTAGATGGCTCACCACTCTGACACAGGATACCAGCAAGCTGATGCTCATTTTGCCAACCTCGGAAGGGTGACAGGCTGAATCAAGGCCTGGTATTAATTCAACAGCCAAGTGGGATTTGAACTCAGGACTCTTGGATCCCGAGCTCACCACTCTAACCATTAAGCCAACCCCAGGCATTAGGAGATACTGTTACGAATCTGGAAGCCATGAGCACTCAACATTCAGAGTCCCTATAGAACAGTTATATCGGTAAGTATGTGTATATAGTTAGGGCTCCCTACCTGTGTCTAATGGGTAATTAAATGTTCATGCGCTGCAGAGTTATTTTGATAGTTAGGATTTTTATATCTACAACTACAACAACAACGCCATCTTCGCTCTCACAGCGACAACCCTCTGCTCCCGGCATTCTCCGCGCGCTCGCTGGTATGTGGGTGTGTTCGGAATTCGTTCGGGGATTGAATTCCATTCCCAAATATGGTCATGAACCGGTTCGCTTGGCTGCACGCCAAATAATGGGAATGCATCGTGTTCCACCCAATGAGAGCGGGCCACGAGGAGCGGACCCGCCCCAGAGCGACAAAAGGAACGGAGAGCAAATAATCGGGTGGATCTGCTCGAGCGGGTAGAAAGAAACTGCGCCCCGTCTTCACCAGCGCGTTGTCTGGTTCCCGGCTGATCTCTGTCGCTGGCGGTGTTTTGGTTCCCGGCTGATCTTGTCGCTGGCGTGCTCTGGTTCCCGGCTCATCTCATCACTAGCGTGGTCTGCGTCGGCGGCCCTTGGTCCGTCCTTGCCGACTGGTGCTCCGGGAAGGTGTGAACGTCGAGCCGCGCGCTCGCGGCCAGGTAGCCAGCCACTTTCTCGGCCCTCAGCTCGACTTCCCTCTGAGCTGAAGGGATAATAAAGACCATTTTGGGTCCGTTTCTTTTGGAGTGTGCGTCTGTCTTGTGTGCCGTCTTTAAGTAGGAATTGTTTAAGTGCTTGTGTGTAAATTTGCATTCTCTATTAGTCGTGATAACTCTGCCCTTATGTGCTTCCCTCGTTTCCCCGATTACTGTGAATAAGTACCCCATTTGTTAAATGTATCAGCTCGTTTCTGTGTTTCTTCCATTGGCTTAGCATGGCGCGTTTTGGTGAATTACAAAGGCTGTTGTCGCTGTAAATGTACATTTGGACCGACGGGACTTCGGCAACCATCCGCTCGGGTTGCGCACGGGTTGGGCACGCTAACGGCTCAACTCGACGGGTGCAAGGGTGTGAATACTCGGTAGCTCACCACGTGGATCACTAGGTATTTTGAAGATTGGCAAATAACCCTGTACCACGTGGTGGAATTATTGGCGATTCACGTCTGGTAAGGGACCCGTACCCTCGGAGTTTTCCGAAAGGTACGATCTAGATTCCGGGTGTTCGTTAGAGTCGACCCTACTGCTCCACCTAGCAGTCGTGCTCGCAGCCGATACCCGGCTCCACAACAATACAGAGGTCCAACTTTTCTCCTTTTTTCAACATCACTGCCACACCACGTGACCTCTGACGTCATCATTATCATTACAACATTCTACATGAGTAGTCACACCTATGGTGAAAATTCCGTGTCAATCCGACAAACGGTTCCAGAGAAAAGGGAATAACAAAATGCAGACACGCACGTTTGCACGTACACACAGGACCGATCGCTTGACCTGGCTTTTCACTTCGCGGGCGCGGGCTAAAAATCGGAGGAGGGGGGGAGAATTAATAAAGACCTAGGGATGGTTTACAATGCCAAACGGTAAATAAACAAGGTAGGGATTATTGCATTCAACACCATTTATACACAACAATATATGGGGAGCAGCATGTTGTATCCCAACATCTTACGTCCATTTTGAAGCCTACCAATGACAAACTTATGCCTGGTGTTGGCTTAATGGTTAGGGTGGCAGGCTTGGTATCCCAGGGCCCTGAGTTCAAATCCTGCTTCACTGTTGAATTAATACAAGGTGGGGTTGACTCAGCTTGTCATCCTTCGGAGGTCGGCAAAATGAGTACCAGTTTGCTGGGATGATTGAGCCATTTGAGCATCCTGTGTCAGAGTGGCGACTTGTCCAGGATTGTACCCAATAGCCCAGGAGACTGCTTAGCAGCATCAATGCTCTGTACAGAGTATTGTCCCGATGGATTTGGATTTGGAATGACAAACTTGCTGTTTGAACCCAACACAGATCCCCCACAACCTCCCCCTCCAGTCACCAACACATACAGCATCTGGTCCAAAATTCTTAATTTAAAGTTAAACAACAAGCTTATGTTCAAAATGAAAGAAAGATGGTGTAGTGCCTCACATGGTGCTGCTCATATACTCTCACATAGAGACAGAGTTGACTTTCATCATTACTTTCTTTACTTGTCATTATCCCCACGCTTTATTTTTCTCAAGGGGCAATATTGTAATGGGCTCCTGTCTGTCTGTCCGTCACACTATCTCCTCCTAAACGGTTGTGCAAAAAATCACCAAACTTAGTAGTTATGATCACCACATGGCAAGAAAGTGTGAGAGCAGTGTCATTCTTGGCTCCACCACCTGGGAGTCAAAAGGTCAAATCCCCCAAAAATGCAATTATGGGCACATTTTAAAAACATTTCTCATGAAACTTTGTATATGCAATGAACATTTTGGGACGCATGGAATACAGCGTGTAACGATTTTTTGGATTTGACCCTGGTTCATGCC
>CM068962.1:90478644-90491690 GCA_035128595.1 Eptatretus atami | reverse complement strand
TGTGTGTGTGCGTGCTTTCACTGACTTGGTCTGGCTCGCCGGGCACTTTTATCCTGTCGTTGCTCGTGTGAAATCTGCAATTCAAATCATCTTTTATACATAATTTTCAACATTTAGATGAAAGAGAGGAGATTTTAAAATGGTTAACCATAATTGTTCTGTTCCTGAATGCAAATCGGACTCACGAGAAATACAAGAAATACAACAAATATCCGTGTTTGAGACTGAGAGGTGTTGATTTCCTACCATTTCCTGTTAATACAATTAGCGGCCACAGTGAGTATATAAACCAATGGTGGCTCTGTGGTATGAGACTAAATAATATGTAGACACCCTGTAAATGTTTATGTTTATTTCAATTCAACTTCCATCACAGCCTAAGGCTGAATCGAGGTAAGTTTTACAGTTGATAATTTTAACAAAATTAATACAATATACCAGGGTGTTTCAAAAAGATTGATACAACTTTGACTTCCTGCCATTTCTTTGTTTTTTGACCGATACCATTTTCCTTTTCAGGGTTTGGTGGTGTTATCATGGTATTTGTTCCCTGGGATTTCTCCCTCCGTAGCTCAACTATACCGTTGACAGTGAGGCAGAAGACAAAAGTGGTGGCTCTGTGGTACGAGACTAAATCATGTAGACACCCGCCGGAGGTTCTGCCGGGAATATGACCTCAGAGCACGTGATGGACCCACAAGTTGTAGCATTGAACGTATTGTGAAACATTTTGAGCACAAGGGTACAGTGCACAACCAGAGCAAGGGCAACAGTGGCAGGCCAGCATCAGTAACCAAGAACCAAGCAAACATCAACAATTCTGCCATGGACAGTCCCAAGAAGTCCCACCGCCGGCACTCCCGGGAACTAGGCATTAAACCAACATCAGTCTGGCGTATCCTCACTCAGGAACTGAAGCTTTTCCCATACATCATCTCTATTTGGCATAAACTGAGTCAAGATGACATGAGAAGGAGACTTGACATGTGCAATTGGCTCAGTGACAGGATGGAGCGGTACCCAAACTGGATCAACCTGATCTGTTTCACTGATGAAGCCCATTTCCACTTGAACGGTGCCATTAACAACCACAACAATATTTTCTGGTGGGTTTCTACATATGATTTAGTCTCATACCACAGAGCCACCACTTTTGTCTTCTGCTTCACTGGCATATTTGATCTACGGAGCTAGAGATCCCAAGGAACAAACATTACGATAACACCACCAAACCCTGAAAAGGAAAATGGTATCGGTCAAAAAACAAATAAATGGCAGGAAGTCAAAGTTGTATCAATCTTTTTGAAACACCCTGTACAATATACAAGAAGAAAGCAAGTTAAAATTTATAGATAAATAATACACAAAAGTCAGGCAGGTGAAAAGTATCTAAACAAATAATTTCACTGGGCCACCTGACATTTAACCTATTTAACCTAATCGATCCGATGACCCCCTTCTTCATTGAGACACTTTACAAGAAATGGGATCGTGCCATTTTGATATCTTTCTGTTCAGCACTGGTCAATTTTGTACTTGCAAGTACCACGAAGCTGCATTGCATGAGTGGCATCGTTTTTCAGGAACCAGTTACTATACCTCTGAGATCGCATACAAGAGGATGCAAACTTAGAACATAGGTTTATTCTTCTTTTCTCAAGTGGCTCAATCCCAGTCACGATGAGGGCATCCAAATAGGAGTCGTACTGGTTACCGAGAACAATCCTCATTGCTCTTTTTTGGATTTTCTTTCTTTAGTTTGCCCTTTTGTTAGTCCAGGATGCCACACTGGTGCAGCATATTCGAGAGATGGCTGGACGTATGACTTGTAGGTGTTGACAAGATCATGTGGTGGGATATTGAACGATTTCAGTCTACTCAGCAAATGCACTCTCTTCCTGCCCAAGAATGGATGTAGAAGGTGATCCCAGTACATTCACAAGTTCCAGATATGTCCTTCCCAGGTCAGGTCAGGTATGGGAGCATGCGCTCAAGCAGCACGTTGCTGCGTCCACTTTCCGCCGGGACTCCAGGGTCCTCCGTCTGGCCATCAGTGTTCAAAAGCACCTCATCCAGATAAACAGTCCAATCACTGGTAGCAATCCGTCGGGGTTGTGTAGCAAACGACCGTCTACTCAGGCCTTGCACAACCAACCTGGTCAGGAGTTTGCAGTACGAACAGGTGCCCATTTGACGAGCTGAGAAAGTTCTGCAAGTCTTTCGTTGTTCAGAGGCACAGCCGTTTCTCTCAGTTACTTTTCCAAGCATTTTCAGCTTATTTCAGAAGCTTTGTGAGCTATTTTAAATTACAATACCTATGTCCGACACACAATATACTTTATGATGCCCCGAATGCTGACGTTTCCTGCGGTTTCTGCACGTGCGCACTGAGCATTCTGCGGCAGAATAAGTCATTTTGAAAGTCTCGTATAGGTCGTTTAATCCCAGTCCAATATGCATTTACCAACGATGAAGACCAATAAATGAATTACAAGGAGCTGAACATATAAACCTCACATCTCAACTTAACAAAGATTCACCTTACAACATCTTGTGTTGCTTAACTGATGCAAGGGCAACAGTGTCAAGTCGTTTGAGCCCAACCGGATGTCAGCCCAACTTGGACCTTAAATTTTGGGTGTTGTCAGTCGGTCCGAGCTTCCGTCCGGATCCTCTCCTCAAAAATGACTGGACGCATTTCTTTCAAACTCGGCATTTGCATACCATAATCTGAATATGAGGCACCTCAAATTATTTTGGGATTGGAGCAAAAAGTCATGAGACACGATTTTATTTCCGAATTTTGGCAATTTTTGTTAAACGTTTGCAGGAAAGAATAGTACAGGATGGTTTATGCTTTTGGGAACCATTATATATATATATATATATATATATATATATATATATATATACATATATACATATATATATATATACATATATATATACATATACATATAGATACACTTTACCATCTCCAGTTCCGACATACTCTACCGGTCCAAAGTTTTAGAACACTACCATTTTTCAGTTTTTACTGAAATTTAAGCAGTACAAGTCCAGTGAATAACCTGAAATGGTACAAAGCTAAGTGGTAAACTGCCAGAGGCTAAAAAAACAAAGTTTAGGTTACCAAAAACTGAAAAATAATGTAAATTTCAGAGTTGTTAAAAAAGGCCCTTTTCAGGGAACAAGTAATGGGTTAGCAACTGCAGGTGTTCTGCAGCAATGGAAGTAAATTAAGCCTTGAAAGTTGATGCAAACAATTTCTACAGGTGTCCAAACTTTTGTTGATTAGTTACAAACCCTCTGTCTGTATAAAAGCAGTGTTGGAACAGACTATGTTGCTACACCCTCTGAAGCATTATTTAGACAATATTGCACTGTAGGAAGTAGTATGTTGCTATCATAATGGTGAGAAAAAGACAATTAACAAAGGAAGACAGACAGACATTATAACCCTTAAAAGTGTAGGTCTTTCCTTTAGAGAAATTGCAAAGTAAGCCAAGGTGTCAGTGAGTACAGTTTCCTACACCATCAAAGGCACTTGGAAACTGGAGGAAACTGACAGGAAGAGGTCTGGCAGACCCAAAGCCACAACACATCAGAAGAAAAGTGTCTGAGAGTCAACAGCTTGCGTGATGGGCGGCTCACAGGACAGCAGCTTCAGCACAGCTCAACATGATCGAAGTAAGGAAGTCTCAGTTTCAACTGTGAAATGAGACTTCGAGCTGCAGGTTTGACAGGTCGCGTGGCAGTAAGAAAGCCATTGCTAAGATGGCAAAATAAGAAAAAGAGGCTTGCCTGGGCCATGAAGCACCACCAGTGGACTACTGAAAACTGGAAGAAGGTCTTATGGACTGATGAATCAATTTGAAATCTTCGGTTCATCACGCAGGGTTTTGTACGCCGTTGAGTAGGCGAAAGGACAGTTCCTCAGTGTGAGACACCAACTGTCAAACATGGAGGAGGAAGCGTGATTATCTGGGGCTCTTTTCCTGGATCCAGATTCGGCAACTTGCCCAGAGTGACTGGCACCCTGAACCAAAAGGGCGACCACATATGTGTGCTCTATGTGTGTGAAATATAAAAAAAATGTGCTTTCTGTTGAATTCTCCCCGTTTCGGCTGCGTCCTTCCTGTTGGGTCTCCATCTTGTTTCACGTAAAGGGTTCGTCGTGGGCGCGGGATCGCCCGACCATAATTAATAACTGGACCGTCCAAGGCCCCGACAATAACACCGCTCGGTTTATCCCGTTAGCATG
This sequence comes from Eptatretus atami, assembly GCA_035128595.1. Lineage (NCBI taxonomy): Eukaryota > Metazoa > Chordata > Myxini > Myxiniformes > Myxinidae > Eptatretus > Eptatretus atami. Next base: position 90,487,426 of record CM068962.1, on the reverse strand, counting down.
AGAACGGGTCGCTAAGCCGGCCCGTGTCACGAAGGTCGCCTGTGCCGAGTACAACCCCTCGGCAGGTTTACCCAGTTCCGCGGGTATTTAGGAATATATCGACTTTAGCCAATTCACCCCTATTGCCGCGCGGGTAGACATGTCGGAATCTTGGGTTTGTGGTCGAGGCCGAAAGGTCACGACGTGACTGCGATCCCGGCGTTAGCCGAGGTCACGACTGAATTGTCCGTCCGGGTGGGGCGAGGCGGTCGCGTATTGCCGAGGGCCGTGGCCCGATCGCAAACGCGGCGGGCGGCGAATTCGCAACCAATATACTATATAATACTTATTATATATATATATATATATATATCGCACGATATCCTCAAAAATTTGTGGACGGATTCGGACGAAACTCTGGTGAGGGCAGTGGGCCTGTGTGTCCGCCAGAAACGAATTGCTTCGATTTTGGAGAATATCAAATCCGATTGCTACTCATATGAGAATTATTGATTTTTAAGGATCTTCACCATTGAGAGATCAGGCCAAAAACGATATCGTACTGAATAACATGAATTTCAAAAATGTATTGGGCCCGAATGTCTTCTCACGAATCAAAGGCATTACGTGGCGGAGATATGACCTCCACTGAGTGCTCTTCTCATTTATTGCCAAGTATCATAATCTATATATAATTCCAGCAATGTGTGTGTGTGTGTGTGTGTGTGTGTGTGTGTGTGTGTGTGTGTGTGTGTGTGTGTGTGTGTGTCTGTCTGCGGACCGCCGTTTCTCGACAACCACCGGTCCGATGCATTGAAACTTGCCAGGAATATTGCCGGGGACCCGCGGATGTGCCTTCAAGGTTGTTGATATTAATCGGACGAAGCAGTTCCAAGTTACGACCATTTTATTGCTTTTTCAGTGTTGGAAAGTGTATATATCGCAGCGTGAAAGTGTCGTTCCACTTATCATGCCATTTTTTCCAAAGATATTCAGAATAATGAAAAAGCATATTAATAATATAATAATAATAGCACAATAATTGCAGTAATAAAAAGAATAACGTGATACAATGACCAATGTCTGTCACAAATAACAACCTATATATTGTCTCAACCAATAATGACCAATACGTCTGTCACAATGACAGGATACGGTGCTATGACATCACGAATGACGTCACAATTAATGTTTATTTATTTTATTATTGTTTTTTTTTGGCACGATTGACGTCACAATCTTCTTCTTCTTCGTTTGGATTATGGACGTCACAATCGACGCTGGGGACCTGAGTATGTGCCTTTTAAGGTTGAAAAGCTGTTTTTTTCCCAAGGTTTGAATTAATTGTTTCAAATTATTAATTAATCCCAAGGTTTGAATTTTCCCAAGGGAAACAGTTGTTTCCCAGGGTTTAAAAGCTGTTTTTTCCAAGGTTTGAATTAATTGTTGTGCTTGGTAGACATTTTGTGAATACATTACAAGAGAGAGGGGCAGAAGAGGAGGGGGGAGAGAGGAGGGGGAAAGAGGGGGGGAGAGAGGGGGAAAGAGGGGGCAAGAGAGGGAGAGAGGGGGGCAGAGAGAGGGGGGCGAGAGAGAGGCGGAGAGAGGGCGAGAGAGGGGAGGGAGAGAGGGGGGTGAGAAGAGAGGAGGGGGCGTCACAATTCAAGAGAGGGAGAGAGGAGGGGAGAGAGGAGGGGCGAGAGAGGGGGGTGAGAGTGGGGGGAGAGAGAGGTGCGAGAGAGAGAGGGGCGAGAGAGGAGGGCGAGAGAGGAGAACGAGACTAGGGGGGAGAGGGGGGCGAGATAGAGGGCGTCACAATTCTCTTCTTCTTCGTTTGATATGACGTCACAATTGACGCTGGACCTGAGTATGTTTCCCCAGTGTTTCCCAAGTTATGGCCATTATGATACGGTTGGTCGATCTAATTGAAAAAATGCCCCAATCAGTGTCGTCTACGAGAGCGAAGGAAACGAAGCTGCACATACTGGCACGCACCTACATGCACGCACCTATGGCCCGCACTAGTACTACAAATAATAAAAACAACACAATCATATAAGCTAAAGGAAAAATATAAAAATAGAAATTGGTATGCATCATCTCAATATGATTTTATTAACTTATGGATATAAACAATACACAATAATCGTTTGCCAAAGTCTGGTTGTGTTTGATGGTACTCTGTCTCAATTCCAAGTCCCTCGTATTGAATGGATTTTCACTTTGTCTCAGAGAAGAACTGTTCCCAGCTCTATAACCTCCTTGAACATCGTTTTTCAATTTTGGATAAACAGATGTTAATAGACCAGATATTATATCCTTCACGGAATTCAGAGAGCAAACTCTTGGAAGAGTATCTATGCTGAACATCAGCAAACATCAGCAAACATCAGCAAAAACATCAGCAAAAAGACGTGGAACATGTCATTCAATCCTGACAAATGTCACACTCACACTCCATGTCTCTGAAAGGACCATTTAGAAAACCTCCCCATCTACTTTCTCAAACAACCCTTCTGAAGAAGTCCTTTCTTTCAAGCTTCTGGGTCTCACTACTGCATGATCTTTCCTGGGAAAGCCACATTTCCAACCTCGCCTCCAAAGCCAGTTGCCGACTGAGAATCTCCGTCGTGCAAAGTCCTCCTCGGCCCACCTGAGCTCCTGACCACTTACAAAGCTTTCGTCTGCAGCCTGATGGATACTGCTCTCCGGTCTGGGCTAGTGGTCCTGCCTTCACCTTCTCGGCTCACGCTGTGGAAAATCAAGGCATTTAGGCATTGGTATCTTCCGCGATGAGGCTGAGTCTTTGGGCCTCTCACCCTCTCACCGCAGGCAGGTCAGTGGTCGTTCTGTCTTCTACCATCTCCTCTCCGTCTCGCCCCCCACACCCAACCTTGCCCCTCTGCGATTTGTCCCCACATATTCCGCAGGGCGCTCAAGGTCTGCCAACAACCCCCTTCTGGTAAAACTACCAACATCACGAATCACTGCTCACTTCACTCTTTATTCCTCTTTTTTCCCCACGTTTGGAATAACTCCTCACTCTGTTAATCCCATTCTTCCCTCCAGGCCTTCAAAACAGCAGTTCACCACCACCCTTATCTTTCCCCATCCATAACCTCGATCTTTTCTTACCCCGTTAATCCACCCCAATCCCACCTCCTTCAAATTCCTACTTTCCTTCCTGAAAGTCCTGTAATTCATCTTGTATACCCCAGGTTCCCTGCCCAATCCTCTCCCTTCCACAGATCTCCTAAGTCTCTGTTCCCCACTGTTTTTGTCCTCCCTCTCCCACCCTCTTGCTGTGGTTGTGTGTTAGCTCTCATACGAGCCTCAACAATGTACACAAAAAAATATGTGATTGTGCCCATAGAAGGAATGGTCTCGGTCTTGACCTCAACATTGTGCCATGTGTAAAGTGTCATACATCAGGGATACTTTTGGAAAAATAAAAAAGCATTGCTTAAGATTTTATTATCCTCTTTACAGGGAACCACTGAGTTCACCAGGTGTTTAATTAATTTTAATCACTTGAGCGAATGAAAGCTACATTTTTATTACTACCGTTCACGACCTCAATTGAACAGGAGAGAAGCAAATGTACGGGTTACCACACTTTGACTTCATCAACGAAAATTGTCCGACACGGATTGTGCAAAGTTAACACATGATTTCAGTCCTATCTTCTTCGGAGTTCCATTCCCGACCCACCTACATAATGCCTCTGTGTGTGCTGGCTAGATGTTAAGACCGTGTGTCCATCTGCTAGCGTTAGCGGGGTGGATGTTACAGATCCTGCAGTATTTTTTTTGTAAAAAGGTTGTCAGTATTGCCAGCACCCTTTGCCTCAAGTACAGTAGGAATCCATCAATTTAAATAAATATATCCAAAACAATGAGCAACAAGATTTTACGGAGCACAATAAATTCGAACATAAAAGTTGGTAAACAAAGCATGGCCAGAAAGAAATAACAGAGAAAGATTAATGGTGGAGGAAAATATGTACAGCAAATTCCCGTTTTTAATATCCTCTTTAAAGATAATACCATCCATCCATTGGGACCAATACTCTGTTCAGAGCGTTGGTGCTCCTAAGCAGTCCCCTGGCTGTGTGGCACAATTCCTGACGGGTCGCGCACTCCGAAACAGGATTACTAGCATGCTGGCATTCATTTTGCCAACTTCAGAAGGATGACAGGGAGTCAACCCTACCTGGTATTAATTCAACAGCTGAGTGGGATTTGAACTCAGGATCAATAGGACCCAAGCCCACCACCCGAACCGTTAAACCAACACCAGGCATTTTTATAATACCCTGTGAGAGATGATAAATACCTCTCTCCAATGTCTGCAATAATTCAAATCCGACTCCACTGATCAGGGCACTGCATCACCATCACAACCTTGCCTAGTCATAATGTAACCAGTGGGTCAATACGTGATTTTCGAAATGGCGTATAAATGCGAAAACGAGGCCGTGTGTGTGTGTGTGTGTGTGGTGTGTGTGTGTGTGTGTGTGTGTGTGTGTTGTGTGTGTGTGGTGTTGGTTGTGTGTGTGTGTGTGTGTGTGTGTTCGTGCGTGCTTCACTGACTTGGTCTGGCCGCCGGGCACTTTTATCCTGTCGTTGCTCGTCGTGAAATCTTGCAATTCAAATCATTTTACATAATTTTCACATTTAGATGAAAGAGAGGAGAATTTAAAAATGGTTAACCATAATTGTTCTGTTCCTGAATGCAAATCGGACTCAACGAGAAATACAGAAATACACAAATATCCGTGTTTGCAGACTGAGAGGTGTTGATTCCTACCATTTCCTGTTAATACAATTAGCGGCCACAGTGAGTATATAAAACCAATGGTGGCTCTGTGGTATGAGACTAAATAATATGTAGACACCTGTAAATGTTTATGTTTATTTCAATTCAACTTCCATCACAGCCTAAGGCTGAATCGAGGTAAGTTTTACAGTTGATAATTTTAACAAAATTAATACAATATACCAGGGTGTTTCAAAAAGATTGATACAACTTGACTTCTGCATTTCTTTGTTTTTTGACCGATACCATTTCCTTTCAGGGTTGGTGGTTTATCATGGTATTGTTCCCTGGATTCTCCCTCCGTAGCTCAACTATACCGTTGACAGTGAGGCAGAAGACAAAAGTGGTGGCTCTGTGGTACGAGACTAAATCATGTAGACACCCGCCGGAGGTTCTGCGGGAATATGACCTCAGAGCACGTGATGGGACCCACAAGTTGTAGCATTGAACGTATTGTGAACATTTGAGCACAAAGGGTACAGTGCACAACCAGACAAGGGCAACAGTGGCAGCCAGATCAATAACCAAGAACCAAGCAAACATCAACAATTCTGCCATGGACAGTCCCAAGAAGTCCACCGCCGGCACTCCCGGGAACTAGGCATTAAACCAACATCAGTCTGGCGTATCCTCACTCAGGAACTGAAGCTTTTCCCATACATCATCTCTATTTGGCATAAACTGAGTCAAGATGACATGAGAAGGAGACTTGACATGTGCAATTGGCTCAGTGACAGGATGGAGCGTACCCAAACTGGATCAACCTGATCTGTTTTCACTGATGAAGCCCATCCACTTGAACGTGCCATTAACAACCACAACAATATTTTCTGGTGGTTCTACATATGATTTAGTCTCATACCACAGAGCCACCACTTTTGTTCTTCTGCTTCACTGGCATATTTGATCTACGGAGCTAGAGATCCCAAGGAACAAACATTACGATAACACCACCAAACCCTGAAAAGGAAAATGGTATCGGTCAAAAAACAATAAAATGGCAGGAAGTCAAAGTTGTATCAATCTTTTTGAAACACCCTGTACAATATACAAGAAGAAAGCAAGTTAAAATTTATAGATAAATAATACACAAAAGTCAGCAGGTGAAAAGATCTAAACAAATAATTTCACTGCTGGCCACCTGACATTTAACCTATTTAAACCTAATCGATCCGAGACCCCTTCTTCATTGAGACACTTTACAAGAAATGGGATCGTGCCATTTTGATATCTTTCTGTCAGCACTGGTCAATTTTGTACTTGCAAGTACCACGAAGCTGCATTGATGAGTGGCATCGTTTTCAGGAACCAGTTACTATACCTCTGAGATCGCATACAAGAGATGCAAACTTAGAACATAGGTTTATTCTTCTTTTCTCAAGTGGCTCAATCCCAGTCACGATGAGGGCATCCAAATAGGAGTCGTACTGGTTACCGAGAACAACCTCATTGCTCTTTTTTGGATTTCTTTCTTTATTTGCCCTTTTGTTAGTCCAGGATGCCACACTGTGCAGCATATTCGAGAGATGGCTGGACGTATGACTTGTAAGGTGTTGACAGAATCATGTGGTGGGATATTGAACGATTTCAGTCTACTCAGCAAATGCACTCTCTTCCTGCCCAAGAATGGATGTAGAAGGTGATCCCAGTACATTCACAAGTTCCAGATATGCCTTCCAGGTCAGGTCAGGTATGGGAGCATGCGCTCAAGCAGCACGTTGCTGCGTCCACTTTCCGCGGGACTCCAGGGTCCTCCGTCTGGCCATCAGTGTTCAAAAGCACCTCATCCAGATAAACAGTCAATCACTGGTAGCAATCCGTCGGGGTTGTGTAGCAAACGACCGCTACTCAGGCTTGCACAACCAACCTGGTCAGGAGTTTGCAGTACGAACAGGTGCCCATTTGACGAGCTGAGAAAGTTCTGCAAGTCTTTCGTTGTTCAGAGGCACAGCCGTTTCTCTCAGTTACTTTTCCAAGCATTTTCAGCTTATTTCAGAAGCTTTGTGAGCTATTTTAAATTACAATACCTATGTCCGACACACAATATACTTTATGATGCCCCGAATGCTGACGTTTCCTGCGGTTTCTGCACGTGCGCACTGAGCATTCTGCGGCAGAATAAGTCATTTTGAAAGTCTCGTATAGGTCGTTTAACCCAGTCCAATATGCATTTACCAACGATGAAGACCAATAAATGAATTACAAGGAAGCTGAACATATAAACCTCACATCTCAACTAACAAAGATTCACCTTACAACATCTTGTGTTGCTTAACTGATGCAAGGGCAACAGTGTCAAGTCGTTGAGCCCAACCGGATGTCAGCCCAACTTGGACCTTAAATTTTGGTGTTGTCAGTCGGTCGAGCTTCCGTCGGATCCTCTCCTCAAAAATGACTGGACGCATTTCTTTCAAACTCGGCATTTGCATACCATAATCTGAATATGAGGCACCTCAAATTATTTGGGATTGGAGCAAAAAGTCATGAGACACGATTTATTTCCGAATTTTGGCAATTTTGTTAAACGTTTGCAGGAAAGAATAGTACAGGATGGTTATGCTTTTGGGAACCATAATATATATATATATATATATATATATATATATATATATACATATATACATATATATATATACATATATATATACATATACATATAGATACACTTACCATCTCCAGTTCGACATACTCTACCGCGTCCAAAGTTTTAGAACACTACCATTTTTCAGTTTTTACTGAAATTTAAGCTACAAGTCCAGTGAATAACCTGAAATGGTACAAAGCTAAGTGGTAAACTGCCAGAGGCTAAAAAAACAAAGTTTAGGTTACCAAAAACTGAAAAATAATGTAAATTTCAGAGTTGTTAAAAAAGGCCCTTTCAGGAACAAGTAATGGGTTAGCAACTGCAGGGTTCTGCAGCAATGGAAGTAAATTAAGCCTGAAAGTTGATGCAAACAATTTCTACAGGTGTCCAAACTTTTGTTGATTAGTTACAAACCCTCTGTCTGTATAAAAAGCAGTGTTGGAACAGACTATGTTGCTACACCCTCTGAAGCATTATTTAGCAATATTGCACTGTAGGAAGTATATGTTGCTATCATAATGGTGAGAAAAAAGACAATTAACAAAGGAAGACAGACAGACCATTATAACCCTTAAAAGTGTAGGTCCTTCCTTTAGAGAAATTGCAAAGTAAGCCAAGGTGTCAGTGAGTACAGTTTCCTACACCATCAAAAGGCACTTGGAAACTGGAGGAAACTGACAGGGAAGAGTCTGGCAGCCCAAAGCCACAACACAATCAGAAGAAAAGTGTCTGAGAGTCAACAGCTTGCGTGATGGGCGGCTCACAGGACAGCAGCTTCAAGCACAGCTCAACACTGATCGAAGTAAGGAAGTCTCAGTTTCAACTGTGAAATGAAGACTTCGAGCTGCAGGTTTGACAGGTCGCGTGGCAGTAAGAAAGCCATTGCTAAGATGGCAAAAATAAGAAAAAGAGGCTTGCCTGGGCCATGAAGCACCACCAGTGGACTACTGAAAACTGGAAGAAGGTCTTATGGACTGATGAATCAATTTGAAATCTTCGGTTCATCACGCAGGTTTTGTACGCCTTGAGTAGGCGAAAGGACAGTTCCTCAGTGTGAGACACCAACTTGTCAAACATGGAGGAGGAACTGATTATCTGGGGCTCTTTTCCTGGATCCAAGATTCGGCAACTTGCCAGAGTGACTGGCACCCTGAACCAAAGGGCACCACAGTGAGCACCATGCAAACCCTCTGGTCTACGCCTAGTTGGTCAGGGGTTCATCCTACAGCAAGATAACGACCAAAACATACCTCCAGGCTATGTCAGAACTAACTTAGAAGAAAAGAACAAGACGCGAAGGCTTCAAATCATGGAATGTCAGCACAGTCTCCAGACTTAAACCCCATCGAGCTGGTTTGGGATGAACTGGACAGAAGGGTGAAAGCAAAGCAACTACAAGCT
>CM068962.1:90434854-90478452 GCA_035128595.1 Eptatretus atami | reverse complement strand
TTAAGAAGTTTAATGTTTCATGTACCCTGAAATTAAAGCATAGAACAAATAAACAATTGCAGATAAAAAAGAAATCATGGAATCGTTTTGTTGAACAAAATTTAATCTAAATTTTTGACTCATCAAAGTAGCCCACCTTTTGCCGATATAACAGCCGAACATACTCGTGGCATTCTTCTCGAATGGAAATCAAATATTGTTCGGAAAAGTTCTTCCCAACACTGTTGCGAAGTCTCCACAAATGTGTTGCACTTGTAGTTGCTTTGCTTTCACCTTCTGTCCAGTTCATCCCAAACCAGCTCGATGGGGTTTAAGTCTGGAGACTGTGCTGACCATTCCATGATTTGAAGCCTTCCTCTTGTTCTTTTCTTCTAAGTTAGTTCTGACATAGCCTGGAGGTATGTTTTGGTCGTATCTTGCTGTAGGATGAACCCCTGACCAACTAGGCGTAGACCAGAGGGTATTGCATGGTGCTCACTGTGGTCGCCCTTTTGGTTCAGGGTGCCAGTCACTCTGGCAAGTTGCCGAATCTGGATCCAGGAAAAGAGCCCCAGATAATCAGCTTCCTCCTCCATGTTTGACAGTTGGTGTCTCACACTGAGGAACTGTCCTTTCGCCTACTCAAGGCGTACAAAACCTGCGTGATGAACCGAAGATTTCAAATTGATTCATCAGTCCATAAGACCTTCTTCCAGTTTTCAGTAGTCCATGGTGGTGCTTCATGGCCCAGGCAAGCCTCTTTTTCTTATTTTTGCCATCTTAGCAATGGCTTTCTTACTGCCACGCGACCTGTCAAACCTGCAGCTCGAAGTCTTCATTTCACAGTTGAAACTGAGACTTCTTACTTCGATCAGTGTTGAGCTGTGCTTGAAGCTGCTGTCCTGTGAGCCGCCCATCACGCAAGCTGTTGACTCTCAGACACTTTTCTTCTGATTGTGTTGTGGCTTTGGGCTGCCAGACTCTTCCCTGTCAGTTTCCTCCAGTTTCCAAGTGCCTTTGATGGTGTAGGAAACTGTACTCACTGACACCTTGGCTTACTTTGCAATTTCTCTAAAGGAAGGACCTACACTTTTAAGGGTTACTAATCGGTCTGTCTGTCTTCTTTGTTAATTGTCTTTTTTCTCACACCATTATGATAGCAACATATACTTCCTACAGTGCAATATTGCTAAATAATGCTTCAGAGGGTGTAGCAACATAGTCTGTTCCAACACTGCTTTTTATACAGACAGAGGGTTTGTAACTAATCAACAAAAGTTTGGACACCTGTAGAAATTGTTTGCATCAACTTTCAGGCTTAATTTACTTCCATTGCTGCAGAACACCTGCAGTTGCTAACCCATTACTTGTTCCCTGAAAGGGCCTTTTTTAACAACTCTGAAATTTACATTATTTTTCAGTTTTTGGTAACCTAAACTTTGTTTTTTTAGCCTCTGGCAGTTTACCACTTAGCTTTGTACCATTTCAGGTTATTCACTGGACTTGTAGCTTAAATTTCAGTAAAAACTGAAAAATGGTAGTGTTCTAAAACTTTGGACCGGTAGAGTATGTCGAACTGGAGATGGTAAGTGTATCTATATGTATATGTATATATATATGTATATATATATATGTATATATGTATATATATATATATATATATATATATATTTATATATATATGGTTCCCAAAAGCATAAACCATCCTGTACTATTCTTTCCTGCAAACGTTTAACAAAATTGCCAAAATTCGGAAATAAAATCGTGTCTCATGACTTTTTGCTCCAATCCCAAATAATTTGAGGTGCCTCATATTCAGATTATGGTATGCAATGCCGAGTTTGAAAGAAATGCGTCCAGTCATTTTGAGGAGAGGATCCGACGGAAGCTCGGACCGACTGACAACACCAAAATTTAAGTCCAAGTTGGGCTGACATCCGGTTGGGCTCAAACGACTTGACACTGTTGCCCTTGCATCAGTTAAGCAACACAAGATGTTGTAAGGTGAATCTTTGTTAGTTGAGATGTGAGGTTTATATGTTCAGCTTCCTTGTAATTCATTTATTGGTCTTCATCGTTGGTAAATGCATATTGGACTGGGTTAAACGACCTATACGAGACTTTCAAAATGACTTATTCTGCCGCAGAATGCTCAGTGCGCACGTGCAGAAACCGCAGGAAACGTCAGCATTCGGGGCATCATAAAGTATATTGTGTGTCGGACATAGTATTGTAATTTTAAAATAGCTCACAAAGCTTCTGAAATAAGTGAAAATGCTTGGAAAAGTAACTGAGAGAAACGGCTGTGCCTCTGAACAACGAAAGACTTGCAGAACTTTCTAGCTCGTCAAATGGGCACCTGTTCGTACTGCAAACTCCTGACCAGGTTGGTTGTGCAAGCCTGAGTAGACGGTCGTTGCTACACAACCCCGCGGATTGCTACCAGTGATTGACTGTTTATCTGGATGAGGTGCTTTTGAACACTGATGGCCAGACGGAGGACCCTGGAGTCCCGCGGAAAGTGGACGCAGCAACGTGCTGCTTGAGCGCATGCTCCCATACCTGACCTGACCTGGAAGGCATATCTGGAACTTGTGAATGTACTGGGATCACCTTCTACATCCATTCTTGGGCAGGAAGAGAGTGCATTTGCTGAGTAGACTGAAATCGTTCAATATCCCACCACATGATTCTGTCAACACCTACAAGTCATACGTCCAGCCATCTCTCGAATATGCTGCACAGTGTGGCATCCTGGACTAACAAAAGGGCAAACTAAAGAAAGAAAATCCAAAAAAGAGCAATGAGGTTGTTCTCGGTAACCAGTACGACTCCTATTTGGATGCCCTCATCGTGACTGGGATTGAGCCACTTGAGAAAAGAAGAATAAACCTATGTTCTAAGTTTGCATCTTCTTGTATGCGATCTCAGAGGTATAGTAACGGTTCCTGAAAACGATGCCACTCATGCAATGCAGCTTCGTGGTACTTGCAAGTACAAAATTGACAGTGCTGACAGAAAGATATCAAAATGGCACGATCCCATTTCTTGTAAAGTGTCTCAATGAAGAGGGGTTCGGATCGATTAGGTTTAAATAGGTAAAATGTCAGGTGGCCAGCAGTGAAATTATTTGTTTAGATACTTTTCACCTGCTTGACTTTTGTGTATTATTTATCTATAAATTTTAACTTGCTTTCTCTTGTATATTGTACAGGGTGTTTCAAAAAGATTGATACAACTTTGACTTCCTGCCATTTTATTGTTTTTTGACCGATACCATTTTCCTTTTCAGGGTTTGGTGGTGTTATCGTAATGTTGTTCCTTGGGATCTCTAGCTCCGTAGATCAAATATGCCAGTGAAGCAGAAGAACAAAAGTGGTGGCTCTGTGGTATGAGACTAAATCATATGTAGAAACCACCAGAAAATATTGTTGTGGTTGTTAATGGCACGTTCAAGTGGATGGGCTTCATCAGTGAAACAGATCAGGTTGATCCAGTTTGGGTACGCTCCATCCTGTCACTGAGCCAATTGCACATGTCAAGTCTCCTTCTCATGTCATCTTGACTCAGTTTATGCCAAATAGAGATGATGTATGGGAAAAGCTTCAGTTCCTGAGTGAGGATACGCCAGACTGATGTTGGTTTAATGCCTAGTTTCCCGGGAGTGCCGGCGGTGGACTTCTTGGGACTGTCCATGGCAGAATTGTTGATGTTTGCTTGGTTCTGGTTATTGATCTGGCCTGCCACTGTTGCCCTTGCTCTGGTTGTGCACTGTACCTTTGTGCTCAAATGTTCACAATACGTTCAATGCTACAACTTGTGGGGTCCCATCACGTGCTCTGAGGTCATATTCCCGCAGAACCTCCGGCGGGTGTCTACATGATTTAGTCTCGTACCACAGAGCCACCACTTTTGTCTTCTGCCTCATGTCAAGGTATAGTTGAGCTACGGAGGGAGAATCCAGGGAACAATACCATGATAAACCACCAACCCTGAAAGGAAATGGTATCGGTCAAAAAACAAAGAAATGCAGAAGTCAAGTTGTATCAATCTTTTTGAAACACCCTGGTATATTGTATTAATTTTGTTAAAATTATCAACTGTAAAACTTACCTCGATTCAGCCTTAGGCTGTGATGGAAGTTGAATTGAAATAAACATAAACATTTACAGGGTGTCTACATATTATTTAGTCTCATACCACAGAGCCACCATTGGTTTATATACTCACTGTGGCCGCTAATTGTATTAACAGGAAATGGTAGGAAATCAACACCTCTCAGTCTCAAACACGGATATTTGTGTATTTCTTGTATTTCTCGTGAGTCCGATTTGCATTCAGGAACAGAACAATTATGGTTAACCATTTTAAAATCTCCTCTCTTTCATCTAATGTTGAAAATTATGTAAAAATGATTTGAATTGCAAGATTTCACGACGAGCAACGACAGGATAAAAGTGCCCGGCGGCCAGACCAAGTCAGTGAAGCACGCACGACACACACACACACACACACACACACCACACACCACACACACACAACACACACACACACACACACACACACACACCACACACACACCACACACACGGCCTCGTTTTCGCATTTATACGCCATTTCGAAAATCACGTATTGACCCACTGGTTACATTATGACTGAGGCAAGGTTGTGATGGTGATGCAGTGCCCTGATCAGTGGAGTCGGGATTTGAATTATTGCAGACATTGGAGGAGAGGTATTTATCATCTCTCACAGGGTATTATAAAAATGCCTGGTGTTGGTTTAACGGTTGGGTGGTGGCTTGGGATCCTATTGATCCTGAGTTCAAATCCCACTCAGCTGTTGAATTAATACCAGGTAGGGTTGAACTCCGCTGTCATCCTTCTGAGTTGGCAAAATGAATGCCAGCATGCTAGTAATCCTGTTTCGGAGTGGCGACCGTCAGGAATTGTGCCAACAGCCAAGGGGACTGCTTAGGAGCACCAACGCTCTGAACAGAGTATTGGTCCCAATGGATGGATGGGTATTATCTTTAAAGAGGATTTAAAAACGGAATTTGCTTGTACATATTTTCCTCCACCATTAATCTTTCTCTGTTATTTTTTCTGGCCATGCTTTGTTTACCAACTTTTATGTTCGAATTTATTGTGCTCCGTAAAACTTGTTGCTCATTGTTTTGGATATATTTATTTAAATTGATGGATTCCTACTGTACTTGAGGCAAAGGGTGCTGCAATACCTGACAACCTTTTTACAAAAAAAATACTGCAGGATCTGTAACATCCACCCGCTAACGCTAGCAGTGGACACACGGTCTAACATCTAGCCAGCACACACAGAGGACATTATGTAGGTGGTCGGGAATGGAATCCGAAGAAGATGGACTGAAATCATGTGTTAACTTTGCACAATCCTGTGGACAATTTTCGTTGATGAGTCAAAGGTGTGGTTAACCCGTACATTTGCTTCTCTCCTGTTCAATTGAGGGTCGTGAAGCGGTAGTAATAAAAATGTAGCTTTCATTCGCTCAAGTGATTAATAATTAATTAAACACCTGGTGAACTCAGTGGTTCCCTGTAAAGAGGATAATAAAATCTTAAGCCAATGCTTTTTTATTTTTCCAAAAGTATCCCTGATGTATGACACTTTACACATGGCACAATGTTGAGGTCAAGTACCGAGACCATTCCTTCTATGGGCACAATCACATATTTTTTTGTGTACATTGTTGAGGCTCGTATGAGAGCTAACCACACAACCACAGCAAGAGGGTGGGAGAGGGAAGGACAAAAACAGTGGGAACAGAGACTTAGGAGATCTGTGGAAGGGAGGGGATTGGGCAGGGACCTGGGGTATACAAGATGAATTCAGGACTTTCAGGAAGGAAAGTAGGAATTTGAAGGAGGTGGATTGGGGTGGATTAACGGGGTAAGAAAAGATCGAGGTTATGGATGGGGAAAGATAAGGGGTGGTGGTGAACTGCTGTTTTGAAGGCCTGAGGGAAGAATGGATTAACAGAGTGAAGGAGTTTATTCCAAACGTGGGGAAAAAGAGAATGAAGAGTGAAGGTGAGCAGTGATTCGTGATGTTGGTAGTTTTACCAGAAGGGGTTGTTGGCAGACCTTGAGCGCCCTGCGGAAATATGGTGGGGACAAATCGCAGAGGGGCAAGGGTTGGGGTGGGGGGCGAGACGGAGAGGAGATGGTAGAAGACAGAACGACCACTGACCTGCCTGCGGTGAGAGGTGAGAGGCCCAAAGACTCAGCCTCATCGCGGGAAGATACCAATGCCTAAATGCCTTATTTTCCACAGCGTGAAGCCGAGAAGGTGAAAGGCAGGACCACTAGCCCAGACCGGAGAGCAGTCATCCATCGGCTGCAGACGAAAGGCTTTGTAAGTGGTCAGGAGCTCAGGTGGGCCGAGGAGGACTTTGCACGACGGAGATTCTCAGTCGGCAACTGGCTTTGGAGGCGAGGTTGGAAATGTGGCTTTCCCAGGAAGATCATGGCAGTAGTGAGACCCAGAAGCTTGAAAGAAAGGACTTCTTCCAGAAGGGTTGTTTGAGAAAGTAGATGGGGAGGTTTTCTAAAGGTCCTTTCGAGAGACATTGAAGTGTGAGTGTGACATTTGTCAGGATTGAATGACATGTTCCACGTCTTTTGCTGATGTTTTTGGCTGATGTTTGCTGATGTTTGCTGATGTTCAGCATAGATAACTCTTCCAAGTAGTTTAGCTCTCTGAATTCCGTGAAGGATATATCTGGTCAATTAACATCTGTTTATCCAAAATTGAAAAACGATGTTCAAGGAGGTTATAGAGCTGGAACAGTTCTTCTCTAGACAAAGTGAAAATCCATTCATACGAGGGACTTGGAATTGAGACAGAGTACCATCAAACACACCAGACTTTGCAAACGATTATTGTGTATTGTTTATATCCATAAGTTAATAAAATCATATTGAGATGATGCATACCCAATTTCTATTTTTATATTTTTCCTTTAGCTTATATGATTAGTGTTGTTTTTATTATTTAGTAGTACTAGTGCGGGCCCATAGGTGCGTGCATGTAGGTGCGTGCCAGTATGTGCAGCTTCGTTTCCTTCGCTCTCGTAGCGACACTGATTGGGGCATTTTTTCAATTAGATCGACCAACCGTATCATAATGGCATAACTTGGGAAACACCTGGGGAAACATACTCAGGTCCAGCGTCAATTGTGACGTCATATCAAACGAAGAAGAAGAGATTGTGACGCCCCTCTATCTCGCCCCCCTCTCCCCCCTAGTCTCGTTCTCCTCTCTCGCCCTCCTCTCATCGCCCCTCCTCTCTCTCGCACCTCTCTCTCCCCCCACTCTCACCCCCCCTCTCTCGCCCCTCCTCTCTCCCCTCCTCTCTCCCTCTCTTGAATTGTGACGCCCCTCCTCTTCTTCTCACCCCTCTCTCCCTCCCCTCTCTCGCCCTCTCTCCCGCCTCTATCTCGCCCCCCTCTCTCTGCCCCCCTCTCTCCCTCTCTTGCCCCCTCTTTCCCCCTCTCTCCCCCCCTCTTTCCCCCTCCTCTCTCCCCCCTCCTCTTCTGCCCCTCTCTCTTGTAATGTATTCACAAAATGTCTACCAAGCACAACAATTAATTCAAACCTTGGAAAAAACAGCTTTTAAACCCTGGGAAACAACTGTTTCCCTTGGGAAAATTCAAACCTTGGGATTAATTAATAATTTGAAACAATTAATTCAAACCTTGGGAAAAAAACAGCTTTTCAACCTTAAAAGGCACATACTCAGGTCCCCAGCGTCGATTGTGACGTCCATAATCCAAACGAAGAAGAAGAAGATTGTGACGTCAATCGTGCCAAAAAAAAACAATAATAAAATAAATAAACATTAATTGTGACGTCATTCGTGATGTCATAGCACCGTATCCTGTCATTGTGACAGACGTATTGGTCATTATTGGTTGAGACAATATATAGGTTGTTATTTGTGACAGACATTGGTCATTGTATCACGTTATTCTTTTTATTACTGCAATTATTGTGCTATTATTATTATATTATTAATATGCTTTTTCATTATTCTGAATATCTTTGGAAAAAATGGCATGATAAGTGGAACGACACTTTCACGCTGCGATATATACACTTTCCAACACTGAAAAAGCAATAAAATGGTCGTAACTTGGAACTGCTTCGTCCGATTAATATCAACAACCTTGAAGGCACATCCGCGGGTCCCCGGCAATATTCCTGGCAAGTTTCAATGCATCGGACCGGTGGTTGTCGAGAAACGGCGGTCCGCAGACAGACACACACATCACACACACACACACACACACACACACACACACACACACACACACACA
The DNA here is from genome assembly GCA_035128595.1 of Eptatretus atami. Taxonomy (NCBI): domain Eukaryota; kingdom Metazoa; phylum Chordata; class Myxini; order Myxiniformes; family Myxinidae; genus Eptatretus; species Eptatretus atami. Next base: position 90,470,116 of record CM068962.1, on the reverse strand, counting down.
CACACACATTGCTGGAATTATATATAGATTATGATACTTGGCAATAAATGAGAAGAGCACTCAGTGGAGGTCATATCTCCGCCACGTAATGCCTTGATTCGTGAGAAGGAAACATTCGCGGCCCAATACATTTTTGAAATTTCATGTTATTCAGTACGATATCGTTTTTGGTCCTGATCTCTCAATGGTGAAGAATCCTTTAAAAATCAAATAATTCTTCATATGAGTAGCAATCGGATTCTGATAGTTCTGCCAAAATCGAAAGCAATTCGTTCTGCGACACCAAACGGCGCACTGTCACCAGAGTTTCGTCCGAATCCGTCACAAATTTTGAGATTATCGTGCGATATATAATATATATATATATATAAATAAGTATATATATAGTATATTGAGTTGCAGAATTCGCACTGCCCGCCGGCGTTGCGATCGGCCACGTGCCCTCGGGCAATCGCGACCGCCTCGCCCCACCCGGACGGACAATTCAGTCGTGACCTCCCGGCTAACGCCGGGATCCAGTCACGGTCGTGCCTTTCGGCCTCACCCACAAACCCAAGATTCGACATTCTACCCGCGCGGAATAGGGTGTGAAATTGGCTAAAGTCGATATATACCTAAATACCGCACTGGGTTAACTGCCGAGGGGTTGTACTCGCACAGGCACCTTCGGACAACGGGCCGCTTAGCGACCCGTTCTCATGCTAAAGGGATAGAACCGAAGCGCGTGTTAACTTGTCGGGGCCTTGGACGGTCAGATTAATTATGCGGGCGAATCCCGCGCCCACGACGAACCCTTTACGTGAAACAAGATGGAGACCCAAACAAGGATAGGACGCAGCCGAAACGGGTGGAGAATTGAACAGAAGCACATTTTTTTTATATTTCACACACATAGAGCACACATAAATTTCAGTAAAAACTGGAAAAACAGGAGTGTTCTAAAACTTTTGACCAGTAGAGTACTATCGAGGATTATTTATTTAATTATATGAACCTTTAATTACCATCCCCACTATTAGCCTAACAACTCAGATTGTTTATCTAGTTGCGGTTCGGTATACACTTTACCATCACCGCCACCTCAAATTATTTGTTTCTATACACTTTACCAACTCGACCACCAACACACAACTTTGAATATTTTTTTTTAGTTCATGTACACTTTACCATCACTGCTGTGGACACATCACCTTGAATTATGTTTTTATATATATAACACCTTGACTTGTTTATTTATATAAATTTTAGCTTTCTGAAACGTACATTTTTTTTGGTTTATATATTTATTTATCTATATACCTTTTTCCAACATACATTTATCTACTTATTTGTTTGATATATACACTGTCGGACCCCACTATTCGCAGATTCTCTATTTGCGGACCCCGCATATTCATGGTTTACAAAATGCGACCTGCTTCGACATTCGCGGCCCTGTTCTTCGTGCATTTGCGATTTTTCGCGGATGAAAAAAAAAATTCCACGAGCCATGCACTGTGAACGAAAAACAGCTCAAAAGCATATCTTCCACATGTATGTGCAAGCTGCATGTATGTGCAGTACAGTACTGTACTGGTACGCAAAATCACATCTTCCACGAGCCACATACATGACAGTTCTAAAACATATCTTCCACCAGCCATGTTGTAACCGAGTTGCGAAGCTTGTTCCAGCATTCACTCTATAAAGTCGCGCCTGCCGCGCCTGCCTTGCCTGCATCCCTTCATCAGGATCCTCACCTGCTTCAGCACCCTCACCTGCATTCCTTTCAGTGAACGAGTCATCATCACCCTCACATGTGTGGTCTTCAGACGACTCCACTGAGTTCAATGGATTTTAAAACGTCATCATCACCATCATTTGAAAAGTTGCTTGTGTTTGTGCAAATAAAATTTTGAAACGGTACCTGCTGCTGTTGTTGTATTTTACTTTTTTGGTAAATTTGGTTAATCACTTTGAATAAACTGTTCATCGCATTCCTTCAATAAACAATGGAAACGACACCTGGTGTTGGCGTTTTTATTTATTTATAAGCATTTTTAATGAAACTTTAATCATGTGCATTCACGGTAGAAAAGATTTTAAACTTTTAAAAGTTTCCCTGATGAACCAGGAACTGATGGTTACCTACCCCCCTTTTTCCATTGAAACAATTTGTGGCTTTGCCATTCACGACATTTTTCATGAATCAGGAACCACCGGGAACCAATCCCCTTTTTCCCCAATGAAACAATTCGCGGAGTCAACATTTGCGGCTTCGCCATTCGTGGTAGTTTTCGCTGGTCACTGACCACCAGGAACCTATCCACCCTTTTTCCATTGAAACAATGCCCCGCTATTCGCGGAGTCAACATTTGCGGCTTCGCCATTCTCGGTATTATGCCCCGCTATTTGTAGATTCGCCATTCATGGAATTTTCCAGGAATACATATATATATATATACATATATATTATGCCTATCGTCATCACATAAATTCTCTTGTAGCCACCCCTATTCTCCTACTATTCCTGAACTACTCCTCCACACCCATCCCATCTCTTTCCATTCTGACATTCATCCACTCACGAGCAATATCTTTGCCTCCTGGTTCCCCTTTGATTTTCTGTCAGTCTGGAACCTGTTACCCTCTGAAGTTAAGCTTATCCATGAGCGAGATTTCTGTATTTTTACCCTCACCGAAGGAGAGGGTGTTGCATTTGGGTCCGTTTGTTTGTCTGTCTGTCTGTTTGTACGCACAGAATTTTGGTGTTTTTCTCCACAACTGCTTGTCGGATTGAGACGAAATTTTCACCATTGATGTGACTTCTCATGTAGAATGTTCTAATGGTAATTATGACGTCATAGGTCACGTGGTGTGGCAGCCATATTGGGAAAACAGAAAAACTTTGGACCTCTGTATCTCTGAAACTGCACAAAGTAAAAAAATTGAAACTTGGCACATGGCAAGTACTCCTCATGGGGAATGGGTGATTTTTATGACGTCATGGGTGCCCTCATTATGACATCCTAATTGCATATCGCGGGTTGAGAGGCATAATGTTGTAATTGCATTTTTGGCGAGGTTGAATGGAATGGCCTCTCATGTCTAACAAAACACCATTTATCTTTCATGAGCGATTTGCAGGAAATGGGAAATTTTCAGTTACAACATTATGTCTCTCAACCCGCGAAATGGTGTTTTGTTAGACATGAGAGCCATTCTTTGGTTTCGCCAAAAATGCACTTACAACATTATGCCTCTCAACCCGCGATTATGTAGAACGCCACATCTGATGAGTTTGAAAATTTTTGAGGGTCATCGAGGGATAAAATGGTACGCAGAAAAAATTTCATGACGTCATCGGTCATGTGATTTTTTTAAAACCTTAAACCTTAAAAACCCTCAAAAACCTTTTAAACCTGAAAAAAAATATTGTTTTTGGTTTTTTTTAAACCTTAAAAAACCTTCTCTGATGTGGCTGAACAGATCGAGGCGAAAATTTACACATATGGCCGCCTGTCCATGAGGAACAAAAGGTTCACACATTTGATGTCATTTGTCACATGGTTTGGCAGCCATATTGGATTTACTCTAAAACCTGTAAAAATACACCACTAAAAACAAGTCCTGGGGAGGATCTGCAATCTCTGATTGCTCTTTTTCTTGTTTAAAAAATGTAATAATTGTCATTCATGTTTTTCCTTATTCAGTATTCCAAATAACCACCATGTTCTAAAGTGCCCATCCCTTCGCCTTTCTGTGACGTTTTCTACCATATAACTACTGCTTCGAATCCGCTCTGAGCCGAGGAGGTCCCTGGTTCAAACACCGGCTGAATCATATCAAAGACTTTATTTTAAAAATAGAACACGCTGCTTCCTTGCTTGACACTCAGCATTTGGAAGGATAGAGCAGGACAAAACGATGGGAAGGTAATAGAAAACTACTCAGTGTAACCCTTGCCAAGAAGCTGCTTCAGCAGCACCAATGCTCTGTGAAGAGTGTGGTACAGGTGTTTTTTTTTATTGTGAAAACTAGCGAAGAACCCGTCCTTATGGATGGGTTCATTTCCCAGAAATTATGGATGGGTTCATTCTACCAGAATTGGCATACTTTTGTATGACTTGTACAATACCCACTCCCACCGGGGGCAACACTCTGCCATATTGATGTTTGGAGGACAGAATGGGCACCAAAATGACGGATGGTTCCAAGGAATGATCAGCCCATGATTTCTTTCCGCTCTGTCCTGCTACAGAGAACCTTGTAGAGTACAGACCACGCCACCTCCTGGTGCATACTCGTATACTTTGTGGTTGAAACTTGGTAAGGCTCATGGTGATTGTGATGCCTCAAGTCGTTTACCCCTACCAGAGGGAAAGTTACCAGATTTCAAATTTGTCCGGCAGTTGATGAGCAATCTTTCGGAACAAATCACAGCATCAAAAATTCGTGACTGGACTAGTTCGTAGACGTACTCATTCTAATTGTACATACTTTATCGAGAAACTCCATTCTAATTGTACATACAGTACTTCGTAGAGGTACCGGTTGAAAAAGAACATGTACTAATAGCTACCACTAGGTTGGATTTCTGGTTTATGTGAGCACATTCTGTGCAGACAAACAGACAAACAAACAAACAAACAAACAGATAAACAAACGGATCCAAATGCAATACCCACTCCTTTGGCGAGGGTAATAACCATTCATAACATCTTCCTTCCTTCTCAGTGTTGTAAAGCTCACACTAGTGACCAAAAGCTCATACTAATACTAGTGCTGCAAACCCCAATTACTGAAACTAAACCACATGCAAAAACACCAATTGTAACACATGAACCACAGTACTATCTAGGCAACTCGAAATTAACAACAATACTAACTACACAAAATTAACAACACTACTAACTATGCAATACTAACATGACCAACAGTACTGATGAATGAGACAATTCAAACTCTGACATGAATGTTTCATCCTGAGCAGCTGTTACTGGATCACACAAAAACCATACTGGTCTTCCTGTTGTAAGAGGTAGGATGAAGTTGCACAACATAATCATTGAGATGCATGGGTAGTCTCTTAGTATGAGAGGAACGACCAATAGGTGTTGACTACTTGTGTACAGACTACTTCTCTTCAGGCTGCAAGGCTAAGGATGGTTGTTCAGCTGGGTGTGGTGACCGAGCTATTGTTGTGGAGTGATTAGCCAGTTGGTCTCCTCCAGGAGTGGGGTGATAAATGGAGGTTCACAGTCCTTCCAGAGATGTTTGCAGTTACGGCGGTAAACCTGGCCATCGTGCATCATAACATGATTTGAACGGGGTGAATGGTGTGTCGCAGAGACCACTGCCTGCTCCCAGACCCTCTCTTGCTCGATGCAGACTCTTTCACCCAGAGTAAGTGGTGGGAGCTCTTTGGAGTTCCGGTTGTAACATTTTTTCGCAACCGGTCACCACTAAACCATGAGCTGATGTGCATCTTCCAGAATGTGTGGGTTGCAAGTCGTGCTGTCATGGGTAGTAGGTTTCCGAGCCTTCGATTCATCCACAGCTGAGCTGGGGAATATGATAGTCCTGACATGGGAGTGTTGCCGTAAGTTTGCATGGTCAAATGCAAATCCTCACCAGATTCTGGAGCCTTCTTGGACCCTTGTTTGACAGTCTGTATTGTACGTTTGGCCTGTCTATTCGATTGGGCATATGTGGAATTTGATGTCACAATATGAAATCCCCATTGTTTAGCAAATCTTTTTAATTCTGCACTTGCGCATGACATGTTGTCAGCCATCAGCTCATGAGGAATGCCACGTCTCGCAAACGTTGTCTTGAGTGCATCAATGACGTACTTTGCAGAAAGTCCAAGGACACGAAGGCCGAAGCACCTTTGGGTATTTTGAGAAGTAGTTCACTTCCACTACAAGGAAATGTTTTCCTAAAAATTGGAAGAAATCAGCTCCGACTTTCTGCCAAGGCCCTTGTAGAACTTCCTTTGGCATGAGCGGTTCTTTACAGTTGGCACTTGGCAGGTCTAAACTTTGCACACACTGGACATTTGGCTACAATTTACTCAATGTCAGCTTATTCTGGGCCAGAAGATGACTTGATGACCTCTGACTGATATTTTATTGTTTAAAGTGGCCTTCATAGATCGAACTGAGGATGTTGGGATGTTGTGCTCTCGGTAGAGAACAAAAAGCAGACCATATGCAAGGTGTAGTTGACTTTGTGTTCCAATACAGCTTGATGATGGGTGGCAAGTTGGCTTACTGCGACGGCCATCCGTTCACAATAAATCCAGCTAAAAGCTGAAAAGCGTTATCGGCTGGGATTGCGGAACCTCAGGTCTCTAGTTGGTATTGGCTTACTGGCAATTGGGATATCAACTGGGGTACCCTAATCTGTATGTCTTCAAATAAAAACACTGGCAGTTGGTATTGGCTTAATGGTTAGGGTGGTGGGCTTTGGATCCTAGGGTCCTGAGTTCAAATCCTGCTCAGCTGTTTAATTAATACCATGTGGGGTTGACTGCCTGTCATCCTTCTGAGGTTGTCAAAATGAGTACCAGCATGCTGGTATCCTGTGTCAGAGTGGTGATCTGTCCAGGATTGTGCCCAATAGCCAAGGAGACTGTTTCGGCAGCACCAACGCTCTGCACAGAGTATGGTCCCGATGGAATGGGTGGATGGTTGATATGGTTGCTTGTAGGAGCTCTTGAGAGTCTGAGGAATATAAAGTAGCTTGCCAGGCACATACTTGAGTTCCAAGTGATAATGAAGAAGTTTGTAATCTGATTACATAATTTGTAATCTGGTTGACGATCTGTGAAAGGCTTTCTGATGGTGATCAGAAATGCCTTGTGGTCTGTTTGCACCTCTGTGTTATACTCTTAAATGTAGTGAAACCTTTCTACTGCAAAAACAATACCAAGTAGTTCCTTTTCTATCAGGGCATAGTTTTGCTCTGTGAATGATAGTGAATGAGAGGCATGGGCATGTCCCGTGATAACAACTCATAACAACAGCAACAACAACCAATAACAGATGGGCAGTCCAATGAGTTGCCGTTTTTCGGGAGCGAACAGAACTAAGCATCGACATGAATGGTGAGTGTTTTATTTTGGGCAATGGAGTGATTTCAACGAAATCAGGTCTTGCTCGGTTGTTGGAGGATTTGCAGGAGATTCATCCTGGAGTTGTGGGCATGAAAAGGTTAGCCAATGTTTAATTTCGGCCACCAGAAATAGCTAAGGACATCAAGACTGTTGTACATCTGTAATGCTTGTCAGAACATTGCAAATAATCCTCATGTTACTGTGTTACATCCTTGGGAATTGCAAGCTAAACCTTAGCAGAGACTGCATGTGGATTATGCAGTCCATTTTATGGGATGAATATTTTTGTTACAGTGGATGCTTTCTCTAAATTTGCAGAGATTGTGATCGTGGTCTCAACAATGACTAAATAGTAAGTGCCTCACGGATGTGTTCAAAACTCGTGCTTTAGATTAACATTTGGTATCAGATAACGGCATCCGTTTGACTTCTGCTGAATTCAGGATATTTTGTTGTCGTAATGGAATCTATCACTCAAACTCGGCTCCAATACATCCTGTCAGTAACGGTTTAGCAGAAAGTTTGGTACAAACTTTTAAACAGTCTGAAAAAGATGTCGGCAGACATGGATGAGTCGCCTAACAGAGTCGCTCGGTTTCAGCTAAGGTATAACGCTACATCTCATCCAGGCACCGGAGTTTCTCTGGCACAGTTGTTATTTCATGGAATGCGACATTGTGTTATGATTTTATCAAAACCCAGGGTGTGTGTACAGGAAGGAAAGCATCAGGATAAGCAGAAGTATCAGAGTGGCAATAATACGTGCTGATCGTTCCTTGGAATCATCCGTCGTCCTGGTGTCCTTCCTGTTCTCGGGACATAACAGTGCAATGCCATATATATTTACATAGAATTGGAGTCTTCCGCCCACCCTGAACCACTGGCATGATTAACTTTTTTAACCGTCTAAAACCTCCCTGGAAACTCCCTCCCCCTGAGTACAACCACCAGCTCTAAATTAATTCCGTCCAGTAGTTAAGTGCGCATAGAAGTCAAACAAGCAAGTAAACAACTAAGTAAACAAACAAACACAAACACTTCTCAAATTATAGAATGATCTACAATTGGTCTGCATTTTGCTTTGTTTTCATTTTTTTTTTTTGATAGGGGGCATCTCTTTAGTGGACTCTCTTTGAAATGAGAAATGTTTTAAGCAAATTTTTCAAAATAAAAGCAAAATAAATTAAAGAAAGGGGAAAAAAAGGAAAAGAAAGTAATTTTAAAACTTTATGGAGTTGAAAAAACAACAAAAGGGGGGAAGACCCTCTCGTGGACAGGCCCTTGATGCTCCAAGGTCGTGTGTGCCCCGGAAGCAGCATGGGAAAGAGAGTGGCATTTACATGTGGAAGAATTATGTATTCTGCCTGTGGGTTGCCCAGATAGCTCAGATGGCAGAGCACTGGTTTCCCAAAGGACCTGGGTTTGATTCCTGGTCTGGGAATATAATTTTTCCCACATATACATATAAAAAGAAAGGTATATACCTTATGTAGTGCAGATTGAAAGGAATATGTGATTTGGTTAGTGAAATGCAGGATGTTGTACAAGATGGTGGTGATGATAAATTATGGTATATTTCCTTGTACTGTACTTGTACAGAATGAGTTCTTACTGTATTTCTTGCTAGTCGTGCATTTATAGTAGTTAACAAATGTTAAAAAGGCAACAATTTAGATCAGTTTACTAAAATTCACTTTGAGGAGGAATCTTTGGTGTACATTTAGCAGAAGCAACCCTGAAAGTTAAAATACCTCAACTCAAACCCTGAAATGGTGATTTAAAATGTTTTCCAAGACCAGTTGATCGAGTTCGACTTGAGTGCTACTGCAAAGCACCAATTGTCCACGAGGGAGCGCCCTGTCATGTGACATCGCCAAAGGCACGGTCTTTGTGACGGAATTGGCACGTACTTGGGGGTAGGGGGGGGGTGTTCAAATGTTCTCGGAATGAGATACAACAGTTTGAAAAACGCCGTCATATATACATATATATATATATATATATCTACATATATATATATATATATATATATATATATATATATATATATGTAGATATATATATACATATATATATATATGTAGATATACATACTGCAATATATTATGTATAGGAATTCTTCTTCCTAATCATATACGTAAATATATATGATTAGGAAGAAAAAAAAATTAAAATAGAGTTGGTGTGTGATAAGATGGTCAGTTGTGAGCACTATCTCGTTTGAAGAAATATGTCGTACCAATCCTAAAGGGTTACAATCATTCATATTACAATGGTGTGATAGGACATAGCTTCAACTATACCACATCCATCCATCCATTGGAACGAAACTCTGTGCAGAGTGTTGGTGCTGTCGAAGCAGTCTCCTTGGCTATTGGGTACAATCCTGGACAGGTCACCACTCCGACGCAGGATACCAGCATGCTGGCACTCCTTTTGCCGACCTCGAAGGATGACAGGCCAAGTTAACCCACCTGGTATTAATTAAACAGCTGAGCAGGATTTGAACTCGGACCCTAGGATCCAAAGCCCACCAGCCTAACCATTAAGCCAACACCAGGTATATCAGTTGAGCTCGTTATCAAACACTAGTACGTGCCCGTACGTGCGTGAAAAAAAATAAAAAAATAAACTTTCAAACACGAGCCAGAAACAACCATACAGGCCGTTATTCGCTCTTGCGTGCCCGTACGTGCGTGGCCGTACGTGCAAACAAAAAATAAAAAAATATAAATAATAAAAAAACTTTCAAACTGGAGCCAGAAACAACCACACAGGCCGTTCCTTCGCTCTCACGTGCCCATACGTGCAAACCTCCCCCCCCCCAAAAAAACAACAAAAAAAACTTTCAAACAACCACACAAGACGTTCCTTCGCTCTCGTAAACGACGACTGGATTGGGGCATTGTGTTTATCTATAAATGCGCATAAGAAATCGAGAAATTATTAGAATACAGTAAGTCATCACTATCCGGAAGTGGTGCGTGTGTGTCCGTACGGAATGTTCACATGCATTCCACGAATTATCGCTTGCATTGAAGGAACAACTGCTGTGATACTTACACACACAGAGTTAATTAAAATCAAATTAAAATCAAGTTTACTCCCTGTCTTTGCTTGCCATGACATTCGCTGCCATTGACCATTCCACTCCTACGCCACGGGAACTAAGGCACCGATCCCATCGTAACCGGCACGGCACGTGACGTGACGTCATCATCGGCCGGCGCACACCGGCCTACGCAGCCACACCCACGCAGCAACGTGTCCTTTCATTGGTTTGGTAAATAAATGGCCATAACTTGGGAACAACTTGTCTGATTAATATCAAACCTTGAAAGGCACATACTCAGGGCCCCAGCAATATACCTGGCAAGTTTCAATTAGATCGGACCAGTGGTTGTCGAGAAACAGCGGTCAACACACACACACACAGACACACACAGACACACACAGACACACACATTGCTGGAATTATAGATAGATAATAGAAATAGCGAAGGACCCCTTGACATGACTTTAACGGTGCTTTCATAGTCAGGAAGAAGAGAGTTTAAAAACCCACCACATCTTTATGGGGTTTTGCACAAGTCTCTTTTAAATAAGGAGAACACCATAATGCATAGTTCCCGTCCACACACTATTGACATTTTTTTTTGTTTGTTTTTGCCCACTGATAGTCTTTAGAAAGGGGTTTGTCATAAATTTGTAGTAAGATTTATATCAGACTGCTTTAACGAAAACATTTTAACAGGAATAGATGAAATACTTGAACAAAAGGATTACAATGTCCTTTAAGGCTCAACAATAACCCAGTTTCTGGTGCACCACCCAATAGCAGGTTCAGTGCTGCCAAAGAATGTATAGAAGAAGGAATAGGCATGCAACCCTGCAGTAAGGATGACACTGCCTTCCCACTGGTAATCAGGGCAGAAATTTATAACTTGTTCAGGATACAGACTATAACTCACCCACCCTATGTGAAAGACACTCTGGAATCTTTAACATCCACCAAATCATGCTAGCAGAAGGGACACCCAGCTGGATGTCCATCTAGTGACTGACAACTTTGCAATGCAACACCTTGCCTGTGTAGTTGGTTTCCGAAATCGAACCCGAACTAGACAGCTCAAAGGTAAGTGCACTACCTCTGCAGGTCAATGCTATCGAACAATCATAATAATAATCATCATAATAATTAATACAACTAAACCTAACTATAAAAAACAACTGCTAGCTATCCCCAAAGCCCTCTTCCCATGATCATAGATCAATATCTCTTTGTGTAAACTTGGTGTTGGCTTAACAGTGAATGTGGTCTGCTTAAAATGTGAGGGTCTCGAGTTCGAACCCCTGTCGTGCCGTTGAAATAACACCAGGTAAGTTGACTCAGGCTGTCATCCGTCTGAGGTCAGCAAAATGACTACCAGCTTACTGTTAACAGGGGCACTGCATCAGCGGCACACCCACACTTCCAGAAAATGATGCAACCAGCAGCCACAGGCTACATACGAAACAACAACAACATCTATTTGTGTCATTTCCATGTGATAAAAATATTATCATGGGAGAAACGGTGTCAGACTTTTTGGGATAATCATATGTCTCAACCAAACCCCACTACCCTCCCCCACATTGCTTCCCTAAAATAACTTATCCATGAAAACAGTAAACTATCTCCCGAGTTAGTGTGTGACAATCCAAGCAGAGGGATGAAGAAGGATCAGCCTTGTGTTCTGATAAACACAATGCTCTAGGCAGCAGGACAAACCATCGAATAAACATCTCTTTTCCATCGTTCGCAAGTTAGTAGTTTGAAGCAATGGCTCAATGTTTTTTCCATTATATCCACGATGGTTGATTTGCAACTAATACCACGGAAGTGTCCTTCACCTCTCACTGATGGATGTTAAAATTACTCTGAAATGATGATCGTTAGTCATTACGGCCTTTTTCCTTGATCAGTATTATTTTATATCAAAATTAATTTTGAAACCATTTTAAGAAAACAATCTTTCCGCACTAACATCTGGTAAATAAAGGCCGAGATGTTTTTTGGCTCAGATTTAATCCTTCCATCTGTTGTTCTGCCAAAGGGACTTCGAGATTTGTGATAAGATGTTGTTTGCACATCCTCTATGGAAGCCCTACAGTGCCTGTAGAACATCTACACGGCCTTTCAAATTTTTCACCTTTTGTTACCCTTTTCCTCTTTTTAAATCAGACTTTTTTCCACCTTTATTTACACATCATAACCCACAACTACCAAGTGAAAAACAAATTCCAAGCTGTTAGAAAACAGCTTAAACAAATTCAGCTTTCTTGCAGAAGACAGCAGGTTTTCCTCGAGGATTTTTCTGAATTTTGCTCCATCCATTTTCCCTTCTATTGTGACAAGTGCCCCAGTCCCTGCTGATGAGAAACATCTCCATAACATGATGCTGCCACCACCATGCTTCACAGTGGGGATGGTGTTCTTTGGGTGATGTACTGTACTGGGTTTGCACCAAACATAACATTTTGCATTTAGGCCAAAATTTTCTATCTTGGTTTCATCAGACCACAAAACTTTTTGCCACTTGGCTTCAGAATCTCCGCAGTGGATTTTTGCACACCTCAAACGGGAATCAAGGTGGGCTTTTTTGAGTAATGGCTTCCGTCTTGCCACCCTACTGTACAGGCCAGACTTGTGAAGTGCTTGGGATATTGTTGTCACATGCACACAGTCTTTACCAGAAAGGCATGTAGCTCTTTCAAAGTTGCCATTGGCCTGTTGGTGGCCTCTATGATCAGTCTCCTTGCTTGGTCATCCAGTTTGGAGGGATGGCCTGATCTAGGTAGGGTCTTGGTGGTGCCATACTCCTTCCACTTCCACTAATTGTGGGTTATGATGTGTAAATAAAGGTGGAAAAAGTCTGTAGTGTATGTTGTTATGTAGCAATTCATACAATGGTCAACTTTTCATATAGAATCTGGAAACTTGTGTTTTTTTCACTTCCTAAGATCACATAGGACTACAAATCAGCTGTTTCCAATTTTTCCAAACATTGCTAATGACAAAAATCCAACACAAATCCCATTGCATTCACATCCATTGGCCCAGATCAAGCCCAAGAGCATCTCAACAAAGTACATAAATGTGATGGTGCCATTTCTGGCCTAACAACTGATCCTCAAGGTTTGCTGAAGTACTGTCTGAGTTTGCCAGAACTCGCAAGGCTTGCTGGATAGACTGAACAGATGCTGAACATTTCGAAAACCAAAGCAAAGAAGCACCATCAGCATTCTTCAGCTAAAACCACATGACAAGAGCAAGCAGTAAGGCAACTGAAGAGTGTGGTGGCAAAATCAAACCCCTTCATTACATCAGAGAACGAAGATGGTTCCGAGTTGAAGCTGGTCAACCTTGTGACGAACAGGATAATACCTGCATCAGTACAGCACGACATACTGGACGTAGAGATGCGTGGGAACAAGGCACTTGTCACACATGTACAGGAGTCAATGGTGAGAAAAACATGTGGGACAAAATGTCAAAACTGAAGTACCTGACGTGGAATGATGGATGCAAAACTGTCAGTCTCAAGACAGAATCGGAAGTGGTCAGCTTGAAAGAACAAACTCCCTGTTTGTTCGCTTGCTCCTCATTGCAAAATCTTCAAGAGAACTCGATCTGGAAGACATCGTAGAAAGCATGAATTGCTAGTTCCAATGCCACACTAATGAAGCCAGATGGTTCCCTACTACCAGTACCAACAAGTCTATCCTCATTCACGAACTCGAGAGCATGGTTGCAGAGTCTGCCACGTCTCAAACATCCATTGGAGAGGAGTCAACCACCCAACACGGCCCGACCAGCATCATAATAGATGGCATGGCTCTCGTACAGGAGATGGTTGCTACAAAAGCCAAATTAAAACCTGTAAAGATCTGTTGGACTGCTTTATTCGAAGTGTTGATGGTAAATCGTTGGTTACATGGATGCATACCTAGTATTTGACAACTACAGCATCATTAATTCGCTCAAGGACAGAACCAGACAGCTTCATACGGCAGGGAGAACACAGGACAAGGGGTATAAAGTAGACGATACTACATGCATTAAAGACTTCAAGTCATTTCTGGCACTAAGGAAACAAAAGCCAATCTTGTGTTGTTATCTTGCACAAAAAGCTGTTCGATTTGCAAAGTGCCGATCACCACACACACCCAGAAAGGCGTCCTTTCTTCCCAGCCAAACATGGTGAGCATTCGAGTACACAGAGGAAGCTGATACACTGTTGATCTTGTATGCAGTGCAGTGAGTCATCTGGGCAATACTGTGCACATATATATTCTTGTGATACTGATGTGCTAGTGCTTGCTCTGCAAAAGTACCTGATCTGAAGCCGGACAGTGTTATCATCATGGGCACTGGAGATGGACGACGAAAAATCAAACTCAAGCCCATCTATGTTGCTCTAGGTGCAGAAAGAGCAGCAGCATTGCCAGATTGCATGCACTCACTGGTAGTGATACCACTGGTCACATCAAAGGAAAGGGGAAGTCATCATGCTTCAAAGTCTTCATGAAGGCAGGGAAGATGTTATCTGTGCTCTTGCTGACTTGGTGTTGAGTGTACCCATCACCAGGGTGGTTGTCTGGATGTGAAAAGTTTGTGTGTCAGCTGTTCACTCTGGGTTTGCATCAGCCAAGGCACTGAGGTGGCACATGTTCAAGCAGCTGAAGGGTAACCAAGGTGTGGAGAAGCTACTTCCGACTCAAGGATGTATCACTGAGCATATATTGCGCGCACACCTACAAGCCAACATATGGTTGCAAGACTTAGTAGCTGTACCAATTCTACTGGATCCTGTTACTCTGGATGGCGACAACTGGAGACGGCCACTATGTCCCAGTTGTCTCAAAGTTCCAGCAGCACCGGAGGCTGTGGTGAACTTGTGAAGTGTTCCTGTGTCCAGTAAGTGCAGTGACGGTGCTCTTGTAAGGCACATAATCTAGCCTGTACAGAGCTCTGCAAGTGTGAAGGAGCTGAGGACACATGCAACAATGTCGCAATTGATGAGAATTCAAGCGATGACGAGGAAAATGAGGACTTGGATGACTAAATAATTATATATGCCTAAGCATCTTTGTGTTTTGCATTTGCACATCCATTCAAATTGTATGTTCTCAGTACTACAGAACGTCCTTTTGTGTATATTGGCTGTCATCTTTTGGGGGTTCGTAAATAATGCCTAACTGGGTTAAATTTAGCTGAACAGATATTTTTTTTTATCTCTGAATGTGCTATAATGGGTAAAATACGGCGATTTCTCAAATTTTGGATTTTGGTGACTGCTAATGAAATAAAAAAATTGGAAACAGCTGTTTTTGTGTTCACTGTAAACATAAGAAGTGAAAAATTACAAGTTTCAAGATTCTATATGAAAAGTTGACCAAATTACACAATGACATACACTACTGATTCAATGCAATTTAATTCCAGACTATAAGGTAACAAAAGGTGAAAATTTTGAAAGGGGGTGTAGACTTTCTATAGGCACTGTATCTAAAGTGTTCCTCTCTTTGACCCAATTCTGTTGAACTGAGGGGCCATCTAGTTATTTTGACCGAAATTAAAATTGAGGAACGATATAAATATCTGGTACGAAATAATTGTAATTGGAACTGCCTCTCGGTTATTCCTCCAACAAGGTTGCAGCAAACTTGGTCCTTAGGACTGGTTTTGTGACAATAACGGGCAATACCACCTTGAAATATCACAATGATGTTACAATCCTTTTGTTTTTAGTAACTATACACTATTTTCCTCTCTCCCCAGCTTCCCTATCTATTAATTGCTCTACATTCAATATGCATCGATTTCTTTCCAAACCTCCAAATAGGAATTTGGAACATAGAGGAGAATATTCAAACACACCTTATAAAAATAGTACACTTACAGTACTATATATGGACTTCCTGGCCACATTATTTGGACATTCACCCAAAGTTTGGTTTGGCCACAAACAAATTTGGTTTGGTCCTAAAAATATATTTTGTCAAGCAAAGATTTTTCTTCCCTGAACAAATTCCAAATTTCTACTCTAACCTACAGGGGGCACTGTACAAAGAAACAAAAACATTCTAACATCATGCTCCCCACAACCATGTACATAATACATACATACATACATGGGAGCATGCACCACAGAGCATCACTGTGTCCACTTTCCACCAGTACTTCAGGGGCCTCCGACTAGCCATCCCCCAGGCAGATGCCTGGTCTATCCCTCACTCTTAGGGATAAGACATTCCAGGCACCCACTGGAAGGGACCACCTCAGGTTAAACCGAGGAGACTGCCATCTGGTGGACGACACCTCAGCACCACCGCACTACACACCACTGTGTGATTTTGCAGAGTGAAGTGTTTTTATGGTGGCCAGAGTGCAAATCCTGCCACCAACCTCCTAAGAAAGATAACCCACTGCAGGAGAACATCCACAGACACAGTTGGACACCAGATATGGATGGCTATTGGCTCACAAGGAGCTACTCCACTCTTTGACAGATTTTGTTTTTAGGCCTGCTGGGTGTCCATATCCATACACCCTCCTCATCAGGAGGACCTGGTGGGGGAGCCAGTTTAGTCACCAACAATTGACCATGAACAGGTTAGTACAGGTTTTACATGATAACTGGAGCAAGTCACAGATCTCATCTGGTCTTACCTGACCATATTGATTGGGTGCCAACGTATCAGGCAGGCTGTTCTGTACCGTCTTGACACAGTTGCGTCTAGCATGGCACATTGCAGAACTCCTGTTCTCAAGGAATCCCCAACTCAAGCCTCCGAGTCGTCGGATTACAGACACACACCACTACACCCAGCATATGTGCTGCATGGCGATCCCCCAAACCCAAGCCAAGTGCTGCATATGAAAGCAGCGGAAGAAGCTGTAACCATGAATACTCACTATTTTCTCAAAGGTGTATTGAGAATTTTTTATCCATTCTTTAAATAACATTTCATGCAATGTCGCAAAGAAGTAAGCAAAATACCCTGATGATTAAGCAATTGCTTAAACCCATTTTCATGATGCTCCACTGGATTTAGTTATTGGGATTGTGGTGGCCAAGGAATCTGAATGAAGTTTCAAGAAGCACTTGCACCATTGGTGTGTGTGCTGTCACTGAAGCTAACCATCATGATGCCACCAGGGAGGTATCTATTTATGATGTATGTCACACACAGAACCTTTTCACTTTTGTTCTTATAGGTCTTTCATTCTTCTTCGTCTTCGTATGCAATGCAAGGCTGCGGGATAGAATCATTGGCTGAGGGCGCGGCTATGCTGCTGATGCAATGCCCTCTGCAGGTTAGGGCAGGGATTTGGAATTTGTCCATGGTGACGGTGATAGCTTGCCTACTCTTCACGAAGGACACTGTGGGATCTTTAACATCCACCAACTAATGGTGGCAGATGAGATGCCCAGTTTAAGGTTCATCCGAGGGCCGGCACACACATTGACTCATCCTGCATGTGAAACACCGGGAAGACAGTTTATAGCTGGGTCTGGATTCCAACATAGGCGAGACAGCTTAGAGGAGAGTGTGTGTACCTCTTTGCCATCATGTCAGCCCAGGTCCTTCATTTATGACATATGTAAGAAAACCTCTTTCTCACGGATTTTACACACTGCCGTTTAGTGGTGCCCACAGTCTCAAAATAAAGCAAACATACAACATTCCACAATACTGTTACAGCGACTGAAGAGCTCTTAGGGGTATGTCTGTATCAGGAGGGTATTGGCATGCAGAATTGCTGCTAAACATAATTATTACAAAAAAACAACAGTGCGATATCGTATTTCATTGTACTGTACACTCAAATGAAACAAATCTACGTAAACAGGCAAAAACAAATCATTCTTACGTTTGCGTCTACTGTAATTTATTGTTAAATTTATTTGCAACAGTAATTGTACTTTAATGTAATTTCCTTTCCAAAAATTTTGTCTTCCTCTGGGGCATATCAGATTTGCGGGATAGCCTGGAGATGTGCACACATACACATCTGAGCTGTATATCCTGGGTTTGAGTCTCCGTCCAGCAATAAACTACCACCTGGTGTATCGCAGGGAGGGTGAGGCATTGAAAAATGGAATAATTAATCCAGAAGCTGGTAGACCCGTCTTTCTGGTTGTTAAAGCTGGTAGAAGGATGTTAAATATCCCATGGCGTCCTTCATGAAGAGTGAACGAGGATCGCCAGCACACTGAATAAATTACATATTCCTGCCTAAAACTGTGGGTACCAACTGGTGTGGTCTTCTTGAACACCGAGTGTGGTTATTCTCTGGTTCAGCAGCTCCAAAACTATAACCAATTTCACGTACCCAGGTTGTTTGCCTGTCACATGGGAATGGCTAGCTTAGGCTATGACGGGCAACATGATGATGACGACGATGACGATGACGATGATGATATGAGGGGAATACCTCAAAAGAAATGAAATAAGAGCACTAATTTCGTACCGACCCTTGGATATATTGGTATTCGTATTCACAGTTTTTGAGCTGAGCTGTGATGGTTATCTCGCACCAAGAGCCTTTTGTTGTTTCTCATGCACCGTTAGTAATGGAATGGCGCCGCACCGAAGTGTAAAACGATAGACAAAAGTGATTCTTTTAATTTAACTTATTCACTTAGCCTGGTGTTGGCTTAGTGGTTAGGGTGGTGGCTTGGGATCCTAGGGTCCTGAGTTCAAGCCCCGTTGGCCACTGAATTAATACACACCAGGAGGTTGACTCATATCAGCCTGTCATCCTTCGGAGGTCGGCAAAATGAGTACCAGTGTACTGGTAAGGGGGACACTGCATCAGCGGCAAAAGCCATGTCCCAACCAATGATGCAACCAGCAGCCACAGGCTGCACTCGATAGAGAGAGACTTATTCACTGGTTTACAGAGCTGCAGAAGGATTTATAAAATAAACGCATCAACAAATTACAAAGTAAAACGATTGAAGACATTAATCGGGGAGGAATGGTGGGTGCAAAGGGGCAAGTTTAATATGCTTCAATGCAGCAGGAAACTTCATCATAAAACTGATATATATTAATTACTTTACATGTTTATTATTTCAATTGTGATGTGTTTCTTTTTGGCTACTGCCACCTTCCTCTTTATATTCTTGAAGCCCAGGAACCTAACCCCCTTATTCCTATAGGAAATTGGTTTTAACTATCGTGGTTTGGAATATCGTGGCATTTTCCAGAAACATAACCCCCGCGATATTTAACGGTTTACTGTATAATGTAATGAAGCTGCGTGCATATAAAGCCTGCAAACCCTTTGGCTGGAAAGCTGGCTTGACTGTACCCACAATTGTGAGGAAGGAAATTGTGCATCTGCCATGTTGGTTTTTCTGGTAAGGCTAAGACGTCTATGGAAGTCTTATATTCACAATTTGAATTATCTGAGTTATATAACCATGATGTATTATGCACATAAGCAATAGGCATGTTTTTGCTTCATGTACATAAGCCGGGTTTTTGGGGGGTTTTTTCGGGAGCGATTGAGGCAGCGGTCTGGCCAATACACCACTCAAATAAAGGGATGAGCAATTTGTCTAATAAATGGAGGTTTCTGTACGTAATTTGTCTGACTTGTCAAGGCTGAATAGTGTGGGTGTATCGTGAAGCGCTATTTCTGGTGGTAGTGCTTATTATAAGTTATAATGTAATAAAATATGCTGATTCCCTGCATAAACACGATAGGCAATGGAAATTATCATGTGACTTTTTTTTGTTTGACTTGTATACACTCCTGCACCAATGAACTAAATTAGCTTAAAACTGCAGCTTGTGCTCAGGGGTGAAAGGGTAGAAAAGGCAGCAGAAGAACGAAAATAAGTGGGAGTGATTGAAGGGGTTGAGGGAAATATGTGAAGCGTTGGAGGGGAATTTGAGAAGGGGTTGCTCAGTCGATAAATTAAAGAGAGTAGGTTAGCAGGCAGTAGCTGCAATGGGTCATCTAGTACTGTATATAATATATTAATAGTGATCAGTAAATTATGAAAACATTAAACTTGTAAACTTTTATACATATATATATATATATACATATTTATATATTATAAAGTTAGCATTCTTTGGACTCTTGGGAGTATTTCGTTTTGAGAACATTTTGAACACTTATACAAGTGTGAAGGAAATAATAATGTATGTGTTGCAGACCCAATGCTTATTTAAAAAATAACAAAAATTTCATGAACATAATTGATGGAAAATTTGGCAATGTTTCGCAGTGTTTTAAAGACTAAATATAATCTCTTGCCAGAAATCTCTTTGACAAATGCGTACGTTAGAAAATTACGTCAGTTTATGTATGTGTATATGTATTACTTATTTACTTACTAATTTATTTATAGAATGTTTACCTTTATCTCAGGAAAAGTATTGCAGCATCAACAGGAATCGTGTGGAAATAGGCTACTCAAGTTTCCCTCTCTGCAGGATGAATCACCTGAGGAGAAACACCCACCTAGTTCTGAGCAACACCAAATCGAACAGATTTATACTCAGGTCCTGACTGATGGAGTGGCCGTTAAGCACATCTTGCTCTGCTTAAGCTGCTAGCACAACAAAGTTTGACAGATGGCAGCTCTGGAATTTTTTCATTTTCTAAAAATGAAATATAATTACATTAACGATAATTGACTTTTACCCAAGAATAAAGAAAACATGGGCATAAAACATATGACGGTTGATCATCAAGTCTGTGGCCAAATGTAAATGTAGAATCATAAAATTAATGTCTTGAGCCAATGTTGGCTCTTTATTCTAGACGACCAATTTATTATTATTTTCTATGCAGCCTATGGCTGCTGGTTGCATCAGTTCTGGGAGCTCGTATAGCGAGTGCAGGCATGGTTGAGGGTGGACAGTGGTGAGAGTGTTGTAGAGATAGGTGGGAATAACACCAGGGAGATGGTTTTTATTGGTGATGAAATTATTAAATATGTAGACTCTTCATTGTAGACTTAGAGGAAGGATTGTAAACTTAGAGTTGTGTTGTTGAAAAGGAGTGGGAGTAAGGTATATTGAAGGAAGATTAAATGACATAATGTCGGGTCATGGAAGGAAGACCTTGGTTGTATTACATGGAGGAGCAATCATATATATTTTTTCGTTTTTAGTCAATAGAATTGAAAAAATAGGTACTGTACAGGATATCGAGTCGCCAACTCAAAGCAAAGAGTGAGATAATGTTTTCTGGCATTCTTCCGAGGATAGGAAAGGGAATATAATTCAAGAGCGTAAAATATTTTAACCTATCGTTTGAAAAATGGTGTGGCCAGCTAGTTTTTGTTTAGGAAGCAATGGGATTAATTTTGTGGGCAAAGGGGGTGTTTCTAAAGTGATGGCCAAAGACAAAATATCAAGGGGCAGCAAGGTTTGCAGTGAAAATTGAGGAAGGAATTAAAAGTTTTTTATCTTGCCAAAACGAAGTTTTCGCAAGATATGTTAGTCAGCTTGTATGTTTTTTTTTTTTTTTGGTTTTTTTTTGTCTGTAATCACTAGGGTGGTCCAAACTGTTACAGTAAAAAATGATGTTGGTCAAATTATTTTCTCCACATACCTTATTTTTGTCCACTAGGGTTAACTTACATGTGTGGAATTTGAGCTCGATTTGTGGATATTTAGAGGTCCACCCAAGCATGTCCCTATAATATATATACATTATATATGTATATATGGTTGCCAAATAGTTACACGTTTTGCCTCATGATCACAGGGAACTCTTTGAATCGCACTGTTAGGAAAACTAACCCTAACCCTAAAGGGGCTGTCACACCTTGACGATTTAGCGAACGTATGCCGTTTTTTTACAAATTTGCCGAATACGCTGGCACACGTCGAATACGTTATTGGTAAGTTTTGTATACGTTAGGAATACCCTGAAAAACACTGCCATAAGTCGTTGTACGCTGGCTTTAATCGTTGACTTTTGTGCTTGTTCTCTCTTTTCGAATGCTTAAAAATTTACGACGTACTCGGCGTTTGGCTCACACGTTCCGCTAGCCGGCCATAAGGTTTAGGCACGTTATGCGATCGTTACACACGTTAATTGTATGTTACTCATAAGTCGAAACACGTAGAGGTAACATTCGCGTACCCGAAACTTATTTCTAACCTATGAGTAACGTTTTGTAAGCACGCTACACGAACGTTGTTCACACTTCGCAACACGCTACTTGAAAGTTCCTCATACGTCGAAACCACATCAAAGTAATGTTTAGGGTACCCGTGACTTATTTATAACCTATGAATAACGTGCTTGGGAATTATTACGCTATGCATACGCTAGACTATCGTTGGGCATAGGTTGTGGACGCCTAAAACACGATAAACAATCGTTGGTATAACTTATGTATAAGTTCTCGAAGCGTTCTGTGTTCATTACTAGTACATTATGCATTTGTCAAAGTCGTTTTTAATACTTTAAAAAAGTAAAACAAAGAAATATTTCATCGTGGGAATGAGGAAAAAAAATTAGCCGAAAATAACATCGAACAATGGTGCAAAGTAGTCTCCTATTCGTGGACGATAAGAGGATCCATCATCACCCACACCTCCCCATCACGCTCACCTACTATACTGACATGGACCTACTACTACTACCATACTACTACTACAACTACTACTACTACTACTGACATAGACATACTACTACTACTACTACTACTACTACTGACATAGACATACTACTACTACTACCAATACTACTACAACTACTACTACTACTGACATAGACATACTACTACTACTACTACTACTGACATAGACATACCACTACTACTACTAGATGTAACATTCTACTACTACTATGCTACTACTACAACTACTACTACTATTATATGTCACGCACACCAACTACTGCTAATAGTATTACTACTACTGATACTACTGGCATTGACATCTACTCAACATGGAGTCTGGAACAATGATGGGTTCCTCTTGTGAAGCCATTTGTATGTACCAATTCCCCTAAACGCTGCCAATACGCCAGTACACGGTAGATGTAAGTTAGAAACACTTTCAGTAAGTTCTATGGTTGTCTGGAAGACGTCAATTTAATTCGTCTACATACGACAATGTGCGTTATACATACGTTACAAATAGGTTCATAGCATGTTATTCAATGGTTAGATGCACGTTTTATCTTAGGTTCAAAACATGCTACACATAGGTTAAACGCACGTTACTCTTACGTTCATAGCACGGTAGCCATTGGTTCAAGGCCAGTTATACATAGTTTCAATGCACGTTACTCATACTTTCCAAGCACGTTAAACATAGGCTAAGCTGACTTCACTCATTTGTTCAAAGCACGTTACTCAACGGTTATAAATTGGTTTCAAGTATGGTGTGCCATTAACTTGACGTGCTTCGACTTATGAGTAACCCAAAAGTAACGTGTGTTCGCTTGTTTAAACGATCGCGTAACGTGCTTGAACAGATGCCAAAGCATGCGAAACGTGTGAGCCTTACGTCGAGTACGTCTTAAAATTTTCAGCATGCTTGAAATTTCACGACGTATCGAACGGACTAGGTAATATGCCAGCGTACTTCAATGATTTCGAGCATAATCTTAACGTATACTCAACTTTCCGATAGCGTATTTGACGTGTGCCTAGCGTTGTAAACCCATTTTTCATAGAATGGCATACGCTGGCAAAATCGTCAAGGTGTGACTGCAATGTTGACAATTCAAAATCTCGGGCAGTTTTGATTTCAATCGGCGTCCGGCAAGTTCTCAACAGGCTACGCCACGAGTTCGCCGGCGATACGTATAGCGCGCAAAGGGTAAGTTGAACTCTCGTTTGTCATAGGTTTTGAACGCCGATCACAAGGTAAGCATTCGTTGATAAAAGTTATGTATAACACAACGAAACGTTCTGTGCCCGTTACTAATATGTTATGCAAACGACCAACACGTTTTGAATACGCCAAAAACTCAAAAAAAACATCAAAATTTCAGCGTACGTCAACGTTTTAGATCAATTTTTATACGTTGCCATTGCTGGCTTAAACGTCAAGGTGTGACAGGGCCCTAACAAAGGAAAAGATGGTCCAGAACCTACAGCGTCCACAGTTACCTGACTGTCCTCGGCAGCTACAGATCAAGGATAAAGGGGAACACCTCAAGTTGGAGGACCTTGTGACAAAAAGGACCAGTTCCTTCTTTGATGTTTTGATAGAAGGTGGAATAGCAACCTCTCAAACATTCTTGAAGAAACCTCCTGGTCAGTGGACAGATGATCCATTGTACAGACCTACGGGCTCGGTCCTTTCAGCTCAAAGTAGTAAATGACACTACGGAACGGGGCATCAGCCCAATTCAAAAATATAATGAAACATTAACCAAGGATGAGGACAATTCCTGCTTAGACTGGTATCAAACCACCATAAGATGATCCCGACTCCAACTAAGGCAGCAGTACAATCATAAATTGTTACGTTACAAACATTTGTATCATATCATATGTGGGACCCTGATTTCGGAATAAAATGGGGTGACCCTAAATATTGTTTTCTTGAAGAAAAATTTTGTGTGCTCTTTAGTTATATATGAAGGCATAAAAATAGCCTTGTGGAGAGAGGAAATGTGTTCATTATTTTTTCTGGACCACCCTAGTAATCACGTATCGATCACTCTGCAGAGCACAGTTTTCATTGGAAATTTTTGTAACTTCGCATATCAGAGTCCTATAGAGGTCCCTTTCAGCGCATAAAATTTTCAAGGTCAAGGTCAAAGGTCAAGGTCACTTTGTCGCAAATCAGGGGAGTCGACGAAACCCTTATTTTTTGAGTAATTTTGATCGGATCGTCTTCAAACTTCATGGAATAGAGTTCATGGTCTGGCGCTCAGCTGATTAATTTTGGTGGGCGATCGGCCTTGACCTTCATGGTTAGCGCTGGAGGTCGAAAGTTTTTGACCCCAAGGTCAAATTTTGAAATCTTAGATACCATATCGAGTAATACCTCATATGAAAGCGCTTGATAAGTGCTTTCCAGATCTGTCAAAAGTTTGACGCTATGACGTCATTTGATGACGTCATGACGAAAAACGGATTTTTCATGAAAATTTTATTTCCTCAGTTCTCATCAAAATCTCTTGATATTTCATGTACAACGGTCCTGGAAGAGATACCATTAACCGTACGAAAATATAAAGGTCAAGGTCAAAGGTCAAGGTCACAAAAAGGTCAAGCATCAAGGTCGACGAAACCCTTATTTTTTGAGTAACTTTAATCGAATAAATAAGTCACTCATGTTCACATTTTGGCAAGATACTGGTCACCCTGGGGTGACATTGGTTTTTTTTTATTGTTTTTTTTTAGTCTAAAGCAGGGTTTAAATGAAGAAACTGTTACTGATAACATGATTGGTAAGGCCAGGCAGAAAAACATAATTCCAGAAAGCGAAAAGTTTTTAAAAACACTTCATACAAACACGAGGAGTTTAAATAATAAGATGGAATACCTTGAAGCTAATGTAGATAGTGATGAAGTTACAGTAAGCAATATATGGTTTATTGAGAAGATAAATTGGAAGACAGGCTGAGAAGGCTACAATATTGTTGCGGTTATGGAATTGGACCCCGTGGTGAAGCATTCAACACATAAAGGGTGACAATATTGTTGGCATTGGATATCTTCTTGTGACAATACTAATTCTCAGCTTTCACTCCATGAGAAAGTAATAGGTACTGCACAGTCGTGCCCTCATGATAACTCGAAGATCTAGAAAAGATAACTCAAGGAATCTAGACAATATAAAAAGTTTACTTATCTCTTAAAAATGAGCAGTTGGCAGTAGCTAGTTATCTCACACAGGCATGGCAATATAGAAAGTCTTTACTCTTTTCTTAATCTATTGTTTGGTTGCCCTCTCCTGCTCCTCCTTTGTATGCAGCACAAGGCTGTGGGTAGCCTCATTGGCTGAGGACACGGCTGTGCCACTGATGCAATGCCCCTGTTTCCAGTAAGCTGGTACTCGTTTGGCCGACCTCGAAGGATGACAGGCTGAATCAACCCCGCCTGGTGTTAATTCAGTGGCCGACAGGGGCTCAAACCAGGACCTGAATAACCCATGCCAGCCACCCAAATCACTAAGCTACACCAGGTTGTTTGATTGACCTGATTGTGCTGTATACTTACTTTGTGTTGTTTTGATTAACATGTCAGAAAAGTATCTGGCCGTTCAGCTCTTGTTTAATACATAGCTTGGAACAAATAGAGCTTTTTCTTTATGCTTCTATTATTTTATTTACAGAAATTGTGGCCTCACCTGACTTCCATCAAAGTCACCTCCTTCTAAAAAAGAAGGAATGAAAGTGCAGAGAAGAAGCTGGCAATATATCAAACGTTCACATTCTTTTCAAATCTCCATACATATAAAATACATTTGGAGGAGAGATTAAACAAGAAGAAGGAGATCTGTGCTCTAAGACAATGTCACACAGTTGGTTCAAAACTTAGAATGGATGATGAATGCAAGACATCCAACCACCTTGGGTGAAGAGCACAGCTACCACAGAGACAGCCACCAAAGATTTACAAAAAACAGAGACAGGTTGAAACAGTCTTCCGACTCTGAAGCTCGTAGATCATTTGGTCCTCCAAAAATGAGCGGAAAATCCTCTAGTGATAAAGTTCTGGTCAGCAAAGATTGCATATTTTGCAACAAGGAAGGCCGTAAATGGAAAAAAGAAAGATGGTGTTGTAGTTTCTGAGGATACAACAGCGTTTGACATGTGCGGTGGAAAGAAAATCTTGGAGCATGCCGAGTTAACAAACGATCAAAAACTTCTGACAAGAATAAGAGGAGTCTGTTTATTTTCAGTTGACGCTTAGTACCAGCCCAGTTGCAGGAAATGATATACCAGACAGTCAGGACTGCGAAGAAGTGAGGATGAGGAACAGAGGATGATGCAGTTTGAATTACAACAATCTCATAACCATGCATTTGAAAAAGTACACGGTCTAGTCCAAGAAAAAAAAATCATCGCTCAGCAGGAAATAATGATACTCGGTCCATCCATCCCAATTCCTCGCCCGGTGATCTATGCAGGTATTACACTGGGTTACTAGAAAGGACAGATTTTTCTAATCCATACTGACTAACTTTGCTAATTTTTGCTGACACTCTGTCATATGTTCTGGAGTAAAGAACTGCTTACACTGATCAATAAATATGGACGTTATGAAAGTATTACATGTATGTATATTTGATGCATTCGTACATTATTGGACATTTGCATTGCAATTCAGACCGAGTTGAATGTAATCCTCAGACTTAGACCACAGATTTCTCATTTTTAATTACTCTAACAATTTTTTAACGTACAGTATTATTTGCACATGGTAGAGATGAGGAACTATTTCTAACTGTTCTGAGGAACACAACAAAATATTGTCTCTCGAATTAGAAAAAAAATGACCGTTACCCAAATAGCTGTTTTCCCCAACCCTAAAAATGGCAGATTTTGACGACCTTGATGCGGTTTTGTTTTTAGCCTAGAAAACAAGGTTCGTGACATGTTTTTTCTCTCTCTCTGAGAACATGTCTAGACCTTTCATTTAGAACCTAATATAAAAAAAAAAATCATGATGCAGTGGATCCTGAGAGGGGTGCATGGGGGGTTCCCTGATTCCCATACTAATACATCAATCCACCCAACCATCCATCCTGCTTTCGGCTTTCCATCCATCCCAATTCCTCACCCTTTCACTCCGGAACCTCTGTTCCCCGTGCTTCCCTAAAAGCCTTCACCCTTTACCTCTCGAACCCTGTAAACTCCCTCCTCATTTAATCAATTGCAATACCTCCCATCCCTAATCCCTTCCAATCCTTGTTCCCATCCTATTTTCCCTCTGCACCTTTCCATGCCACAACCACACCAACATCACAATTACCCTGACACACATTCAAAGCCGATATTAGCGCACTATCTCTCGAACCCTGTGAATCCTCCCTTCCCCCTCTTCATGTAACCCATCTCAATACCTCCCTTCCTCAATCCCCTCAAATCCTTTTTCCCCATCCTATTATCCCTTATCGCTGCCCACACCACAACCACACCAATACTACAATCACAGCGACACCACAATCAAAGCTTACACTGGCGTCGCAATTCCAATGGCATAACCTGTGCTTGCAATGCAAAGGCTGCTCTCTGCTGGGTGCATGATGAATTACCCCATTGGGCTAGCGTGTACTAATGGGGAGGTGGCACAAGAGAATCAATGCTCATTGCAAAGACCAATGTCATGCCTCGCTCGAGGCTCAACAAATGCTCAAGTGAGCAAATGAACCACAAGCCACTGTTGTCTGTCTGCCAAGCCATTCCTGTCTTCCAAGTCGTTTTTGGTTGCTGAACTACAGGCTGTCGGACGAACCAGCCGATTCATCTGGGTGAGTTGCACTGACACCAGGCTGACAAAAGGGTTCCAAGGGCGAATGCAGCACACAGTCTTCGGGAGCAGTGGCTCCAGCAACACATGCATACAACATTCTGACACTGCACCGACATACACACTGCATTTTCCCCAATTCTCATCCCATCCCTCTACTTTGGGATTAACACATGCCCACCTGCTTGTGTGGGGTAAGTGAGAGGCCACAACCATGCCTCTATTTTCCTTCTTTCTTTCTCTCCCTCTTCCTCTCTACTTTCAGGTGTGAGTGTGATGTGTCTGTCCATCCCTAGGTAATTAAGATTCTTTAAGGGGGAAATTCTGTGCTAAAGATAAAACTGTTCTTGTGTGTCTGTGCCTTTTAAACACTTGACTTGTAAATATGTGCTTGTGAAATATTGTGGTCTGGCATAGCATGTACATAATAGACAGGAAGTTGTGCCCCACTGATTCACTATGCTAGATAGCCAATGCCCACCAACGGTTCCCTCGGCCGTACATAATAAGTAAATACAGATGGGATGTTGAGAGCGCAGTTCCCCAGCTGAGGTAATTAGGTCACCAGATAAGGTAACATGACGCTGGGCGCAGGGACCCCGTTAGACCCAGTTGCCCTAACCGGCGTCTGTGGTTGCTGAGCATCTCGGACCCGCTTCCCTGACTTCCGAACCTGAAGCCGACAGATCACAGATAACTCCATGACCCGACGGATTGCTCAGCAACTGTGAACACCTGTCGAGGCAACGAGGTCTAACAGGGTCCCCATGCCCAGCTTTGCGTTATCTTATCTGGTGACCTAATTACCTCAGCTGGGGAACCACGCTCTAACCGTCTCACCTGTATTTACTTATTATTTATGGCCGAGCAAACCATAGGTGGGCATTGGCTATCTAGCATAGCAAATCAGTGGGGCACAACTTCCTGTCTATTTATTATGTATACGCCATGCCAAACCATTGAAGGAAAAGACAATCGAGCAGGTTTAAAACGTTTACCAAAGCAAGGCTCACACTGTAGTTACAATCACAATATTCAAAGCACGTATTTACAAGTACAATATTTCACAAGCACATATTCATAAGTCAAGTATTTAAAAGGCACAGATGCACAAGAACAGTCTTACCTCGGGCACAGAAGTTCCCCCGAAACAATCTTAATTACCTAGGGATGAACAGGCATGCCACACTCGCACTGGGAAAGTTGAGAGAAAGAGGTAGGGAAACTAAGAAGGAAGATCGAGGCATGGTTGCGGCCTCTTGCTTACCCCACACAAGCAGGTAGGCTTGTGTTAATCCTAAAGTGGAGGGAAGGGAGGGAGGTGAAATGTGGTGCATATGTCGGAGTGGTGTCGTAATGTCATGTGCATGTGTTGCTGGAGCCGCTGCACCTGAAGACCACGTGCTGCGTTCGCCCTCAGAACCATTTGGTCAGCCTGGTGTCAGTGCAACTCGCCCAGATGGATCTGCAGGTTCGCCCGACAGCCTGTAGTTCAGCAAACAGGAATGACTGGGCAGCCAGACAGCAGCGGTTTGTGATGTGTTCGCTCGCTCGGGCTTTTATTGAGTCTGTAGTGAGGTTTCGAAGAATACTCAATTCCTCCTGCACATTTGAACCATTTATTTAATACATATGCATGTGGAGAACCAAAGGAGATTCAACAGCACAAGCAAGCAATACACGCTATTCTCTGATTCTAATCATACATGGTTTTGAGTTCCTTACATAATAAGCAAAGGTGGGGAGGGTGAGATCATGGAACAATGTCTGGTCATTTTCGAGACAGGATAATGCTGAGGCTGAAGTTTTGGGGTGCGGGAAAAAGATCACTCTTGGCCTTTGGCAAAGCAGCCACTCATAGGTCAGCTTGAATTCAAAGGGCTTTTTTTTTTTCTTGTTTTATTGGATACATTGTCGAGGCTCGTATGAGAGCTAACACACAACAAGGAGGGAGAGGGAAGGACAAAACAGTGGGGAACAGAGACATTAGGAGATCTGTGGAAAGGAGAGGGATGGAGCAGGGAACACAGGGTAAACAAGATGGACACCACAGGAACTTTTAGGACCTTCCACGACAGGGGACTTTCGGGAAGGAAAGCAGGGAATTTGAAAAACACATTTGGTGTGGACTGTGTCCAATGGGGATCGGCGGAGTGTTCATCACACTCCATATATATATATACATATATATATAATATAATATATATATATATATACATTACATATATATATATATATACATACATTACATGATATATATATATACATAACATACACACATATATATATATATACATATATATGCATACATATATGTATATATATATATACATACATACATACATGTACATATACACACACACACAACACACACACACAATGTCGCGGGTCTGGCAGTTAACGTTATCCCCCCGACCCCATTGTGGTGTACAGGAGGTTAACACCGGCCAGCCCAGATAGCTGAGCGATTTTCCTGAGGAGGCGGACACGTTTATCCTCAGAGATTTTAAGACGCGCGGGAGCAGTGGGGCGCGGCACTGGCGGAGAGATGGAGGCACAGATGGATGCACAAGGGGGTTTATATTCAAACTCCATGACAAATACACAGTCACAGAAACTTAAAATAAATGCGGGAATTTAGTGACAATAGAAATATTTACAAGGGTAATTCAAAATGTAATAATAATAACGTTAAGTAAATTAAAGTCTAAAGTCGAGGTGTCTCTATACACAGACTCCAATACAGTCAAGGGGAAACAAAAGAAAAGCAAATCCTCCCTTTATTCTGGCACTTAGCTTGGTTCAGAGATGGTCCTTATGGAACTTTGGAATCGAGGCGCTCTGTCCTGCATGGGTAGACGCGCCCAAAATGGTGCCGAGCCGCTCTCTTGGCAGGAAACATACGTGACATAAATCGTGAGGCGATATTCAATGCCAAGGCTCAGAGACCGCCGTGCAGCTTCTTCGTCGATCACGCTTACCGACACGCTACTTTGCAGAATGGTGCCGTCTCTTCGATGATATACACGAAGCTTCGAGGTCCGTCCCTCACGACCAGCCAAGAGTCAATGGCCAGCGTCTTGCTCCACCACGCGAGCCAATTCGCCTCAACATGAATATGAGAATCGTGCAGTCTTCTTCATGCGTCGAAGGAAAGTCATTTTGTCGTGCCGAGAGGAGAGCAAAGCGAGATCCTCGGTCCCAGCCACGTTCCTTTCTCAACCGCGTGTGTCCCTCACACCGAACTCTTGCGTTCGCTCCCGATCTCTCTTCGACGTCACACCGAACAACCGTCCACCTCCGGGGTGTGGCTTGCTGGCACAAAACCCAGGAAGGTGGGGCCTCTGCCTGCTCAGCACACCTGGCTTGCTTGGGGTTATGGTTGTTGATATAAAAATGCAACTCCTTCATGGTTGGCTTGTAAATGCAAAAACGTAGGAATAGGTCACAGGGAGCAAATACTGGGGGAACTTGGTCTTAATCCCTATCTAATTAACACTGCACCACCACCACCCCCCATGTGGTGACGAGTAACACTTAAGCTCACAGTTTCCCGACTTAATTACATCGAGATGTCTCCTACACATGCACGGACCAAGCATCTCTATTCAATCCTAACTTTCCTCTGAAATTACTCCATCTACCCCTACAATCGTAACAATACATTCAAAATAGATACATGTTTGAGCACATAGATGTAATAGTCATGTTGTATTCAAATACATTTCCCATTAAAGGGTTCTAACAATACATTGTGCTATACGCTAAAAACTTTACTTTTCAAGTTAATTATAAATCGAGCTTAATTGGAAACATTTGCCTTTTATCATCACACTTAAACTCATTATGCTAATTTCAGAGAAATTTGCATCGACAGAGGCATGGCATAGATCTTGGCAATGAGCGCCGACTTACTTGTGCTGCCTCCCCATTGGTGCCCACCGGCCCAGCGGGGCAGTTCATCACGCCCCAAGCGGAGAGCAGCCTTCGTGTTTCAAGCACAGGTTATGCCATTGGAATGGTAATGCTTGTGTAAACTTTGATTGTGGTATCGCTGTAGATGTGGGCAGATGTTTGGCATTGTGGGCAAGATGCAAGAGGGGAATAGGATGGGACAAAAAAGGATTTGAAGGGATTGAGGAAGGGAGGTATTGAAATGTATTAAATGAAGAAGGGGGGGGGGGGAAAGTTCACATGATTTGAGAGGTAGTGCTAATGTCGGCTTTAAATGTGTGTCAGGGTAATTGTAATGTTGGTGTGGTTGTGGCATGGAAAGGTGCAGAGGGAAATAGGATGGGAAAAAGGATTCACAGGGATTAGGGACAGGAAGTACTGGAATGGTTTAAACGAGGAGGGGGTTTACAGGGTTTGAGAGGTAAAGGGTGAAGGCTCTAAATGGAATCACCTCGAACAGAGGTTCGGGAGTGAAAGGGTGAAGAATTGGGATGGATGGAAAGCTGAAGGTGGGATGGATGGAAAGCTGAAGGTGGGATGGATGGAAAGCTGAAGGTGGGATGGATGGATGGGTGGATTGATACATTGAAAGTGGGAAATCTTCAGAAGGTGGGAAATCACAATGGGGATGGAACATGCTAACATGAATTGTTGAAAATATGCTAACATTTTCCCTCATTCCTGATATGAGGGGAAGGTACCTGATGAAGCACATTTACTCATGAAATATCTCACTAGGGAATTCCTTTATGTGTTGAATGCTCAGTGGACTTGTTTAACATATGTATTGGAGTTCTGTGAAGCAGTTTCTGATTGTATGGATGAGGAAAGTGCAGTGGATGTCGTGTTTCGAGACTTTCAGAAGGCATTTGACATGGTGCCATGTAAAGGCTGTTAGCCAATGTGAGGGCTTGTGCAGTGGCTGGTGGAGCAACTAACTGGATTGGAAACTGGCTTAGTCATAGGAAGCAAAGAATGGGAGGATGTCCGTCTGAGAGGTTGTAAGTAATGGGGTACCTCAGGGATCAGTACTATGATCACTATTATATAAGTTACTTCAATGATTTGAATAGTGAGGTGAAGGGTCTGCTTTCCATATTTGCAGATCAGATAACACAAAGCTTGGAAGTAAGGGAGAAAACAGAGAGGGTGGTGATCTGATTCAGGAAAGTCTAGATACTTAATAAATTGGGCAAAAGATTGGCAGATGTTGTTTAACATAAATAAATTAAAAGTGTTGGAGATGGGTAAGAATAATTAAAATAGGGATTAGGTCATGCAAGGGGCAATCTTGGAGTGTGGCACACAAGAGAACGATCTGGGGGTGGTGGTGGGGCACGTGGGTATGCAGACAGAACAGTGCTAGACAGGTATAGGTAAAGCTAACAGGGTTTAAGGTTGTATTTATAGAGGGATAAATTGTAAATCAAGAGGTAGTGTTAACACTGTAGAGGAATTTAGTGAGATTTCATTTAAAGAATATTGCGTACAGTTTTGTACGCCACATCTGAGGAAGGACATTGCATCATAGCTG
The DNA here is from genome assembly GCA_035128595.1 of Eptatretus atami. Taxonomy (NCBI): domain Eukaryota; kingdom Metazoa; phylum Chordata; class Myxini; order Myxiniformes; family Myxinidae; genus Eptatretus; species Eptatretus atami. The sequence continues at coordinate 90,436,059 of CM068962.1, read as the reverse complement.
CCAAAGAGAGAGCTCATCATCAAGCTACTGGATTGATTCTGGGCCTAGGTAGACAAAGCTGTGTTGAGCGGCAGAAGGAGATAGGACTCTATACATAAGAAAAGCGATTATGAGGCGATATGATCGAGATGTCAGAGATAATGAAAGGTATAAACAAAATAAATGCAGAAGAGTTTTTCAGCAGAATGGACACTGACAAGACTAGGAACCACAGCCTGAGAATAAAGAAGAGGACAGTTAGGACAATGTTTCAGGGGTCTCTCACTCAGAGTGTAGTTATAGCTATATGGAGAGTTATAGAGTATAGAGAGAGTGTAGTCTCTCACTCAGACAACCCCATGCTAGCATAGCGAAAAGCAGGGTAAGCAATAGGTTCACTTCGGTCTGTCCATCCATCTACAAACGTCGGTTAATGATCGAGGAACAACTTAATTTCAATTGAATGGTACACAGTATTTTGAACACGAATCAGAAAATGAATGAGAGTACTTGAGAATGAGTTTAGTGTAATGAAAAAAAAATGAAAAAAATCAACAAATGAATGAGTTTAGCAGTACTTTCGCTTTGAATTAGCACATGTGCAGAACGTAGTGAGATGCTCTTTTTAGTCTGTCTGCTGATGCCGTGGAAACTCAGGCCTTTAAGATTACTCGAATCTCCCATGATGAAGCTGAGTCTATGGGCCTATCACTTCGCCATCGCAGACAGATCGGTGGTCTCTCTGTCTTCTTTGGTCTTGCACCCACTGCTCTTTCCCTGCTTTGCCCTCGCACGTTCCACCCCACAACCAATGTTTCTCCATTTCCCTCTGACTTGGCCTTCAACTCTGTTATTGGTGTTTCTGCCCTATCTCTCCTGTTCCTTTTGTCCTGATCCATTCAGTGTACTAGTACGAGTTCTTCCACGATCCTCGAGTATATATATATAAAAAACAAACAAGCAGGAAACTTACTGTTTTTTAACTACGTCATAAAGGATACAAACAACAGGAATGAAGAATGAGTGTAAGGGGTTAAATAAGGTGGTGCAAAAGACTGCATCAACGATGGTAAACTTCTGGAATTAAAAAAAAATTTATACGACCTTTAAGAACATTATTTTATTACCCTCACCAAAGGAGAGGGTATTGCATTTGGGTCCGTTTGTTTGTCTGTTTGTTTGTTTGTCCGCACAGAACTTTAGCGTTTTTCTCCGCAACCGCTAGT
>CM068962.1:90407157-90423995 GCA_035128595.1 Eptatretus atami | reverse complement strand
CCCACCCCTCCCACACTCCTCCCAAGGTTTCTTACAAGGGCACACGTGGTCCAACCAGAAACTCCCTTCTGGTGAAACTCCCAAAATCCAGGATCCCACCTGTGGAACTATTTTTCCCACCTGTGGAACCAACTTCTACATTCTTTCAATCTCAGTCTTCCCTCCAGGTCTTAAAGACAGCTGTTCACCACCATCTCAGATCATCCCCATTTTAAAACCATGATCTTTTCTACCACCAGTAACCCACCTAAAGCCAACCTCTTTCCAAATTTCCAGTCTCTTCTTCCTGAGAATTTGCTTCTGTACCCATCTTCTCCACCACGTGAGTCCTCCCCTACCCTCATTTTTCCCCACCACCCTTATTTGTCTGCGTCTCCTTATGTCCCGCAACCCTGCTGTTGGTGTGTCCCCCCTCTCTTTCTGCTGTTCCTTTTGTTCTGGTATGTCCTGGTCCGTTCTGTGTTCTAGCTCATACACAAGCCTCGACTTTATATACAAAAAAGACAACAACAAGCCGGTAGGCGACATGGCTGCTGGCTCTAGATGGAAAGCTGGCCGACGCGACTAGCCAATATTCATGTACATGCTATCAATCAATTTAGCACAATAAATATGATTATCACAGCCTCTTAGTTTGCGCCCAGAAACCCCTTTGAAATTTCAGGCATGTTTCCAAAGAGACTCTAACAAATGGAAGCCCTGGTAATTCCATTTATCTATTCGCAAAGATTTTATTTTTTTATATGATGCTGCAAGACATTCTCCTTGGGACAAAAAAACAGGTCCCTCGGAGGTCCAGTTTCGGAGGTATTGATTTTTTTGTGCAGTCCACAATAAGTGTACGATGTACGATAAATTATTTTAGCTGTTGCTAAGCAACGGAGGTGTGCATAGCAACCATTCATTTTTGTGTACATGCCAGCCACATTGTACACATTTCACCCAAGTTTCATCAAAATCAGACTCTTTCTCTTAGAGATAGTCGCAATTAACCGTTTCTGAAATGTTCGACATGTACTCGCCCAAAACCTAATCTCCTCCTACAAATATATTTTGTTAGGGCTGCAAATTGGCATGAAGGGAGCTAGATAGATTGCACACAGAAGTCTAAGCTTCGATTTTTCGATTTATTAATTTTTTTGAATTTTTTCGATTTTTGACCATTTTAAAGGGCCGTTGCTATGCCGTTGCTAAGGCCCGGGGTCCCATATTCGAAAGCACAACGATCCAGAAATATTAGTCCTACCTACCAAATTTCATTGGAATCGGTTGAGTGGTTTAGCCCCAAGGCTTGACCAAGTTCGGACAGACAGATGGAAATGTCCAGAATAAGGGTGCTCTAAGAGCAGCCAATAATGGTTCTCATGGCAACCAAGCCAGTGAAATGCATCAACAACAAATGATTCACATTCATCCCAAATAAGATGACCAGGGTTGAGCAATAGAGATTGTAGTGACAAAGGAATTCACTCCTTGTTATTGAAACAATTTGGAATTTGGCCACAGCTCCATGAGCATCTCACCATTACAAGGTATGGTTGTTAAGAGTGGACCCAATCAGCAACGATGAATGCTTTTCATGGAGTCCATCATTTGTTTGACTTTATAGATGAATCAAGGAAGAATAAATGAGAGGTGTTCGAAAAGTTACGAGATATCATAGTCCTAGAATTGCCCAGCAAAGTGCTTACCTTGTGTGGCTTTTCTTGGTTGCTTTGTGTAGTTTTCTTTAGCATGTTAATTATGGAGCATGAGAGGTCATTATGGAAAACCAAGCCATCTGGGGAAATTGATTAGGTGAGAGCCGATTAATTGTTCCTTCCAATTACAGGTGAGAGAAGTGATTGGGTCTTGTTATTTATATGTTAGCTGCTATTGGCATTGCATGTGGTACATGCTTGGTTGGGAGCCTCGGTGGTGTGCGTTTCTGTCTTCGCTGTCGTTGATGATTCACAAACAAGTGATGAAACTGGAAGCTGAGGGTGTGTAGCATTGGGATTCTCATGTATGTACTACTTGTGAATGTCTGCAGCTGTAAAGAACTATATATATATATATACATACATATACATATATACATACATATATCGCAATTAGAAGCATAATATTAGAAATCACACAACAAAATAATAACTATTTGTGTCTTGTTCTTGCCTTTCCAAATGTGCAATTTCTCATTTTGCAAATGCAGAGGGAGATTCTATATGATACACTTCTATCCTAGTAAAGTTACACAGAAGTTCATGAAGCAATAATTACATGGCAAAGATCATCTGATAATGACGTAAAAAGAAAGCACGTTAGACCGCCATTCGTTTATAATTATTCCTGCTCTTGCTTCTCCTACATCCATGTCCATTGAGATCTGACCTTGGCATAGCTCCTTGTGCCTTTTCCCACAGCATTTGTAAACAAGCAATTTCTCCTAAACTCCTTCCTTCCAAGCCCACCCCCCCCCCCCACACCCCACGTTCCCCTTCCCTGCTCCTCTCCTCCACTACCTCTCCACCATCAGGTTTCTGCTCTTTTTTTTGTAACCAGCTCCATATCGACTTGTTATTTCTTTTCTGACCTTACGAGCCTCAACATTGTATAAAAATTAAAATAAAATTAAAAAAAAAAACCCAGTACTGCATCCACTGCCCCTCCCTCTCCCACAGTCAATCACATCAGATTAAAAGGGACGCATGAAGGAATAAGTTTACCACATTTACACTGCACTATGCTCAAAATGAAATGCTACGGAAATCTTATGCAAGCAACTCTGATGCTGCCATTGTACCCATGAAAACTCCTCCATAAACCTGAATTGCTGGGTGTAGAACATTCATGCCATTAGGAGCTAAGAGAGTTGTAAGAGAGTATATGTTTGGTTAAGGGTGAAGAGGTGACCATCTGGCTTTTGTGGTGCCAGGTGCTTACACACTATTACCCATCAAGGAGATGTACAGAATAGCTTTTATGTTTTCCTGCACAACTCGATAACCTCTACTTCGAGCATGGAGGGTGCACCTATCCATGATCAGGGGAAAGGACATTTTAGCAATATGTTGGAGTCAATGAACTCATCTGAATTATTAATTGGTGATGCATTAAACGAGGTTTAACTTCATTCCTTACTGTTGGATAAAAACTAAGCTATTTAATTATGTTTCACTTGAAACATTTCAGGTTAATCCATTTTTCCCCATACACCTCTTCCACTCCACCTTAAATAAATAATTATTGTACCAAATGTCAACCAAGGTGACGTGACACAGTGTAATAGTCAATGAGAATAGTTTCTACGAGCAGGGACCCACATAACAATGTAAATTGTGATGACAAGTTAACTCACCCCATTCCTCCCTCACAAACCGCAAGTCATGAACCCCCTCCCCTGCCAATCCCAATTCCTCAACCTCTGGGCTCCCAACCCCAAACTTCACCCTCCCCCACCCAACGCAAAGGTGTCAATCCCCTCCCCATTCCAAAAACCTCCACACCACAACTCAATACTCCCCTCCACCCCCACTCCCTACTCCCCCTCCCACTCCCCTCCACCCCCCACTCCCCCTCCCCCCTCCCCTCCCACCCCCCACCCCCCACTCCCCTCCACCCCCACTCCCTCCCACCCCCCATCCCCACCCACCCCCCACCCCCCACTCCCACTCCCCCTCCACCCCCACCCCCACTCCCCACTCTGTCCCCACCCACCCCAAGTCCTCATCCTCCCAAACCATAAAGCGTAGTCCCCTCCCCACTTCAAGCCTTCAAACCCCATCCCCAAAATAACTCCTCAACCCCCCCCCCCTCCAACTCTGCTCCATCTTTGCTCCCTCCCTGCCCCCCTCCCAACCCCAACTCTGTCCCCCTCCTCCTTCTCATAGAAGCAAACGGGTATTCCAACATAGATCATTGCACACTTTCTCATTAGCTCATCAAAACAGCAGAATATTTAACTATTTCCCTCCCTCTCATGCCATCACCGACTTCACAGAAACTGCGAACGAGACAGCTCCAAGATTTATGGCCATCAAGGTCGACTGTCCAACTCACATATCTCGTGATATGTGGAAACCCCATTGCAACTCTCAAGGACCATGAGCTGGCCAATTTTGCTTGACCCTAAAAAATGACCAAAACCAGCTTTCTTCCTGATGAATATGTCATATTTATATATACACCACATGTTTAAAAGTAAATAATGATGGATGTTTTCTTCACAATCTCACGAGATTCCCAGAAGTCTCAGGCAAAGACCTTCATAAACATGAGTTCTATGGTCCCTGGTGGAGTTTTTCAAGAGAAAATAGAAGGAAACAATAGCAAGGATCCACGTAACCTCCACAGTAAAACCCTACTTGGGAGAATGGCACAAAGTTATTGGGTGGTGTATAGACAACAGACCCTGCCTCGATAACTGAGGCTGTCTCATAAATGGCAAGTGACCCACATTTCACATGTTTGACCCGTTGTGTTTCTGAAAACCCGCAGACCCGTTTAAACGTGGTCAAAACCCGTATTGGATGGAAAGTACAATAAATTTTAACAACACAATGTTTCATTTCCATTCCACTCGCAAGGATTGACACACACTGACTGAAAGACCTGTGGTGACCTGTAGTCAATACGCAATGTATCACTCTCGTGTTCTAGTCTATTGCGTGTGACGTCATGAGCTTTCACTCACTGAAAGCCACGTCCACGTCCTCCAGGATTTCTCACGTGGTATCACGTCACCTCAGATCACGTCGACGGAGCACGAAGTCCAGCAGTGAATGCATTGAATCACACAGCTCAATGAAGCTGGTTAATTTTGGCACGTCCTAATTTTTTCTTCACTCAATAGGCCATATTCAGATGACGTCACGTCACGTGACTGTGGCAGCTCCGCCATATTGAGTGGCAAGAAAGTATTACCGCGTCCATAACAAACGATAGTCTCCACTTCAACTACACCGTTATTTCCAAGCAAGAGATTTTTTTTCTGCAATATGGGTAAGATGTTGTGCCCCGGATGTACTCAGCGATATACTAAAGGCTCTGGAGTGCAGTTTTACCGCTTTCCCCGCCGAAGTAGAGGACAAAACTTTGGATATCGGTTCTGAGAAGAGAAAAATGGCGACCTGGCGAACATGACTGGTTGTGAGGCCTTCATTTTGTCTCCGGTATGTAACTAATTTCTGATACGTTATTTCAGTAGTTGGTATTAAATAGCTGGTGTTACAAAAATTGTCTGATTTGTATCATTAAAATGCATTATATCCCTTGTTTTATTGACACAATGATAGGCTAATCCTCTAACAGCTGCTAACGCGCACAGTTCTGAGTTGTTGTTTCACTACAGAAAGTCACATCGATATGTATAATACATAAAAAAAAAACTAGCACTTGGAAATATCCACAGCAGCTGGCATTACACCGGATGTTTGTCATGGAAAAAATATCATGTATCTGTAGAAAACTGACGAACGAAGATTTTCTACAAACAGCATTTAGACAAGAGGTTCACTTGAAATTAACTTGGCAGCAGTCAGGTTAAAAAAAAGTGACGCGTTGCTGAACAAAACAAGCAACAACGATAATACAATAATAGTGAATGAAAAAAAAGCTTATTACTCACATAATACAATAATAGTGAAATGAAAGAAAACAGGCTTACCTTTACCTCACGATAACACAGTTCTTGTCAGCTTTCGTCGAGATTATGTCACTAACAAACCCGGTGACATAATATGATAAGCGTCCATACTCGTGAAGGCTTTCAGGCTGGCTTGAGTGTAAGGACTCTGCGTTTCAACAAGGTAAACGTAGATGTCAGGAAAACGATTTGAGGCCAAAATTTCCTTTCTGTTGTCCATTTATCCTTTGAAATAATATTAGGACTTTCACTAAGACCACACAGCTTCAGTTTTCTCGCACTACTCTTATAATATCATCCAATCCATGGAAATAGGCCAGAAGTTCGCGTGACACGTGCGTGGTAGCCATGATTTTTTTTTGCCACTCAATATGGCGGAGCCTTACCTTCCGCGGTGACGTCACTCGCTTAGTGCATCGGGTCAATATAATTCTTCAAACAGCAGAAAAAGATTTGTTTAATTCTTTGGAAATTTCACATTTTCTTGTGTATGTATGGAGGAGGGAACATAGCCTTGCTTGCTGAAAGTAAATAGGTACATCGGCTTCATTATAAGACTCGTTATTTCTTTAAATTATCAGATTTCGCAACAGATTTCGACACTTATTTAGTCCGGACGATATCCGAACCTCAAAACTGAAACAATATTTCGATTATATACTTTAATTAGCTCATGAGAGGAAATCGTGGAAAATCGTATCATATAATAATGCATGAAATCGCTCCAAGCTCCTAATTTGAAAACTGTAGTACTTACAAAAGTGATGTATACAGCGATTCGTAGCAATGATGAACAGGCCTTTGATAATGTGAGTGAAGTGGAAAAAAAATAAAAAACTTTATCGTGAAGAAATCGTTCCGGCCTGTTCCAAGTCGAGTGGTGGTTGAGCAGGCCAAAAAAACATGGCGGCTTCAGACTCCAGTGAGGTTACCCAGGATATGTCTGAAGACCCCAGACAGCGAGCTGGCCGAGGATCGCCTGATGAAGGATACAAGTAAATAAGGCCGTTAATGATCTTCAAAAGGGGTGTTTTAATTAACCCAAACAGGCAATTTGCAGTCTTGCACTTCCTTGAAGTTTTCTTAGTAGGCATGCAAAGTTTCAGGCTGCTAGGTTTTAAGGCTTTGGAGTTGTGGAGGAGACACACTGACACACAAGCTACAACACAAAACAGCAACCACACACACACACAACACACCCACACACACACGATACACTGACACACACACACAGACACACCACTGACACACCTGACACCACCAAACACGAACACACACAACCACACTGACACACACACTGACACACACTGACACACACACACACACACACATGACACACACACACTGACACACACTGACAAACCTTCGTATAGTAAGATGAGCTGGACAGAAAACATGGACAGAAGGGTGGAGATGTGTTGGATGATGCTTCAGAGATTCCCTAGGCCTGTTTTCACTGAAGGCTCCTCTTCTGTGATGAATGTGCCGTTTACCTGAGGTCAAAAGCATGGAACGTTTACCTTTAGGCAAAAGAATGTCCTCAATATTTCGAAGAACTTGGACATCACCAACCCCATGTTATGATGTGGACTGCAGCCTCATCTGAGCAATTAATTAGCCTACACCTCTTCACTGGGTTAGTGAATGGGGAAGTTTACCTGCTAATGCTACAGCAGTTTCTGATTCCATAACTTGTTTGACAGGGAATGTGTGAGGGGGTAGAGCATCACCTGTGGTCAAGGGATTCTCATCCTGCTTACAGGGGAATTCGCGCATTGCGTTCATCCAAGCCCATCCCTCGGTGTACTGCAGTTAGAGCAGAGAGTGGTAGGCTCTTGACAGAGGAGTCCGAATGAAGGCCCGCTGGGCCGGTTATTTGAGTGGTTGTACCAGGCTGATCCCCCAGCTGTCGAGTTGGACGTCAGGGGTGTTACAATCCCTGTTGCTGACCCTCCAATCAACTGTGGTCCACCTTCGTTTGTGGAAACACAGGCTGCGGTGAACCGGTTGAAATGGGGTACAGCTCCAGGGATCTGTGGCATCCATGCTGAACTTCTCAAGGCTGGTGGAAATACTGCACTCGTGTCATTGCATGCAGTTCTGTGCTCTGCCTGGAACACAGGCATCATCCCAACTGACTGGAAGAGGGGCCTTGTTGTCCGTCTCTGGAAAGGGAAGGGTGATCGCCAAGACTGCAACAACTACCGAGGGGTGACGCTGCTCTCAGTGCCGGGCAAGTTCTTTGCTCGGATAATTCTTGATAGGGTTCGCCACCATTTGCGTGAGCACCAGCGTCCAGAGCAGTCAGGCTTTACACCAAAGAGGTCAACGATTGACCGTATCCTTGCTCTTCGGTCCTCACCAAACGCAGACGAGAGTTTCGGCAGGGGCTGCTTGCAGCTTATGTTGATCTCTGTAAAGCGTTTGATTCAGGGAATCGGGATGCCCTCTGGAGGATTCTTGGTCTTCGTAGATTCTTGGTCTAACACCAAAACTGATCGATCTGATGTCTGAACTCTACTCTGGTACTGAGAGTGCGTGCAGATTTGGTTACATCTCTGACTTATTTCAGTTGTTACTGGAGTTCGTCAGGGGTTGTGTACTGGCCCCCACACTTTTCAGCACTTGCATGGACTGGATTATAGGAGGATGTCAGAGAGATCAAGCTGCGGTGCATCGTTTGGGAATGTCAAGATCTCTGACCTTGATTTCGCATGATGACAGTCATCTTTGGGAGACTTTAGATATCCTTTGGGGCCCTCGAGGTGCTGAATGAGAGATCGGAGTCACTGGGATTACGGTTTCCTGGATCAAAACAAAGATCCAGGCTTTCAATGACATCACTGGATGCTGCTGTCCTGTCTGTGTCGTTTGCGTGAGGATGTTGAGGTCGTGAGAGAGATTCACTTACCTCAGCAGTGATATTCAGTTCTGCTGGCTGTGAGTCAGAGGTCAATAGACTCTGGGTCGGGCCTGGGGAGTCATGGATTCACTGGATAATGGGGTGTGGCGCTGCCGGTACCTGTGTGGGGGACGAAAGTCCGAGTCTTCATGTCCTTGGTGCTTCCAGTCTTTCTCTATGGATGGAGCCTTGGACTCTGACAGGGATCTGAGACGGAGATTTAATTCTTGGTCCAGGTCCTTCGGAGAATCCTTGGCTATCGCTGTCGAACTTTGTGTCCAACGTGTTGTTGCAGAGAGACTCGATGAGATTTGTTACTGTATAGTCGTGAGCGTCAGCTGCGGCTGTATGGGCACGTGGCTTGTTTTCCTGACGCTGATCCTGCTCACCAGATTCTCTCAGTGAGGGAGTCTCGTGAGTGGAGGAGGCCAATGTGCCGACCACGGTGCCTCGTGGTTGCGCAGGTTGATCGGCATCTCAAGGAGATGGGGATGGGCCAGGATCTGGCTGGGGGATGGCCAGATGGAGCCCCTGGAAGTTACGGCGGAAAGCTGGGACGCACGACGTGCTGCTCTGGCACATGCTCCCATACCTGACCTAACCTGACCTGAATTGGTACCATAACAGTTTTGCAACAGGATAACTCCAGCACATTATTCACGTTCGGTCTGACATTATCTGGATGACAAATTCTCAGGTTGGTGGGTAGGCAGAGGTTCAACGATGGAGTCGGCACCTCAAAGTCCAGATCTCACAACATGTGATAACTCTTTATGTGGGATTGATAAACACAAAGTATCTGCAAGATGGTACAAACCAGTGGACGATTTGAAAGCTGCTGTTACAGCTGCAATGGCAAATATCACACATGACATGCTGAGGAAGATGTTTCAGTGGACATGGCGATGTTTTCAAATGTGTTTGGACAATGGCGGTGATCATATAGACAACCAAGATGAACAGTTATCTTTTGTATACCATTGATAGGCCAGATCTGCATCCAGACTTCAACCAAAATCAAATCAGCTTGTTCTTGTCACCTATCCAACGCATCCACCAAGTTTTGTCATCATCCGTCTACAACGTTTTGAAATTTGTGCTATATTTCCCTTTTGACCCTATCTCTTAATGGTGAAGAATCACTTCGAAAATCAAAAAAAAACATATCCATATCTTCACTATTTAAATCTAATCAATTCATCCTAGTCACAGACCCAACCTGTCCAAGTTTCGTCTGAATCCGTCAATACATTTTTTAGATCTAATCTGTCTTTTTTTCTTTGTATACTTAGTCGAGGCTTGTGGAAGAACTAATACAAGTACGGTACACTGAATGGATCAGGACACAACAGGACAAAAGGAACTGTTGAGAGAGAGAGAGGAAACAACAACAGCAGAGTTGATGGCCAAGGTAGAGGCAGACTTGGACAAGCAATGGTTGTGGGGAGTAATGGAGGGCAAGAGAGGATGTTTGGGGTGCACAAGATGAATACAGAGGGAAACTCTCAGGATGGAAAACTGGACATTTGGAAGGAGGAGGGATTGGGGTGGGGGGAGGCAGGTTAACGAGGGTAGGAAAGATTATGGTTTTAGATTGGAGACAATCTGAGATGGTGGTGAACAGCTGTCTTGAAGCCAAACCTTAAGGGAAGAATGAGATGGAGAAGACAATGTGGAATTTAGTTCCACAGAGACAGGAAATAGGGGAACAAATGAGTGGAGGTGAGCAGTGATCCTGGATTTAGGTAAGTTTCCAGAAGGGGGTTGATGGCGACCATGTGTGCCCTGCAGAAACCTGGGGGGGGGGGGGGTGGGATGGACAAAGCACAGAAAGAGCAGAGGGCGCAAGACAGAAATAATATGTGTAGAAGACAGAGACCACAGATCTGTTTGTGACGGCAAAGTGACAGACTCACTGATCTTGAAGGCCTTGGTTTTGACAGCATCTAGCTGAGCAAGATGTGAGGCAGGGGAGCCAGCCCAAAAGAGACAGTGGTACTCCATCAAGCTGCAGATGAAAGCCTTGTTGGTGGAGAAGAGTTCAGGTGTGCCAAGGAAGGACTTTATGTGATGGAGGCTGTGACATGTGGAGACCTGTCTTATATTGTGTGTAATAACAAACTAAACCATCTTACCCATATCTATAATAATGGACAGTTCCCTCTGCAATCCACTGCTGATTCGTTGGATTTTGTCAGATGGTAAAGTAGTAGAATGGAGTCTGATGCTCATGCAGAGGAGAGGTATCTCTTTTGTTGTAATTACAGTGTTGTTCTCAACCACAAATGAAAGTGCTTCAAAACTCTTCAAAAAGTATTTCTTTGTTGTTGCTTCATTTGGAGTCTGGCTGGTCATGTGGTGAATTGCACAGACAGTTTGTGCGTCAACACTGTGTGCCATTGGGGAGGCCTCAGCCCATGTCGGAGCAGTGAGCATCCAGGTTAGTCAGCTGATGCCTGATACTCGAAGCACCGCTGTATCAGTACTCTCGACACACGGCGCACCCAGAATCGGTGCACTTGGAGATCGACACGTACACACAGTGATCGGAGGTAGTAGCGGGAACGTTAGATGAAGCAAACATTATGTGTTACAGAGGCCAACTTTGAAATGTAGTTTAGCCAAGAAAGATCATGGCTGATAGACCCAGGAGTTGGAATGACTGAACTTCCTCAAGAGGATTGTTAAGAAAGTAGATTGGGGGGGGGGTGAGCGGTTGCCAGCCAGTCTTTTTGGGGAGAGATAGTGAGAGTGTGAGACTTGTCAGAATTGAAAGAGACATTCCAAGTGTTTGACCAGTTTTTGATTTTGTCAAGGTCTGAAGAGAGGGAAGAGATTGCAGCCTGCCTGTCTGAAGGATGAGGGATGTCACAGCAGAAGGTGGAGCCATCAGCAAATTGATAAAGAGGATTTTACAGTCAGAGAGATCATTGATGAAGAATGTAATTGGGCCCAGAACACTGCCTTGGGGCGGTCCAGCCTTGACAGGGAGAGGAGATGAAAGGATTTTGTTGGGTGTCACACATTGGCTATGAGAGTCGAGGAAGTTAGTAAGCCAAGTGTGGAGTTGGCCTTGGATGCCACAGGCAGAGAGTTTGGAGAGCAAGAAAGGATGTCAGACTCTATCATATCAAAGCAGATATGTCCAGAGAGATGGCCCTGATCTCATGTTACCATCGAGAGATGGGGCCAAAAACGACATATTCTGATATATTGTTTTGGCCCTATCTCTCAATGGTGTAGAACCACTTAAAAATTCCAGTATCCAGATCTGGATCTTCACCAAAATTAATCAACTCACGCTTGTCACACACCCAACCTGTCCACCGAATCAGTCCACATCTTTTTGTGATAGCCCGCTCACAGACAAACAAAGACAGACAAACAGACAGACAGAGACAAGAAAACATTACCTCCATCCACATTTGGTGGTGGAGATAAATATAACTAAATGTTATTTAATTGATCCCTCACTATGTGGCCACGCTGGAGAGGTGAAACATAATTTCAGATTTCCAGCTCGAGAGGAAATGTAGAGCCAAAATAAACGTGTCCACAGTCTTCCGAGCAAACATCACCTGAATGTGATTCAACCTGAAAAGATGATGTCCCATAAGTGACATCTCCATGCATCAATGCATTCGTCAAGTAAGGAGTGACCATTTGGTGAGGAAATTGAAGAGACTTGTGTGAATTCTGGACTTACCTGGGCTCAGTGCTACCATCGGAGGATCTGGTGTACACCTTGTAGCAATTAAGATGATCGTTAACTTCTATTGGCACACAATCTTGATTTTGTATATGCAGAATAACCTCTTGGTCATTCTTGCCAAGTGGCTTGCTTGAGCGCTTTCAATCACGCAAGTGACTTGGCAAGCAACAGCAACCTGGTTGATAAGGGAACACGCCCCTGGCGAGTGGACAAAGCCCACTAAACCAGGAGGAAAGCCAGGAAGACAAACGAAAAAGCAGGACTAAGAAAATAAAAAGAAACAGAAACGAAAAAAAAAAAAATTAAAACCCCCAAAAACCACAACAACAAATAGAAAGAACAAATCGCAATAACGCAACACGCAACAAACTCAAACTACAGTCTGAGGCGTTTCCTTGCTTGACGCCGTTGTGGAATTTTCTGATTTGTTCTATTAACCGACCTGGTGTAAATCCTGTTACTCAATTTGTAAGGAACAATTAATTCACTGCCACAACGAAAAGTACATTTGATCAGAGAACATTTATTTCATGGTACCACGGAGTCCAAAACACTGAGATGGTAAACATCTACAATGATTTGCACTAAGCTAAGTTTACATTTTCTGACATGGCTTTGAGCAAGGTATTATTATGTAACATTTAGGACATGGGGGACCAAAAAATGAAAGTCATTGTATGATTAATTTTGCATATCATTTGTTAGCCAACATCATGGGGATTCGGGATCTATTTGGGCAGAGCTTAACTCTTCCTCTTTCTATTGCTCTGACAGGGTCAAAGTTGGTTATCAATTATCTGTATCAGGAACCACTCATATCATTCTAAATAGGTCTGATGGCTTAATATGTATTATACACCAATTGGAAACCACATATATGGAGAATATTTGGTTTACCTGATATTTGACCTTGAGCAAAGAGTCAAGGTCATATGAAATTAACAAATTGATCAAATTGATCAGTGTTCATTCAGGTCATAAATATATATGCACATAAACTTAACCATAGAATACATGCTGTGATGAACCAAACTAACATCTTAGGATTAAAAGTGCAGATTTCTTAAAACGTTATGTACTTCCTAACGACCTTTGATGTTCTGTATACTGAACACAAACTGGCTTTTGGTATTGATTTTTATATTCATAGGGCCATCTTGGTAAACTTATTCTATGGTTATAAAATCAAGCTTATAGCTACCAGCAATGTTGTAGCAGCTTGGTAAATGCAATTTGTTATGTACTTCCTAACATTTTTGACCCAATCATGGAAGTGAACCTAAAAACTGGTATGTAGTAATGATCCATGTTGAAACTTGCCATTTTAAATCATCACTTTATGCAGAAGTAAATTGCTATTTAAGATGTTCTATCAGATGCATTTCAAATTTCTGGAATAAGATTTGTAAGCTTCACGATGACTGGGGGAATTTTGCAAAATCTGAGATTTTACACATTTGAAGGTGCCAAGATATGCAGAAGGTCATAAGAAATGTACTGTTTCGAGGAATTGTTATATCTTATGTATAATGATATATATCAACAAAAAAAATGCATTTTCAACCATTTTGGACAACATATACAATCATACATGTAACCCATTTCTAAAAATGAGCTATAAAAATGGAAAAAATAGCCTGTGTTTGGATAAAAAACATGCTTTGTAAGCAATATATCCATAGGACCCATAGCAAAGTATACATTTTCTGAAAGCACAGACACTTGGGATTATATACATTAAGATTGTTTATCTTATTAAAACTGGGTTCAATTTCTAAGCTTTCTCCTCATTTAGGACCACAGTGTACACAATACCATGCTACAAGCCACATTTATATGCTTTCGTGGGAGTGGAGAGGGCTGGAGATTCAATGGGAGAGAGAACGTTGGTGACTTTCAGCTGCCTTGGTGAGAATCAGACAAAATACTAAAAAGCAGACAACCAAAGGAGTATAGGATAAGACCGTGGTTATAGGTCTTTCAAAGATATGAATATAATGAATTGTGTATATAAAAGGCAGTGAGTACATGGGTCTGATAAGCATTAGGTAAAAGAACTCAAACTGCAGTACGTATCCACTGGGTGAAGAGAATGACATAATCATGGAAAAGTTGCAGTGCTGCATCAACCAGGCCACCTGTAGCACAGCAAGACATCCCCCCCCCCCCATCAACACCAGACAAAAGGGAAACAAATTGACAGCCAATTCGATATAGCATAAAAAATTAAATTTATAAAGCACCAGCAACAATTATAATTGAGAGTACATGAATATAATTTTTTTCTTCCACAACGCTCAGCATTTAAAAGGATAGAGCAGGGACAAGCACCTAGCTTGAAAATAATAGAGCAGGCAATGATGTGGCCTCATGGAGCAGGGACAAGCAACCCAGCTGACAATACCTGCTCAGCTTTGATGGCTCTCATGACCTCAAAGAGCAGGGACAAACAATCCTAGCTTGGCAATACCCATGCAGGATTTGATGGGCCACATGGCTTCAAAGAGCAGGGACAAGCAACCTAGCTGGCAATACCAGACAGGCATGATGGGCCTCCTAGAGCAGGGATAAGCAACTCCAGCTTGGCAACACCAGCAAAGGCATCGACGGGCTCATAGAGCAAGGACAAGCAACCCTAGCTTGGCAATACCAGCATGATTTGATGTGCTCATGGCCTCCAAACAGGAACAAGCAACCCTAGCTTGGCAATACAAGCGCAGGCATCGATGGGCTTCATAGAGCAGGGACAAGCACCCAGCTTGGCAATACTAGAGCAGGCAATGATGGGCCTCATGGAGCAGGGACAAGCAACCGAGCTTGGCAATACTGGCAGGCAATGATGGGCCTCATGGAGCAGGGACAAGCAACCCTAGCTTGGCAATACTGGGGCAGGCAATGATGGGCCTCATGGAGCAGGGACAAGCAACCTAGCTTGGCAATACTAGAGCAGGCATGATGGGCCTCATGGAGCAGGGACAAGCAACCCTAGCTTGGCAATACTGGGCAGGCAATGATGGGCCTCATGGAGCAGGGACAAGCAACCCAGCTTGGCAATACTAGAGCAGGCAATGATGGGCCTCATGGAGCAGGGACAAGCAACCCTAGCTTGGCAATACGGGCAGGCAATGATGGGCCTCATGGAGCAGGGACAAGCAACCCTAGCTTGGCAATACTAGAGCAGCCATGATGGGCCTCATGGAGCAGGGACAAGCAACCCGAGCTTGGCAATACTAGAGCAGGCAATGATGGGCCTCATGGAGCAGGGACAAGCAACCCTAGCTTGGCAATACTGGGCAGGCAATGATGGGCCTCATGGAGCAGGGACAAGCAACCCTAGCTTGGCAATACTGGGGCAGGCAATGATGGGCCTCATGGAGCAGGGACAAGCAACCCAGCTTGGCAATACTGGGGCAGGCATGATGGCCTCATGGAGCAGGGACAAGCAACCCCAGCTTGGCAATACTAGAGCAGGCTATGATGGCCTCATGGAGCAGGGACAAGCAACCCTAGCTTGGCAATACTAGAGCAGGCTATGATGGGCCTCATGGAGCAGGACAAGCAACCCAGCTTGGCAATACTGGGGCAGGCAATGATGGCCTCATGGAGCAGGGACAAGCAACCCGAGCTTGGCAATACTAGAGCAGGCAATGATGGGCCTCATGGAGCAGGGACAAGCAACCCTAGCTTGGCAATACTGGGGCAGGCCATGATGGGCCTCATGGAGCAGGGACAAGCAACCCAGCTTGGCAATACTAGAGCAGGCAATGATAGGCCTCATGGAGCAGGGACAAGCAACCCCAGCTTGGCAATACTGGCAGCAGGTAATGATGGGCCTCATGGAGCAGGAACAAGAACCCCAGCTTGGCAATACTAGAGCAGGCCATGATGGGCCTCATGGAGCAGGGACAAGCAACCCCAGCTTGGCAATACTGGAGCAGGTAATGATGGCCTCATGGAGCAGGAACAAGCAACCCCAGCTTGGCAATACTAGAGCAGGCCATGATGGGCCTCATGGAGCAGGGACAAGCAACCCCAGCTTGGCAATACAGAGCAGGCCATGATGGCCTCATGGAGCAGGGACAAGCACCGAGCTTGGCAATACCAGAGCAGGCCATGATGGGCCTCATGGAGCAGGGACAAGCAACCCTAGCTTGCAATACCCGTTCAGACTATGATAGGCCTCATGACATCCTCCTGCATCTGATTCATCTTATAAGAAGATTCTGATTAAAACTGTAAATACATGGTATTGCCACCTGAGTGTGGTTCACGATTTCTATTTCCGGATCGGACACAGAGATGACATGATGAGTTATTTTTGTTTCATACTTTTTGTTGTTTCCAGTACTTTTGGCTTTATATCCCGAACAAAGGGAAAAGAACGAACCAGGAGTTCCGAACGAAAAGAAAAAGGACGATTTTATTTTCAAAATAAACGGGAGATTCAAATGGTTTTAATGATAATTTTGGATTTTAATTTTCGATTTAAAACATCACCAAAGTAATAAAACTCTCGGACGAGTCAGTGAAGCGCGAAACCCCAACGTGAGAAAAGGGGAAGAAAGAAGAAATTTGAGACAAAGTGAAAATCAAGGGAGGGG
>CM068962.1:90390867-90402408 GCA_035128595.1 Eptatretus atami | reverse complement strand
GGAAACTCACTTGGGCTGGATTACACTTTTTAAAGAGAAAACGGTTATCAGCACCATTCGGAATCCAGCCAGCAATCATTCCACATACACTTCCCCTATTTCGCACCCTTTTCATTTGAGTTTTGGGAAAAAAGGAAATTCCTACGTGCCGATTTCAGCTTCACTGATACCCTTCCTTTCTCGAGACCTACATCTCTGACTTTCTCTGAATGTAATCTATGGCCAGAGCTGGCAGGATAGCTCAGGTAGTGCACTCACTTTTTGTATTCTTGACCTGATGCTGTAAAGCGTCACCCCATGTGCTTCGCAGGCATCAGTGTGGCCATCCCTCAGAAGTGAATCTGGGGTTCCATCTGCTCGCATAAGCTGGTATATCTCACTATATATACCAGTTATCATCTGCGATAACACATATATTTTCATCTGCGCCTTGACAAAATTCTATATCCTGTGCAATGGATTGGGGGCATTGCATTGCATCCCCCCCCCCCCCCCCACAAGAAGAAAATGCAATAGATGGGTGAAATGTTTTTTTTTGTTTTTTTTTCTCAAAACTTGATAGAATCAAAAAATTTACACATACACAACTTCAGGTACCCTCATTAATCCTTGAATGTTTCAACTTCCTCGGTCAAATCCTTTCGGAGAGTAGATCATGCATACATACATACTATTGCGGGGCCGGCGTCGGCCGCGAGCACAACCACCAGATGGAGCAGTAGAGTCGGCTCGACGATCGCCCGGAATTTAGATCGTACCTTTTCGGGAAAACTCCGAAAAAGTACGGGTCCCTTTTCGGACCGTGAAGCGTCAATATTTCTCCACGTGGTACAGGGTTATTCGCCAATTTCAAAAATACCAGAGACCACGTGGCGATTTACCGAGTCTCCACACCCTTGACGGCACCTGTACAGAACGACCGCTTAGCGTACTCGAACCGTGTGCGATCCGAGCGGTTTATCGCTGAGGTCCGTCAGTCCGAATGTCCCGTTACAACGGCAACAGCCTGGCTAATTTCCCAACACGCAGCACGCTAAGCCAATGGAGGAAAGGACACGAACGAGCTGAAACATTTAACAAATGGGGCTGTTTATTTATAATAATAATAATTGGGGAACGAGGAAGCACATAAGGGCAGAGTTAAACCGATTCAAGAAATGCATGTATGTACAGCAAGCACTTATACCATTCACTACTTAGAGACTGGCACCACAACACACATACGTACACACCCAAAGAATCGGACCAAAATGGTCTTTATTGAGGCCTGTCTCAGACCTGTCCGCCTCGTGCGGTCTTCAAGGACCAGGTCCTCGGGGCAGAACTGGACCCCCAGCACGATCCAGATGCCCTCACGACCGGGCTCCAGGCGAACGAAGTCGGCAGGGCGAAAGCAGGCAGGAGAAGACCACCGTTGCACTGACCACTCCGTGCGCAGACGCTTTCGCACTCCACCACCTCCGCGCAGATGTTCACTTCACCAGAACTCTCAGAACCTCGAACGTGCAGACCGCGCCGAAAATTATACCCCTCTTCAGAGGGGGGGGGGGCGGGCCTCCTCCGACCCTCCCTCTCTCACTGGCTGCTTTTGGTGCGCAAATCGCTTTCGTCTCTCTCCACTGGCCAGTTTTGGCGCGCAAATCGCTCTTCGTCTCTCCACCTGGCCAAAACGGGCGGCAAGCTCCTCGATTGGCCAGGGGCATGCAACACCACGTGGAGCCCTTTCCCCCGTCGCGGGATCCGGACCGGCCGGGCCGACGTTCACCCCACCCGTTGCACGCCGATTGGTCGAGGGCCGCCACGCGGCTCCTCCCCGAACTCCGCCCACCATGACGTCGGCCAAAGCGAGGTGAAGGAAGCAAAGTGAAGGTGAGGGTGATGCGGTGTCGCCGGCGTTGATGTTGGTGATGTAAAAATAAAAGAAAAACCATAACTATCAAAATAACTCCACAGCGCATGAACATTTAATTACCCATTAGACCAGGGACGGGACCCTAACTGGCAACACGTACTTACCGATATAACTGATCTATAGGACCTGTATGTTGTGTGCTCATGGCTTCCAGATTCTATGCAGAGATCATGCATGTGTCGTCTGTGTTCTGGGACCAAATACCGATAAACACGTTTCAATTGGACTCTTAACGGAAAATCAAAACTGCTTGCACGACCAATTCACGAGTTGATTGCCGTTATCTGAGATGTCTCACTAAAGTTGAATAGCGTTGGCAAGGTGTCTTTGAAGTGGAATGAAATTTCCTGATTTTGATGCTTGGAATCCTCCCGTGAACCAAATGGTCGATGCCACATGAGCACAACAAGAGAGATTGATATTTTACAGAAGTTGCACTGTATCTGGTTAACGGTAACCTGCTAAAATGCTCTTCTGGATCTAAGAAAGTGATACTGCTTGCAGTTGTTCTCATTCGGATGGATAATGTGATGCACTTTTGACTGGTGAGATCTCCTCCACTTTATATTATTACTACTTGAGGTTTATGGACCACAGTCAATACAAAATAGATGGAATCTTGCCAACACTGGTTCACCAATATGTATGATTATAAAACTGCCTCTTACATGAAATGCGTACATGAGTGCCTGGCATGATGTGGGCCAAAAGGTTCCTTTACAGACACTGCAGCAGCAACTTTCCAGGGTCTTTTCCCACTGTGCTTCAACTCTTTTTGGCTTCGTCACTGCATCAGACTATAAAATCGCCCATTTTGGATGTATTGAGTAAGAACTTTACGAGAGGAAACTCACTTGGGCTGGATTACACTTTTTAAAGAGAAAACAGTTATCAGCACCATTCGAAATCCAGCCAGCAATCATTCCACATACACTTCCCCTATTTCGCACCCTTTTCATTTGAGTTTTGGGAAAAAGGAAATTCCTACGTGCCGATTTCAGGCTTCACTGATACCCTTCCTTTCTCGAGACCTACATCTCTGACTTTCTCTGAATGTAATCTATGGCCAGAGCTGGCAGGATAGCTCAGGTAGTGCACTCACTTTTTGTATTCTTGACCTGATGCTGTAAAGCGTCACCCCAGTGGTGCTTCGCAGGCATCAGTGTGGCCATCCCTCAGAAGTGAATCTGGGGTTCCATCTGCCCGCATAAGCTGGTATATCTCACTAACTATATACCAGTTATCATCTGCGCCTTGACAAAATTCTATAATCCTGTGCTAATGGATTGGGGGCATTGCATTGCATCCTCCCCCCCACCCCCACAAGAAAGAAAATGACAATATATGGGTGAAATGGTTTGTTTTTTTTCTTCAAAACTTGATGGAATCAAACAAAACTTACACATATACACAACTTCAGGGTACGCTCATTAATCCTTGAATGTTTCAACTTCCTCGGTGAAATCCTTTCGGAGGAGTAGATCATGCACACATACATACGAATTCTTTGTTCCCTTCACATTTCTTTCTAAAAAATTTTTTTCACAATTTTCTTTATTCATTCTAATTATTGTTTTTTCTTCTTTCATTTGTTTTACTCCCTATTCCTCTCTTTCATTATCTATCTCTCTAAGGAGAAGTAAATTCTTGCAGAAATTATTCTGTGAGGCTCACTTGGCTGTCCCGGTGTGTGCCCCAGTTAGAATAGGTACACTGTATCCCTGCTTGTCATAAGAGGCGACTAAGGGTTGGCGTCAGGAAGGGCATCCGGCCATAAAAACATCGCCTCAAAAGGAAACCATGATGAGTATAGCTTATGGGCAGGGTACAGCCCGAAGTACCCCGTGGGGGTCCTCACCCCCTCTCGTTAAAACTCAAGGTGGGGAACCCGATATAAGCAAGGGAGGAAATTTTTCCATTTATGACGACCGATCGTCTGATGCCCCACGTGGAGATCGGTTTCTGAGGTTTGGTACATGGAATGTAGGCACAATGACAGGGAGATCAGGAGAAGTGGTTGAAACATTGGTCAGAAGAAGAGTGGACATATGTTTGTGTGCAGGAGACACGATGGAAGGGAAGTGGTGCGAGAATGGTGAAGGGTAGGCAGGGACAGAAGTATAAGTTTATGTGGCAAGGGTGCCGGAAGGCGTGCATGGTGTTGGCGTCATGTTTTCTGAGGAGTTTGTAGACAGTGTAGTGAGTGTGACTAGAGTGAGTGAAAGGTTGATGATGGTGAGAATCGTGATCGGAAAGCTCTTAGTGAACGTCATCTCAGGATATGCCCGCAGGTCGGTCGAAGCGATGAAGAGAAGAACATGTTCTGGTGTGCGATAGAGAAGTTGAGCGGTATTCAGGATTGCAAAGAGATAGCGAGAGAGAGGTTTGATGTGACGGGGTGAGTTGCTTGAGGATGAAGTGGGACAAATCGTTGTGGACTCAGATGGAATTAAAGGAAGATGGAAGAGATAGATGGAAAGGCTGTTGAATGTAAAATGAATGGGATGCAACATAGAGAGTAACCCAGTTTTTAGGACCAGCAGAGAAGATAACTGAGAAGGAAGTTGAGGAAGCTATAAGAGCAATGAAGAGTAGAAAAGCAGGAGGGCCGACGGGAGTTGTGGGAGATATGTTGAAGGCAGCGGGAAGTTGGGTGTGAAGAGAATGACAGAGATCTGTAATGTGGTGGTGAAAGAAGGCCGCATTCCAGTGGATTGGGAACTGAGTACCCTCGTCCCTCTGTACAAGGGGAAAGGTGACCCTCTGGACTGTGGCTCCTATAGAGCAATAAAGTTATTGGAGCATGGAATGAAGGTATTGGAAAGGTGTTGGAGAAGAGGATAAGGAGAAGGTAAAGATTGACGAAATGCAGTTTGGATTTATACCAGGAAGAGGAATGACAGATGCGATTTTTTTGTAAGCAGTTGCAGGAGAAGTACATGGAGAAGAGGTAGAAGTTGTTTTTTGGGTTTGTTGATCTGGAGAAAGCATTTGATAGGGTTCCACGTGAATTTATGACATGGGCATTGAGGAAGTTAGGAGTGGAGGAATGGTTGGTCAGAGTAGTGATGGCAATGTACGAGAGAGCGGCACAGCTGGAAGGACGGGAACAGTGGTGAGTTTGAGGTGAAGGTGGGAGTGCACCAGGGTTCAGTACTAAGTCCACTTCTATTTGTAATGGAGGTGCTGGCTCGGAGGGTCAAAGAGGGTTTACCGTGGGAGCTGCTGTATACAGATGATCTGGTGTTGATTGCAGAGAGTATGGATGGACTGAAGAGAAGTGAACAAGTGGAAAGATGTATGGAGGCAAAAGGTTTGAAGGTGAATATCGGAAAGATGAAGGTGATGGCAGGTGGCAAAGCATGTGGTGAGGTGGAAAGGACTGGGAATGGCCGTGTGCTGTGTGCAGGAAGGGTGTCGGAGTGAACTCCATTCAGTGTACAATGTGTGCTGAATGGGTTCATCGAAAATGTAGTGGTGCGAGAGGGTCATTAACCAGTGTGGCAGCTACATTCAAGTGTAAGGTGTGCATAGAGGGAGCTGCAGATGAAGGAATTGTTGAGTTGGATCTTGGAGATGGTGTGAAGCTGGAAGGTGTGAAAACATTTTGCTATCTCGGAGACATGCTGAATGGAGAAGGTGGATCAGACTCTTCGACGGTTGCTAGAGTGAGATGTGCATGGAAGAAGTTTCGGGAACTGAGTGGCGTGCTGACGAAGAGGGAGTGTCGTTGAAGCTGAAGGGAAAGGTGTATGCTACATGGTGAGGAGTACAATGATTTATGGGAGTGAGACATGGGTACTGAACTGGAGCAGCAGCAAAGGCTGGAAAGGGTGGAAATGCGATGGTTCGGTGGATGTGTGGAGTATCGTTGAGAGAGAGGAAGACAAATGACTTGTGGAAGATGATGGGAATAGAGTCTGCGATGGAGGTTGTGAAGAGAAACAGGTTGAGATGGTTGGGTCATGTGTTGAGGAAGGATGAAAGTGACTGGGTGAGAGGAGTGTTGGAAATGAGTGTAGTGGAAGTAGAGGACGGGGAAGACCGAGAAAAATTGGCTAAGGTGGTGGAAGAAGAAATGTGTGCAAGGGGATTAAGAAGGGGAGATGCAGAAAATAGGCTAAAGTGGACAAGGTTATCATGGGGCCGCAAGGCTAATACTTATTGACAAAACATTTCAGCTTTTCATTTTAATTAATTTGTAAAAATTCCTAAAAGCATTTTCAGTTTGTCATTAATGGGGTATTTTGTGTGGATTGGTGACAATTTAAAAAAAATTTAATCCATTTTTAATTCAAGGTGCAACAACAAATATGTGACAAAAGTCGATGGGAGTGAATACTTTCTGAAGCACTGTACATACATTGACAAAAAAAAATGTAAACACCTGGTAAATGAGGGACACCAAGCAATGGCTTCCACAAGGTGTGGCCCATGTGTTAATTAAGTAAACTAGTACGTGCCGTAAAAAAAAAAAAAAAATTCAAACCGCGAGCAACAAACGACAACCACACAGGCCGTTTCTTCGCTCCGTGCGTGCCCGTACGTGCGTGGCCCGGAAGTTCGCATATTATTCGCAGTTACGATTATTCGCATTTAGTTTTAATACCCAATTATTCAATTAGCGCCAACGTATTTTCCTTTTCCAATGTGCTGGCAAGGAAAACAAAAAGAGAAGAGAGAGAAAAAATTTACTTCCTGGTTCGGAGCATACCAGCACTCTGATGTTACCGAAATTTATGCACCGTCTAATATGAAAACGATCATAACTTGGGGCATTGTGTTTATCTATAAATGCGCATAAGAAATCGAGAAATTATTAGAATACACGAAGTCATCATATCCGGAAGCCCGTACGTTGTAACCCGTAATGGGGACGCGGCTGAGGTTCCTTCCCCATCGGCCATGCCCACGCAATAACGTGTCTTGTCATTGGTTTGTAAATAAATGCATAACTTGGGAAGCACTTGTCCATTAATATCAAACCTTGAAAGGCACATCCTCAGGTCCCCAGCAATATACCTGGCAAGTTTCAATTAGATCGGACCAGTGGTTGTCGAGAAACAGCGGTCACAGAACACACAGCACACAACACACACACACACAACACAACAACACACACACACACAACACACACACACACACACACACACACACAGAATTGCTGGAATTATAGATAGATAGAACATCCAGTATGCTTAGGGTCATGTATAAAAATGCTGCACAGGCTGGGTTGCCTGTAATAATGGCTGTAAGGGGAGACCCCCCCCCCAATGCCCCCGTCCACAGAGCACGTGTGGTCACCCAATGGTTTGATGAGCACGACACTGATGTTATCCATTTGTCATGGCCTCAGTCACCATATCTGAACCCAATCGAGCATTTATGGGATATTCTGGAACGACAAGCGAGACAGCGTTTTCCACCTCCATCAAACAGGTGTGAGGTGATTGATTTTCTCATGGAAGAATGGTGCCGTATCCCTCCTGCAGAATTCCAGATGCTGGTGGACTCCACGACTACTCTTTATGTGTGGCCCAATGCCTATTAAGTGACTTTACATTGGCGTTTCCTTTTGTTTAAAAAAATTAAAATGGAACCATTAACATTTCATTGTATGTCAAGGTGGCATGTAAGCTAACTACTCTTCGCTACTGAGACAGTGAGGGTACTGAGACAGTGTTGTATTTGCTATTGAGACAGAGACAGAGCTAATATTTTATTTTTGTAGTAAGATGGTTGTTTTCAGTTTTGCTACTTTTGAGACACTTTAATGACATTTCTTGGAAAGGAGCAAAAGGTTTTAACATAACGCATTTCTTCTTGCAAGACACAGTGGCAATGTGCAAACAACACATGAACATGTTTGTTGACTTTGTCATAATGCTGTTTTATTGTCTTTGCAGTAGCGCTGGCATATTCTGCGAGCTACATCAATGAAATTGCTGCCATAAAGTGGAGGTGAGTGCTCCCTGAAATTTCCAAAACACCTGTATGAGAATACATCCTTGAATAAAGGGGACATTGTAGGGTTTCCCCACACCACCATGCGTCAGCAACGAGCAGTTGATCCAATAGTGGTGCCGTAAGTAATTTTAATATCTAGCTTTTAAAAAATATTTTGGAGTGGAACAAAGGCTGCAGTGACCTCACGATCCTAATCTTCTAATTTTGTGTAATCCCAAAGAGCAATCATTTCGTCGCAATTATCGACAACTCTTTTATTTGTCAGAAAATGTGGCATCTCTTGTTTATGTTTTCCACTTGATCTTGTGTGCGTAATTTATTCGTAGTTTCAAAGTAGTCAGATATATTACTTATCCTGCCCTTGTAATTGTGCTGATTTAATGATTCCAGCCAGAATATCTGAAGCACAGAGCTAGCAGGAGAACCTAGAGGTATGCACACTAATCTTTGAGCGGTGTCGTCTGGGTTTGAATCTTTACCCAGCTAAAATGCGTCCGTCTGGTGTTTCGCAAGCAGGGCTACCATCAATGTATGTAAACACCACAAATGCCACAAAACACCTTTTGAGATATCCTATTCACAGACAGACAGACAGACAAGGGTGAAAACGTAATTTCCATCCACCGATGGTGGCGGAGGTAAAAACGAAAATCTCAAGCACAAGTCCTGAATCAGATGTTCATGGATTTTGTCCTTGTGTTATCCTGTCAACTGAGAACATTGACGTGTTCAGATTGGGAGACCATCATGTGGAATAGTGGAAAGTTTCATCTTCCTGGGTTCTAAGATTGACTTGAGTGGACAATGTAGAGGAGAAATTAATAGACAGTTAGTGTTAGGGAGAATAGCAATATCAGGAATGACAAGATGTGACAAACAAACCAATCTTTGGTATTTCCTGTTGCGATTTATGGATGTGAGTCATAGACGGTGAAGAAGACAGAAAGGAAGTTGATTGACAATTTTGAATTGTGGTGTTGGAGACTAATGTTAAAAATCCCATGGCATGGACTGCAAAGAACAACAAAAACTGGGGGGGGAGGGACAAAATCCACTTGCAAATTTGCTGGATGTTTACTGAGATTCAAGGAGAAAAGCAACAATTGAATGCTCCAAGTTGACCACCACACTGTTAATATCTTGAGCACACCGTCAGAAGAAAACCTTTGTCCTTGTCAGTTCGTCCTTGTCACACACCCAACTGCTACAAAATTTCATCCGGATCAGTCCACAACTTTTTGAGATATCTTGCAAACAAACAGACAGACAGACAGAAGAAAGACAGAAAGGGGTGAAAAATAGCCTCCTTCACCTTTGGTGGCGGAGGTAATAATTACAAGGCACGTATTACTAGCACATTAAAAATAAACACGTCCAATGACCAAATGCACAGAAAGAGTAGATTTAACCCCAAGCACGTATGATTTCCCTTTATACAAATTAATTACCTAGGGACGAACAGACAGGCATGCCATACACCCAGACTAGGGAAACCAGAGGGAAGAAGATGATTTGAAGCCGAGCAGAGCGTGGTTATGGCCATGAATCACCCTATGCAGACAGGCAGGCCTATATTTATCCAAGTGAAGACAGGATGGCTGGGGAAAATGGGAATATCAGGTGTGTCGGTGCGTGTTGAGTATCGCGCGTCTCATCGGGTAGAAATGCCCGTGGCCCTTGTGGTCCAACCAGGCAATGGCGAGGCTCATGCAATTCCGTGCAGTCCGTTTGAGGTGCTGTCCACAACAGGCCAGCTCCCACCTGCAGCTCTTATGGTCTGGGCAGGCACATGTCGCGTGCGCTTGGCAAAGAAGAGAGCAGACTGGCAGATGAGAGAGAGAGCATTTTCTCGCCGTTCTGGCTTTTTATAACTGCAAAGATAGGGCGTAGTCATGGCCATCAGCCCGGCAATGTCACCTCTTCATTGGCTTTTGCGTGGCTCGAGCTTTGGAGGGACGGTCTCGCAACCAAGCCACACCCCCTGGCGCGCAGCATTGATATCTCCATCATTTGTGGGGTGCAGCATTAATCGCCTTTCAATGCGTTTTTAATTGGGGATTTTTAGAAAGGGAAGGAAGAAAGGAATTTATTTAATTTGACGGCTATTTATGTTTCACACGCTGAAGGTTTGTTCACCCGTTTTGACCCCAACAGGGTGTTTCAGGGGTATGGAGAAGGTGACTGCGAGATGAAAGGGTGAAGGGTTTGTGCTGGATGAAGGGGGGAAGGTTTCTGAAGAGAGCATGGGAAATAGAGGTTGCAAAGCGAAAGATGGATTGATGGATGTACGATGGATGATGGATTGATGATTAAAGGAGTGAAATACGGACCGATGGATTAAAGGATTGAAAGACGACGAAAGGGGGAAATCACACGGGGGGGGGGGGGGGGGGGATAAAACATGCTCATCTTGCAATGCATTCCCAAAATCCCTGTACACGGGGCGGGACCTATGTGTGTACATGTACTAAGAAATAACTAACTCAGGATTTCCCGACATGTTCATGGATGCACTCCCCAGGGTGCATTCCCACAACTGTAACAATATGTTCCAAGTTTTTCTCGACCTTGTAGATATATTTTCCTCTTATCATTGGTGATTCATCACAACACTAACCTTCTCTTTGCTCATGTCGCAGATCTTTCTCAAAACACCAATATTTTGATGCTCATGGTGTCTTTATATCACTCGTCTTTTCTGTTCCACTGCTGATCAATGCTGTCATCATTTTGGTATGTATGGACTCCTAATTGAACTAGTTCTTTGCTCAGAGATATAATGCTTCCAGTTGGGCTTTTTGGAATTTGCTTCAAAATATTAACGTATTTGTGTAGAGTCGAAGCTCACGGAGGAGCTGGAACAAAGAACAAAGTAAGATATAACAGAATGATAAAAAAACAGTGGAAATAAAAGGGTGGAGTGTGTGGCAGGGAACATACTGACAGCAGGGTAGAGGGATAAAATTGAAGGAGACGGGGAAGAATTAGAGGAAGGGAAGGAGGACACAGGGGGTGACAACCTGGATACAGGCACAAACTTCTCAATCATAGAAAGGGAAGGAAAAACTGGGGAAGAAGCTGAAATGGAACACCAACAAATTGAGAAGGAGGGAGTAAGGTCGGGGGACCCTGTAACCTGGAAACATGGAAGAAGGTGTGCTATGGCGGTTCTACAGTTGAGAGAAAACAGAAACAAATGGTCGATGTGAGCAGTGAGCTTGGATTTGGGGAGTTTCACCAGAAGGAGGGTTGCTGGCAAACCATTGTGTGCCCTGGAAAAATATTGGTGGGGTGGGGGTTGGAGAGGACAGAGCACAGAAAGGGCAGAGGGTGCAAGACCAGAAAGGCGGTAGAAGACAGAGACCCAGTCCTGTCTGTGATGTCAAACCTTATGCAAATACCCACCCAACAAACCGTGATATAATTGTAAAGACCGTTAACATGTCTCATTCAACATTAAAAACAAAAACAGTTTATAGATAGAAGCTATGGCAATTAATTTCCAACAAAGTTTGATGTAATCATACAAAAATAAGGCAATTGTACATGTTGTATATGTATGTATGATCATTATGGAATTGATAATGGCTGGGCCAATCTCCACCAATTTTGTGAACATGTTCGGGGTACCAGGGTGAGGTCATGGGGACTAAATAATATAC
>CM068962.1:90369282-90390607 GCA_035128595.1 Eptatretus atami | reverse complement strand
AGGTGGTGGAAGAAGAAATGTGTGCAAGGGGATTAAGAAGGGGAGATGCAGAAAATAGGCTAAAGTGGACAAGGTTATCATGGGGCCCGCAAGGCTAATACTTATTGACAAAACATTTCAGCTTTTCATTTTAATTAATTTGTAAAAATTCCTAAAAGCATTTTCAGTTTGTCATTAATGGGGTATTTTGTGTGGATTGGTGTAAAAATTTAAATCCATTTTTAATTCAAGGTGCAAACACAAAATGTGACAAAAGTCGATGGGAGTGAATACTTTCTGAAGGCACTGTACATACATTGGACAAAAAAAAATGTAAACACTGGGTAAATGAGGGACACCAAGCAATGGCTTCCACACAGGTGTGGCCCATGTGTTAATTAAGTAAACTAGTACGTGCCCGTAAAAAAAAAAAAAAAATTCAAACCGCGAGCAACAAACGACAACCACACAGGCCGTTCTTCGCTCTCGCGTGCCCGTACGTGCGTGGCCCGGAAGTTCGCATATATTCGCAGTTACGATTATTCGCAATTTAGTTTTAATACCCAATTATTCAATTAGCGCCAACGTATTTTACCTTTTCGCAATGTCGTGCAAGGAAAAACAAAAAGAGAAGAGAAGAGAGAGAAAAAATTTACTTCCTGGTTCGGAGCATACCAGCACTCTGATGTTACCGAAATTTATGCACCGTCTAATATGAAAACGATCATAACTTGGGGCATTGTGTTTATCTATAAATGCGCATAAGAAATCGAGAAATTATTAGAATACACGAAGTGATCACTATCCGAAGCCCGTACGTTGTAACCTGTAATGGGAACGCGGCTGAGGTTCCCTTCCCCATCGGCCATGCCCACGCAATAACGTGTCTTGTCATTGGTTTGTAAATAATGTCCATAACTTGGGAAGCACTTGTCCGATTAATATCAAACCTTGAAAAGGCACATCCTCAGGTCCCCAGCAATATACCTGGCAAGTTTCAATTAGATCGGACCAGTGGTTGTCGAGAAACAGCGGTCCAGACACACAGACACACCACACACACACACACACACACACACACACACAACACACAACACACACACACACACACAACACACACACACAGATTGCTGGAATTATAGATAGATAACATCCCAGTATGCTTAGGGTCATGTATAAAAATGCTGCACAGGCTGGGTTGCCTGTAATAATGGCTGTAAGGGGAGACCCCCCCCCCCAATGCCCCCCCCCCGTCCACAGAGCACGTGTGGTCACCCAATGGTTTGATGAGCACGACACTGATGTTATCCATTTGTCATGGCCTCAGTCACCATATCTGAACCCAATCGAGCATTTATGGGATATTCTGGAACGACAAGCGAGACAGCGTTTTCCACCTCCATCAAACAGGTGTGAGGTGATTGATTTTCTCATGGAAGAATGGTGCCGTATCCCTCCTGCAGAATTCCAGATGCTGGTGGACTCCATGACTACTCTTTACTGGTGGCCCAATGCCCTATTAAGTGACTTTACATTGGCGTTTCCTTTTGTTTAAAAAAAATTAAAAATGGAACCATTAACATTTCATTGTATGTCAAGGTGGCATGTAAGCTAACTACTCTTCGCTACTGAGACAGTGAGGGTACTGAGACAGTGTTGTATTTGCTATTGAGACAGAGACAGAGCTAATATTTTATTTTGTAGTAAGATGGTTGTTTTCAGTTTTGCTACTTTTGAGACACTTTAATGACATTTCTTGGAAAGGAGCAAAAGGTTTTAACATACGCATTTCTTCTTGCAAGACACAGTGGCAATGTGCAAACAACACATGAACATGTTTGTTGACTTTGTCATAATGCTGTTTTATTGTCTTTGCAGTAGCGCTGGCATATTCT
The DNA here is from genome assembly GCA_035128595.1 of Eptatretus atami. Classification (NCBI taxonomy): domain Eukaryota; kingdom Metazoa; phylum Chordata; class Myxini; order Myxiniformes; family Myxinidae; genus Eptatretus; species Eptatretus atami. Next base: position 90,388,733 of record CM068962.1, on the reverse strand, counting down.
GCGAGCTACATCAATGAAATTGCTGCCATAAAGTGGAGGTGAGTGCTCCCTGAAATTTCCAAAACACCTGTATGAGAATACATCCTTGAATAAAGGGGACATTGTAGGGTTTCCCCACACCACCATGCGTCAGCAACGAGCAGTTGATCCAATAGTGGTGGCCGTAAGTAATTTTAATATCTAGCTTTTAAAAAAATATTTTGGAGTGGAACAAAGGCTGCAGTGACCTCACGATCCTAATCTTCTAATTTTGTGTAATCCCAAAGAGCAATCATTTCGTCACAATTATCGACAACTCTTTTATTTGTCAGAAAAATGTGGCATCTCTTGTTTATGTTTTCCACTTGATCTTGTGTGCGTAATTTATTCGTAGTTTCAAAGTACGTCAGATATATTACTTATCCTGCCCTTGTACATGTGCTGATTTAATGATTCCAGCCAGAATATCTGAAGCACAGAGCTAGCAGGAGAACCTAGAGGTATGCACACTAATCTCTGAGCGGTGTCGTCTGGGTTTGAATCTTTACCCAGCTAAAACTGCCGTCCTGGTGTTTCGCAAGCAGGGCTAGCCATCAATGTATGTAAACACCACAAATGCCACAAAAACAACCTTTTGAGATATCCTATTCACAGACAGACAGACAGACAAGGGTGAAAACGTAATTTCCATCCACCGATGGTGGCGGAGGTAAAAACGAAAATCTCAAGCACAAGTCCTGAATCAGATGTTCATGGATTTTGTCCTTGTGTTATCCTGTCAACTGAGAACATTGACGTGTTCAGATTGGGAGACCATCATGTGGAAATAGTGGAAAGTTTCATCTTCCTGGGTTCTAAGATTGACTTGAGTGGACAATGTAGAGGAGAAATTAATAGACAGTTAGTGTTAGGGAGAATAGCAATATCAGGAATGACAAAGATGTGACAAAACAAACCAATCTTTGGTATTTCCTGTTGCGATTTATGGATGTGAGTCATAGACGGTGAAGAAGACAGAAAGGAAGTTGATTGACAATTTTGAATTGTGGTGTTGGAGACTAATGTTAAAAATCCCATGGCATGGACTGCAAGAACAACAAAAACTGGGGGGGGAGGGGACAAAATCCACTTGCAAATTTGCTGGATGTTTACTGAGATTCAAGGAAGAAAAGCAACAATTGAATGCTCCAAGTTGACCACCACACTGTTAATATCTTGAGCACACCGTCAGAAGAAAACCTTTGTCCTTGTCAGTTCGTCCTTGTCACACACCCAACCTGCCTACAAAATTTCATCCGGATCAGTCCACAACTTTTTGAGATATCTTGCAAACAAACAGACAGACAGACAGAAAGACAGAAAGGGGTGAAAATATAGCCTCCTTCACCTTTGGTGGCGGAGGTAATAATTACAAGGCACGTATTTACTAGCACATTAAAAATAAACACGTCCAATGACCAAATGCACAGAAGAGTAGATTTAACCCCAAGCACGTATGATTTCCCTTTATACAAATTAATTACCTAGGGACGAACAAGACAGGCATGCCATACACCCAGACTAGGGAAACCAGAGGGGAAGAAGATGATTTGAAGCCGAGCAGAGCGTGGTTATGGCCCATGAATCACCCTATGCAGACAGGCAGGCCTATATTTATCCCAAGTGAAGGACAGGATGGCTGGGGAAAATGGGAATATCAGGTGTGTCGGTGCGTGTTGAGTATCGCGCGTCTCAATCGGGTAGAAATGCCCGTGGCCCTTGTGGTCCAACCAGGCAATGGCGGAGGCTCATGCAATTCCGTGCAGTCCGTTTGAGGTGCTGTCCACAACAGGCCAGCTCCCACCTGGCAGCTCTTATGGTCTGGGCAGGCACATGTCGGCGTGCGCTTGGCAAAGAAGAGAGCGAGACTGGCAGATGAGAGAGAGAGCATTTTCTCGCCGTTCTGGCTTTTTATAACTGCAGAGATAGGGCGTAGTCATGGCCCATCAGCCCGGCAATGTCACCTCTTCATTGGCTTTTGCGTGGCTCGAGCTTTGGAGGGACGGTCTCGCAACCAAGCCACACCCCCTGGCGCGCAGCATTGATATCTCCATCATTTGTGGGGTGCAGCATTAATCGCCTTTCAATGCGTTTTTAATTGGGGATTTTTAGAAAGGGAAGGAAGAAAGGAATTTATTTAATTTGACGGCTATTTATGTTTCACACGCTGAAGGGTTTGTTCACCCGTTTTGACCCCAACAGGGTGTTTCAGGGGGTATGGGAGAAGGTGACTCGGAGATGAAAGGGTGAAGGGTTTGTATGCTGGATGAAGGGGGGAAGGTTTCTGAAGAGAGCATGGGAAATAGAGGTTGCAAAGCGAAAGATGGATTGATGGATTGTACGATGGATGGATGGATTGATGGATTAAAGGAGTGAAATACGGACCGATGGATTAAAGGATTGAAAGACGACGAAAGGGGGAAATCACACGGGGGGGGGGGGGGGGGGGGATAAAACATGCTCATCTTGCAATGCATTCCCCAAAATCCCCTGTACACGGGGCAGGGACCTATGTGTGTACATGTACTAATGAAATAACTAACTCAGGATTTCCCGACATGTTCATGGATGCACTCCCCAGGGTGCATTCCCACAACTGTAACAATATGTTTCCAAGTTTTTCTCGACCTTGTAGATATATTTTCCTCTTATCATTGGTGATTCATCACAACACTAACCTTCTCTTTGCTCATGTCGCAGATCTTTCTCAAAACACCAATATTTTGATGCTCATGGTGTCTTTATATCACTCGTCTTTTCTGTTCCACTGCTGATCAATGCTGTCATCATTTTGGTATGTATGGACTCCTAATTGAACTAGTTCTTTGCTCAGAGATATAATGCTTCCAGTTGGGCTTTTTGGAATTTGCTTCAAAATATTAACGTATTTGTGTAGAGTCGAAGCTCACGGAGGAGCTGGAACAAAGAACAAAGTAAGATATAACAGAATGATAAAAAAACAGTGGAAATAAAAGGGTGGAGTGTGTGGCAGGGAACATACTGACAGCAGGGTAGAGGGATAAAATTGAAGGAGACGGGGGAAGAATTAGAGGAAGGGAAGGAGGACACAGGGGGTGAACAACCTGGATACAGGCACAAACTCTCAATCATAGAAAGGGAAGGAAAAACTGGGGAAGAAGCTGAAATGGAACACCAACAAATTGAAGAGGAGGGAGTAAGGTCGGGGGAACCCTGTAACCTGGAAACATGGAAGAAGGTGTGCTATGGCGGTTCTACAGTTGAGAGAAAACAGAAACAAATGAGTCGATGTGAGCAGTGAGCTTGGATTTGGGGAGTTTCACCAGAAGGAGGTTGCTGGCAAACCATGTGTGCCCTGGAAAAATATTGGTGGGGTGGGGGTTGGAGAGGACAGAGCACAGAAAGGGCAGAGGGTGCAAGACCAGAAAGGCGGTAGAAGACAGAGACCACAGTCCTGTCTGTGATGTCAAACCTTATGCAAATACCCACCCAACAAACCGTGATATAATTGTAAAGACCGTTAACATGTCTCATTCAACATTAAAACAAAAAACAGTTTATAGATAGAAGCTATGGCAATTAATTTCCAACAAAGTTTGATGTAATCATACAAAAATAAGGCAATTGTACATGTTGTATTATGTATGTATGATCATTATGGAATTGATAATGGCTGGGCCAATCTCCACCAAATTTTGTGAACATGTTCGGGGTACCCAGGGTGAGGTCATGGGGACTAAATAAATACACGCATCCCCCCACCCCTCTCCCATGAATGTGGGAAGACTTGTGATTTTCCCCTGTACATGTGGAATAGTGCAAGTGGTCGAACCACTGACCTCTCCTGGAGGGGATATAGAGGGTGGAGAAACTATGCCGATTCTGCAAACAAATCTCGCTCCTGGAGGGAGCGGGTATTGCTGGCCTCATAAATAGTACGACATGATAATGGACAGCTGGAATACTGAGGTCAAAGTTCTAGCATGATGGCCAAGTTGTTTGTTTACTGAGAAATTTGATCTCAGTGATGCTCTTTTACACACCTGTTAGTTCATAGACTTGCACATCAGCAGGCTACAGCTCTTAACCTCCCTCATTTTCCCATGTTTGAGAGCTATAAAACAAATAAACTAAAGCTATTTGGTACAGTCTTGTTGAAGAAACTCAGGGTTTCGTGACGAGAAAACTGCACAGACTTCCAGCAATTCCCAGGATCCCAATGAATGCCAGGTTCAGTGTGTTGCCTTGATTGGTGCCTACTATTGAATGGCACAAAGCTGAACTAACTTATTGGTTTGTCTCAGAACTGGTATTGCAACAACTTTGTCATAAATATGTCACCTTTACATAGTTGACTTCTGTAGTTCTGTTTGGGACTTGAGATCACAAGACAAAATAATTGATACTTATATAAATCATAGCTTTCTTAACGCCAATCATGAAGAAGGAGTTGCATTGTGAGAAAGTCAAAACGACTTCGATTGAGGAGATTACAAGTAAATACAGACATGAGAAAAGCTAGTGACGAGACCAGCCATTTGACATGAAACGATGCAGATGAAATGAAAGAGATAAACCATTGCTAGTGCACACAGAAAGGGGTGAATGACTTATTAGTGAACTGAAAAAAAAAATTAAAGATTTTGCAAGGTCAACTGAATATTCCTGCAACAATGGGCAAGACAAGGTAATTGTGAAAAACACCATTCACACCAACCTATTATAGAATTGTCTGCAACCCCGCAACCATTGGATCAACAATTCTTGTTATTGCAGGTAACAATAATTGAAGCCAAAGCATTCAAAAGGGAACACAAAGACTGGATATTATTAGAGCAGCAAGTACATTGTTAATTGTTATTGTTGCTGTTGTGAGGAAGAGGCGGTGTCTCTGGTTTGTTAGAGCAATTTGAGGGCTCCAGGGATGCGGGAACGCTTCCAGACAGGAAGGCACGAGACACGTATTGAACTATAAATGCTCACGTGTCAAAAAGCGACTTGGCCCAATTACAGTCATCTATAAACTGCACCGACTCAGAATTTACAGGAGCAATGGAAAATAAAAAATAAAAAATAAAAAGAATCTCCCAAAATATCCATTTAGAGGAAATAACATGCAGAGAGGAGATGGCAACCAGCAGGTTGCGATGCACATTGAAGCAGTGCGACGGCTACTGCCCCTATTGTTTAGAAATGGTCAAAGTGGAGAGACGTGCTTGCAATAGCAACACCAGTATTTTTGTTGTTTTTTTACAATGAATGTGGACAACTTGTTTCGTCCAAAAATAAAAAAAAAATTACAAAATCAAGTTCAGAATTATAAGCAAGAATTATTAGGATATATTAATGTATAATGACCGGTGCAAAGCATTTTAAATATCCAGGAAATTATGAGAGAAGGAAGACAGGGAAGTGTGAAAAATTATTCCTTTTTAATGTGCCACTCAAAATATGCAAACAAAAAGTACAACAAAGTTTGCATGCCTTTTGTAGCCTGCAGTCAATATCCACCCCCCCCCACCCCCCAAAAAAAAAGGTGATTGCACTTGATTGCATACACAGCATTTGGTTTGAATAATGTACATACAACATCGAGTATGGGACAGAAGTGAACAAATCGACTATCAACCTAAAGGGAGTTTTGGAAGTTTCCAGTCCGTTCGGAGTTTGTTGTTAAACCTCGAAGTTCGAGTCACATGCTTTGATGTAGTATTGCAAAACCACAGAAGGTTTTTGCATCCAATTAAAAGTCAATGCTAGTGAACAAGAACTTGGGACGAGAAGACTTGGTTAGTATGGTCATGTGCAATGAAGATCAGAAGATGAAGTTGTAAAGAAAGTTCGTGGTGGAAGGAAGAAAGCTGAGAGAACGTCCGACAGACATGAACTCTCAAGATATGGTGTGTCTGAGTTTGCATGAAACTGATACATTGGATAGATCAGTATGGAAGAATGGCATCAGTTAACCAATTGCCTGGAAAAAAGGGGAAATGTTCGTAAAACGTTTGTTATTGGTGTTGCTGACCATTCTCCAAATCAAACTTTAAAACGCAACAGAATAAAAGGAACTATTTAAAGCTGACATTATTGGACGATTGAAAATCGAGTATCAATTATTAAGAGGTCATACATTTCATCATAATGAATAAAATCACCGCTGGTCCGTTAGTTGATAAATTAAAACCATTTTATTTGCAGATGTACTAGACTTGCACCAGTTAGAGAATGTAAACTTATTTTTGCCTCAAATGTATTCAATCAACCTGGTCTTTGGTTCTCTTGCTGCCGTGTTGGTGATGACTGGGATTATTTTGAATGGTCTTTTTTAAAATAGGAATTCTTATTTACGATTAGAATGTCTTCATTTATAAAATAGTGTTTGAAAAAAATATTTTAAAAGTCACTCCCCTCCCCAGACCCCCTTTCAATTTCCACTGGAATGTTTGCGTCTCTCGGCTCGGCTTGAAGAAATAGAATATTGTTGTGAAAATGACTTACAGGGTCTAGGGATGCATATGTTAGAATAGTTAATTCCCTTTGTTCATGTTTTAGCGAAAATGAGGTAAATAAAATATAAACTGTACTGGGAATATGCGTCGATAATCATTTGGAGAGCATTTCATCTCCCCTTACAATGTTTGTGCCTGAAACCCCTTTTTATTGTTTTATCCCATGTAAATGTGTATTTCATGTCCTCTTTAAAGAAAGCGGCCTTGCAGGACATCGACCATGGCGCAAGTTCAGGCGCACACTTGCTGGGCCTCAAATCTTCGGAGCATATCGAGAAGCTTAGTTTGAGTGACGCCTGAACGGCAAATGAGCACAGAGCGGGCAAGTCTCGGTGACGTCACAGGGTGGGCCATAGGTCAGGTTAATAAAATGGCAGTACAGCCAAGTTCATGGTTCAATTCCGTTAAGTCTGGAGTGCGGTTCAGAGAAGGGGAGCGAACTGACGACTGACCGGATGAGGAGACAGGGCAAGCACCACCCCGAATCATGCAATCTGCTCCTCTACCACCCAGGCTGCGCCCCCAGCATCGGGCCAAGCATCACTTCTGACCTGCAGGACCATGGTTCCTGTCTGCCTCTCCAGCCACACACCTCGTTGGACTTGCGGTGCCCGAATGGGCCGTCCAAAGAATAACTCGTCTCATCTCTCTCTAGTCTTCTGCTATGGAATACTTGAAGCCTGAAGTTAGGATACATAAGATACTCTAATTTGTACGAAACCCCTGGACACATTTTAGTTGTTATAAACCTGCTTATTTTGTATTATAATCATTGCCTTTCTGTCCTTTCCCCTCCCCATTCTCAATACACATGATAAACTCACTGGGTCTCTGAGTAATTCAGACCACTCTCGATCGCTCATTGAGAATAGCCGAGTTGGCCTTAGATCCTTTAAACTGTTTAAAGGATATTCATGGCCGGAGCGCGTAACACTCATTATTAAATTCACATCCATGCCGGTTAAAACCATCACTCAGGCTTGATCTTTAATTGGGACTCCACAGAGCCAAGGTGCTCAGTGCGCCGCCCGATTGGCCATGGGCGTTCCAAAATGAGCTTGGTATAGGAGCGAATAGGCCCGTAATATGGCTCGGAGCATCTCAACCGTTAGGCCGAGGCAATCCCTGTAACAATACCATAAAGTTCAAAGAACACCTTACCCCATGCAATCTTGATTAAAAAAGAAAAAAGGACATGAGCGGGATCTGCGAGCAGCAAATTTGATTGGTCGAAATGTAAAATGCCGTAACATTTTGTCGAAGTACTGCTAAACGGAAGGTTTTTGAAATTGCCAATAAGGCGATTTGTGTTCTACAATGTTAAAGTGTACAATTCAATCTAAATAAAATAAGGATTTTAAAGGTTGTAGGAAAAAAAAACATTTTTTGGAAGTTTACCGCCGTTGTTGTGTCTTTTACACCACCTTGTTTAACATGTTATGTTAGTTGTTCATGCCCGATGTTAACACCCCCCCCCCTAAGTTTCCTGTTTGGAATGATTTTCAATTTTGTTTGACTGCCAGATAGGCAGACTAAAAAATATTTATCTCACTCATCTCTGCACATGTGTGATCAGGACAAATTCAGAGCCACAGTACTGATTTAAACTGCAGGTTCGTTTTCCGATTCGTGTTCAAAATAAAACATTCAATTGAAATCAAGTTGTTCCTCAATCATAAACTGAGATTTGTGGACAGACAGACGGACAAAGTGAACCAATTACTTAACCCCGCTTTTCGCTTCGTGCGCGCAGTGTAATAAAGGGTCCTTGTGTTATTTATCTTTAATTTTATTTCAAACAGTGTCATGAGTTTTACCACAAAGCAATTGTGTTTATTTTTTTTTATTGTTTTTACCTGTTTGCACATTGTGGAGAGAGTCCTTTGGAATTTTCTTCATAGATTACTACACCATTAAAATGTCAGTAATGTTTATGAACTTGAATCAGTATTTTTAATGCAGGATTCATTCGGCTGGATGTTTCCTTTTGTTGACGATCTCAAGATGGAACGTTATTTTCTTTGCAGGTTATGTGGTTGATCAGCATGACCAACCAGATGGTGGAGGTGACCAGATTGCGAATCCAGCGGCAACAGAAACCAAAGGATGATTAGCTAGGTGACCACAAGACCACATGTGCACATTCCTATTCTGGAAACCTAGCATGGTTTCTGAAGTTGCCAATGAGAGTATTCTGCAAAGATAGAGTTCATTAGGAAGAGGTGCAGAGCTTTCAGAAAGAACTTGAGGTACCTGATATGATCTGATATAGTTGTGAATTTGGAAGGAAACGAACTTATCCTTTCAAGGAAAGTATGACTTTTTGGCAGGAGCAGCATTAGACCTCTGAAAGTACAACCGTTTACAGATGGGGAGTTTTGAGTTTATTGCCAGAACATTTGTGGCTGTATCTGCCGGGTCGTGGGGGAAATGAGGGCGATTGAGGTGCAACATGGTACAAATGCATCACAGATGCAGTCATTTGTTACACGTGGGTCACTTGACCAATTGCATTCCAAGTCAGCCATTTGCGTCACTGATTGGCCAGTGCCATGTACACATTTCGAAAACTTTCCAAGAGGCTTCATCTCCCAAAAAGAATGAAGCACAAACATTAATAAGGCATCTTGCTTTGAGCATGTGCCGTGGAAGGTAACATTTCCAGCCAAGGTGATGGGTGAACTGTGTTCAAATTGTATAAAATGTATCAATGAAAGCTTTACAATATTAATTTTCTACAGTTGTATATGATCTGTATTACCCCTTTCACACCTGGGATTTGATATCCTTTATGGGGAGCAGTGGGGTGGTGGAGGGAGGGGGGAACAATTTTACCCCAATTATTTCAGTTTGAAAGTTTTTTGTTTTTTTAAACTTTTGTGGAATGTTTGTAGAAACGTTACAGCTCAAGAGTAAATGCAGGTTTTAAGGGTTACAAAATGAATGTTAACATTCCTTTAAAAATAAAGTAAAGGAAGATATTGCTTTCTCTCTGTATAAATGTCCTCGGTAAATGATACGAGACGGAAAAAGTGATAAATATGAGAACCTTTGGTAGAGCTTATCTACCAAGCATGGCGTAACCAATGGGAATCCAACCTTGCAATGCAGTGACACGTCGCAAAACAAGAGGGGAAAGAAATGGCATTTGTTATCAAATTTACAGATCTGAATTGTACCCCGGGTAGAGCACAGGGAGCGGCCGTAATGGAACAAAATTAATGTGCAGAACTCCAAATTACCATCCGGTAATTCAAAACACTGAGCCAAGAAACGAGCATACTTTTACTGCAAATAGAACATCACATAAATGTACCTGAGAAGAGTTAAGAGTGCATCCACATGTAATAAAAGTCTCCTAAACCTTCCATAAACTTGGGCTTCTTCAGCCATTGTACTCAGGAACTAATTTGTCTCAAAATTCCAACTTTTGCACAAACACCATTCTTTATAATGACAAGACTCATGAAGGAGTGAAACACTGGAAGATGATGGTATTTCAAATGACACAAGGGAACAAGCGGACAAGTGATAGACAAATTATATACAGTAGAAGAAATGGTGGAATGCGGCATGCGATTCTAAATATCTCCTCCTTACCATTTATAACGAAAGAACCATTCAAACGTATGCTAAAAAGATACGAGGTATAAACAATTGATGTACCATACTCTGTTACAGAGTGTCGGTGCTGCCGAAGCAATTTTTTAGCAAGAGTAGTACTGGGGTGGTTTGTCGTTGCCTTCCCAGCAGTAGTTAGGGCAGGAGTTTGTAATTTGTTCATGGTGCCGGCGATAGCTCGCCAACGCTTTGCGAATGACACCGTGGGATGTTTAACATCCACCAACTAATGCCGACATACTGGGCACCCAGTATAACGTACATCTGAGGTGTGGCACACACACTGATGAATCACCCTGCCTGTGAAACACCGGGACGACGGTTTATATCTGGGTTGGGATTCAAACCTAGGCTAGATGACTTAGATGCGAGTGTGCATACCTCTAGGTCATCCTATCAGCCCAAGTTGCAGAACCAATATCTCAGCTTATTCCTCATATCCCGGTAGTACAGACCCTGCAGAAGTAATCCTGCACACAGAAAGTAACCCTGCTATGCAGAAAAAAAAACGTCAATTGCATTTTGGCCATTGCATTGATTCAAAACCTAAGTGAGTGCAGCACATGGGACAGCCACCCCATTGCCCTCAAAGAATCGTGCACTGTATGATACAACAACCTTGTAAAGCACGAGAACAACAGTTTGTAGTTAAATTCTATAAAATTAGGAATCAATCCCGACCGAATGAAGTGTCAAACGAGATGTAGTTAGCAGGGAATAGGCCAACATGCTCCCCTATGCGACCTTCCCACCAATCAAATGTTTTTGAGGTTTGTGTGAGCACAATGATCGTGTCTCCAGGCTTGAAACTCAATTCGCAGTTGCGACGTCCTGCAAACGAACGGAGTGCCACAGCCTTCGGGTACATGGAACAAAGAGACTCGTTCGATCTGCTTGAAGACCCCGACAGTGATCCAGAGTCTGCCAAATCCCATCTCTCTGCACTTCCTGTTTCATTCGGTTACAAGAACCAAGAATGTGCATAATTAGTCATGCAAAACTAAAGCTATTGTAAACTAACGATGACATTCTTGACCCAAGCAGTCAAATTATCACTCAATGTCTCTTTTGCCAATGTAGAACCCCCCTTTAAACATTGATATAATTGTGTTCACCCAGAACAGTTACTCCAGACTAAATATGAAGTTTTGAGAGCAGAGATGTGTGTGAACAGAAGTTAGTAACATCAAAGCTTCAGATTAGTTAACCTGTTTGGGACTATGGACGAGTCTAACGGTGCAAATATGTATGAACACTCGGTCCGGGGTGTCTCGCCTTTTGAGTACTGTCTACGGCAATGCCAGTGACAACGGTAGTCATGTGATCAACTACAACACTCTCATGGCGCCAATTGATTCGCCAACTACCACTTGATCCATATTAAATATTTTCACGCACATGACAAATCCCTCTTATGGATCAAAATAAATACTTGAGAATTGATATGGATTTAATTGGTATGGATTTTCTGTGTGAACACAGCATTCGGCTCTGAGAGAAACTTGCACATATATTGCATCCAAGATGAGGAGATGAAGAAATATCAGTGCACTTCTACCCAAATTACATGGAGATAAGAAGACAATGGACAAATCAACAGTTACACGTGTTGGATTTGAACCTGGGGTCCCTGCATCATGACATGTGATGTCTGATGGGAATACCAAACAGGCCTACCTTTGGACAATACCTTCCTCCTTTACAAATAAAAATCTATAACCTGACCTCACAGTTATACGAATCAGCGTTTCAGTAAGAACAGTTCTTTCCTTTTATTTATTTTATTTTGTGTACAATGTCGAGGCTTGTATGAGAGCAAACACACAGAATGTACAACAAGGGAAGCAGGAGATAAGAGTGGTGGAAGAGGGAAGGACAAAACAGTGGGGAACAGAGACATGAGGAGATCTGGAGAAGGGATTGGGATGGGGGCAGGGTACACAGGATAAACAATATGGACATTATAGGGACTTTCAGGAAGGAAAGCAGGGAATTTGAAGGAGGTTGGTTTAGGGTGGATTAACGGGGGTAGAAAGGATCATGGTTTTGGATGGGGGAAGATAAGAGGTGGTGAACTGCTGTTTTGAAGACCTGGAGGGACGAGTGGGATTGAAGAGCGTGTGGGAGTTTGTTCCAAAAGCAGGAAAAAGAGGAATGAAGGGGTGAAGGTGAGCAGTGATTCTTGATTTTGGTAGTTTTACCAGAAGGGGGTTGCTGACGGACCTTGAGCGCCCTGTGGAAATATGGGGGGGACATATCACAGAAAGAGCGGGGAGGGGGGGACATATTGCAGAAAGAGCAGGGAGGGGGGGGGGGCGAGACCAGAGAGGAAACAGTAGTAGAGGACAAAGGCCACCACCCTGCCTGCAGTGAGAGATCCAAAGACTCAGCCTTATCACGGAAGATACCAATTATCCTAAATGCCTTGGTTTACACAATGTGAAGCCGATAAAGGTGAGAGGCGGGAGCAGCTGCAGTGAGGGGAGAGCAGTACTCAATCAGGCTGTGAACGAAGGCTTTGTATGTGGAAAGCATGTGATAAGTCTTGGGAGATGGCTCTGATTTCATGTCTGGCATTGAGGATCTTATCCATTGTTGGGAGAGCAGAAGCAGCATGTCCAGGGTAGAGTGACCTGCTCTGAATCCAAATTAATGATCGGAAATCAAGCCATTGGAGAGGAGGAAGGATTTAAAGTCTGAAGCGATGATGGATTCCATAACCTTGCTGATGATTGTGAGAAGGCTGATTGGTCTGTAGTTGCAGGGATCTGTTTTTGCACCTGTTTTATGCAGAGCAGTAATGTTTGCTGATTTCCAAGCATTTGTCAATGATAAGATTGTCAATTATTCATACAGTGCAACAAAAAAAAAACTCACAAATCAAAATTATTACCCACTTGAATGTTTGTAGTGCACCGCAGGGCTGCTCCCAAGCATCATGCTTTGAGGTCGTGTCTGGCAAAGCAACATAAAATTGTCAATTCAAAACAACATTAACTCAAGAGTTCAAGTATATACTTCAACTTAAATAAAACAAGGATTTTAAAGATTGTTTAAAAAGTTCTGGAAATTTAGTACAATTGAAGCAGTCTTATTCAACACCACCCTTATTCAACATGTCCAATTACTTCCAAACTGGAGCTTCCTGGAAGTGAAAAGAAGGCGATTTGTGTTCTACAGTGATCAAGTATATAATTAAATTCAAATAAAACAAAGATTGGAATAGTCGTATCAATAAATTAAATCTGGAATTAACTGCCGTTTTAATGCCGCTGATGCAGCGTCTATTAAATCACCCTAACACGTTACAATAGTTATTTGTGCCTGTTGTTTCTGTCCTTTGTAACATCCTTAAAAACAGTAAGTTTCCTGTTTAGAATTATTTTCAATTTTGTTTGACTGCCAGACAGGCAGACAGTAAAAATATTATTATTTTTATATCTCACTCCTCTCTGCGCATGGGTGATCAGGATAAATTCAGAGCCAAAGTACTGCGAAACTCCAGGTTTGTTTTCCAATTCATGTTCCGATTTGTGTCCAAAATATAACATTCAATTTAAATTGAGTTAATTGTTCCTTGATCATAAACTGACGTTTGTGAACAGACAGACGGACATAAGCCAATTGCTTTACCCCAATTTTGGCTTCGTGTGCGCAGGGTAATAATAATAATATCTTCTATATATTACTAGAACTCTCATCTTGTATGTATGTATGTATGTATGTTCCCGAAATACAGCCAAAACAGTACACGACAGCGCAAACATTTTACGGCCACCTTACTCACCATTCTCCTGCGGTGTGCAGTATCAAGTGTCGTTAAAATTGGGCAACGAAAAAAATTGTTAAAAAATCAATTCCCGATTCAGTCAAGTACTCTTCGGGAGTATTTGATCAATGCAAACAACCTCAGCGGTATAGTTCGCTGGGCTATCTTTTTTTTTTCTTGAAATGATTTATTTTAAAATCTCAAGCATTTGGATTAGACAAAGAACAATTTATTTTTAAGCATAAAATAAACATCGCCATTTTGATGTAATACTTCCGTGTTCATTAATAAATAAAATTGTGTTTAAAAGATTATGCACAATAATCTTTCGACTTTCTTTCTCCGTTTTTTTTTTTTCACATGGACGCGCAATATCAAGTTTCGTTCAAATCGGGCAATGAAAAAAATTATTTAAAAAATCAATTCCCGATTCAGGTCAAGTACTCTCCGGGAGTATTTGATCAATGCAAACAACCTCAGCGGTACAGTTCGCTGGAGCTTTGTTTTTTTTTCTTGAAATGATTTTTTTTTATCAACCGCTCTCACAATGGGAACCCAACGGGTTCACGGGTCGTCTAGTTACTTATAAAGTCTCCAGAAACAAAGTATTTGTGATGTCAATGATGGCGACCCCCTTACAACAATGTCCCATATGTGTCTCATGCCGATTCACAATGGACGTCATGATTTATTGATACCAAGCAGAATAATACAAGACTTTACTGACCCTTTGAAAAAATAATTTCGATTTATTTTAAGGACAATAATGATGAGCAGTTTCCTTTGCCCATCAGATACTTCTTGACTTGTGTTATTACCAGAAGCATTATTTCTGAAGTTTTGTGCTCCGTCATATTTTTTCACACCGGGTGTGAAAAAACACCTGTATTCTTTTTCAAGATGCAAAAGGTTCAGAGTGTATATGTTAGGGCCATGTGCGGCGATCCTTATACATGTAATGTACGATTTTAGTCTTGCCCGAAGGGGATGCGAGACTGTGTGTGTGTGTGTGTGTGTGTGTGTGTGTGTGTTGTGTGTGTGTGTGTGTGGTGGTGTGTGTGTGTGTTGTGTGTGTTGTGTGTGTTGGTCTTTTGACATCTACATATTTTCACTTTAAAAATGGTTTTCTCTGCAACCGCTTGTTCAATCGATCTAAAACCTTAAACACAGGAGGGACTCCCCATGGAGAATATTTTTTTGTTCACTCCGATGTCATAGGTCACATGGTTTGGCAGCTATATTGGATTATAGGAAAAAAAACTGGACATCATTTTCTCTTAAAGAGCTTAAAGAAAATAATTAAAACTTGGCATATGTCATAAACTCCCCAAGGTGTATATCGAGTGATAATGATGTCATCGGTGAAGTGGTATTCCAACCATAACTGGTTAAGTTGAAATCCTTATCCGAAAAATCTGAAACTTCATATAGCTAATATATGACCCGATGTGAGTGAATAATTAAATTTATAACGTTCATAACTCATGTCAAGAAACTATGTGACATAATAAGGTGCATGGATGTTACAGGTATAATAGTGGCGTGTTCAATTAGCAATGGTATTTTTGTTCAGAATGAATGTGCGAGGTGAGACTATGTGCTCTACGAGTGCCATTCTAATTACATCGACGTTTTTTAAAATTTTAATTAACACCACAAGGGAAGGGTCCAACACAAAACTCAAGAGGGCCCCCCTGTATGAAAAAACAAAGAAAGAAGGTGGGAAAAATATAAGCAGGATGGAGGTGCTCCAGATGATTGGCACAAGAAAATAAAAGAGGAGGCGAGGGACTTCGGGAAACTTTACAGACACACAAGTGGTATTCCAATTGACACAAACAGTGCAAACTAGTGGCCTGGGAAGGGCCCCCACTCGGTGCGGCTCCAGTCACGAACTGACAGAGAAGGGAACCTGAGATTATGCGCCAGATGATGAAGCAGCCTCCCAGGGTGTTACACTTGGTTCAGGCCTCTAGTTTTCTGGCGGTAAGCCTGTGGGAACACCGACTCCAGTGGTAGCCACTAGCAGGCCCTGCATGAACACATTGCGTAAGGCAGGAAGAACCCCAAAAACCTGCAAAAGTTTGCAACAGAACCAATGTTCCCACTAAATGCTCCTAAGGGACAGGTGGTTGTACCACCCCAGGCAGTTGCGACAGCCTACTATCCTGCATAAATAAATATGTACCACAGTGATTATTACATTTGAATATTCAAAAAATATGGGCAATACCCCTGGGTGCTCACCTGAGAGCGGCTGGAGAAGAAAACCAGGGAACCACTGGTAGGCATTGATGACCCACAAAATATGTAATGGCGAAGAAAGTAAATACCTATGGATTTTTTTTTAATGCAGTGAACAAACTTTGGCACAACACAGGTGATGAAGGCTGTCGTCAAATTTCATCGAAATTGTGTGTGTGATTTCGGAGAAGAAAGCAAATACATATTTTGGGGAAAACCACCCCCAATAACCACTTTGACCCAGATTTTTTTTTTAATGTCATAAACAAACTTTAGTACATCACAGGTGATAAAGGTTGTGGTCAAATTTAATCGGAATTGCGTGTGTAGTCTCTAAGAAAGCAAATACCTAATTTGGGGGGCAACCCCCCTAAACCCCAATTTTTTTTAATGATGTGAACAAACATTGTTACATCATGTGTGGTGAAGATTTGTAATCAAGTTTAATCAAAATTGTGCATGTAGTTTCAGAGAAGTTGCAAGGGTTTGTGGACGGACGGACTGACATATCACGCACCATCCCATTAGCTCCCCGGAAAACGTTCCAAGTAAGCTAAAAAGATAACAAAAATGTTTTGTTAACAAAGAAGAATTACTATGCAATAAACTCAAAAAGATAAATCTGGGGATGTTCGAAACCAAGTTTTTCCCCCCTCCACAATAAACAAACAGCTCTAAATTTACCAGCATGATTAAAACAATTTCAATCCATTTCAATGAATTTGTTTTCCATTGTTCTCACTCCTGCAATGACATAATTGTCAGATTCAAAATGCGTACTACACAAATACTTCTCTCAGCGAAGGAAAGAGATTGAAATCAGAAGGGGCCAAGTCCAAAAAGTGAATAAGGGGTGAAGGGTAATGACATGCAACCACTGTACTCACAATATGTAACTGTGTACAAATGCTTGTAAACGAAAATGGTATTGTTATCCCGACCAACTTCTCCTAAAGGTCTGTGTTACGTCAATTTGCCTTCCTCAAGCTTGGCCGACACGATCACCACTAATAAACACGAATGGTCTTCTGATTTTTCGTCACGCACGCTTTTTCGAGTGCTCCAAGATTCCATTGTACAATTCTACTTCACGCATGAGTGAGCATTCATTTTGGGGTGTTTTATTTATTTATTTCAGATCATGTAATTACCCTCGCCAGAGGAGAGGGTATTGCATTTTGCTCCGTTTGTCTGTCTGTCTGTTTGTTTGTTTGGTTGTTTGTTTGTCTGCACAGAACATGAGTGTTTTTCTCTGCAACCGCTTGTCGGATTGAGACAAAATTTTTACCATAGGAGTGACTACTCATGTAGAATGTTTTCCCACAATCAGAGAAAGGGAGCCACGTCGATGCTTCAGACAAGCCACAAGGAGACAGCCTGAAACAGGGTGCCATGACATCAATGAGTCGTTCATATCACTTGCAGGTAGTAGGTATCGGTACTCATATCAGTCTCGCCATATGACTCATATCACTTGTGTTGTGCCTCCCCTGAATAGCGAGGGTGTAGTTACCTGCCTGCTGTTGCCCACTGATAGGTATTCTTGCTTCGGACAAGCCTGCTGCTGATATTCAGAGCCATGTCATTTCATGCACCGTGGCTTCCGGATATCCGAAATGGGCTAATGATATGTTTCATGTAGCGATACGTCAAGTATGTTGAAGATCAGGAATTGGTAGAGCCGAGGGCACGCCAAATCTCAGCCCACCACCTCCACCACCTATGGGGTTTGGGTGGAAGGCATCATCCTTGCTGGAAAACTAGCGACGGGTTGTCCTACGGGTCCTAGATTGTCAGGGGCTCTAACCCTGGTGCCGTTAAGATTTGCCATCATAGTACAGCAGGGGGAAGGGAGGGGATACAGATTAACAAGCGTATTATTACATCGACTAGCAGGTATATTTAGCTTTTCACGAGCCTCTTCCAAAAGATACCTATGGAACATCTGTTCAGTTTGACTTCAAGCCTCAACTCTCCCCCCCCCCCCACCCCCAAAACCCAAGTTATCAAGCCCCTCTCCCAACCCGGAAGTCCTCAACTTCGCCCTCGCAAACCCAAGTCTTCAACCTCTCCTTCCAACCTGAATGCTTCAATCCCCTCCCCACACAAAATCCTCAATCCACCCTCCCCCCCAAAAAAGTTGTCTACACCTCCCTCCCCCTCCCAACTCCGTCCTATCTTTGTTCTCCTCCCACTCCCCAATCTAAACCCTAACTCTCTGTCTCCTCTCCCCTCCTTGCTCATAAAAGTGAAAGGGCATTCTGACATGGGTCATTACATATTTAATATCGGGTCACCACAATCAGCGAGTTTGAAGTTGTCTTTCTTGGAACTTCCTTATCATTACTCATCAATAAACGGCTATCTCAGTATGCTGATGTATTTTGTGTCACGGCTGTATAATCCCCGACAAACATGGCTTCCCTCACTCTTCTACTTCCTCACTACCCCCACTCCGGTTTCCTTCCGGTCGATCATCGCATCACGCTCTCCAGCATCATCAACCTTTCCTATAAAACTTTAAAGAACACAGCAATGATCAATGAGTAAAACCGTGATATGGTTATAAGCATTAGGCCAGATCAGATACAATTGAAACAGCTATTAAAATGTGTTTTTCCTTTTAAAACATCAATTTTCGTCCGATTTTCTCCCCGTTTACTGCAATGAGTCTTAAACCATATTAGCAACTGTAAAAAATGAAATCAGCTGTCGAATTAGAGTTACGATAAAGCCGTGAGAGGCAGAAAGTGTGAGCCTAACAAATGAAGCCTATAAACACTGAGACCGAAACGGAGCGAACCAAATGGTGGCGATTTGATTTTGAAGCTCCGTCTTGAATGGACAGACAGAGGGACAGGCGGATGGATAAACAGACAGACTGGCAGAAAATATATGTACGTATATACTCGTGGGACACCCATGGGAAACCCACGAGCATAGACATGTATGACATTTGGACATCTTGAGTTAGATGCTGCACATAGAGTTTCACAAAATTGTTACTGACAATTCGTTACATCCAGAAATTATGGGGAGGGGGAGAGGATGAACCTATCTTGACTGAATTACTTATGCCATTCATTTTTAAACTTGAAAGTATCGAATACACCACTTCCCAAATTAAAAGTTCCTTAAAAACCAAACGTTATTAATAAATTGGGAGGAGAGGGGGGAAGGGAGGGCGGTGAGAGGAGGGAGAGAGGAGGAAGAGAGGGGGAGGAGAAAGGATGATGGAGAGGAGAGGGGAGAGGAGGGAGAGAGGATCATGCACAGGGGAGAGGAGGTAGGGAGGTGGGTGAGGGGTGGGA
>CM068962.1:90335883-90357933 GCA_035128595.1 Eptatretus atami | reverse complement strand
CACCGTGGTGGGTTGTGTTGGAGCGCTCGAGCTGGGGATCCCCGTTCCCTTCCACGGACTCCGAGCTCCATAAGTGCGAATTGGTAAAACCGCACGAGGCGACCAGGTACCCGACCAAACTCTAACCCCCAGCTTGCCTATCCTCCACGGCTGGGGGTCCGAATAAAGGCCAGTTTGGCGCCATTTCTTTTTGGGTGTGTGTGTCCATCTGTGGCCAGTCTTGTGAGTAAAACTGTTGTGATTGCCATTGCACATTGCCTGCATTTATATTCGTGATTAAGTCTGCTCTGTGTTTCCCTCCCTATTGCCTATTGTAAATAAATAACTGATAAATGTTCCAGTTCATGTCTGTCTGTTTTCTTTCATTGACCCAGTTTGGTTTGGGCTTGAGTATTAGGGAGCCGATTGTGCCGTAAATTGTTATTTGGACCGGCGCGGCTTTGGTAATTCCCGCTCGGTTTACGCCGGATCCGAGTCGGTAACAGAATCGGTTCGGACAAAGCTGGCCGAGGTGTGGCTTCCCCGGTAGCTTAGACCACGCGACTAATTAGGTAAATTGGAATCAGACACAAAAGACCTTAACCGCACGGTCAAAATATTGGCGTCCACGGTCATTTAAGAAACCCATCGACTTTGGAGTTATCCGGGAGTGACGACCTTCATTCCGGGTGTTTGGGGGGGGGGAAACGGCCAACTGCTCCATCTAGCGGTCGTTCCCCGCCCCGAACCCGGCACTACAACAATATATCCCACCCCTTGATAGTGCCATTGTAACAAGATAATCAATGTTATTCACTTCACCTGTCAGTGTCATAATGTTTTTGGCTCATCAGTGTTATGTGTATATATATACATACATGTGTATATATACACATATGTATACATACATATATGTATATTACATAATGTATACATATGTTATATATATATACACATATATATATACATTATAATATACATATACACATATATTATATATATATAACACATATACAAATATATATATATACACATATATATATACTATACACATATATATATATATACATATACACAATTATATATATTATACATATACACATATAATATATATACATATACACATATATATATACTATACACATATATATGTATATACATATACACACATATATATATATATATAATAATATTATATATATATACACACCATATATATATATTATATATGTTTACGGTTGTGGAAATTCACAGAACACCATTCAGGTACCCCGAAGATCAGTTATGTCGATAAGTGTGTGTCCAGATAGATTTCCCCACCGATGTCTAACGGATTTATTCGTGTAATTGGCTGTGCATCTTTGAGTTAGCCATTATCTGTTTCTATCTTTTATTTCAAACAAACAGCATCTAACCACCACGCCATCCCCACCACAGCGCCAACCACACTGCAACCATGCCACCTCCACCACCACAACAGCATCTCAGCAACCACACCACCTTCTCCACAACCGCCAACATCCCCACAAACAACGGCATCTCGACAAATAAAGAAAAACGAAAGCAACGGTTAAAACAACAAGGTGCTCCGAAGAGAGAAATCCCGATCACGCCTGGGATTTCGGGTGGAAAAGCCCACTGCGACCCCTCCCTTGGGGCGATATAAAACGCCGCGTTCGGAGGCGAAAAGAGAGAGGTGGAGAGACCGCGACACTGAGTTGAGAAGGCAGTCTGGAGGGGGAGTTTGAGCTGGCAGTTGAGAGGAAGTTGGCGGCTGGCAGTTAGCGAGTGGAGAAGAGTCCCCCTCCTTGGTCTCTCTCCTTGGTCGTCGGAGGCGCCGTTGCAGCCGGAGAGGAGTCGCCAGCCGGATCGCCGTGAAGCACGGGTGAGTCGAGACGAGTTCGGGCAGAGGATCGAGGGTCGCCCAGCGAGTCACCAAGAGGTGACTGCTCGGTCTCTCAGAGCCTTCCGGTCATCCCGGCTCCGAGCAAATATTAAAGGCTTACGAGCCGGGTCTTGTTCTTTCTTGGGTTTTTGCATGAAAGTCTGTGGCGCCTTGTCTATAAGTAGAACTGTAAGTGCCTGTACATTACGTAATAAACTAGATCGGCTGTAGCGTCTTTTTGCTCGTGTCTTTGTCCCCATCCCCCCCCCCCAATGCTTCATTGACTGCATATGTGCATTTATAAATAATTGTCATTGTTTGAATGTACACCTGCTCGTTGCGTCCCTTCCTCCATTGAGTCGCCCGTAATTGCGTTCGGAATAATAGCTGGCTTAATAGCCGATAAAATAATTGATCCGACGGGGCTTGGCGATAATAAACCGCTCGGCAATCGCAAACGGCGCGAGCTGCTTAAAGCGGCTCGTGTCCGTTACGGGTCCCGTCGAGGTGTAAATCCCTGGCATTTCTGTCTGCGCGGAATACTTAGGTAAATCGACAAATTCGGCGATCAACCCTGTCGCGCGTGGACAGAAAAAGTTGGCTGATTTACGGTGTGGTTAAAAAAACACACCCGTAGCTGGATTTCGGCGTGATCCGAAAGCTGCGACTAGGATTGCCACGCGTTGGTGGCGCGCGTGCGGCCGCGAATTAGCGAAAGCGGTCGCCCGCACGCCGGTGCGGTGAGAACACAACAATATATATAATATATACACATACATATACATATTATATATAATAACACATACATATACATATATATTATATAATATACACATATATATATATATATACACATTATATATATAACATATATATATATAACATAACAAATGAAAGAAAAATAACAATGAACAGTATCATAATAAACCAGTGTTTAAAACGCTGACATTGAATATAGGAAAACATGAACAAAAATCCATTGGTATCTGTGATTATCTGAAGTGGAGCTGATAATTATTTCATTACAGTGGTGGCTGCAAAGTGTCCTTCATATTTATATATCGGAGATCATTTCGTGTTGTTCAATGAAGAAAAATCTATGCAAAATAAAGAGCATATATATTCCTTGTAAACAAAGCGAGGCAAATTTACCCGTTCATCCGAGCTGCGTCGCCGTTCATTCGAGTGCGTCGCCGTTCATTCGAGGTGCGTCGCCGTTCATTCGAGGTGCGCCGCCGTTCATTTGAGATGCGCTGCCGTTCATTCGAGGTGCGCCGCCGTTCTGTCTTACGTTTGTCATGCTTGTCAGCAAGACAACCATATTTTGAAAGTTGCTCATAGAGTTCTTGGGCCACAGCGGGAGGTTCAACCGTACCAGCAAGGATGTCATTGACACGCACGTATCACAATAAAACCTAGCGGCAGAGCAAATGTCTGGCTTTTGAACCAAATAAAAAAAATCATTGTTACTCTGTCCTCTAAATCCCCAACATAATAACTTCTTATTGCATATCGAGTTTATACGTGCAAGTTTTTGCTTAGGCCACCCGAGAGCTTCCAAGTTGCTTTGGAACAGCACTTGCCAAGGTCGTTCTAAAGCACGACTACAAGAGCATTTGTACACAATATTTCAGCATATTTGTTTTTGTTGGCAGTGGCTAATTTATCAGTACCTACTTTCTGATTGGCATCCTTGCGTTGAAAAGAGTATGCGCCCTCTAACGAAATTCCAGCAAAGAGACCACGTGAGCGGCAGTATGTAAACTTAGCTGCGTCCGCCCTCATGGCCACATCTGCCTCCACCGCCCTGTGTGAGCAACACTGGGTTTTATGACCATTTCTCATGCACAAATATTATTACAAACAAGCAGAACAGCAAAAATAATTTTCCGACCTGACAACACAAAACGCATGTTGCATTGAGTACATAAGCCTGGTGTTCGCTTAATGGTTAAGGTGGCTGCTTAAGATCGTAGGGTCTTGAGTTCTCAAGCCCCTGTGTGCCTTTGAATTAACATCAAGATGGGTTGACTCAGCCTGTCATCCTTCCGAGGTTCAGCAAAATGAGTACCAGCTTACTGGTAACAGGGACATTGCATCAGCAGCACAGCCGCACCCCAGAAAATGATGCAGCCAGGCAGTC
Source organism: Eptatretus atami (assembly GCA_035128595.1). NCBI lineage: Eukaryota > Metazoa > Chordata > Myxini > Myxiniformes > Myxinidae > Eptatretus > Eptatretus atami. Next base: position 90,353,926 of record CM068962.1, on the reverse strand, counting down.
ATAGGCTGCATACGAATAAATAAAATAATTGTGTACATGTAATGGAACGACAGCCAAGGGTTCAGCTCCATCAAAGAACATCCACACATGTTGGATCACTTCAAGAAAATCTGTGCAGTTAATGGCATTTTGCACCTGCAGCCATTATGAGGAACACAGCTGTGACATTTGCAAATTTGTGTTCCGTTGTGATTATCCGCTTTAACCGAAATCTCCATCAGCTGGAGTGTGAATCAATACAACAAAGTACAAATTACCTGCCCAATGGACCGATGGACACAGTAAGGTTGCCGCCCAATGTGACGTTACTGCCACATGTGAAAGCCTCGACTGCTTTTTGAGTGTTCAGGATGATCACAAGATCTGACACCTGGTGGCAATCACATACGTGCAGTTTCGATTTGGTTACAAAGTCCAATAGAAAACAGTGTGATAACTAGTATATTCTACTTCTACTAGCCTGATTCTACTCAACATCATAATGTCCCAGGGAAGGGACAGTGGTGGTAGGGAAGGGGACTGGAAGAAATCCGAACAAGTGGCACACTGCAGTTTTCATCAACTTGATTCTTCAGGAGGTGGATGCTTCGACCTTGAAAACTTCCAATGAGAGGACAAACATCAATCCAACCCACAAATTTTATAACATCTTGTAAAATAAAGATCACTCGAATGGATATTTTGTCGGGAAACTTGGATGTAAAACAGAATTCAGGTTTGAAACTGCAATCCACTGAGTGTTCCAGTCTTCCTCCCTATATAATAATTTGTCTATAATAAAAATGTACACCACCAATTCCATAATTTAGCATTGAAAATATAATTCTCAACTGCCCATTAACAATGGGTCTGGCAGGACAGCCTAGAGGTGTGCACTCTCACCTCAAAGCTATCCAGTCTGGGTCAGAACACAGCCCATCTGTAAACTAAATCCGATTTTGCAGGGCAGACAAAACATCATTGTAGTTGCCATCCTCAGATGGGTGTACACAATGGACGTCCTGTGCACTTTTCGACGTTAAATAAATGGGATGTATCCTTTATGAAGAGTAGGCGAGCTATTAAAATTACAAACTCCTGCTCTAACCTACAAGGATCACCAGCACAGCCCACACCCATATTTCAAAATATGTATCGGGCCCGATATGTTCTTGTGGATCAGGCAATTGCATGGCGGAGGTATACCCTTATAGTTTAATTTGTTTTCTTTCTCTGATGGCACAAGACATACCCTCGAGGGTAGTCGTGGGAGGAGAACAAGTCTGAACAATGCACTAAACCCAATGAAGATATGTGTACATTTCTATGGTGTGAATGGAAGTTGGAAACGAATTCAAGCTTGGATATAGACACGACAATAACCATTTTTATTTCTTTATCAGCAGGTGTAATAAAGTATTTTTTTTGAGCTATTTTCAAAATAACTTTCAGTTAGTTCATCGCCATTCCTAGAATATTCGACTTTTTGTTGCTGCAAAAAATCTTAACAGAGACAACCAAATCCTGGCCAAGTCATACCAAAAAATAAAATAATATATATTTTTAAAAATAATACGTGCTGCTTCGTTACTTGATGCTCAGCATTTAAAAGGATAAGAAATAACAGACAACAAGAGTCTGCTCTTCATTTCAAATACAATTTATAACGCTGATAAATGAAATAATTACCCGAAGGGACCCTTACCTCAAATCCGATCTCAAAGCCCCCACCGAGCCCTGCAATTGCCAACTGCAGATGAGCTGACCAGTCTATGGGCAGGGAATCAAATGAGATGTAATAAAAGTGCACAATTAATTCTGTATTGTTGCAAAAAAGCAAAGTGCAGTCAAAAAAGAATTGGAGTTTTTATGTTATCGTTGCGGTTCTGGAAAACCGCAAGTTCTCAAGGCAATGGTACACAACAATACAGCGATCCCAAAGCAGTTATTTCAATAGTATGTGTATTAAGTTAGTCCCTTCCAAATGCCTAGTGGGTAAAGGGGAAAGACGTGTTTTGTGGGACTCATTGAGTTAGATGTTCTTCTAGCTTTTTAACCTTTAAACCTCCGCAGTTCTCCCATTCTTTTTCTTCTACACTCCTTTCTCGGACACGAAACAAGCAAGAAAGCACGCACACGGTCCAATAACGATGAAAAGGAATGTGAAGAGCACATGGATCCTTTGTCGTACGCATGCCAATACAACGTGGATCCTCTGCAGTATGTGCGCCAACTTTACCATCAAAATTGCACGCCAATTCTTACGGCCATTTCATCTCAGACCTTCATTTTTCTGTTTTACCAAGCTGTACACGCTCACCACAACCACTTCATCTGACAGAAAAATCCCCACAACTCACGCTTACAAACGCGACCTTTATGCACCATCTCATTACAAGGAACTTCAACTTCTTTCCCACAATGCCACATTACAATCCTCTCACTACAAAGCCACATGTTCGCACTACTCTACAACCGCCACAACTGCCCATGGTTATCAAACTCCCACCATAGCCTCGAAGGACACGGAGGAGACGTTAGGTCGGGTTATTTTGGACATAACTCGAAGCGCGAACTGCTGCTGGAGCTCGTTTAGGGCCTACGAGGGGGTGAAGGGATTTCCCTAAAATCCCACGTTTGAATGGAGGCCAGCACATATTCCAGGCCAGAGAGCACTTCCAAAAACCATGGCACCATGTTAAAGTCAGAGCTCTGATGCATGACCAGCGTCGGCGAGCGACCGAGCCATTTTTCCAATTCGGGGCCTGGCTACAACCACTATGGACCAATGGGAAAGTGTGATTTCAGCCCCGTTTGCTTCCGCCCCGTTTGATCCAATTTTTGGGCTCCTCCTCTCGCCGGGCTCATAAAGAGAGCAGTTCGAAGCAGTTTGGGGCAGAGCGGAACAGATCGGACAGCAGTTCGTGTCGTTGCCGGGATCACTGAGGACAGAGAGAGGATGAGCCGAGCAACACTCGCCAGATGTCGGGCCTCACCAGGGAGACAGGTGGCACAAGAGTGAGGGGGGCCACAAGTCCACGTGACCAAGCATGGGACACGCGTTGCTGCTACAATCCGGGGCTGCTCCATGCCAATCGATGCTTATTAGATTAAATCGACACGAACACATACAAATTCTTATATGAATCGGATAGGGTCCTCTCTCACAATCTTTCTTCTACCATCTCTCTCTCATCTACTATGGATGCAAAAGAGCAATCAACGCAGGCAAGGCCTGACCAACTGTTCTTTTCAGGGCAGGACACAAGCACGAACTAAAAGACGCGAACCAAACGATCTACACCTCACATTTTTCTCTTGCCACTATGCTGCACCCCCCACATTGCATTGCACTCAAACCTCACACTCCCCCACCCTAGACACCCTCAGTATTTCTCCCTCCTCCCCTTTCCTCAGCGTTTCTGGGCTATGCTGGTCTGTCCAGCATGCCAGGTATTGAGAGTCATTATTCCTCTATCTGTTTCTTTCTCTCAGGGCAATCTCAAATTTTCTCGGGTTTTTGTGTGTGCGAGTGTGTGATGGCACCTGTCATAGCGTAACGTAAGACTGTTGTAATAACCAACAGGATAACTTTGCACGATGTCTCTTTCTGTAATATGTTTGCCTTTTGCCGCACCCCACAAATTCCTTCCTTTCCCTGCTGTACATTGAAATAAACCCATTACAGTGCCACATAACTTTCCTCGCATTCTGGTTTTAAATAAATGTGTTGTTAGAAAAGCTCCCAGGCTCGTTCTTGTCTTTTCCTCCATTAGTCCAGCATGGCCCGCACCCTAACTTAGCCAGGACGTTATTCCCAATAATCTGTTTCATAACCAGTTCGCACTTGGCAGCTCCGCTCGGCTGCACCTGATCTGGTAGGTAATCTGAATAGCACAAGTATGTACAGAGGGTGCGTCCCCAGTAAGGAGTCACGTGTCCTTAAGTAAATGGTTGTCAGACGGAGGACTCAAAGTCACGTGGTCAAGATATTGCGTTCTCAGTCGATTAGCGACCAGGCAGCGGCACAAGGTTATTCTGTGTGCGACGGCCTGCGATTCTGTGCGTCCAGAGAGGAACCCGAGACAGCCCCTCCCTCGTAGTTCCCCCATGACACAACAATAAATGCAGTGATAGCAGGCTTATGGAGGAGCTTGTATATTGTACTACAAGCAGAACAATGTGGTAGCAGAAAAGCTCGGAGATCACGCACTCATCTTCACCGGTCCAGTCTGGGTTCGATTCCTGGCCAGACTTATGAACATCACCTTAGTGTTTTGCAAGTGGTTTTGGTGTTGTTTTTTTGGCATTGCAGCAATGAGTGTGCCATCTGTCAGGCGGGACGTCAAACTGGGTCCCTTCTGGCAATGTTTGGTTTCTGGCAAATGTTAAAAATTCCACACTGTCTTTCACAAAGCAGAAAGCAATAATCTCACAGGCACCCTGGGCAAATCCCAAATTTTTTCCCTAAACTACAGGGAGCAATGCATCAGTAGCACAGCCATAGTCCCAGAAATGGTGCAACCAGCAGTGAGGTGTGGCCACAAATTAATGAATGAATGCAGAATAAGGACACAAGAGAGACATTACACAATTAGACAAATTAGACAAATCAGCAAAGTATATTGTGATGTTTGTGGTGGAGATGAAGGAATTTAATAGGAGAGAAAGGATCGTATAGAGTTGCTTGGCCCGTGGACGTGTAGGAGACAATTAAGTAGGAGACTCTGAGCTGAAGTGCTACATGTTCACCACCAATTGTGGTGAGGAAGTGCTACATGTCACCACAGATGTGGTGTGGTGCTAATTAGATAAGGATTAGGGATAATTTCCCCAGTATGTAATTGCCCCCGTGTCACTTTTCCCTATGTTTTTGTATTCCAAAATCAGCAATAAAGGTGGGGAAAACTCCCTAAAACAAACTACAAGCGGCAGAAGTCCTGTCTTCCCAGGTTTCGTGCAAGCAGCGTCCCCGGAGCAGAGGATTGATGGAGGTGACGTAGACGCATGAAGAGGGCGTAAGAGGCAGCAGATCAGAAAGGACAGAAAGGAAGAAAGGAGACAAGTAGTGAAGGAAAGGGACACACGCGGTCGGAGAGAGGGATGTAAATGGACATGAGAGAGAAGAGGCCACATTAGTCAGAGGACACGGAGGATCTCGCTTTTGCTCTCGGCACGACAAAGGCTGCACGATCATTGTATCCGTCTGAGGCGATTGGCTCGCATGGTGAAGAAGACGCTGGCCTTTGGCTCTTGGTTGGGTCGTGAGGAACGGGCCCAAGCCTCGGGTGTGTCAAATAGCGCGGTCGTGAGGACGATCGATGCACAAAGCAGCTGCCACGGGTCTCTGAGCCTTTGTGTTAATTACCGTCACAAATTGCCTGCCATACATTCTTCCTGCTGCAAGAGAACGATTCGTGTGTCATTTGGGAGCGTCTATGAAGCGCCTCGATTCCACGTTCCATAAGGACCATCTGGACCAATCTAAGTGCCGGAATAAAGAGGGATTATTTTTCTTATTTTTTCTGTCCCCTTGTGGTATTTAAGTCTGTGTGAAGCGCGTCAATTGGAATTAGATTTAGGTTACCTCACATTTTTCTTTCATTATTATATATTTGAATTATTGTTCATATGTACATATTTGATTATTGTTATCAATTTATTATCTAGTCAATTCAATTTGCTTGTTGTCCGTACATCCGTGCCATTCTAGTGCAGCGCTTAACTATTTTCCCGCGCGCGCACATTAATCTCCGAGAGTCTCGGCTGTAGGCCTCAAAGGGAGAAGTTCGGCCATCTGTCCAGGTCGAGGTTTAAAAAGCCACTGGCATGACGATATGTATTTGAACCAAGTATCCCACGACCATGAGTTGAAGTGCTCAGATGGAAAAAAAAAACAACAGACCAATACACTTGAAGCATGTGCATCACAATGATAATACAGTGAAACTTCAAAACTTTAACCAGCTCAGTGGCATAATGGAAAGAGCATCCTCTGAGTCCGGGAGGTCGGCCAGTTCAAACCCTGCCGAGTCATACCAAATACTTATGGTTGTGTGTGATTTGTCACAGCTCCTCCATGACCTTAGAGCCTGCTAAAAAATTAATATAAATGAAAAATCTCACAAACTACTTTCATTTTCAACCAATGTGGGTGAATAAAATCTCTGAATATTAATCAGCAATTTAATCTCAAAGTTATTGCAAAATAATACCCGGTTAGTCATATTGATATTAAAGTGCATAGACCTTTTACACTCCTATTCTTTTGGACGACGCATATATTCCCCTCCAACCCCTCTCCCTTTACTTATTTCTCCGAAAAAACTGTTCAACATTGGTTTTTTACAACTAAAATGGCCGCCAGTCGGCCATCTGGATCTGATCTCGAATAAAATGACGTACATATGTAAGCAATCATTAATTATCTGTGTGCCAAGTTTCAACAAACATCAGTAAATGCATCTCCGAGAAATGGTTGAGGACGTGTTCAACATCGGGGTTTTTTACAGCTAAAATGGCCGCCAGTCGGCCATCGTTGATCGCATCCGTGAAGTGAAATGAGGTGCATATGTATACCATCATGTGTTGTCTTTGTGCCAAGTACGAATAAATCGGTCCATAATATCTCCGAGATATAGTTGAGGAAGCAAACATACAAAAAGAGACAAAATCCATAAGCCCCCCCGTTTCAGACCAAGTCCAGAGGGCTAACAATAACCATTCCTTTACGACGTGAGTGCAATGGGCTAACAAGGCAGTTTAATTGGCTAAGGAGACAGTGTTGCCAGAGAAGCGTGTTGCTGTGTCCAATTTCCGTCGGGTACTCCAGGAGCCTCCGTCTGCCATCCCAAATGCTTGGCCCATCCCCATTCTCCTTGAGATGGTGATCAACCTGCCACAACAACAAGGCTCGTGTCAGCCCATTGTGCATCTTCCATTCACGAGGCTCCCTCGCTGAGAAAATCTGCCGAGCAGATCAGCGTCTGGAGAACGAGCCACATGTCCATGCAGCCTCAGCTGATGCTAACGGAACTACACAGGTAAACAAATCTCATCTGAGGCTCTCTCAGCAACTGCTTAATGGATACAAAGTCTGACCAGCAAAAGCCAAGGATTCTCCGAAGAGATCTAGTTCCGAAGGAGTTAAGTCTCCATCTCAGATCATTGGTCAGAGTTCCAAGTCCCACAACCAGAGAGCAAGACTGGAAGGACCAAGACTTAAAGACTCGTACTTTCATCCTCCATGATAGGTACTGAGTGCCACACTCCATGATCCCATGAATCCATTGTCTCCCCAGGCCCAACGCAGACATCTATCAACCTCTGGCTCACAACATGCGAAGAAATGAATATCACTGCCAAGGAAAGTGAATCGCTCCGTGACCTCAACATCCTCACCACAAACACGGTAACAGGACAGATTAGCAAGCATCCAATAAGTCATTGAAGCCTTGGATCTTAGTTTTAACCCAGGAAACATGTAATCCCAGTGGCTCCGAGCTCCTCATTCAGCATCTCCGAGGGCCCCAAAAGGATATCTCGAGTCTCCACAAAGATAACTGCATAATCTGCGAAATCAAGGTCAGAGATTTGATACTCCCAAATGATGCACCGCAGCTTCATCTCTCTGACATCCTCCCCAGCATCAATCCATACAAGCGCTGAAAAGTATGAGTACATACCCCTTATGAACTCCAGTAAAAAACTAAAATAAGTTGGAGATGGAACCACCACACCGTCACTGCACTCTCAGTACCAAAGCATAGTTCAGGAAATCAGAATTGATCATTTTTCATGGCACCAAGACCAAGATCCTCCAGAAGGCATCCCGATCCATGAATCGACACTTTGCGGAGATCGACGAAGGCTGTGAGCAGCCCCCTACCAAACTCTCATCTACGTTTGATGGGACCCGAAGAGCAAGGATATGGTCAATCGTTGACCTCTTTGGTTGTAAAGCCTGACTATTCTGGGTGCTCGTGCTCAAGCAGATGGTGGCGAACCCTATCAAGAAAATTATCCAAGCAGAAGACCTTGCCCGGCACTGAGGCAGCGTCACCCCTCAGTAGTTGTTGCAGTCCTGACGATCACCCTTTCCTTTCTCAGAGAGGAAACAAAGCCCTCTTCAGTCAGTTTGGATCATGCCTGTGCTCCAAACAGAGCACAGAACTGCAACTATCGACATGAGTACAGCATTTCTACCAGCCTTGAGAAGTTCAGCATGGATGCCAAAATCGAGAGTGAAATCGAATAAAAATTAGGAGAGAGCGATTTTTTTTCGAACCCAATTAATTAAATAATGCACTCGCAGGACGTTAGGTAAAATGGCTCAAAAATTCCTTCTTTATCTCTTTTGAGGTAATTATTGTACGTCTGATTTTATTGTACACCGTCCAGGACACCAGTAGCGATCTTTTTGGATTCAGATTTCTACTTTTATAAAACTGTCGGACCCGCCATTCGCAGATTCGCTATTTGTGGACCCCGTCGATTCACGGTCATTAAAGTGTGACCTGCTTCGACATCGTAGTTTTTATTTTATTTTTTATTGCACTTCAGGACACGTCTCCAATATCCAACTGGGAAATTGGAAATCAGCCAACATCACAGCATTACATAAAAAGGTGCAAAAATGGATAGCCTTAACTATAGCCTAATTAGCTTCCTGTACTTCCAATCATAAGCAAAGTAATGGAATCAATCATCACAGTTGACATAAAATCATTCCTTTTTCTCCAACAGCTCATCTCAGATCTCCAATTCACATTCAGACCTGGTCACGCTGCACTGGATATGCTACTTCTACCCTCCCACAATTGATGGAGGCCCTCAATTCAGACATGAGATCAGGGCCATCTCTCTGGACATAGCTCGAGCATTTGATACAGTCTGGATCCCGCCTTGCTCTCCAAACTGTCTGGCCTATGGAATCCACGGCCAACTCACTCTTAGGTTACTGACTTCCTCCCCTCTCATAGTCATGTGTGGCCTCATGGAACACTTTCATCTCCTCTCCTTGTCAAGGCTGGAGTACCCCAAGGCATTGTTCTCAGCCCCATATTATTCCCAATTCCATTCCATTGGGACCATACTCTGTGCAGAGCGTTTGGTGCTGCCTAAGCAGTCTCCTTTGGCTATTGGGCACATTCCTAGATGGGTCACCACTCCAACACAGGATATCAGCAAGCTGGCATTATTCCTAATCTTCATCAATAATCTCACTGACTCTCTGGAAAATCCTCTTTATTCTCTTTGCTGATGACTCCACTCTCTGCCATGACATCTCTCATCCTTCTGACAGACAGACAGCAAGCAGCCTCTTCCCTCTCCTCAGACCTTGATAAAAATCACAGACAGGTCAACACAATTTTGCTGATTATCCATATTGTTCAACCCTTTGCATTCTCCCTTACCCATCATCATTACCTGCATCCCTTTTGTCAGTCTCAGACTACTTTCTCCCTCCGCCCTGCTGTTGTTGTTCACTTTTCTCCTGCTGTTCCCTTTGTTATGTGGTGTCCTGATTTATTGTGTTAATCGCTCTTCCACAAGTCTAGACCATGCAACAATTTTTTATTTTTTTAAACAATGCCTTGACATTCGTGTGGACCCTGACATTCGCAGCATTTTTCACGAATGTATCCCCCACTAATAGTAGGGTTCGACAGGATGTACATTTTTAAATCTATCTATAATTCCAGCAGTGTGTGTGTGTGTGTGTCGTGTGTGTTGTGTGATGTGTGTGTGTTTGTGTGTGTGTTGTGTGTGTGTGTGTGTGTGTGTGTGTGTGTTGTGTTGTGTGTGTTATGTCTGTGTGTCTGGTGTGTGGTTGACCGCTGTTTTCTCGACAACCACTGGTTCCGATCTATATGAAAACTTGCCAGGTATATTGCTGGGGCCCTGTGGATGTGGCTTTTCAAGGTTTGATATTAATCGGACAAGTGCTTCCCAAGTTATGGCATTTATTTACCAACCAATGAAAGGACACATTGCTGCGTAGGCGTGGCTGCGTAGGCCGGTGCGCGGCGGCCGACGTTGACGTCACGTGCCATGCCGGTTACGATGGGGATCGTGCCTTAGTTCCCGTGCCGTAGGAGTGGCAATGGTCAATGCAGCGAATGTCATGGCAAGCAAGACAGGGAGGTAAATTGATTTTAATTAACTCTGTGTGTGTAAGTATCACAGCAGTTGTTACTTCAATGCAAGCGATAATTCGTGGAATGCATGTGAAACATTCCGTACGGGCACGCACCACTTCCGGATAGTGATGACAATGTATTCTAATAATTTCTCGATTTCTTATACACATTGATAGATAAACACAATGCCCCAATCCAGTCGTCGTTTACGAGACGGAAGGAACAGCCTGTGTGGTTGTTTGAAAGTTTTTTTTGTGTTGTTTTTGGGGGGGGTTTGCACGTACGGGCACGCACGTACGGCATGCAAGAGCGAAGGAACGGCCTGTGTGGTTGTTGTTTCTGGCTCGCGGTTTGAAAGTTTTTTTTGTTTGTTTGTTTTTTGCACGTACGGCCACGCACGTACGGCACGTAATAGTTATTACATATTGAATTATTGTCATTAGTACATATTTGATTGTTGTTATCAATTTATTATCTAGTTTTTAATAAATTCAACAAGGAATCACAGTTGGTTTTTAACGGTGCGTTACGATACAACTCTCTGACAGTACGATACAACCTCAAGGTGCCCACACTCGCCTCGAAGCTGTCTAGCCTGGGTTTGAATCTCAGCCCCCATTATAAAATGTCATCCTGGTATTCTTCAAAAATGTGCGCCATCCAGTAAGATGGACGTTAAACTGGGCATTCATCTGCAGGCCATTAGTTGGTGGAGTGTTAAGATCCCACAGTGTCCATTGCGAAGAGTAGACAAACTATCGCCTGCACCATGACCACATTCCAAATTCCTGCCCAGACTTCCTGAGTCAGAGTGATAACCCGACTAGATTGAAGTGACCGATTTAAGCACCACCGATGCTCTGCACCAAAGCATCGTACATGCTGCTGCTTGATGATGATGATTATGACGATGCAAGAGTAAAAACAACAATGTAACTGAGAATCTTGACGACCATTTGATAGAACTAGGGAAATTAAAAGATCACAGGAAAACATAGGCTAGAGCAGGGGGTTCCAACCCTTCCTCAGTGAGACCCCATTCATACTCGTGCAAATTCTCATGATCCAACATTATACTTGTGTTTTACCATTCATGTATTTACTGACCATAGATGAGTGTAATACCTGGGCTTTAGCATTGTGACACAACGACTCAAATTTTGGTTCCGCGGTCAAGATGGCACACCTCATCTCAGAAGTTAGCTGCTCGAGATGTGCTAGGTGGAGCACAGGGATTAGCGGTAACATGGATTATGGATTAAGTGGCGACATCTGTTTGGAGGATGTTTGTCTCCACATGTCACGCTATTGTGTGAAGGAAATACAAAAGGATGTTTTTTTTTTTTTTTAGTTGTAGCAACGGTGGTACATTCAATGTGACTCCCTTCTAATGTAATGTTTATTGCACGATCACAATAATATAACACGATTCATAAAAACCACTTTATGGCATGGTCTTGTGACCCATTTTTTAAAATAGTGATACTACACCCAACAGTGAGAACCCCGGGCTATAGAATGAACTTTGCATGAGGAGTGTTTGGACAGGTTCACAATCCGACAAAACTACATCCGTCAAGTTGTCCACAACAATTCCACTTCCTGCTCGAGCCGTGACCAGGAAACCAACTTTAAACACTGACAGAATCGCCAGACCTTTTGCCCGGCCAATGATATGTGCTGGTGGAATAAAAGAGAAAAAACGTGGCAGGGTCACACGTGAGCAAAATCTACCACCATACAATAATCATGTTCATCATCATCACAATTTAAGAAAGAATAAAAAAATATAAAAACACCATCTACTCTAGTGCTCAAAGGGAAGACATTGTGATGGCTGGAATTATATCTGAACAATTTTTAAATGAAGAGAGGATTAAACATGGCAGAATAACAAAAGGGGGGAAAAATATAACAGACTCCTAAGACATAGGAAGATGGCGTCCCGTGTTTGGAGTTCAACTGGATTACAACAGAGGTCACATTGTGAACACCTGCCCCTCCCCTCTACACTCCCCCTAGTATGTGGCATGAAGTAAATTCAAATATTATTGGCTAAATTTTTGATCATTTTACGTACCAAATGTATTCATAGAATCAAAGTATCATTTCCTACTTTTAATTTGCAATTGATCACGGGTTTGACACCAGACAAATATTATTACGGACCCTAGGTATCAAAAAAACTTCATATATTGAACAGTTTCTAATGGAGCACCTTACCGCCATTAGACATTTAAATTGCATAAGATGTGGCAATAAATGTGAAGTTTTATTGTTTGAGAATGCCAGTGCAGGCACGCGGCAACTTACTAAGTATTACGCAATGTGTAATCCTATCATACATTTAACTGTTCGTGACTCGAGATGCCGAGGGGTATGATAACAAAAAACAGAAAAAATTGTCAAGAATTATCCTGCTCTATGCAATTTTTATTCCATTTTCCAGTGTTTTATGGTGATCGTTTATAGGGGAACCAGCTATAAACATGCCCAAATGTCAAAGTTACCGCTTTTAAACCTTGACTATTTAAATATATGGTCAATTTTTTAAGCAGCAGGTGGAAACATGCCGATTGGCAGAAGCGTCTCAGTCCATGCACGAGTGACTATAAGAGGTGTATGTGTACAGGTGTGATGTTTACGCTTATATACTTACGATTCAAGACGGAACAATTTGCTTATTACATGTGACTGTATAACGTGTGTCGAGGGTGAGATGTTGAGTTAGTGAAGGGTGGACAAGTACAAAATTTTGATCTAGACATTAAGCTGTGTAGAAAAATCACGAGAGTTCAGGAAACTTCTGTTACTTCAGGATATTGAACCATCTCTCCTGTTAACAATAAAGTGTGGAGACTTCTGGTACTGAACCATCTCTAATTAAGAGTAGATGGCTAGCGAAGGAGCGGCTTTCACGAAATTACTTGCTATGAGGGGATATATGGAGGGTAAACAGAGGGAATAGAAGAAAAGCCGTCATTAGTTGCACGGTTGTGTGCAATGCAATCGGAGTGCAATCATCTTATAAATAAATGCTATTTGTGACGATATCAACACATCGGTTGGACATCTTTCGATTAAAGAACCTTTGAGTCTTGTGACAGTCCCTTTGGTTCCATTTCCTTAAAATTGTACAAGTACTTCCCAATTGGATGTATCAATGTGTACGTACAACACACACAACATACACGAAACACAATTTGCCAGATGTCCATGCTGACTCACGTGGAATGATTCTTGTCGGTCCACCGACGTCTGTTATCTTCTGTAAATTGTTGCATATTTTTGCTGCTTTTCTCGCTCTGACCTTCAGGCATGGCAATGCGGTTGCTTCACTGCACACTGAAAAGTTTTAACTCATAAACTTAGCACTATATCACAACAAACCAAACAGAATGTAATCACATCACAGACATGCATCAAATCACTGAAATAATTTTTTTTACATACTCCAGTTATAAACAAAAAGCACCAACATAAGAATAAAAAAATTTAACTTCGGGATATTTATATATATATATATTATAATATATATATATATATATATAATATATATATAATATATATATATATATATATATATACATACATACATATCTCATTCTAACCACTCACTGACATTAAAGTTCGGTACCTTCCGGGGTGATGGAGAAAGCTGAAAATTTGCGTGCCGATGGACATTGAAGCCGATACACCGGGGGGGAACAAATCACAGAACCGTCGGAAAGCATCCATAAAAATGAAAATATAAATAAATGAAAATAAGTAAATGAAAAAAATTAACGGAAAAAAATGCAGGTGAGTGACACGAGACAATGGGGAAGCACGGTAATTTAGTGTACTGATGGACGTCGAAGCCGATACACGGGAAAAATAAATAAATAAATAATAAATATCACAGAACTGATAGGAAACATCCATCATAAAAAAAACAAATGCAGGTTAGCGACCCGAGACAATGCAGAAGCTCAGTTCGTTCAATGCTACAATGTGCAAGCATACCGCTAGTGTGTGTGTGTGTTGTGTTGTGTGTGTGTGTGTGTGTGTGGTGTGTGTGTATATATATATAATATATATTATATAGATTATATATATATATATATATATTATAATATATATATTGTGCACCGACGACTCCACTAATGTTTGAGCTCGTTGCGGCAGGAGGCGAAGGTTCCGAATGTCCCGAGCGGCTCAAACGAGGCGTTCCGAGTTAATGGCGGAGACGTGCACTGGGTTCGTGAGGAGAGACGTGAGGAAACTTAGCTTTGAGATCCAACGGGTTTATTTCCCAAGCGCACATCAAGATAACGAAAAAGAACTAGAGAGGATTTAATCGTAACGAGGAGACGGCGGTCGGATTGTGTGGGGAAGAAAAGGAAAACACAAAGTCTATAATAAAAAATAGAGCTCATGAACAAAATAAGGGTTAGAACAGAAATAATGAATGAGGCGCCGCACTACAGACTCAGTCACAGACGGGAGGGCAAAACACTCGGGGAACTCAGCTTGTTTGAAGCAGCGGACAAACAGATGTGAGAACGGATTGAGATGCGGAGCAGATTGAGGAAGTTCTGCGGACGATCAACAGGACGATGAGGATCCGGCAGGCAGTATCACACACACAGGGGCCCCGCGGGCGATGAACAGGAGCCAGAGGCAGGCAAAGCAGGACGACCTACCTCAAAGAAAGCTCGTGCCGTCGGTCGACTCGTGGCGCAGCAGCCAACAACTCCCACCGTGTCCCGAGATTCTCCGCCTCCTCCTCACACCAACTTTCCCCTCCAGCCGTCCCAATGCAGTCACTTCCAATGCCTCGAAAGTTCTCTCTCTCCCCACCAACAGCCTCGAACTCTCTGCCTCGAACTCTATGCCTCGAACCTCTTCCTCGGAAACTCTCTTCCTTCGAACTCTCTTCCTCGAACGCTCTGGCCTCGAACTCTCTGCCTCGAACGCTCTGCCTCGAACTCTCTGCCTCGAACTCTCTGCCTCGAACTCTCTGCCTCGACTCTATGCCTCAACTCTCTTCCTCGAAATCTATGCTCGAACTCTCTGCCTCGAACTCTCTTCCTTCGAACCCTCTGCCTCGAACCCTCTGCCTCGAACTTCTCTGCTCGAACGCTCTGCCCCGAACTCTCTGCCTCGAACGCTCTGCCTCGAACTCTCTGCCTTCGAACCCTCTGCTCTACCCCTCTGCTCGAACCCTCTGCTCGAACCCTCTGCCTCGAACCCTCTTCCTCGACCCTCTGCCTCGAACTCTCTTCCGTCGAACGCTCTGCCTCGAACTCTCTGCCTCCGAACCTCTGCCTGAACTCTCTGCTCGAACCTATGCCTTGACCTCTTCCTCGAACCCTCCTGCCTCGAACTCTCTTCTCGAACTCTGCTGCCTCGAACGCTCTGCCTCGACTCTCTGGCCTGAACGCTCTGCCTCGAACTCTCTGCTCGAACGCTCCTGCTCGAACTCTCTGCCTCGAAACTCTATTCTTCGAACTCTCTTCTCGAACGCTCTGCCTCGAACTCTCTGCCTCGAACTCTCTGCCTCGAACGCTCTAGCCTCGAACTCTCTTGCCTCGAACGCTCTTCTCGAAAACTCTCTTGCTCGAACTCTCTTCCTCCGAAACGCTCTGCCTCGAACTCTATTGCCTCGAACTCTCTGCCTCGAACGCTCTGCCTCGAACTCTCTGCCTCGAGCCCTCTGCTCGTACGCTCTGCCTCGATGCTGTGCCTCGAACTCTCTGCCTGGAACTCTCTGCCTCGAACTCTCTGCCTCGAACTCTCTTCCTCGAACTCTCTGCCTCGAACGCTCTGCCTCGAACTCCTGCCTCGAACTCCTGCCCTCGAACCCTCTGCTCGAAACTCTCTGCCTCGAATCTCTCTGCCTCCCGAACCCTCTGCCTCGAACCCTCTTGCCTTCGAACCCTCCTGCCTCGAACCCTCTGCCTCGAACCCTCTGCCTCGACTCTCTGCCTCGAAACCCCTGCCCTCGAACCCTCTGCCTCGAAACCTCTGCTCGAACCCTCTGCCTTCGAACTCTCTGCCTCGAACTCTCTGCCTCGAACCCTCTGCCTCGAACCCTCTGCCTCGAACCTCCTGCCTCGAACTCTCTGCCTTGAACTCTCTGCCTCGAACTCTCTCCTCGAACGCTCGCCTCGAACTCTCTGCCTCGAACTCTCTGCCTCGAACTCTCTGCCTCGAACCCTCTGCCTCGAACCTCTGCCTCGAACTCTTCTGCCTCGAACCCTCTGCCTCGAACTCTCTGCCTCGAACCTCTGCCTCGAACCCCTCTGCCTGAACTCTCTGCCTCGAACTCTACTGCCTCGAACTCTCTGCCTCGAACTCTCTGCTCGAACTCTCTGCCTCGAACCCTCTGCCTCGAACCCTCTGCCTCGAACTCTCTGCCTCGAACTCTCTCCTCGAACGCTCTTGCCTCGAACTCTCTGCCTCGAACTCTCTCTCACTCCCCCCCAACTGCCTCGAATGGTTTTCTCTCCCCAATATCCACCCAACAAACCGGGGGGGGGCCCCCCCTTTTTTTGGGGCAAGGGGGGTTGGGTATTCCCCCCCAAAAACCCGGGGCCCCCGGCCCTCTTTTTCGCCCCCCCCCCCCGGCAGAGGGTTACATCGGAGTTTTACACCACATTTCCTAAACCATAATCCCTACATAATTATTTACCACCACCTCCCCTGTATGGTGTACAAGCAAACAAGACAATGCTTAAGCTGACATTTCCCTACTTATGTACGTCGAGATGGCTATGTTACTCACACACGCGCATTGGGAACCATGCTCACTATACATCCTGTATTCTGTGTGAATCTAACCCCCCCCCCACAAAACCAAACAACACCCCTTGACGAGACCCCACCAAAAGAACATATATACACGACAAAGACTTAAGTGGACCTTCAGTGTTCAACTACAAGACAAGACAAATATTCTGTACATATATGGGATTTTTACAGGTGCTTTCCCAAACAAGAGGCGGGATCAGACGAGGAACACGAATGATCAGCCCAAATGATTATTCTTCTGGAAAGTGCATACTTTAAAAGTGACGTTGAACCTGGAGCGTTACCTGGGGGGTGCCTCCAAAAAACACCATTCAGGACGGAAATGTAAACACGAACTCAGAGTACAATTCCATTGATGTCCTTTTAAGCCACAAACATTAAAGCTAACCATTAAAGAATCATTGAGAAGTTATGCGTCTCATAGAAAAGATGTCCCGTACTTTCAAACGTTTTCTTGCGAGAATTTCTTTCTCTTCCGATTACCGACGATCACTAAACACTTCCGTGTTTTCGTTCTCTGAGGAAAGATTCAGTATGTAGTAGTATTGTTGTTGTTGTTGTTGTAGTAGTTGTTGTTGTTTTTGACTTATGTGCAACAAAACCTTCGGGAGAGAGAGAAAAAAGGAACCTCCAACGTGTCTTACAAACGAACTCGGAAGAGAACCATATAATTCGTAAATACCCGGGTCAAAGGTTAAAAATAATATATAATAAAGACGGGGATGGAGTGACCCCGTCGCGTACCTGTTCATGGGGATACCTCTGTTTCCCCCCACACGGAGGTGTTGTTCATTTACCAAGTTTCTTATCGATAGCGCCTCGCCAAGCGCTTAAGCGCGATAAGGAACGGATAGCTTGCTGCCTTTGTGTAACTGAACATATCGCGCGAGACTCACGTTGGTTCCTCCAGGATCATTGCGTCAATTCATCGAAAGCCCACAGCAGAAAACAACTTAAAGACATATAATATGTGAAGCATTTTCCTGACGGATGAGTGTTTTTTTTATCCATAAAAACGCTTAATTGTTAAATAAAATTTTGAATGTAATTAAAAAATTGTTAAATAATAAACTTTGTTTCCAGCGTAATTAAAGATACTAGTCGGGCCCGTACTGCCGATCTCTCTC
>CM068962.1:90320986-90334316 GCA_035128595.1 Eptatretus atami | reverse complement strand
ATAATTGTCATTGTTTGAATGTACACCTGCTCGTTGCGTCCCTTCCTCCATTGAGTCGCCGTAATTGCGTTCGGAATAATAGCTGGCTTTTAATAGCCGATAAAATAATTGAGTCCGACGGGGCTTGGCGATAATAAACCGCTCGGCAATCGCAAACGGCGCGAGCTGCTTAAAGCGGCTCGTGTCCGTACGGGTCCCGTCGAGGTGTAAATCCCTGGCATTTCTGTCTGCGCGAATACTTAGGTAAATCGACAATTCGGCGATCAACCCTGTCGCGCGTGGACAGAAAAGTTGGCTGATTTACGGTGTGGTTAAAAAAACACACCCGTAGCTGGATTTCGGCGTTGATCCGAAAGCTGCGACTAGGATTGCCACGGTTGGTGGGCGCGTGCGGCCGCGAATTAGCGAAAAGCGGTCGCCCGCACGCCGGTGCGGTGAGAACCACAACAATATATATAATATATACACATACATATACATATATATATATATACACATACATATACATATATATATATATATATACACATATATATATATATATATACACATATATATATATACATATATATATATACATATACAAATGAAAGAAAAATAACAATGAACAGTATCATAATAACCAGTGTTTCAAAACGCTGACATTGAATATAGGAAAACATGAACAAAATCCATTGGTATCTGTGATTATCTGAAGTGGAGCTGATAATTATTCATTACAGTGGTGGCTGCAAAGTGTCCTTCATATTTATATATCGGAGATCATTTCGTGTTTGTTCAATGAAGAAAAATCTATGCAAAATAAAGAGCATATATATTTCCTTGTAAACAAAGCGAGGCAAATTTACCCGTTCATCCGAGCTGCGTCGCCGTTCATTCGATGTGCGTCGCCGTTCATTCGAGGTGCGTCGCCGTTCATTCGAGGTGCGCCGCCGTTCATTTGAGATGCGCTGCCGTTCATTCGAGGTGCGCCGCCGTTCTGTCTTACGTTTGTCATGCTTGTCAGCAAGACAACCATATTTTGAAAGTTGCTCATAGAGTTCTTGGGCCACAGCGGGAGGTTCAACCGTACCAGCAAGGATGTCATTGACACGCACAGTATCACAATAAAACCTAGCGGCAGAGCAAATGGTCTGCTTTTGAACCAAATAAAAAAAATCATCATTGTTACTCTGTCCCTCTAAATCCCCAACATAATAACTTCTTATTGCATATCGAGTTTATACGTGCAAGTTTTTGCTGAAGGCCACCCGAGAGCTTCCAAGTTGCTTTGGAACATGCACTTGCCAAGTTGTCGTTCTAAAGCACGACTACAAGAGCATTTGTACAAATATTTCAGCATATTTGTTTTTGTTGGCAGTGGCTAATTTATCAGTACCTACTTCTGATTGGCATCCTTGCGTTGAAAGAGGTATGCGCCCTCTAACGAAATTCCAGCAAAGAGACCACGTGAGCGGCAGTATGTAAACATAGCTGCCGTCCGCCTCATGGCCACATCTGCCTCCACCGCCCTGTGTGAGCAACATCTGGGTTTTATGACCATTTCTTCATGCACAAATATATTACAAACAAGCAGAACAGCAAAATAATATTTCCGACCTGACACACAAAACGCATGTTGCATTGAGTACATAAGCCTGGTGTTCGCTTAATGGTTAAGGTGGCTGGCTTAAGATCGTAGGGTCTTGAGTTCTCAAGCCCCTGTCGTGCCTTTGAATTAACATCAGATGGGTTGACTCAGCCTGTCATCCTTCCGAGGTCAGCAAAATGAGTACCAGCTTACTGGTAACAGGGGACATTGCATCAGCAGCACAGCCGCACCCCCAGAAAATGATGCAGCCAGGCAGTCATAGGCTGCATACGAATAAATAAAATAATTGTGTACATGTATGGAACGACAGCCAAGGGTTCAGCTCCATCAAAAGAACATCACACATGTTGGATCACTTCAAGAAAATCTGTGCAGTTAATGGCATTTTGCACCTGCAGCCATTATGAGGAACACAGCTGTGACATTTGCAAATTTGTGTTCCGTTTGTGATTATCCGCTTTAACCGAAATCTCCATCAGCTGGAGTGTGAATCAATACAACAAAGGTACAAATTACCTGCCCAATGGACCGATGGACACAGTAAGGTTGCCGCCCAATGTGACGTTACTGCCACATGTGAAAGCCTCGACTGCTTTTTGAGTGTTCAGGATGATCACAAGATCTGACACCTGGTGGCAATCACATACGTGCAGTTTCGATTTGGTTACAAAGTCCAATAGAAAACAGTGTGATAACCTAGTATATTCTACTTCTACTAGCCTGATTCTACTCAACATCATAATGTCCCAGGGAAGGGACAGTGGTGGTAGGGGAAGGGGACTGGAAGAAATCCTGAACAAGTGGCACACTGCAGTTTTCATCAACTTGATTCTCTCAGGAGGTGGATGCTTCGACCTTGAAAACTTCAATGAGAGGACAAACATCATCCAACCCCACAAATTTTATAACATCTTGTAAAATTAAAGATCACTCGAATGGATATTTGTTCGGAAACTTGGGATGTAAAACAGAATTCAGGTTTGAAACTGCAATCCACTGAGTGTTCCAGTCTTCCCTCCCTATATAATAATTTGTCTATAATAAAATGTACACCACCAATTCCATAAATTTAGCATTGAAAATATAATTCTCAACTGCCCCATTAACAATGGGTCTGGCAGGACAGCCTAGAGGTGTGCACTCTCACCTCAAAGCTATCCAGTCTGGGTCAGAATCACAGCCCATCTGTAAACTAAATCCGATGTTTTGCAGGCAGAGCAAAACATCATTGTATGTGCCATCCCTCAGATGGGTGTTACACAATGGACGTCCTGTGCACTTGTTCGACGTTAAATAAATGGATGTATCCTTTATGAAGAGTAGGCGAGCTATAAAATTACAAACTCCTGCTCTAACCTACAAGGATCACCAGCACAGCCACACCCATATTTCAAATATGTATCGGGCCCGATATGTTCTTGTGGATCAGGCATTGCATGGCGGAGGTATACCCTTATAGTTTAATTTGTTTCTTTCTCTGATGGCACAAGACATACCCTCGAGGGTAGTCGTGGGAGGAGAACAAGTCTGACAATGCACTAAACCCAATGAAGATAATGTGTACATTTCTATGGTGTGAATGGAAGTTGGAAACGAATTCAAGCTTGGATATAGAACACGACAATAACCATTTTTATTTCTTTATCAGCAGGTTGTAATAAAGTATTTTTTTTGAGCTATTTCAAAATAACTTTCAGTTAGTTCATCGCCATTTCCTAGAATATTCGACTTTTTGTTGCTGCAAAAAATCTTAACAGAGACAACCAAATCCTGGCCAAGTCATACCAAAAAATAAAAATAATATATATTTTAAAAATAATACGTGCTGCTTCGTTACTTGATGCTCAGCATTTAAAAGGATAGAAATAACAGACAACAAGAGTCTGCTCTTCATTTCAAATACAATTTATAACGCTGATAAATGAAATAATTACCCGAAGGGACCCTTACCTCAAATCCGATCTCAAAGCCCCCACCGAGCCCTGCAATGCCAACTGCAGATGGAGCTGACCAGTCTATGGGGCAGGGAGATCAAATGAGATGTAATAAAAGTGCACAATTAATTCTGTATTGTGCAAGCAAAGTTGCAGTCAAAAAGAATGGAGTTTTTATGTATCGTTGCGGTTCTGGAAAACCGCAAGTCTCCAAGGCAATGGTACACAACATACAGCGATCCCAAAGCAGTTATTTCAATAGTATGTGTATTAGTTAGTCCCTTCCAAATGCCTAGTGGGTAAAGGGGAAAGACGTGTTTTGTGGGACTCATTGAGTTAGATGTCTTCTAGCTTTTTAACCTTTAAACCTCGCAGTTCTCCCATTCTTTTTCTTCTACACTCCTTTCTCGGACACGAAACAAGCAAGAAAGCACGCACACGGTCCAATAACGATGAAAGGAATGTGAAGAGCAACATGGATCCTTTGTCGTACGCATGCCAATACAACGTGGATCCTCTGCAGTATGTGCGCCAATTTACCATTCAAAATTGCACGCCAATTCTTACGGCCATTTCATCTCAGACCTTCATTCTGTTTACCAAGCTGTACCACGCTCACCACAACCACTTCATCTGACAGAAAAATCCCCACAACTCACGCTTACAAACGCGACCTTTATGCACCATCTCATTACAAGGAACTTCAACTTCTTTCCCACAATGCCACATTACAATCCTCTCACTACAAACGCCACATGTTCGCACTACTCTACAACCGCCACAACTGCCCCATGGTTATCAAACTCCCACCATAGCCTCGAAGGACACGGAGGAGACGTAGGTCGGGTTATTTTGGAGCATAACTCGAAGCGCGAACGTGTGCTGGAGCTCGTTTAGGGGCCTACGAGTGGTGAAGGGATTTCCCTAAAATCCCACGTTTGAATGGAGGCCAGCACATATTCCAGGCCAGAGAGCACTTCCAAAAACCATGGCACCATGTTAAAGTCAGAGCTCTGATGCATGACCAGGTCGGCGAGCGACCGAGCCATTTTTCGCATTCGGGGCCTGGCTACAACCACTATGGACCAATGGGAAAGTGTGATTTCAGCCCCGTTTGCTTCCGGCCCCGTTTGATCCAATTTTTGGGCTCCTCCTCTCGTCCGGGGCTCATAAAGAGAGCAGTTCGAAGCAGTTTGGGGCAGAGCGGAACAGATCGGACAGCAGTTCGTCGTTGCCGGATCACTGAGGACAGAGAGAGGATGAGCCAGAGCAACACTCGCCAGATGTCGGGCCTCACCAGGGAGACAGGTGGCACAGAGTGAGGGGCGCCACAAGTCCACGTGACCAAGCATGGGGACACGCGTTGCTGCTACAATCCGGGGCTGCTCCATGCCAATCGATGCTTATTAGATTAAATCGACACGAACACATACAAATTCTTATATGAATCGGATAGGGTCTCTCTTCTCACAAATCTTTCTTCTACCATCTCTCTCTCATCTACTATGGATGCAAAAAGAGCAATCAACGCAGGCAAGGCCTGACCAACTGTTCTTTTCAGGGCAGGACACAAGCACGAACTAAAAGAGCGAACCAAACTGATCTACACCTCACATTTTTCCTCTTGCACTATGCTGCACCCCCCACATTGCATTGCACTCAAACCTCACACTCCCACACCCTAGACACCCTCAGTATTTCTCCCTCCTCCCCTTTCCTCAGCGTTCTGGGCTATGCTGGTCTGTCAGCCATGCCAGGTATTGAGAGGTCATTATTCCTCATCTGTTTCTTTCTCTCAGGGCAATCTCAAATTTTCCTCGGGTTTTTGTGTGTGCGAGTGTGTGATGGCACCTGTCATAGCGTAACGTAAGACTGTGTAATAACCAACAGGATAACTTTGCACGATGTCTCTTTCTGTAATATTGTTTGCCTTTTGCCGCACCCCACAAATTCCTTCCTTTCCCTGCTGTACATTGAAATAAACCCATTTACAGTGCCACATAACTTTCCTCGCATTCTGGTTTAAATAAATGTGTTGTTAGAAAAGCTCCCAGCTCGTTCTTGTCTTTTCCTCCATTAGTCCAGCATGGCCCGCACCCTAACTTAGCCAGGACGTTATTCCCCAATAATCTGTTTCATAACCAGTTCGCACTTGGCAGCTCCGCTCGGCTGCACCTGATCTGGTAGGTAATCTGAATAGCACAAGTATGTACAGAGGGTGCGATCCCCAGTAAGGAAGTCACGTGTCCTTAAGTAAATGGTTGTCAGACGGAGGACTCAAAGTCACGTGGTCAAGATATTGGCGTTCTCAGTCGATTAGCGACCAGGCAGCGGCACAAGGTTATTCGTGTGCGACGGCCTGCGATTCTGGTGAGTCCAGAGAGGAACCCGAGACAGCCCCTCCCTCGTAGTTCCCCCATGACACAACAATAAATGCAGTGATAGCAGGCTTATGGAGGAGCTTGTATATGTACTACAAGCAGAACAATGTGGTAGCAGGAAAGCTCGGAGATCACGCACTCATCTTCCACCGGTCCAGTCTGGGTTCGATTCCTGGCCAGACTATGAACACTCACCCTAGTGTTTTGCAAGTGTTTTGGTGTTGTTTTTTTGCATTGCAGCAATGAGTGTGCCATCTGTCAGGCGGGACGTCAAACTGGGGTCCCTTCTGGCAATGTTGGTTTCTGGCAAATGTTAAAAATTCCACACTGTCTTTCACAAAGAGAAAGCAATAATTCTCACAGGCACCCTGGGCAAATCCCAAATTTTTTCCCTAAACTACAGGGAGCAATGCATCAGTAGCACAGCCATAGTCCCAGAAATGGTGCAACCAGCAGTGAGGTGTTGGCCACAAATTAATGAATGAATGCAGAATAAGGACACAAGAAGACATTACACAAATTAGACAAATTAGACAAATCAGCAAAGTATATTGTGATGTTTGTGGTGGAGATGAAGGAATTTAATAGGAGAGAAAGGATCGTATAGAGTTGCTTGGCCCGTGGACGTGTAGGAGACAATTAAGTAGGGAGACTCTGAGCTGAAGTGCTACATGTCACCACACATGTGGTGAGGAAGTGCTACATGTCACCACAGATGTGGTGTGGTGCTAATTAGATAAGGATTAGGGATAATTTCCCCAGTATGTAATTGCCCCCGTGTCACTTTTCCCTATGTTTTTGTATTCCAAAATCAGCAATAAAGGTGGGGAACACGTCCCTAAAACAACTACAAGCGGGCAGAAGTCCTGTCTTCCCAGGTTTCGTGCAAGCAGGTCCCCGGAGGCAGAGGATTGATGGAGGTGACGTGAGACGCATGAAGAGGGCGTAAGAGGCAGCAGATCAGAAAGGACAGAAAGGACAGAAAGGAGACAAGTAGTGAAGGAAAGGGACACACGCGGTCGGAGAGAGGATGTAAATGGACATGAGAGAGAAGAGGCCACATTAGTCAGAGGACACGGAGGATCTCGCTTTTGCTCTCGGCACGACAAAGGCTGCACGATCATTGTATCCGTGCTGAGGCGATTGGCTCGCATGGTGAAGCAAGACGCTGGCCTTTGGCTCTTGGTTGGGTCGTGAGGAACGGGCCCCAAGCCTCGGGTGTGTCAAATAGCGGGTCGGTGAGGACGATCGATGCACAAAGCAGCTGCACGGGGTCTCTGAGCCTTGGTGTTAATTACCGCTCACAAATTGCCTGCCATACATTCTTCCTGCTGCAAGAGAACGATTCGGTGTCATTTTGGGAGCGTCTATGAAGCGCCTCGATTCCACGTTCCATAAGGACCATCTGGACCAATCTAAGTGCCGGAATAAAGGAGGGATTATTTTTCTTTATTTTTTCTGTCCCCTTGTGTGTATTTAAGTCTGTGTGGAAGCGCGTCAATTGGAATTAGATTTAGGTTACCTCACATTTTTCTTTCATTATTATAATTTGAATTATTGTCATTGTACATATTTGATTATTGTTATCAATTTATTATCTAGTCAATTCAATTTGCTTGTGTCCGTACATCCGTGCCATTCTAGTGCAGCGCTTAACTATTTTCCCGCGCGCGCACATTAATCTCCGAGAGTCTCGGCTGTAGGCCTCAAAGGGAGAAGTTCGGCCATCTGTCCAGGTCGAGGTTTAAAAGCCACTGGGCATGACGATATGGTATTTGAACCAAGTATCCCACGACCATTGAGTTGAGTGCTCAGATGGAAAAAAAAAACAAACAGACCAATACACTTTGAAGCATGTGCATCACAATGATAATACAGTGAAACTTCAAAACTTTAACCAGACTCAGTGGCATAATGGAAAGAGCATCCTCTGAGTCCGGGAGGTCGGCAGTTCAAACCCTGGCCGAGTCATACCAAAACTTTATGGTTGTGTGTGATTTGTGTCACAGCTCCTCCATGACCATTAGAGCCTGCTAAAAAAATTAATATAAAATGAAAAATCTCACAAACTACTTTCATTTTCAACAATGTGGTGAATAAAATCTCTGAATATTTAATCAGCAATTTAATCTCAAAGTTATTGCAAAATAATACCCTGGTTAGTCATATTGATATTAAAGGTGCATAGACCTTTTACACTCCATTCTTTTTGGACGACGCATATATTCCCCTCCAACCCCTCTCCCTTTACTTATTTCTCCGAAAAACTGTTCAACATTGGGTTTTTTACAACTAAAATGGCCGCCAGTCGGCCATCTTGGATCTGATCTCGAAATAAAATGACGTACATATGTAAGCAATCATTAATTATCTGTGTGCCAAGTTTCAACAACATCAGTAAATGCATCTCCGAGAAATGGTTGAGGACGTGTTCAACATCGGGTGTTTTTTACAGCTAAAATGGCCGCCAGTCGGCCATCGTTGATCGCATCGTGAAGTGAAATGAGGTGCATATGTATACCATCATGTGTTGTCTTTGTGCCAAGTACGAATAAAATCGGTCCATATATCTCCGAGATATAGTTGAGGAAGCAAACATACAAAAAGAGACAAAATCCATAAGCCCCCCCGTTTCAGACCAAGTCCAGAGGGGGCTAACAATAACCATTCCTTTTACGACGTGAGGTGCAATGGGCTAACAAGGCAGTTTAATTTGGCTAAGGAGGACAGTGTTGCCAGAGAAGCGTGTTGCTGTGTCCAATTTCCGTCGGTACTCCAGGAGCCTCCGTCTGGCCATCCCAAATGCTTGGCCCATCCCCATCTCCTTGAGATGGTGATCAACCTGCCACAACAACAAGGCTCGTGGTCAGCCCATTGGCATCTTCCATTCACGAGGCTCCCTCGCTGAGAAAATCTGCCGAGCAGGATCAGCGTCTGGAGAACGAGCCACATGTCCATGCAGCCTCAGCTGATGCTAACGGACTACACAGGTAACAAATCTCATCTGAGGCTCTCTCAGCAACTGCTTAATGGATACAAAGTCTGACCAGCAAAAGCCAAGGATTCTCCGAAGAGATCTAGTTCCGAAGGAGTTAAGTCTCCATCTCAGATCATTGGTCAGAGTCCAAGTCCCACAACCAGAGAGCAAGACTGGAAGGACCAAGGACTTAAAGACTCGTACTTTCATCCTCATGCATAGGTACTGAGTGCCACACTCCATGATCCCATGAATCCATGTCTCCCCAGGCCCAACGCAGACATCTATCAACCTCTGGCTCACAACATGCGAAGAAATGAATATCACTGCCAAGGAAAGTGAATCGCTCCGTGACCTCAACATCCTCACCACAAACAGGTACAGACAAGATAGCAGCATCCAATAAGTCATTGAAAGCCTGGATCTTAGTTTTAACCCAGGAAACATGTAATCCCAGTGGCTCCGACTCCTCATTCAGCATCTCGAGGGCCCCCAAAAGGATATCTCGAGTCTCCACAAAGATAACTGCATAATCTGCGAAATCAAGGTCAGAGATTTTGATACTCCCAAATGATGCACCGCAGCTTCATCTCTCTGACATCCTCCCCAGCATCAATCCATACAAGCGCTGAAAAGTATGGAGTACATACCCCTTATGAACTCCAGTAAAAACTAAAAATAAGTTGGAGATGGAACCACCACACCTCACTGCACTCTCAGTACCAAAGCATAGTTCAGAAATCAGATTGATCATTTTTCATGGCACCAAGACCAAGAATCCTCCAGAAGGCATCCCGATCCAGTGAATCGAACACTTTGCGGAGATCGACGAAGGCTGTGAGCAGCCCCCTACCGAAACTCTCATCTACGTTTGATGAGGACCCGAAGAGCAAGGATATGGTCAATCGTTGACCTCTTTGGTGTAAAGCCTGACTATTCTGGGTGCTCGTGCTCAAGCAGATGGTGGCGAACCCTATCAAGAATTATCCAAGCAAAGACCTTGCCCGGCACTGAGAGCAGCGTCACCCCTCAGTAGTTGTTGCAGTCCTGACGATCACCCTTTCCTTTCCAGAGAGGGACAACAAAGCCCCTCTTCCAGTCAGTTTGGATCATGCCTGTGCTCCAAACAGAGCACAGAACTGCAACTATCGACATGAGTACAGCATTTCTACCAGCCTTGAGAAGTTCAGCATGGATGCCAAAATCGAGAGTGAAATCGAATAAAAATTAGGAGAGAGCGATTTTTTTTCGAACCCAATTAATTAAATAATGCACTCGCAGGACGTTAGGTAAAATGGCTCAAAAATTCCTTCTTTATCTCTTTTGAAGGTAATTATTGTACGTCTGATTTTATTGTACACCGTCCAGGGACACCAGTAGCGATCTTTTTGGATTCAGATTCTACTTTTATAAAACTGTCGGACCCCGCCATTCGCAGATTCGCTATTTGTGGACCCCGTCGATTCACGGGTCATAAAGTGTGACCTGCTTCGACATTCGTAGTTTTTATTTTTATTTTTTATTGCACTTCAGGACACGTCTCCAATATCCAACTGGGAAATTGGAAATCAGCCAACATCACAGCATTACATAAAAAGGTGCAAAAATGGATAGCCTTAACTATAGCCTAATTAGCTTCCTGTACTTCCAATCATAAGCAAAGTAATGGAATCAATCATCACAGTTGACATAAAATCATTCCTTTTCTCCAACAGCCTCATCTCAGATCTCCAATTCACATTCAGACCTGGTCACGCTGCACTGGATATGCTACTTCTACCCTCCCAACAATGATGGAGGCCCTCAATATCAGACATGAGATCAGGGCCATCTCTCTGGACATAGCTCGAGCATTTGATACAGTCTGGAATCCCGCCTTGCTCTCCAAACTGTCTGCCTATGGAATCCACGGCCAACTCCACTCTTAGGTTACTGACTTCCTCCCCTCTCATAGTCAATGTGTGGCCCTCAATGGAACACTTTCATCTCCTCTCCTTGTCAAGGCTGGAGTACCCCAAGGCATTGTTCTCAGCCCCATATTATTCCCAATTCCATTCCATTGGGACCATACTCTGTGCAGAGCGTTGGTGCTGCCTAAGCAGTCTCCTTGGCTATTGGGCACAATCCTAGATGGGTCACCACTCCAACACAGGATATCAGCAAGCTGGCATTATTCCTAATCTTCATCAATAATCTCACTGACTCTCTGGAAAATCCTCTTTATCTCTTTGCTGATGACTCCACTCTCTGCCATGACATCTCTCATCCTTCTGACAGACAGACAGCAAGCAGCCTCTTCCCTCTCCTCAGACCTTGATAAAAATCACAGACAGGTCAAACACAATTTTGCTGATGTATCCATATTGTTCACCCTTTGCATTCTCCCTTACCCATCATCATTACCTGCATCCCTTGTTTGTCAGTCTCAGACTACTTTCTCCCTCCGCCCTGCTGTTGTTGTTTCACTTTTCTCCTGCTGTTCCCTTTGTTATGTGGTGTCCTGATTTATTGTGTAATCGCTCTTCCACAAGTCTAGACCATGCAACAATTTTTTATTTTTTTAAACAATGCCTTGACATTCGTGGACCCTGACATTCGCAGCATTTTTCACGAATGTATCCCCCACTAATAGTAGGGTTCGACAGGATGTACATTTTAAAATCTATCTATAATTCCGAGCAGATTGTGTGTGTGTGTGTGTGTGTGTGTGTGTGTGTGTGTGTGTGTGTGTGTGTGTGTGTGTGTGTGTGTGTGTGTGTGTGTGTGTGTTGTGTGTGTGTGTGTGTGTATGTCTGTGTGTCTGTGTGTGTGTGACCGCTGTTTCTCGACAACCACTGGTCCGATCTAATTGAAACTTGCCAGGTATATTGCTGGGGCCCTGTGGATGTGCCTTTTCAAGGTTTGATATTAATCGGACAAGTGCTTCCCAAGTTATGGCCATTTATTTACCAACCAATGAAAGGACACATTGCTGCGTAGGCGTGGCTGCGTAGGCCGGTGCGCGGCCGGCCGACGTTGACGTCACGTGCCATGCCGGTTACGATGGGGATCGGTGCCTTAGTTCCCGTGCCGTAGGAGTGGCAATGGTCAATGGCAGCGAATGTCATGGCAAGCAAAGACAGGGAGGTAAACTTGATTTTAATTAACTCTGTGTGTGTAAGTATCACAGCAGTTGTTACTTCAATGCAAGCGATAATTCGTTGGAATGCATGTGAACTTCCGTACGGGCACGCACCACTTCCGGATAGTGATGACAATGTATTCTAATAATTTCTCGATTTCTTATACACATTGATAGATAAACACAATGCCCCAATCCAGTCGTCGTTTACGAGAGCGAAGGAACAGCCTGTGTGGGTTGTTTGAAAGTTTTTTTTGTTGTTGTTTTTGGGGGGGTTTGCACGTACGGGCACGCACGTACGGGCATGCAAGAGCGAAGGAACGGCCTGTGTGGTTGTTGTTTCTGGCTCGCGGTTTGAAAGTTTTTTTTGTTTGTTTGTTTTTTTGCACGTACGGCCACGCACGTACGGGCACGTAATAGTTATTATCATTTGAATTATTGTCATTGTACATATTTGATTGTTGTTATCAATTTATTATCTAGTTTTTAAATAAATTCAACAAGGAATCACAGTTGGTTTTTAACGGTGCGTTACGATACAACCTCTGACAGTACGATACAACCTCAAGGTGCCCACACTCGCCTCGAAGCTGTCTAGCCTGGGTTTGAATCTCAGCCCAGTTATAAAATGTCATCCTGGTATTTCTTCAAAATGTGCGCCATCCATAAGATGGACGTTAAACTGGGCATTCCATCTGCAGGCATTAGTTGGTGGATGTTAAAGATCCCACAGTGTCCATTGCGAAGAGTAGACAAACTATCGCCTGCACCATGACCACATTCCAAATTCCTGCCCAGACTTCCTGAGTCAGAGTGATAACCCGACTAGGATTGAAGTGACCGATTTAGCACCACCGATGCTCTGCACAAAGCATCGTACATGCTGCTGCTGATGATGATGATTATGACGATGCAAGAGTAAAAACAACAATGTAACTGAGAAATCTTGACACCATTTGATAGAATGGAAATTAAAAAGATCACAGGAAAACATAGGCTAGAGCAGGGGGTTCCCAACCTCTTCCTCAGTGAGACCCCATTCATACTCGTGCAAATTCTCATGATCCCAACATTATACTTGTGTTTACCATTCATGTATTTACTGACCTAGATGAGTGTAATACCTGGGCTTTAGCATTGTGACACAACGACTCAAATTTTGGTTCCGCGGTCAAGATGGCACACCTCATCTCAGAAGTTAGCTGCTCGAGATGTGCTAGGTGGAGCACAGGGATTAGCGGTAACATGGATTATGGATAAGTGGCGACATCTGTTGGAGGATGTTTGTCTCCACATGTCACGCTATTGTGTGAAGGAAATACAAAA
>CM068962.1:90290731-90301614 GCA_035128595.1 Eptatretus atami | reverse complement strand
TGTGTGTCTGTGTGTGTGTGTGTGTGTGTTCTGTGTGTGTGTGTGTGTGTGTGTGTGTGTGTGTGGTTGGGTGTGCTGTGACCGCTGTTTCTCGACAACCACTGGTCCGATCTAATTGAAACTTGCCAGGTATATTGCTGGGGCCCTGAGGATGTGCCTTTTAAGGTTTGATATTAATCGGACAAGTGCTTCCCAAGTTATGGCATTTATTTACCAAACCAATGGCAAGACACGTTGTTGCGTGGGCGTGGCCGATGGGAAGGGAAGCTCAGCCGTGTTCCCCATTACGGGTTACAACGTACGGGCTTCGGAGAGTGATGACTTCGTGTATTCTAATAATTTCTCGATTTCTTATGCGCATTTATAGATAAACACAATGCCCCAAGTTATGATCGTTTTCATATTAGACGGTGCATAAATTTCGGTAACATCAGAGTGCTGGTGTGCTCCGAACCAGGAAGTAATTTTTTTTCTCTTCTCTTCTCTTTTTTGTTTTTCCTTGCGATGACATTGCGAAAAGGCAAAATACGTTTGCGCTAATTGAATAATTGGCCATTAAAACCTAAATTGCGAATCATCGTAACTGTGATATGCGAACTTCCGCGCCGCGCCACGCACGTACGGGCACGCGAGAGCGAAGAAACGCCTGTGTGGTTGTTGTTTGTTGCTCGCGGTTGGAATATTTATTTATTCTTTTTTTTTTTTTTTTTTTTTTTTTTTTTACGGGCACGTACTAGTCTATCTACAATTCGCAATGTGTGTGTGTGTGTGTGTGTGTGTGTGTGTGTGTGTGTGTGTGTGGTGTGTGTGTGTGTCTGTCTGTGACCGCTGTTTCTCGACAATCACTGGTCCTATCTAATTGAAACTTGCCAGGTATATTGCTGGGGCCCTGAGGATGTGCCTTTTCAAGGTTTGATATTAATCGGACAAGTGCTTCCCAAGTTGGGCCATTTATTTACCAACCAACGAAAGGAGACGTTGCTGCATAGGCGTGCTGTGTAGACCTGTGCGCGGCCGGCCGACGATGACGTCACGTGCCGTGCCGGTTATGATGGGGATCGATCGGTGCCTTAGTTACCGTGGCGTAGGAGTGGCAATGGTCAATGCAGCGAATGTCATGGCAAGCAAAGACAGGGAGGTAAACTTGATTTTAAATTAACTCTGTGTGTTAAGTATCACAACAGTTGTTACTTCAATGAAAGCGATAATTCGTGGAATGCATGTGAACATTCCGTACGGGGAACGCACACTTCCGGATAGTGATGACACTGTATTCTAATAATTTCTTGATTTCTTATGTGCATTTATAGATAAACACAATGCCCCAATCCAGTCGTCGTTTACGAGCGTGAAGGAACGGCCTGTGTGTTTGTTTCTGGCTCACGGTTTGAAAGTTTTTTTTGTTTGGTTTTTTTTTTGGGGGGGGGGGGGGTTGCACGTACGGGCACGTTAGTACGGGCACGCGAGAGCGACGGAACGGCCTGTGTGGTTGTTTGTGGCACGCGGTTTGAAAGTTTTATTTATTTTTGCACGTACGGCCACGTGAGGACGAAGGAACGGCTGTGTGGTTGTTGTTTCTGGCTCGCGGTTTGAAAGTTTTTGGGGGGGGGTTGCACGTACGGGCATGCGAGAGTGAAGGAACGGCCTGTGTGGTTGTTGTTTCTGCAGCGCGGTTTGAAAGTTTTTTTTGGGGGGGGGGGGGGTTCACGTACGGCCACGTGAGAGTGAAGGAACGGCCTGTGTGGTTGTTGTTTTTTGCACGCGGTTTGAAAGTTTTTTTTGGGGGGGGGGGGGGGGGGGTTGCACGTACGGCCAGTGAGAGCGAAGGAACGGCCTGTGTGGTTGTTGTTTCTTGCACGCGGTTTGAAAGTTTTTTTTGGGGGGGGGGTTGCACGTACGGCCACGTGAGAGCGAGGAACGGCCTGTGTGGTTGTTGTTTCTTGCACGCGGTTTGAAAGTTTTTTTTGGGGGGGGGGGTTGCACATACGGCCACGTGAGAGCGAAGGAACGCCTGTGTGGTTGTTGTTTCTAGCACGCGGTTTGAAAGTTTTTTTTGGGGGGGGTTTCACGTACGGCCACGTGAGAGTGAAGGAACGGCCTGTGTGGTTGTTGTTTCTTGCACGCGGTTTGAAAGTTTTTTTTGGGGGGGGGGGTTTGCACGTATGGCCACGTGAGAGCGAAGGAACAGCCTGTGTGGTTGTTGTTTCTGCACGCGGCTTTGAAAGTTTTTTTTTGGGGGGGGGGGGTTGCACATACGGCCACGTGAGAGCGAAGGAACGCGCCTGTGTGGTTGTTGTTTCTTGCACGCGGTTTGAGTTTTTTGGGGGGGGGGTTGCACGTACGGCCACGTGAGAGTGAAGGAACGCCTGTGTGGTTGGTTTGTTTTTTGCACGCGGTTTGAAAAGTTTTTTTGGGTGGGGGGGGGGGGTTGCACGTACGGCCACGGTGAGAGCGAAGGAACGGCCTGTGTGGTTGTTGTTTCTTGCACGACGGTTTGAAAGTTTTTTTTTTGGGGGGGGGTTGGTTCACGTACGGCCACGTGAGAGTGAAGGAACGGCCTGTGTGGTTGTTGTTTTTTGCACGCGGTTTGAAAGTTTTTTTTGGGGGGGGGGGGGGGGTTGCACGTACGGCCACGTGAGAGCGAAGGAACGGCCTGTGTGGTTTGTTGTTTTCTTGCACGCGGTTTGAAAGTTTTTTTGGGGGGGGGGTTGCACGTACGGCCACGTGAGAGCGAGGAACGGCCTGTGTGGTTGTTGTTTCTTGCACGCGGTTTGAAAGTTTTTTTGGTGGGGGGGGTTGCACATACGGCCACGTGAGAGCGAAGGAACGGCCTGTGTGGTTGTGTTTCTGCGACGCGGTTTGAAAGTTTTTTTGGGGGGGGGTTTCACGTACGGCCACGTGAGAGTGAAGGAACGGCCTTGGGTTGTTGTTTCTTTGCACGCGGTTTGAAAGTTTTTTTTGGGGGGGTGTTCACGTATGGCACGTGGAGCGAAGGAACAGCCTGTGTGGTTGTTGTTTCTTGCACGCGGCTTTGAAGAGTTTTTTTTTTGGGGGGGTGGGGGGTTGCACATACGGCCACGTGAGAGCGAAGGAACGCCCTGTGTGGTTGTTGTTTCTTAGCACGCGTTTGAAAGTTTTTGGGGGGGGTTGCACCGTACGGCCACGTGAGAGCGAAGGAACGGCCTGTTGTGGTTGTTGTTTCTTGCACGCGGTTTGAAAGTTTTTTTTGGGGGGGGGTTGCACGTACGGCCACGTGAGAGCGAAGCACCCGGCCTGTGTGGTTGTTGTTTCTTGGCTCGCGGGTTTGAAGGAGTGGTTGGGTTGATGAGAGGAGGGGGTTGGGTTTTGGTTTTTTTCGCACGTACGGACCGCCTCTGTAAATAAATATGACAATATTGTTGTGGGATGACTAGTTGGGCGAAACTGTTTAGTGTAGTACAGTTATCTTCTTAATATTTGTTTAGAATAAGCATAACATCAATAATTGTGAGGTGAGATATGCATCGCGACAACGACAACGTGCAGATCGATGTCCGTTTTTACCTCCTTCCATCATCTCCCCCCTCCGAACCTGGTGCTGTGTGTTTTTAAACGTTCTCCTTACAAACCGCATACCAACGATTACCACACACACACACACACACACACACACACACAGACAGAGATTGCTGGAATTATAGATAGATAATAAGCTTATTTAACTTAATGGAGGAATACTGTTTGTCTCATATTTACAAAACCAGTGGAGCGTGTTGGTACAGGTAAGTGGAGGAGAAAGTGGCAGAATAGTCTTCTGAGAATGAGCACTGGGAACCACACCTTTGTGGTCAGTATGGGATTTCTGATTGGCTGAGCTGGTCGGACTCGTACAAGTGCACCAATTTGCTTGAACAAGTGTCCGGGTATTGTTGCGGAGACATTGGCTTGGAGGTGATACTGCAGCCGAGGGAGTTGGTGAACGTTGAAGCCGAAGCCAAAGCTCGGTGTGTTTGCATGAGAGCCGAGTTCATCCAGCAGAAGCCAGGGCTGTACGCAGACATGACTGGATTGAGAAGCCAATCCCCATGGGCGAAGTTTCCACTGTATCACAGCTCAAGGAAGACGGCAGATTGGCATCCTCGTGTGTCATGGTCACGAGAAAGAAGTTTGCTGCTTTCCATCAAAACCATGTGCCATGCTTCACTCCTCCCTTACACCCGCTTACCCAAAGCATGCTGGTTAAAGACCTCACATACTTGTCTTTTGATCTTAGCAAGAGTGTGACTAACAGAAAGGACCTCCGAATGCCATTCTCTATGTATGTGTCCACGTGTGGCTTTTTGTGTTTTATTGTCACTATTTCTCCCTGGACTAAAGCCAAGACATAACACAAACGACGATGCACTGACTATAAAAATACAAGAGTGCTAACAGTACAGTAGCATTGACATAAACAAATAAGAGAGTTCATAGAACGCGTCACCCTTACACAGTATTCAAGTTTATACTTCATTTTGAATAAAATAACGATTTTAAAGATCGTTAAAAGAAATTTCCGGAAGTTTAGCGCGACTGAAGCAGTCTTATGCATCACCCGTGCCCAAGTACCGCTAAACTGGAGGTTCTTGGAAATGACAAGAAGGTGATTTGTGTTCTGCAGTGTTCAAGGATATAATTCGATTTAAATAAAATAAGGATTGTAAAAGTTGTACAAAGTAATTAATTCTGGCATTTACCGCCGTTGACGCAGTGGTTATGACACCACCCCATCTAACACGTTGCATTAGTTATTTGTGCCTGTTGTTTGTGTCCTTTGTAATGTCCTTAAAAACAGTAAGTTTCCTGTTTGGACTGATCTTCAAATTTTTTTTGACTGCCAGGCAGGCAGACAATAATAATCAGGTAAAAAAAATAATCCCGCTCCTCGACACATGTGCAATTGGGATGAATTCAGAGACAAAGTATTGCGGAACAGCAGGTTTGTTTTCCGATTCATGTTCAAATGATAACGTTCAATTTAAATGAGTTGTTCCTCGATCATAAACCGATTAAATGGACGGACGGACGGACGCATGAACTAATTGTTTACCCGGCTTTTCGCTTCACGTGCGCGAGGTAATAAAGTGAGAAGAACAGGAAGAACCATTGCATCAGCATGCCATGCGTTTATATCCCAATACTCTCAGCAGTGAATGGCTGCGTTGGCTGAGTGGTTAAATGCTTGTTTGTTTCCTCCATTGGTTGGTTGTGAGTTTGATTCCCATGGCTGCAAGCATGGGCAAGTGTGCCAAGAACACCAACATGAGCTGACGGAGGCCTTTGTCCCGCAGTGAAATTGAAATGGACTGGTTTGGTGTTGGTTGTATTATAAATGGGCCATTTGTTTTTACATGGGAACGGATGTGAAATAACAATATTAGATGCTGAGGGACCACTGCGGTGCCAACACGGGCACTGTTTAAGTGAATGGTATTCAAGGAACGAATTCGAGCGAAGGAATCTGTAATTTTTGGCTAATTTATGTTTTTGCAACTTCCACGTTATTATTACGTGGCTTTGTCAGATGCAGTAAATTCTCATTTCTCAGGACAGTAATTGGTGAGAAACCGGACTAATGCTGGGTTAATTTTTTTTTGTTTTATCTATTTACTTATGAATCGATCTCTAAGGCTTGTTCGTGCATGCCATCAAAGTAGTTTAATGAACATCGTTTCTCAATTATCTATTTGAAATGAGTCTGCATTCCGATTCGTAAATGTCGGATGGTCGATGGTCTATATACCAAAGCATTATGGATAATGACTGTAAACTAGCTAAACTGTTTGTTTTTTTTTACATTTGTCTGTGTTTAAGTGGAAAAAAAACAACATTTTCCACTAATATCTGAATCTGAATCATTCATAATCCAATGCTTTTGTAAGTTGCTTTGAAATGATCTTCTTTTCTTCATTAGGCAATATTTGCCGCTCACCAATAGCAGAAGCAATCTATCGTAAGCTTCTAGATGATCGTGGCATCTCCCATAAGGTAAACGTTTTCTGCAATCCACAATTGTGTACTGCCTCGTGCAGTTGATGCTCTTGCTCTGTGAGTAGAGTGAAAAACAGACATTAACCCTCATAATAACCACTTCGCTTTCCTCGCAGTGGATCGTGGACAGCGCAGCCACATCCACGTACGAGATTGGCAGTAGGCCGGACCACCGTGGCCTGGCCTGCATGAAACAGCATGGCCTTTCGTCCAATCACATCGCTCGTCAGGTACTGCGTTTTCATTGCATTAAGTAAGATTCTGCTTTATCAAACGACAATAAGAAAGAAATCTTTAAATTAAATCAAAACCGACATGGATGGCATAGGTCTGGTGGTGGCTTAACGGTTCAGTTGCTTGGCTTAAGATGCTGGGGTCTTGAGTTTAGGCCCCTGTCAGGTTGTTGAATTAACACCAGGTAGTAGTGGGGCAACTTAGCTAAATATAGCATAACAATTGTGCATTTTGTGAGGAAAGCACCAAATTTGGCACACTAGTAGCCTATCATATTATGAACAGATTTGGATATTGGGCCATCTCAAAATTTTTGATGGCAGTGGAAAATGGCTGCCACAGCCATCAGCGGCTGAATTTGAGATGGCCCAATATCCAAATCTGTTCATAATATGTTAGGCTACTAGTGTGCCAAATTTGGTGCTTTCCTCACAAAATGCACAATTGTTATGCTATATTTAGCTAAGTTGCCCCACTAGATGTACTTTCGTCCCTCGCGGGCAGCAGCGGATTCCCCACGGATGGTGAACGCCTTCTCGTCTCTACGGCCAGCGAGGCTGCGGTCGGTCCGGGGAGTGTTGTGCAGTGCGGGCCGCGTTGGCGCGCGCGGAGCGGGCACGTTGATCGGCGCTGGTCAGGCGCCCGAGCGGGCATGCGGGACCCTCGGCCGGTCGCCAGGGCACGGCCCGGGGGTTTTTGTAGGACGATTCGCGTGCCAATTTCTGTGTGGGCGATTCGTGTCATGGTCATGCAGTGGGTCAGAGAGGAATATTGCGGCTGTCTGAGATGACCTTGCGGAAATGAAGTGAGGCGGTTTCCGGCCAAAGTTAGCGGGCCACGTGAGGGGTCGGGGCCAACCGGAGCGCCCGATTCAGGTGATGACGTTTCGCTTCGGGGTGGCCCCTCCCTCCACGCTGCAAGTCATATAAAGGTCGGAGCAGTCCCTCCGCCTTTCTTTTCTCCGCCTCTCTCTCGCTTTGGCCTCACCCTCGTCGACATCGCCACGGCCCGCCTCCTGCTGCCTGGACTCGGCCTCGCCCTTATCGACATCGCCACAGCCCGCCTCCTGCTGCCTGGACTCCGCCTCATCGTCTCCGCCCACACGACGTCGACCCCACCCGCCAACCTGGTCCTGCCTACCACTCCGTCCACGCACCCTGGACACCGCCCCTCTCCACTCAAGCCCCTCCTTCACAAACACGGTCTACACACGCGCTGTTGAGCCAGAGACGACGCGCCAGCTGCCGGGAACTGCACTACGGAGCACCCCCCCCCCCCCCCCCCAGAAACGTATTGGTGGCGCGTCATGCTATCAAGCACAAAGGTACCGAGACCGTAGCCTCAACTCCTTTCCCTTCTTGTTCATACTCTCTCTTCATCGGGTTGTTGTGTGTGTGTGTGTGTGTGTGTGTGTGTGTGTGTTGTGTGTGTGTGTGTGTGTGTGTGTGTGTGTGTGTGTGTGTGTGTGTGTGTGTGTGTCCTGGTGCCTGCTGCTTAAGTAAGACTGCAGAAGATCGTTTTGTTATTATTGTTATTATTTTCGCGTTAATCTGCTCTGTGTCCCTTTTGTAAGTTGCTTGTTTATTTGCTACACCACACCTCTCCCCCCTATTCCTGCACAACACACCACAATAAATCTTGATCGTGCCACATACCATTCTCCGCCCATTGCTAATAATTATTGTTTGGAATGTTCCTGCTCGTTTTTGTCTTTCTTCATTGATCCAGCATGGTCCGAATCCTCGTTTAGCTGGGACTTATTCCCAATGATCCATTCCTTTTAGCTGGTATTCCTTGAAAGCCCCGGGGTAGTTTAAGAGTTAATGGTTAGGGTAGATTGAAGTGTACCCCTCCGCACCATCCATCCTTCGCTCTCGTTGTGGGCCGCTGGACCCACCTTTGTTTGAGATCGCTGAAATCTGAGGAGGCCATTCTGAGGCTTTATTGGGCCTCGACACAGGACGCTAGCTCTCCCTCATTCCCCTCCAGGAAGGGAACGTAGGGTTGGGAGTAGGCTAGGAGACGATAGGTTAGCCGAACAAGGACGATAAAGGGGTTAGGAGACGAAATTATAGTGGGGGAAGTAAAAATAAAAACAAAATAAGTTGGGGCTAAATTGATTTTTGCACAATTAAGGGGGTGGGTATGCACGGAGACAGGCAAAGGCGATAGGTTGGGAGGAGACAGTAGGTAGAGGTCCGAGCCCGCCTTCCGAGTGGCCAGCACCACCGCACTCCCTCCAAAACCTCCATAACAAGGCAAGGTGCAGGCAACTTCATCTGCTGGCTGTGTTACTGCAAGGCCTGTGCCGCCACTTTCATGGCTGCCGTTGCTTCGAGGTGTGCCGGCCGGATCGTCTGCTGGCTGTTTTGCTGCAAGGCCTGTGCCGGCCACTTCATCTGCTGGCTGTTGCTGCAAGGCCTGTGCCGGTCGGATCGTCTGCTGGCTGTTTGCTTCGAGGCCTGTGCGGCCACTTCATCTGCCGGCTGTTGCTACAACGGCCTTGTCATGCCACGCCTTGTCTGCCTGCCTTTGCCTTGGCCCATGCCTGCTGCCCTCGTTTATTTTGCCCGTTCTGTTTTGCATTCCCCCCCCCCTGTTCATTACCATGTGCGCCGCATCATCGCGCAAGCCGCAAGGACTGCCCTGTAGGCAGCTGCAACACGGGACTGCACTGGCGGCCGTGCACCGGTTGTGACTTTTGCTTTTTCTCCACAGAGTCCATAGATCCGGCCAATGGTTTAGTGTAAAATTTGTAAGGATAAAGATGTAATTGTAAATGTGTTTTGCACCCCCGGCATGTGTGTCTTAGCGCCGGCAATGTATTTAAGTCGTCTGTATGAGTGGTTTGTTTAGTTAGTTACTCAGCCCGTAGGTTATTTATTTTGGGGACACGAATACACTGAATGTCGCACTCAGGGATCCGAAGGTAAATCGTACCAGGGGAAACTTACACATATGGCACACGAAAATTCGACGACTCGGGACGAGTCTGTAAAAAAGGGGGGGTAGTGTTACGGCTGTGGAAATTTGCAATACACCATAAAGGTTCCTTAGCTCAGTTATGCGCTAAGTTTTTATGTGCAGATAGGTCCCCACCATTGTTAAAGGGAATTCTTCGTGTTCACGGGGCTGCGACCCTTTGAGATAGCCGTTTTTCTTTCGCTATTGTTATTTGGACGACAGAGCACGCTACGACCCTTTCCCACGCAAAAACTGTCGAAAACGTCGAGCGAAGGCCCAGTGAAAGAACTGGGATGACCGCCGAGTTTTTCCCCGCTTTTTGCGCCGCCAGGCTGGCAGAGAAGCGGCGAGTAAGCTCGCTCACGATTGGTGACACGGGGCGTGAGGCGGTCGGGAGAGGCACGCCCTTTCGAGAAGCTTCTCGAAGGGAGGCGGAGCCGAAAACGGGGAGGAGCGAAGGGCGGAGCCCGCCGCTATATAAGGCGGACCGCACACGGGCTCTCTCTCTCTTGGTGGTCGTCGGAGGTTTCGCTCTTCTTCTTCTTCGTCAAGGCCTCTCTGCTTCTCTCTTGGTGGTCGGGGTCGAGTTGCTCTCTTCGCGGTTCGGTTCAGTTCAGTTCGTGGTGGCTGCTCGTCGAGCTCGCAGCTCGTGTTCAGTTCAGTTTGTGGTGGCTGCTCGTCGAGCTCGCAGCTCGTGTTCAGTTCAGTTCGTGGTGGTTGCTTCGTCGAGCTCGCAGTTGGTGTTCAGTTCATTCGGGGTGGCTGCTCGTCGAGCTCGCAGCTCGTGTTCAGTTCAGTTCGTGTGGCTGCTCGTCGAGCTCTGGTAGCTCGTGGTTCAGTTCAGTTCGTGGTGGCTGCTCGTCGAGCTCGCAGCTCGTGTTCAGTTCAGTTCGTGGTGGCTGCTCATCGAGCTCGCAGCTCGTGTTCAGTTCAGTTCGTGGTGGTTCTTTCTCCTTCGAGCAGCTAGTTCGTGAGCTTGGGCTTCTCTTTTCTTGGGACACGGACGGGAGGCGCCGCTTTTGCCAGCTCGGTGCGCGCAAGCCTGCGCACACGAGAGGAGAGTGCCGAGAGAGCTCGCCGACCGTCGCACCACGAGGGTGCAGGTAACCAGCGTTCGGTCTCGTGGGCCCATTCGGTCATCCCATGGCCCCACGGCATCAAAAGGTTTACGAACCCCCCCGTCTACCCCCTTGCCATGAGGGGTCATTTCTTTTGTTCTGTGTGAATGATGGTCGCCGCGCCCGCCCCGTGTCCGTAAGTAGAACTGTTTAAGATGACTGTACACTAAAGCATAATTCGTGGATTGCTTTTGTTTCATGCTTTTTCTGTATTTTACGAGGTATTGCATGAACTGCCTTGGCTGTACATGCTGCTGTATAATAAATGTGCTTGTTTGAAGTATTCCCCGTTCGTCGTGTCCTATTTCTCCTTCCTGAAAGTGCATCTTCGCCAATCGTGGAATGAGTATGGGTTTTGACACCCGAGTAAAGAAGAATCACTTGAACCGTCGAGGTCGGCGTAACACCGCTCGGTAGTTTATCCCTGTAGCACGGAACGCGAACCGCTTAAAGCGGTTGTGTCCTTAAGCTGACGCGGCGTGGTGGATACCCTCGGTAGGTTACCGTGCGGGGTATTTAGGTATAATCGACAATTCGCGATTCACCCATTTCACGCGG
>CM068962.1:90268793-90279216 GCA_035128595.1 Eptatretus atami | reverse complement strand
AAATACTGCGAGAATAAGAATCGATGACAAGAAAAATTTATAGCGCACTCAGTAGGAGCACATACCTCCAAGCCAGGCTAAACCGTTTACATTTGTATCCCACCGTGATAGGCCGGATCTGGCATCCTGACCTGAACCAACAAATCTATCGGCTTTGTTCTTGTTCACCTTACCAACTCATCCAAACAAATTTTGTCCATAATCCGTCCACGTTTTTGAAATATCGTGCTCTATCGTTTTTGGCCCCGTCTCTATTGGTGAAGAATCACTTGAAAAATAGAAATTAAAAAATTCTCGTGTCCGGATCTTCACTTAAAATCAAATAATTTTGTCCTTGGCAAACACCCAACCTGCCCACTAAGTTTTCGTCCGATCCGTCCATCGCGTTTGAGATATCGTGCTATATATTGTTTTTGGCTCGATCACGCGATGGTGGAAGAATCACGAAAAATAATATCGGATCCCGGATCTTCACCAACAATTAAATCAATTCGTCGGGACTACCTCCCGAAGCTGTTGAGAGAATGCCAAGAGGTGTGCAAAGCTGTCATCAAAGGCAAAGAGTGGCTACTTTGAAGAATCTAAAAATATAAAATATATTTTGATTTGTTTAACACCATTTTTGGTTACTACATAATTCCATATGTGTTTTATTTCATAGTTTTGATGTCTTCACTATTATTCTACATCGTAGGAAATAGTAAAAATAAAGAAAACCCTTGAATGAGTAGGTATGTCCAAAGTTTTGACTGGTACTGTATACACACACACACACACACACAACCACCACCACATAACACATACACACAACACCGGTAGGCGGACAATGGTAGTCGCACGTTGCTCAAGGCAACGGAGGGGTCCATAGCAACGGTTTCTTTCTCACACATAAACTAGGACATACCATGAACCTACAATACCAGTTTCATGATATTCTGACTCATGTCTCGAGATATAACGAACTTCGTTTTTTTATTGTTTTCGACCAGGGTTCATTCAAGGTCTATCTTCTCCGACAGTTTTCATAGGATCCGGCTGGAAATTTTTGACAATATGGCTGAAATGTACTGCCCACAGTCGCTCGTGGCCCGATTTTTGATTTTCGAAAAAATTAATTTTTTATGATTTTTCAAAAAATTCCAAAGTCCCGTTGCTAGGCAACGGTGGTGTCCATAGCAACGGTTTCTCATTTGCACACAGCTAGGTCATGGTATGAACCTACCAACCCAAGTTTCATCGAAATTGCCATTGTATTAACTGAAATCGCCATTTTAAATACTGATAATAAGGTAGAACAAATCTCCAAAAAAAAAATTTTTTTGAAAAGAAAAATGTGAGTACATCTATATGCAGTGAGTACATCTATATGCATTGCCGCCTATATA
This sequence comes from Eptatretus atami, assembly GCA_035128595.1. Lineage (NCBI taxonomy): Eukaryota > Metazoa > Chordata > Myxini > Myxiniformes > Myxinidae > Eptatretus > Eptatretus atami. The sequence goes on along the minus strand of CM068962.1, from coordinate 90,277,831 downwards.
TAATATATATATATATATATATAATAATATAATATAATATATATATATATATAATATATATATCTGCTGAATTATTGCAAAACTATTTCAAATTTGTTGTTTTGTATTATATTAGATATGCATTGTTGAGGATAGCATCTGGACTTTTTAAGTCCCCACTCCCCCACCATTCCATTTCCAATGCGCCAAGGTCTCGCATGGGGAATGGGTTCAAACCTGCAGCTGGGGCTGACTGTGCAGAAGAGGAAGATGTGTTCAGTCCACAGGCGTATGGAGGGGCAAACAGCTAGGAGGGAAAAAACGCACGATTTGCAGTTTTCCTTCGGTGGGACAGCACACAGCCCTGCTCATCGACAGGAACAGCTAAATGGAGGCCACCGTCTTTCAGTCAACGACTGCTCCCATTTTTGTTTTTGTTACCCGTTTTCACATCGTCTTTTAAAATGGCGTCCATGTGTGGCCTTTTCTTGACAGCAGGTTTGCAGCTTTTTAACTTGTAATTCCCCCTTGTTTGCTCGTTTTAAAACAGACGCTGTAGTTTGTTCTTCTGGCCTCTCTGACACTTAAACACTGCAACGCTTCACCACTCGGCAATCAATCTGCCATGAGATTCGGCATTACCTTTGAGTCATTTACATCATGGCTCTTCTGGTAGATTGAGATGTTTCCTCCGGTCCTCCTCCGAGGGTGACTGTTTCCTGTTAAAAGGTGGGAAAACAAAACAACAATCGATCCGATGATTGGTGGAAGGAAATTTTGCTTTGCCAGATCATTCCCTTGTAGTATTACATTTTGCTACTGGAAAAATAATTCTGTAAAACTGGTTTGTTCGGGAAAATGTTGTTGTAACATAACTTAGTTCTTCGTTATACGAGCCCAGCTATGTTGTGTCGTTCCTAAAGACAATTTTGATTTGCCATCACAGGTGATTCAAATGTGTTCAGGAGACGCTTTAGTCCACTCTTTCTGCATTTCATGATTATTTCATTCTGATTTGATCTTTTTTGTGAATGTTTTTTTTTGATGCAGCAGTGTTTTTTTTGGTTGTGACGTTCCTGCTGGCCTCTTTTCCTCTGACCAAATTTGTATGCTTACCCCATTGGTGACCAGGAGCCTGTTGTCACAGCATTTGATCCCAAGCCTTGCCAAGCCACGTCCGGGTTTTTTTTTTTTCATTTTTATGAAATGTGTTCTGGAATTGAAGAAGTTATTTTTAATCATACTGCTTTCTAAAAATAAATTAAAATCCTCCTATTTACTCATGACGGCATGTAATCCATTGTCTGGTTATGGAATTTGCTTTGGAGGTTACATGGTATATCCTGGTTTTGGACTTGATTTAGATTACTTCATCGACCAGATTCAAACGTTGTGCTGGAGAAGACTCCTTAACTCTTCATTGAAGTATTGTTAATTTTTTTTTTTTGGTCTTAGAGTTATTTTACAAAACAAGAACAAAACCTCCAGTGTAAATATGTATCGACTTAGAACCTTTCAAAAAAATGACAAAAGCCATGATTTAACGAACAAAGAAACCATCATTACATGTGGACAGCCTGTGGCTGTTGGTTGGCACAAACGCGGTAGGCATGACAGTGCTTGATGATGCATTGCAGCCTGCAGTTTATAGCAGGATTTGTAATTTGCTCATGGTGCCAGGCGATACCTCGCATAACCTTCTTCACGAAGGACACTGTTGGGATCTTTAGCATTCACCAACTCATGGCAGCCAGATGGACGCCCCGTCGTCCCATTCCGAGGGATGGTATACCACATTGAATCAATCACCCTGCCTTGTGAAACATCTAGATGGCAATTGTGTAGTTGGGTTGAGATTCAAATCCAGCTACACTGCAGGGCTAGTGTTTGTCTGAGGTATCCTGCACCATTGGTTAGCCAACACAGAGTGCAATTCATACTATTGGGCGAAAAACACTGCACCAAAAAACAGAACTCGCTATGATATAAAAAACTTTTAAAGTATTCAATATTGATGAAATTTTTTTTTTAATGTACGATAGGCTAAAATGGCACAAATGCCTGATGTAATTAAAATCCCTAACCACACTTTTCCAGAAAGTTTTTTATTTTTTTTCCTTCATTGATATTCCTCCGAGAGTTATATTATACAAGAAGATCTCATTTTTTATACGCCTGGTGGGTTGCTTCAATGGTAGGGTTGGCTTGGGATCCTAGGGTCCTGAGTGTCCTGAAGTTCAAGCCCCGTTGGGCCACTGGAATTAAATGCCACCAGGCAGGTTGCTCAGCCTGTCATCCTTCCCAGGTGTCGGAAAAATGAGTTACCAGTGCACTGGTAAGGGGGACACTACATCAGCGGCATCCCAACAATGATGAGAAAGAGAGAGATGCACCACACACACAGGAGAGAGAGAGAGACAGAACACACACACACACACACAGAGATGAGAGACCACACACAGAGCAAGCGAGAGAGAGAGAGAGATACACAAATTTGCCTGAATTTTGTGAATGTTAAAGAAAAACAAAAAAAACGTTCAGACATGCAACACCTGAAGGATGTTTCAACTTATTCCACAAGTGACCAGACTGATAAAAACTTCAAACCAGACACATGGTTAATATAGTTAAACAGTGGCTTAATTAATTATTTTTGGAAATACCATTACTGGGCGGGCTCAGGTGCCAAAACATGTTGGGACAAGTGCCCAAATTTTCCATGTAATCCTCTCATGTGTCAAATGATCCATTGCAGAAGGTAGCCACCAATAAATAGTACAATGAGAAGACCTCAGAAGGGGATAATGAATTCAAAATAGGAATATACCCACAGATATGACATAACGTCTTTCAGTTAAATCTTTTTATGTTATTGGAAAAAAAAAAAAATATCAAGTCAAAATGCAGATGATACGTGATGTAGATGTCCCACCTGTACATTATTAACTTGAAAAGTATAACACGGTGTATAATGCTTCATATGTGAAATGACTGTAATACGGGGAAAATGGTGGACAAGATCTCGTCGTTTTATGTTTTTGGGACAGTTTTATTAAAACTTGCTCTTCAAATATTTAAAATTTCTGGGCAAATTTTGGAACTTTCATAATTGAAGATGTGACTTTATAATGTGAAGAATATCATATATAATTTAAAAAGCAGTTTCATTTCTAGACACTGTCCATACACAATAATAACAACATCCATTTTTTCATTAGTCGTGAAAAAAAAATTTAAAAATCTAATTTTGTTGGAAAACATTGCCAAAGTTGATCTGTCCACATTTTAAAGTACTTGAGATAATCTGGTATGAGCACAACACGTTCCTCACTAGTACGTAACACTGTACATGTCCCACTATTTGCCATGAACATGAAGTACTAATATTTTGTACTCCAGTGTCAGTATATCCTACATTTCTAACTCTGCAACTACAAGTATTACTTTAGTCTAATGCCACTTTCTACTATAAGACTGTGAGCTATTGACGAAAGGTTATTACGACTACACCGATGGACTGGTTGCTATTGACTCATAGTAAGAGTGGTAAGTAGAGCAGTCAAATTGGAGGATATTCCTCAGGAGCTGCCGAGATGCATGGTTAGCAGCCTATGCAGTTGAAATTCCTCTGCGGTCAGATCGTTTCCTTATCTAGTTACGCAAAACATGTTTGGACCAATAATTTTCCAGATACATGCAAAAGCCAGGTAACTGAAAGCTCTTAATGTTGCCAAGTGTGGAACAGCAAGGACTGGCAAGTCGTTTAGAGCAACAGCTTGGAGCACATGCACACATTTCAGGAAGATGACGTGTGTGTCCCTTTGCCCATCTTGGTGGGATTGCCACAGGTTTCTTTTAACTACTCCATGACTCAATCTTTTAAAAGGGAACTGAATAAATGCTGATCCCTGTCTCATGAAATGATGACTGAGCAGTGTAGAGCTTGGGTTTGTAGTCAAGGTTATCCAAAGCACCTACAGTGAGAAGTCCCTTACGTAGATGAGCAGGGCAGACCACATCAATTTCGTCAAAGTGCTCACACACACAAAGCGAATTGTTCTTCAAACTCAATTACTCTTGTCATGGGAAATAGACAGGACCGCACTCTGGTACAAGTGCTGAATGATACCTTTGGCTTCTGTTCAGTACATGAATGTTGACATTTAGTGAGATGCCTGAGATCGTTGTTCATCTTGATTTTTTTTCAGGTATGTTGTACCATTGAGAAATTCACTCGATATGGGTGACACAAGAGACTCTCCTGGAATTGGAAAAATGAGTCTTGCTAACATCCTGGTGGAAGTGACCACAAACTTGGAAAACCTCACGGTGAAACACGTCATCAACGACGATTTTGGCAGCATTTGCCCAGGACTCGAGTAATCTTCATCATAAATCCAATTTTTCATCATCAACGCAATCCTGTCATAAAATACCCAGGACAATCTTTAAATACAAGAATGTATTCCCCATCAAAAGCTGTTTCTTGTACGTCAGGGAAAAACAGTAATTTTTTCTTTCAACTTGGTCTCTTTAGGGCCTCAGATGTGCTTCTGACAAATCAACAGTCAGTCTGAAGCAACAAAAAAAAGTAACTCCGACGGTATACATAACAGACACCATTCGTAAACTCACACAAGCCTGTATAATTAAATTTTTCACCTACTTGAAGTATAGTTTTGACCTTTGTGCACCTTCCTGTCGCCATAAAGATTTCTATGTACCATTGGAAAGCACTATTCATGGACACCTCACCTGAACATTGAAGTTATACATATATAGACAGAAAATTATGGGAAAGGCACACAAGAGGATATGTGACTTGAAGGAAGTTTCCAGAAAAATTTATCGTGTCAAATTTTTACTGCCCTTGAGCGAGGTCTTTGTAAACTTGTTTTGATGGCTCCCCTTCTGATGAAATTTAATCAGAGTAACCAAAATAAATTCTGGGGACAATTTTTGGTGCTTTTGTCCGGGCTGTAATGGTGTTTCCTACAAGCCATCGTACTAAAAGTTAAACTGAGTACTGTACGTTGATCGACTCAAAATATATATCCGACACAGGAAGAATTGTCACAGAGATAACCAATTGAAAAAAAAAGAACCTTGCTATTAAAACAACATATTGGGCGCAATGAATTTATATAGCATTATATATATAAAATAAATAACGAGCACAACAGGGCCAACACGACACATAAACATTCCAGGTGTGAAGATTTCTGACAAACACTCAGGAGGTTTATAAACGGTAAAGCGTTACAACAGGCAATCATCGCAAAAAAGTTTCAACAGCATCTAAAATGGATCCCAAAAACCACCACAGTAGGAAACCTTGAGTGTGGAAACACTTTATTCACATCTGTATGCATTACTACCATTCAAAGTCAAAATAAAATCGATACCTCATTGTGCTGAGTGCTCTTTACACAGGTAAGAAAAACAGCAACGGAGAGACACCCGTGAAACGATCTGATTCAAAAAGGCAATTTAGGGAGGATGATGAGGCGAGGATTCGGTTAAGAACAAATACTGAAGTCCTGGGTGAAAATGCAGTTTCGTGAAGGATTATAATCTTGTTTTTTGATTCTGGAAGGTGCTGGTACTCAAACTTGACCTTCCTGTGAAAGATAAGAGAAGGATGTAAATCGAGTAATATCTGCCGTTCATAGATTGGCTTTGGGGGTAAAAAAAAAAAAAAACCCACCTGTGAGTCTCACGCTGTGCAACTCCATACGAGTTCTCTTCAGGAACTAGAGCGAATCGAGGAAATGCCGTGCAGGAGCGCCTGGCATTGCTTGAAACCACTCTCAAAGTCGGCACTCGTCACCCTATACTCACCGGCGGAAACAAGCAGGAATCAAACAATAGATCGTCATTCCACTCTTGTGAAAGATTGTCAGGAATGAGTAAGAGGTCAACGTCCTTTCACCGTACCTTGGTGAAGTCTTGCACAAAAAAAGAAAAAAACAAGCTTATCCCAAACCATTTTGGTGTTTGATTTTTGTTTTGGAAGTGCAAACTCAAGATAAAGTGATTTCTCTTCAGCCCAGACTGCATTCCAACTGCTTTTTGTGAGTGAAAAATAAACTCACGTAGTAAGGGTCTTGAATTGTGGCGTTGTCTCCTTGTGGATCGTAGCTCCCCAAGTACATTGAGGTTTTGGCATGGCTTTGAAGGAGCAATCTTAGGCTTTTCGAGACAACTCTCGTGATGAGTATTTTAGAGGGAAAGACAAGGATGTGAGCATCAAATGTTTCAATTCCATCAATTTGTAACCCATCCCACGAAGTTAAAATGCATCACTTAGAGATGTCTCTTATAGCACCACATTATCGAAATTCTCCTTGATCGACACACTGACGTTACTTCATTGTTCTGTCCATTTCCACAAAATTAACTACGAATGGTCTTCAAAATCTTTCTTCGTTATCTGTAACAAAGAAACACGGTGAATAATTGACAAAAGCCGACTGCTGGATAAAAAAAAGGCAAATTATCAAAGCCAATAAGTTCTCCAACAGAATGTCACTTGAAGCATCGCTACTAACCATGCAGATGGCATGTACGGCACACGTTGTGTAAAGCATACGGTGGTATTGCATATTAATATATATATTATATATATATATTATATATTATATATATACTATAAATATATATAAATATAATTGTACGGATTTCTGGCCCGCCTGTGTGCGATCGGCCGCGCAAACTCTCACATGGCAGCGCAATCGCCCACCGGACGGACAATCTCAGTCGTGACCCTCCTTGGAACTACGCCAGGAGCCAGTCACGGGTGGGGGTTTACTCGACCTCAACCCAGCTCCGCATTCTACCGCGTGAAATAGGGTTAATCGCCGAATGTCCGATATACCTAAATACCCGCACTGGGTAACCCTACCGAGGGGTTCCACCACGCCGCAGGCTCAGCTTAGGCACACGAACCGCTTAAGCGGTTCGTTCCGTGCTACAGGATACGAGCGGTGTTATTCGCCGACCTCGACGGTTTCCAGTGATTCTTCTTTACTCGGGTGTTCAAAAACCCACTACTCATTCCACGATGCAAGATGGCACTTTCAAAGGGGGAAAATAAGGACACGACGAAACGGGATACATTCAAAACAAAAGCACAGATTTAATTTATACCAGCACGTATGTACAGCCAAGGCAGTTCATGCAATATCCAGAAAAAGCATGGAAACAAGAAGCAATACACCGGAATATGCTTATAGTAGTGTACAGCACTTAAAACGGTTCTACTAGGACACGATTAGATCGCCACACTCCATCACACAGAACAAAAGAAATGACCCCTCATAAGGCAAGGGGTAGACGGGGTTTCTAAACCTTTTATGGCCTGGGCCGATGGATGACCGAATGGGTCCCACGAGCACCTGACGCTTGGTTACTGCACCCTCGTGGTGCGAACGTCGGCGAGCTCTCTCGGCACTCTCCTTTCGGTGCGCGGCTGCGCCGCACCGAGCTGCAAGCCGGCGCTCCCGTCCGTGTCCCAGAAAAGAAGAAGCCCAAGCTCACGAACTAGCTTGCTCGAAGGAGAAGAACCAACCACGAACTGAACTGAACACGAAGCTTGCGAGCTCGACGAGCAGCCACAACAAGAACTGAACCTGAACACGAGCTGCGAGCTCGATGAGACCGCCACCCGAACTGAACTGAACACGAGCTGCGAGCTCGAATGGAGCAGCTTTTTTTTAATCAAAATACGACGCAGCATATGACAGATGCTTTCTAAACAAGAAAATATCATGGGTAAGGATGGAGAATGACCCAAGATGGTTGGTGCACTGCCAATTTGAAGTCATGGAGGAAAGGGTGGGATTGAACAGACTGAACAAAGAGGTTTCCTCAGTGGGAGAAGAGAAACAAATGAGTCGAGATTGACAATAAGCATTGATTTTCAAGTTTCACAATGAGGGGTTTCCAATCTTTTCTTCTTTCTATCCTTGCCAGTCGAAGTTTATATTTATTAAAAAAGAAGAGAGATTCAAAGTAGCCACTCTTTGCCTTGATGACAGCTTTGCACACTCTTGGCATTCTCTCAACCAGCTTCGGGGAGTAGTCCCGACGAATTGATTTAATGTTGGTGAAGATCCGGGGATCCGATATTATTTTTCGTGATTCTTCACCATCGCGTGATCGAGCCAAAAACAATATATAGCACGATATCTCAAAACGCGATGGACGGATCGGACGAAAATTAGTGGGCAGGTTGGGTGTTTGCCAAGGACAAATGTATTTGATTTTAGTGAAGATCCGGACACGAGAATTTTTTAATTTCTATTTTTCAAGTGATTCTTCACCAATGAGAGACGGGGCAAAAACGATAGAGCACGATATTTCAAAACGTGGACGGATTATGACAAAATTTGTTGGATGAGTTTGGTAGGTGAACAAGAACAAGCGATAGATTTTGGTTCAGGTCAGGATGCAGATCCGGCCTATCAGTGGGATACAAAATGTAACGGTTTAGCCGGGCTTGGAGGTATGTGCTCTACTGAGTGCCGCTATAAATTTTTTTGTCATCGATTCTTATCTCGGCAGTATTTTTTTTTAATCAAATACGACGCAGCATATGACAGAGTGCTTTCTAAACAAGAAAATATCATGGGTAAGGATGGAGAATGACCAAGATGGTTGGTGCACTGCCAATTTGAAGTACATGGAGGAAAGGGTGGGATTGAACAGACTGAACAAAGAGGTTTCCTCAGTGGGAGAAAGAGAAACAAAATGAGTCGAGATTGACAATAAGCATTGATTTTCAAGTTTCACAATGAGGGGTTTCCAATCTTTTCTTCTTTCTATCCTTGCCAGTCGAAGTTTATAATTTATTTTTTCCCAATTTTGGCACCCTTTCATTCTGGGTGTCCTTCAGCCATAAGAGCTTTTCTTTCTCTTTTTTTTTTACACAAGATTTATATTAACTATTTTCTGGCCTGCTAATGAAGCCTTAAAGCTGAAAAAGTGTTTCCTAATACTTCCATCAAAGTAAAATTGTATAAATCTATGTAACTAACAATGCAAGTTGAGGTTCTTGC
>CM068962.1:90236684-90246921 GCA_035128595.1 Eptatretus atami | reverse complement strand
CCCCAACCAATCATGATTAATAGTAAAAATAATAATGTTAAAGTTGATTTTAAACTTACCATGTGCATTCACAAGCCCCAGATATATAAATGACCTGCCCATCGGTATTCAGAAGTAACTAAACCAGATACGGTGTCTCCCTCATACTCTTTCATTGTGCAGAGTCACACCCCTTTCTCTCAGGTACTTTTCCAAGTATTTTCAGCTTATTTTAGAAGCTTTGTGAGCCATTACAGACGAGAAACCCTGTCGTGATTACATGATAGAAAAGTTCACATGCCTTGAAGATTGCGATTTATAGCGGTTTCTACACATGCACGCTGAGCATTCTGGAGCGGTTTACGTCATTTAAGTCTCATCTATCTATAATTCCGTGTGTGTGGTGTGTGTGTGTGTGTGTGTGTGTGTGTGTGTGCTGTGTGACCGCTGTTCTCGACAACCACTGGTCGATCTAATTGAAACTTGCCAGGTATATTGCTGAGGACCTGAGTATGTGCCTTTTCAGTTGATATTAATCGGACAAGTGGTCCAATTCATTCGGCCATTTATTACCAAACCAATGATCAGGACCACGTTTCTGCGTTAGGCGTGGCCGATGGGAAGAACCTCAGTTCCAATGACAGGACACATTGCTGGGCGTTTTGCACCCACAGTATCTATCTTCTTATCTATAATTCCAGCAATCTCTGTTTGTTTGCCTTTTCAAGATTTGAAATGAATCGGACAAGTGGTTCCCAAGTTGATGGCGCATAAAGTTAGTAGCGCTGTTCGCGCCATTACAGGTTACAACGTTCGGACTTCCGGATAGTGATGACTTACTGTATTCTAATAATTTCTCGATTTGCTTATGCACGATTTATAGATAAATACAATGCCCCAATCCAGTCGTCGTTTACAGCGAGAGCGAAGGAACGGCCTGTGTGGTTGTTTGAAAGTTTTTTTGTTTTGTTTTTGTTTTGCACGTACGGCACGCACGTACGGGCACACGAGAGCGAAGGAACGGCCTGTGTGATTGTTGTTTCTGGCACGCGGTTTGAAAGTTTTTTTTATTTTTTATTTTTTGCACGTACGGGCACGCACTAGTATTGATGAATCACCCTGCCTTGTGAAACACTGGGATGACAGTTTATAGCTGGGTTGGGATTCCAACCCAGGCTAGACAGCTTAGAGACGAGTGTGAGTACCTCTCGGCCATCCTGCTAGCCCATTCTATTGCTGTTCAAACTACCAAAATGTTAACAATAAAAACAACAAAACCATAAAAAAATATGTATTAATAAACAAAACAACCTTTGTTTTACCCATTATGCAAAAAACAAAAACAAAAAAAGAATTCCTTTTTATGGATGAGAGCTTCCATTACAATGATGCTGTTACAGCTCGTGTCTGATTTTGAAAGTATCACGACGAGTCTGACCTGATGCAACTTTGATGATGGTTGCTTTGACAGGCAGGTGTACCGGCAAAGGGCATGTCTTCAAGGGCTCCAGCAAGCCAATCACACCATTGTTATCCTTCATCAAGACAAAAACAAGTCTTCATGTTACAGTGAGGCCAAATTTTCAACAAAAACTTTTAAAATCAAGCTGAAAAGTGATTACTTGCAAATCTAAGCTTCCTGGAGAAGAATACCTTTAAAAACATGATGTGAAAAGTGTGGCAAGAAGTTGTAAACCAACAAGTACAGCTTGTTTGAATTTGGGGAATAAAAGGAATGCATCTGAGAAAACCTGTCCTGTACACACGAAAACCTGAAATGACAGGTGAAACAGCTTGCCAGAAACCACTGGGGTTAAAGTCATACCCGAAATGCACCCCAGAAGTAAACCTTCCCAGAAGCCGTGAGTGCGGCAGTGTGACTGTCCCCGGCCGACAGCTGCACTATATTTTCCGAGATCTCCACGAGGCCGGGTCTCGCCTCCTCCTCCTCGTTGGCAGTAAGCCTGCCCAACGCGCCCTCATCGTTGCAACCGAAAGTGTACACCTTTCAGAGAGTGGAACGAAAAATAGCAGGTGAGTATCCGCTGCTTATTTGTTGCGAGTTCAAAGCACCCGCTTTCATGACTCACCTTCCCACTGACCCCCAGGCAGGCAGTGTGCATGCCTCCTGCCGTGACCTGCACAGCCAACTCAGGCAAATTGACCAGGCCTGGTCTACGGCGCAGCACCACTGTGGTCCCAAGGCCAAGCTGGCCCACATCTCCTTGACCCAAGGTAAGCACTGTGCCTGGCACATCGCCATGAAACGAGTGTGAAACTGCAAGGAGTTGGAAAGAAACAGTGGCGTGATGGGATCAGATTTAATGACGTTTAATGTTGCGATCTATGTCCTGAATGATTCTTTACCTCGATAAAGCAAGAAGGGAGGATGATTCTAAGTGGTGAGTGAGCAGTGAATCATGGAAGTTTGTGAGTTCTTCGTTCGTATGCAGCACAAGGCTGGGGGTAGCATCATTGGCTGAGGGTGTGACTGTGCCACTGTTGCAATGCCCTCTGCTGGTTAGCGCAGGAATTTGTAATTTCATCAGGGTGCCGGCGATAGCTCGCCTACTCTTCAGGAAGGACACCGTGGGATCTTTAATGCCCACCCACTAATGCCAGCAGACGTGAAGCCAGTTTAATGTCCATCCGAAAGGTGGCACACACATTGATGAATCACCCTGTCCGTGAAACAGCGGGATGACAGTTTATAGCTGGGTCAGGATTCAAACCTTGTTTGTGAGTGAAAGTAACAGGATTATTTGTGGCTAAGTAATTCTCATAATTAACGTCGGTTAGATTTCTCATTTACAAATATCGAGAAAATCCAAGAAAATAAGAAATAAATACAAATAATGAAAAAAATAATAATAATAAAGCAAATCACAAAGTTTCACCTTTTAACCTTTTTGCCGTGTCATTCTTCAATGGCGTGCAACCCTCTGAAGACTTTGTCCGCTTGGGCTGTCGTCCTCGCTTCCCCGCCATTTCTCTTATTCACTTTTCTCTATTCCTGTCCTTGTTTTTCTCTTTGCCTGTCCTACGAAGAAAAAAAACAGAAGAAGCAGCTTAAGGAGCTCTGTACTCTGGACAAGGATATAGCCAAGGAGGAGGGTCACATACTCGAGGCTGGATCACACCATTTCATCACTTCATTCATCCATCCATTGGGACCATACTCTGTGCAGAGCGTTGGTGCTGCCCTAATCCTGGCTATTAGGACGCAATCCTGGATGGGTCACCACTCCGACACAGTATACCAGCAAGCTGGCACTCATTTTGCCGACCTCGGAAGGATGACAGGCAGAGTCAACCCCACCTGGTATTAATTCAACAGCCAAGTGGGATTTGAACTCAGGATCCTTGGATCCAAAGCCCCCACCCTAACCATTAAACCAACCCATATTCATCACTTCAACTAAACTTTATCTAAATAACTGCATGCTTAAAGAAGCATCATCATGAACATTCCCCATAATCTAAATCAACCATTCCACAACAGTAATCAAATATAAATATCTTACACACTCGTACTCGAGTTCTTCAGACAAATAACCACAAACAAAAACTAGAAGGGCACTCGGTAGAGCGCAGACCTCCGCCCCGTAATGCCTGATCCACGAGAACATATCGGGCCCAGTACATTTTTGAGATATCATGCCATACAGGTCTATATCATTTTTGGCCCTATTTCTCAATAGTGAAGAATCACTTTAACAATTAAATAATTCTCGTATCCAGATCCGCATTCGGATCTTCACCAAAAATGAATCAATTCGCCCTCGTCACACACCCAACCTGTCCACCAAGTTTCGTCAAATCCATCCACAACTTTCTGAGATATCATGCTATATTGTTACAGATTTGGAAGCCTCTTGCACACAGACAGTCAGCAGTCCCAAAGTTTAGTTATTTCGTTAAGTATATGTGTATAGTTAGAATCCATCCCCTGTGTCTAACGGGAATTTCATGTGCGCTGCGAGTTATTTTGTAGTTAGTTTTTTTTTAATATTCCCCAACAACAACATCCTGCTTCGTTCCACCAACAACCAAACCTTCGTGCACCGACTCCATTATCCACGTGTTTTTGGCTGAAGGTGTGGGCGGAGCCTCCATGGCCTCAGATCGAGGCTCCGCTCCGAAGAAGGGCAGGGAGAGTTTCCTCCAGCCAATGGACGAAGAGCTAGCAAAGCCGAGGCGCTCCAGCCAATGGGAAGCCAGAAGGCCAGAAACAACTACAGAGCCTTTTCGGGGGGGGGGGGGGGCACCACCCGTCAATAGGAGGCAGAGTTACCTCAGGACGGATCCCTCCCACCTCGCAGGAGGGGTTGGATAATTGTCAGTCGATCCGTTTGTCTCGTCTCCGTCTGCGTCTTGCTGCCACTTCCGTCTTGGTGCTGGCTGGCGTCTGCCGCTTCGTTTTGGTTCCTTGGCGCTTGGTGTGAGGCTGTCCGTGTGGGTTCGAGTCCCACCGTGGTGGTTGGAGCGTCCGATCTTCCCAAGCGCTTCCACAAGAATCCCGAGCTCCACAAGAGCAGGTCGGCAAGCCGTGCGAACGCGGCCAGGTACCAGCAGAACTCTGACCTCCAGCCTGTAATATCCCCTTGGCTGCGAGAATCTAAATAAAGACAATCCGGGTCCATTTTATTTTGGTGTGTGTGTGTGTGTGTGTGTCTGTTGGTGGCGCCGTCCTATAAGTAGAAATTGTATAAGTGTTGATTGCTCATTGTACATCTGCATATTCGTGATTAAGTCTGCTCTGCGTCTCCTTCCGATTATTGTAAAAAACCCCTGGTTAAATGTACCAGCTCGTTGCCTGTCGTTTCTATCATTGACCCAGTATGGTTCGGGCTTGAGAATTAGGAAGGCCGTTTGTGCCGTAAATTGGTCATTTGGTCCGACGCGGCTTTGGTAACTTCCGCTCGGTTACGCCGGATCCGAGTCGGTAACAGCGACTCGGTTCGGACAAAGTCGGCCGAGGGTGTGGCTTCCCCGGTAGTTAGACGGCGTGGGTACTTAGGTAAATTGGAATTAGACAAGTGGACCCTACCTCACACCGTCGAAATATTGGCGACCACGGTCCTTTAAGCGACCCGTCGACTCCGGAGTTATCCGGGGTGACAACCTTTTGATTCCGGGTGTTCGGTGGGAGACGGCCCTACTGCTCCGTCTAGCGGTCGTTCCTCGCCACCGACCCCCGGCCCACAACAATATATCGGTTTAGCCCTATCTCTCAATGCTGAAAAATCACTTGAAAAATTCCAGTAATCAGATCCGGATCTTCACCAAAATCTAATCAGTTCGTCCTTGTCACACACCGAACCTGTCTACAAAATTTCATCCGGATCTGTCCATAACTTTTTGAGATATCCTGTACACAAACAAACAAACAACAAGACAGAAAGGGGTGAAAACATAACCCCCTTCACCTTCGATGGCGGAGGTAAAAATGACTCGACATGATTCCAAGACACATCGGGTCCAGATGTTATATTTCAATTTTCTTTCATTCAGGAACAGTAAATCGCCTTCAAATCAAAAGTTTCTCACGAACAAAGGTTCAATTGTCAGATAGAACCTTTCGATTCTAAGGTGACGAGTAATACCCCTTTTTACATCATCTTGCTAATACGTCGTCACATTATTAATACCACGATGACATTTGTGGGTCGTCTCAACTCACACTCAAGTCGTTCTTAAAAGCCATACCAGTAGCTTGTATTCTCGAGCGTATTCAGAACTTCCAAGACTGATAAAGACCCTAGAACGCATTGTTAAAGTACCAAAACCGGGAGATGGCAAAATCACCAAAAGAACTACTTCACTTTACTTCACACATAAATAAATGTACTGTAGTGTAGAGTGTAGATTGGCTAAGAGGCATTGTAAAAATCTCACTTTAGAAGTGAGATTAGATGTTATTCATTGAATGGATGCTGGTGAACGTGCGATAAAGTTTGCCTCTGACTACGTTGTAGAACGTCATCAACGAGAGGGCTGCAATCTAGACATCGCTGATGGTTCCTGGTATAGTCAACTCGTCATATTCGCCAACTGGTAGCACTTCGAAATTCTGCTTTAAAATGAAAACAAACGTATTTTTGTTATATTTTTTTCCAAAAAGCAAGACACCATAGACACCAAGATTTAACCCTTAATACCTCCCTCCGGGAACCTTAACAATGCCATCCTTCATTGAAGGAGGAAGAAGGGGAGGTACCATCAACTTTAACTGCTTCCGCAAGAGGTATGTTTTTATTTAAATATGTCTGGTAATTGGTTTTTTTATTGATACGTATTTGTACTTGAATAAAATTGTGATTAATCAAAAAAAACGGTAATATCACAAGTAAAAAGCGAAATATAATACCTGAAGCGGCGACGAGCGATTATTCCATTAATTCTTCTGAGAAAAACTGCTTTGATTTTCATCGTTTCGATATTCGTCGCACTTTTCAGAAATCCATCCCTGACGTAAACCGGGGTCTACCAGTATCAGGGTTAATGGAAGCATATAAATTTGTAATTAAAAAACAAGACGTTTGAAAGTCACACCTCTAGGTGTATCCTTACTATAATAATTCATGGACCAGTGGTTGTTTGTTTGTTGCGCTACTCCTCCTACAGGTCGAAGCAATTACATCCAGACTTGCTACACAGGATTAGCATGACCCCAATTAATGTTTCGGAATGTTTACATCTTTGCCAGTGGTCTTGGGGCACTGGGGAGTGGGAGGGGAGGGGGCGCAAGCTCTCCATGTAAATGTGTATCGTGTAGCGCCGCCTCCAGGTGGGGGAAGGTATTATATTTTCGGGAGTGATTGAGGCAGCTGTCAGATGCCTATACACCCCCCAAATAAAGGTACGTGTCAGAAGAACGTGTTGCATGCTTGGAACAAGATTGCTCGTCGGGCGGGTACTCCGTTAGTATACCATAATTGTGAAGGCCTGTGTGGATCTGCATCTGCAGACAGGTAGAACAATGGATGAAATCAACAGGACGTCAGTTGAGGTATGATAACCTCCGTTCATCGAGGTACGATGACCGCCTCTTGCTTTCCATGGCGGATAGCATACCTTAATCGACGTCCTGTCGAGTTCATCCATTGCATGTACTACAATCTATGTGCCTTTTAAAGCGTATGCACTTGTTATATGAAAGGGTTGTCTTCATTTATGACCGACTGAAAACCTCCAAATGTTGTGCGTTGAACCCTCGGCCACGCCCTACGGGTGGCAGAGTTTTGCCACCAGATTGACCTGGCAGAGTTTTGTTTTCTTACTTTTTTTATAAAAAAAATTTTTGTATGATCTTTCACATATGCGCCAAATAAAGGGTTTAACACATTCCTGTGTGTTTGTATAATTTTATTTCTTTTTTCGGGATTGTTCAAAAAATGCCAATAAAAATTTCATATGAAAAAAAACTTCACGTTAATGCATTTGTGGGTCAGATAAACACGAGTATTCATTAACCTATATTTCGCTCTAACAAACCATTTTTACACATGACCTTTCATATATGTTTAGAACAAAGTGTAATGCATATTCCTATGTGTGTTTTGTTTTCGCTTTGTCTTTCAGGATCACGAGAAAATTTATTTTAAAAACGCAATACCCCCGCGAATGCATTCACGGGTCAGATTGACCCGGCAGGGTTTAAGTTTCCCTCTAATTTCGTTATAAAAACGTTTTTATCTATGATCTTTCATACATGCTTCGAATAAAAGGTAATTCATAATCTTGTATGAGTGTTTTGGTTTTTTTCCAATCAGGATCATGGGAAATTCCACTCCAACAATGCGGTGGTGACTAATTTAGCCCCTGGCTATGCAAAAAAAATTGGTTCGCTATCATTTTATTTTGAAGGTAGAACAATTTTTTATGCATGATCTTTCATATCTGCTTCGAATAAACAGTAATACATATAACTGTTTTTTTTTATTTTTTTTTTGTCTTTCAGGGTTGTGGGGAAATTATTTTTTTTAACCACAATACCCCCTTGAATGCATTTGTGGGCCAGATTGACCCGGAAAGATTGTTTGTTTCACAATAACTGTTAAAAAAAACATTTTATGCATGATCTTTCATATATGATTCGAATAAAGGGTAATGCATAGAGCTGTGTGTGTGTGTGTTTAATTTTATTTTTGCCTTTCGGGATTGAAGGGAAATAGCACTGACTGTGCACCTTTGCATGCTATCTTGGGTCATTTCACAGGACAATTACCACCAACTCGTGCTATCAATTCCCTTCAATCCTGAAAGACAAAAAATATATAAAAAAAACACAGTTATATGTATTACTGTTTATTCTAAGCAGATATGAAAGATCATGCATAAAAAAACTTCAAAATAAAATTATAGCGAAACAAATATTTTTGCATAGCCTGCAAACAAATTAGTCACTACTGCATTGGAGTGGAATTTCCCATGATCCTGATTGGAAAAAAAAAATAAAAAAACAGCACTCATACAGGATTATGAATTACCCTTTATTTGAAGCATGTATGAAAGATCATAGATAAAAACGTTTTTATAAAAAATTTTTTAGGGAAACAAAAACCCTGCCGGGTCAATCTGACCCATAAATGCATTCGCGGGGTTATCCCCTACGATGCACCTTTGAAAAACTTCGCGTTAACGCATTCGTGGGTCAGATTGACCCTGGATTTGTCAGACCGTTATTTTTGTACAAATGAAAAAAAAATAATTCTCTTTATTATTTTATGCATCGATGTGTAATCTTTTAGTATTTAATGTTTTTTGTTGTTTATTTTTCTCTCCTCCCCTCTTTGGATGCATTTTGTGTGTCGTATTATCCCCGCCATGATTTTTGATTTCTTGCAACTTTTTTCATAAATTTTTTTGTTGTATGATCTTTCACACATGCACCAAATAAAAGGTTTTACACATTCCTGTGTGTTTGTTTAACTATTTTTTTTCGGTATTGTTCGAAAAATGTCAATAAAAATTTCATATGAAAAAAAAACTTCACGTTAATGCATTCGTGGGTCAGATAGACACGAGTATTCATTAACCTATATTTCGCTTTAACAAAACATTTTTACACATGACCTTTCATATATGTTTAGAACAAAGTGTAGTGCATATTCCTATGTGTGTTTTGTTTTTGCTTTTTCTTTCAGGATCACGAGAAAATTTATTTTTAAAATGCAATACAGATGACCAGTTTCAACCACTGGAGAAACGTGTATTTAAAAAGAAAGTCTAGACTCTAGAGGAAGAACAACCAAAAATAAATAACCACCTACCAACGAGCAATTACCTTTGGATTAGAACTGCAACTGCCAAGGATTTGGAACACCAGTCTCACTCTTGCCTGCAAGCACAACAAAAAGGAAGAAGGGGTGACGATCAAACTGAAACAAATGCACCACGAGAACTTGCCATTGGCACTCGATCCTTCGGACAGCACCTGTCATTGCACTGGACAAATAACATGAGTAATGCTGCACCATCTAGACATCTTTCTTTAACAACTCTGTCATTTCGCCACTAAAAACAGTATGAAATATAATATTACCCTCGCCGAAGGAGAGGGTATTGCATTTGGGTCCGTTTGTTTGTTTGTCCGCACCGAACTTTAGCGTTTTTCTCCGCAACCGCTAGTCGGATTGAGACAAAGTTTTCACCAAAGGAGCGACTACTCAAGTAGAATGTTTTAATGATAATTATGACGTCATAGGTCATGTGGTGTGGCAGCCATGTTGGGAAAATTGAAAAAAAATTGGACCTCTATCTCTGAAACCGCACCAAGGAAAAAATTGAAACTTGGCACACGGCAAGTATTCCTCATGGGGAATAAGTCTGATTTTTAAAAAATGACATCATAGGTGTCTTCGTTATAACGTCATAATTGCAAATGTAGAATGCTACATCTGATCAGTATGAATATTTTTGAGGGTCATCTCGGGATAAAATAGTCCACAGAAAAATTATATTGACGGCACCATCGGTCACATGATTCAGCAACCATATTGTATAAACAAAAAATAAAAACCTTCAAAAATCTTCTTCTCTGAAGTGGCTGAACAGATCGAGGCAAAACTTTACACGTATGACCGCCTGTCCTTGAGGAACAAAGAGGTTCACACACATGACGTCATAGGTCACATGATCTGGCAGCCATATTGGATTTACCCTAAAACCTTTAAAAACCTTTTCCAGAACGGCTGGACAGATGGAGGGGAAACTTCACACAAATGTTCCCCAAGCCTTGGGTGTACAAGTTTGT
>CM068962.1:90190781-90223382 GCA_035128595.1 Eptatretus atami | reverse complement strand
CACACACAAACATACATACACACACACAGACACACTCTCAATGATGTCCATTCATGACTCCCCCTCCCGCTGGTGACGTCACGCCGTCATGGCGCGTCGTTCGGCGCAGCGACGGCTTCTCTCGGGCTCGGGCCATGGCCGAACAGCCCCATTGGCCGATGGAACCGACTTCGCTCCCTGAAAGGTTACGGAGCGGAACGGGCCGGGTATAGAAGCACGGGAAGCGACGAGTCGGACGCGCTGGGCCAGAAGACGGGCCATGCGGCCGGGCCAGCGGTGAGCGGCCCGTTAACCGTCCGTTTGTTTTTTTTTATCTAATTTTTTTTGCATCGTATTTTCCCCTCGCATCTCGATCCCTTTCGTTCTTCTTCACACTTTACCTCAGAATCCCGGAATGTGGCGTCGCCGAGCCAGAGATCTCGACAATTGGCGATTGCTTATCGATGGTTAGTGCGTGGAGATCGATAAAGCAACGATTGATGGAGCGGGATGTAGATGGTGAATAACACCGCCCAGCGGGTCATCAACCCCACGTGGACGGGTGTGGGGGACCGTGGTGTGCCAGTTCGTACACGCTCGTACGTTGTGTGTGTGCGTTTCGAGGGAGGTGCAGCTCACCTGTTGATTGCTTTCCTCAGAGAAGGTTTTTAATCTGACTGAGCAGTGTGTCGACGTCAATGCCACTATGTCGTCATCTCTTGGCAATACGTCATAATTGCCGTGACGTTAATTTCTCATCCAGCCACTAATTTGACGTATTACTGATTAAAAGTAAACTTTGCGAACTATTGAAGCAAAAAAAAAAACTTCTACTACAAGAAAAAGGAATTCGTTCCATCTTTCCCGAAACCATAATATCCCTACTTCCTCCTCGAGTTCACCTTTTTTTTTTTACCTGAGAAAGGGACAACATTAAAAATGGATGATCAACGTGACCACCCTGGAGGAAGAAAAAAAAATCAGGCTGTTGTTCCATTAACAGGTTGGAAGTGTTGGAGACATGAACTGCAGAAAAGTCATAATTCTTGTTTAATTATTTCCGTCATTGTCCCAATGTCGAACCGCCTGAGCACCCCGACCGCTCATCAATAACATCACATTGAAGAGTCACAACTTTATCATTCCGAAAAGAGAGCACCAAGGGATGAGGGACGTTTCAAAATGAGGACCTGGAGCCGGGGAATAGACCCACCTCACACATACAGAGGAACAAGCGATATGAGGTTTGTTTTTGTCTTCCCAAGGTCTTCTGTTTTAACCCCATGACCTCAAGTCAAGGTAATCACGAATGGTGACACTTAAATTACATGTAATGTTTCATTAGGGTAAGGGTGAGGACGAAAACCTCGCGGTAATGGAAGGGGTGAGGACGACCTCCCGTAATAAAGGGGTGAGGACGACCCTCGCCGTAATGAAGGGTGAGGACGACCTCGCCGTAATGAAAGGGTGAGGACGACCCTCGCCGTAATGAAAGGGGTGAGGACGACCCTCGCCGTAATGAAGGGTGAGGACGACCCTCGCCGTAATGAAAGGGGTGAGGACGACCCTCGCCGTAATGAAAGGGGTGAGGACGACCCTCGCCGTAATGAAGGGGTGAGGACGACCCGCCGTAATGAAAGGGTGAGGACGACCTCGCCGTAATGAAAGGGTGAGGACGACCCTCGCCGTAATGAAAGGGGTGAGGACGACCCTCGCCGTAATGAAAGGGGTGAGGACGACCCCGCGTAATGAAAGGGGTGAGGACGACCCTCGCCGTAATGAAAGGGGTGAGACGGACGCCTCGCCGTAATGAAGGGGTAGGACGACCCTCGCCGTAATGAAGGGGTGAGGACGACCTCGCCGTAATGAAAGGGGTGAGGACGACCTCGCCCGTAATGAAAGGGTGAGGACGACCCTCGCCGTAAATGAAATGGGTGAGTGACTTGGGGTCACAGGGGTTTAAAAAGATTTTTTAAATTTTAATATTCACTATTTCATGTTGAGTCATTCCTGGTGGAACTTTGCTTTAAGTGGTAATGTGGGGACTTGCGACGGCGCGCCGTCGACTTTGCTCTTGTTAATTGATGGTTCAGCTTTCCATTTCGGGTGTATGCTCAGCAATTTTCCAATGCATGGATGGATTGGCACACGAGGCGGGAATAGAAAAAGGAACTAGAAGGCACTCGGTCGAGCGCGTACCTCACCAGGCTGAACAGTTCATTGTTTTGTAGCTCGCTGATAGGCTGGATCTGGATCTGAATCCGGACCTTAAGGCCTGTCAACACCTTGATGTTTTAGCCAGCGTATGCCTGACGTATGAAAAATTTGGCTAAAACGCTGGCACACGTCGAATACGTTAGGTAAGTTTGTATACGTAGAGACGCTGAATCGAGTACGCTGGATACGTAGCGCTGGCATACGTCGTAGTACGCTGGCATAATCGTAGTAGCTGGCATACTCGATGCTGGCATACATCGTAGTACGCTGGCATACGTGTAGTAGTGGCATAATCGTAGTACGCTGGCATACGTCGTAGTACGCTGGCATACATCGTAGTAATTGATTACTCGTATGCTGGCATACATCGTAGTACGCTGGCTACGCGTAGTACGCCGAGTACATCGACAAATTTCAGCATGTTGAAAATTTCTCGACGTACTCGGCGTATGACACACGTTCGCATATGCTGGCCATAAGTTGTAGGCACGTTACGCAATCTTGACACACGTCGACACACGTTAGTTGTAAGGTACTCATAAGTCACAAACACGTCAAGGTAATGGTTAGCGTCAGTGTTCCAGACTCCCTGTTTTTTTGTTTTTTTTCTTCGGTATGATGGTGATGTTGACACTTCGATTTCGAGTGCGGTTATAATCTATCTATAATATCCAGCAATCTCGTGTGTCTGTGTGTGTGTGTGTGTGTGTGTGCGCGACCGCCGTTTCTCGACGACCGCCGGTCCGATCTGATTGAAACTTGCCAGGAATATTGCTTGGGGACCCGGGATGTGCCTTTTCGAGGTTTGATATCGATCGGACGAGCGGTCCCAAGTTACGGCCATTTTACTGCTTTTTCAGTGTGAAAAGGTGTATATACGGCAGCTGAAGGTGTCGTTCTGACCTTCTCACCTTATCATGCCAATTTTTCCCAAATTATAATAACCGGACGATCACCGACCGGTCGATCGCGATTGAAACTTGCCAGGAATATTGCCGGGGACCGCTGATGTACCTTTTCAAGGTTCGATATATAATCGGACGAGCAGTTCCCAAGTTACGGCCATTTATCTGTCGACCAATATCTGCGAGAGAAAGGGGACGGGAGAGGGGGGATGAGAGTGGGGCGAGATAGGAGGGGGAGAGAGGAAGGGCGAGACTTGGGGGATAGAGGGGGGCAAGAGAGGGGGCGAGAGAGGGGGTGAGAGTGGGGGGTGAGAGAGGGGGGATGAGAGTGGGGGCGAGAGGAGAGAGGGGAGAGAGGAGGGGGAGGGAGGAAGGCAAGAAGGGGGGAAGAGGAGGGGGGGAGAGAGGGGCGGGAGAGAGAGGGGGCGAGAGAGGCTGCACATACTGGCACTCACCTACGGGCCGCCCCTACGGGCCCGTACTAGTATAATATAATTAATAGGCTGCCACTCAACGATTTAAATAATAACCACACTAGAAATCGAAGTGTCAACATCACCATCATAACGAAGAAAAAACAAAACAAAACAGGGAGTCTGGAACACTGACTTTAACCATTACCTCGACGTGTTCGACTTATGAGTACCTTACAACTAACGTGTGTCGACGTGTGTCAACGATCGCGTAACGTGCCTACAACTTATGGCCAGCATATTGCGGAACGTGTGTCATACGCCGAGTACGTCGAGAAATTTTCAACATGCTGAAAATTGTCGACGTACTCAGCATACTACGACGTATGCCAGCGTACTACGACGTATGCAGCGTACTACGATGTATGCCAGCGTACTAGACGTATAGCACGTACTACGACGTATGCCAGCGTACTACGACGTATGCCAGCGTACTACGACGTATGCCAGCGTACTACGATTCTGCCAGCGTGCTCTTAACGTATACAAAACTTATCCATAAGTATTCGACGTGTGCCAGCTTGGTTCGGCAAATTTTTCATACGTCGGCATACGCTGGCTAAAACATCAAGGTGTGACAGCGGCTTCACACTTCGATGTCTCGTGCGGTTATGATTTGAATCGTCGAGCCGCAGCCTATGAATAGCCTACGCCACGTGATCGTCAGCGATACGCTGCCGCGCTATGCATAAGTTAGGCTATCGTTGGGCATAGGTTGTGAACGCCGACAACACGCTAAGCATTCGTTGGTATAAGTTATCTATATGTGATTAAAACGTTCTGTGTATGTTACTAATACGTTATGCATACATCCAACATGTTATTATACGCCCAAAACTTAAAAAAAAAAAAAAACATCAATAGTTCAGCGTACGCCAGCGTTTTACATACATTTTGATACCTTGCCATACGCTGGCTAAAACGTCAAGGTGTGACAGGCCCCTTAACCCAAAATCTATTTGGCTTGTCCTTGTCACCGACCCACTCCTCCACCAAGTTTTGTCCGAATCCGTCTATAACTGTTTAAGATATTGTGCTGTATATGGTTTTTGGCTGATCTCTCAATGTGAGGAATCACTTAGATTCTTAGAAAGTTCAATAATTTGTGCATCTGGATCTTCACCAAAATTGAATCGATTTGTCCTCGTCACACACCCAACCTGCCTACCAAGATCCGTCCAAATCCATCCATAACATTTTGAGATATACGGCTCACAGACAAATACACAGATGGACAGGGGTGAAAACATAACCTCCATCCACCTTAGGTGATGGACATAACAATGCAATCAATAAACGAACGGTAGATTCCTGAATCAAACAATTCCTTAAGGCCTCTTTCATACGACAGGATATAGATTGGATGAGACGGAAATACCCCAGCTGTGCCAGGCAGGACACATCTCTATTATAATACCAAGCTTGCACACTAAAAACTCGGCTGGTCCGTCACACGATCCTATGAAATTGCTGTGGCACTTAGTGGACATGACGACAATGTTTGGGAAGTCTTGGCGTTCCATAGTACCACTTGCATTTTGCACAATGCGATATTTTTGTCATTCCCCGTGTACGGTCTGTCGTCTGCTACCAGCTATGTTGTACTGCTATCCCGTGCATGTGCATGGTATCGCTAGTGAATATTAATGTGGAAGAAACCTTGACACTGCTCGATTGTTTGCAGGCACGGTTCAAACGTCTATGAGTCGGGAGTTCAGACCAATCACGTGGCAAGTTGCAAAGGTCTCGGTGAAGGAGAGGGTGGGGGGAGGGGAGGCGGTGGGATGGTGGGGTGGTGGCAAGCACTGAGCAGCAGGGGCGTGTCTGTCATGCCGACCACGCATAAACGCACACAGCCTTTTCACACCCGAGTCCAAAGTCTTACTCGTCTCGTCCCCAAGTTGCCCCACACCTTTATCCCCTCTGGCTGTGCCCCGCTCCGTGACGTAGCTCCACGTCAACCACCTGCTGTTATTGGCATTCAGGCCGTCAATCAATGTGTTGCCCACACTTGAGCTTTTGCGCAAGTTCGACAAATATGGCGCGGACGTGCCTTTTCACAGATCCACGGCTTCGCGCCAAAAGTTACGCCCGACGGCTTGTTGCTCCCTTTGAAATAACATTAAAGACAGATTACAAAGGTGAGGACATTAAAAAAAAAAGCTATCAGGGATGGTGGTTTTACACCAAACACTTTAGAAAGGGAAGACTGCAGCTTTCTACTCATAAAACAACATATAACTTTTATCACAATTAAATTACCTCATGCTTTTGCTAATACATGCAATATTGGAGATAACTACCCTGTACTATGCAAAAGTTACCCCTTAAAGTCATTCTAACAACAATATCTTAATTCACTCGCACTCAAGGGTTTGTTTAAAAAATATATATATATCTTAAATATAGCTTGTTCTTATATGTAATATATTGCCAAAATTCCTTCGTTCAACCGTGGTTTCAACTTTTCTTATTTAGTGTTAATTTTCTTTAATGGGAAATGTTTATCACACAAAGATACAATTCAAACCTATCAGCTGCAGTATTAGGAACCTTTAATTCTAAAATATTATCCCATATAATTGGTTCATGAAAAAAAAATTTCACGAAAAAAATAAGTGACCACTATATTCGTTATTGTTGTGTGTCTGTCTGTCTGTCTGTCTGTCTGTCTGTCTGTCTGTCTGTCTGTGGTCTGTCTGTCTGTCTGTCCCGAGCATAGCTCCATGGGTTTTGATCCGATCCTGATGAAATTTTGGTGGGAGGTTTATATCATGATCTAGTTGTGTTTTCCTGAAAATGGGCGTGGTGTGCCCATTATGGGTGGAGCCACGCCCCAAAACGTGTTTTTAGGGGGTAGCCGATTTCAATTTGCATCTTCTCCTAGGGGTTTGTCGAATCTGGCAGGGGTTTGCGTATTTGGTTAGCCCAATGGCACCTGCATAGCCCCACGGAGCTCGATTTTCATATTTTGTCCCAAGGTCAAGGCCACAAGGTCACGAACTTAGAAAATTGTGAATTGTGTTTTTAGGGGGTAGCCGATTTCAATTGGCATCTTCTCCTAGAGCGGGTTTGTCGAATCTGGCAGAGGTCTCGGTATTGGTTAGCACAATGGCACCTGCATAGCCCCACCGGAGCTCGATCTTTCATTTTCGTCCCGAGGTCAAGGTCACAAGGTCACGAACTTAGAAAATTGCGTTTTGACATAAAAAATCCTTTCTCCGAGGGGGTTTGTCGAATCTGGCAGGGGTTTCGGTATTTGGTTAGACCAATGTCACCTGCACAGCCCCATGGAGCTCGATTTTTCATTTTCCTCCCAAGGTCAAGGTCACAAGGTTAAGGTCACAAGGTCACGGACTTAGAAAATTGCGAATTTTGACCATAAAAATCATACGACCGGCCAAACTTTGAGAGCAAGGATGACAATATTTTTTATGCATAATCTTGAGGTCATTCCCACCTAAAGTCTTGAAACCATTTTGCTCTATCTCGAACACCTTTGCCCGTGGGGCCCCTTCAAGTTTGTTTTTACAGCTGACTTCAATACAAGTATGGATAATCCGAGGAGTGCGAAATGCCATATAGCCTATATGACGTTATATTGTTCCTGAATGTTCCAGACAGGAAGTTTTGCCACAAAGGTCATAATCCTTGACCTTTGACCTTTAAAGTTCATAAAAGGTCAAATTTTCAAAGTTGTGGGAATCGAAACCGGGGTTTTCGACCTTCTTCGTCGAACTAACTCCAATAAGCTATAGCAAGTACTCGTTTCCTTATTTAATGGTCCACAACATTGTTTTGTGACCTTTAAAGGTTATGCAAAGGTCAAATTTTTAAAGTTGTTCAACGAAACCGGGTTTTGACATTTTGCAGCTAAATAACCTGTCACTCGTACCACATCATGTTGATCATTTTTATAACTTGGTCAAACATTATCACATTGTCTCATCCTTGACTTCTGAAACAATCTACATCGTCAAATACCGCTCGTGAACCATCGTCGTTCTCAGACTTTGTTCAACTAAAATATCATTCTTAAAAATATCAACACTTTCCTCTGTTACAAATACAGATTAGAGCGAAAGTCGATTTGTGCACCATCGCATCCCCACGCTTCCACCCTTAAAGCAAAGTTGAATAGAAGAGCTCTCTGTAGAGCACATACCTCCTCCACGCAATGTCTGATCCATGAGAACATATCGGACCCAATACATTTTTGAGCTATCATGCTATACAATAACACATCGTTTTTTGGCCCAATCTCTCAATGGTGAAGAATCACTTAGAAAATTATTCAGATCCTGATCCGGATTCGATCTTCACCAAAAATTGAATCATTCTTTCTTGTCACACACCCAACGTGCCACCAAGTTTCGGTCCAAATCCTTCCACAACTTTTTGAGATGTCCTTTGTATATCATTTTTTGGCCCTATCTCTCAATGGTGAAGATCACTTAAATATCCTAGTAGTCGAATCCTGATCCGAACTTACCCAACATCCAATCAGTTCATCCTCGTCACACACTGAACCTGTCCACAAAAGTTCATCCAAATCCGTCCTCAACATTTTGAATATCCTGCACACAGATAGACAGATAGAATGGTTGAAAACATAACCTCCGCCACCTTCAGGATGGCAGAGGTAAAGATGACAAAAAGTTTCACCAGGAATCACCCCATGTCAAATTTGAGTTAATTTTTTTCCCCCATTTGGACCCCTGTGACCCTCAGTCCCCACCCCTTGGGGCATGAAGTGGGGTTGAAATCCAAAAGATGTTGATAGCACATACAAAGTTTCATTTACAAAGTTTTAAAATGTGCAAGTAATTGCATTTTTTGGTATTTCACATTTTGATCCCTGCCACAGGGTCTCAGGGAGAGGGGGCAGAAATGATACTGCCCTTGCACTTTCATGACATGTGGTGATCATAACGACCAAGTTTGGTGAATTTATGCACAACCGTTTAGGAGGAGTTAGCATGACAGAAGGAACAGACAGATAGAGCTGATTACAATCTCCCTCTCGTTGTTTTTTACCTGCCATATGTCCAGGTCTACAAGAGCTCCCCATTGCTGCTGCTGCTGCTGCTGCTACTGTGTTGTTGTTTGTTTGTTGTGGGGGGGGCGTCAATTCTTGAAATGTGCACCACATTGCGTGGACCCAGCTGCCGGACCACACCCATTGACATCTGGCAGCTTGACTCCAAACCGCCATGAGCACCCAGCCAAAATATATGGTCACCATCATGGTTTTCTGTCTGGGGCCTATACTAACAGCATTTGGCATGGAGCCTCTGCGATTATACACTGTCTCGGTTCGTTACGGCTCAAATTTCCATTGCTTCCATTTGGGTCGAAGTTGTTCCATCACGAATGAGCGGATCCGAAAAATCTAATTCATAAAAATTATAGTACAGTTTAATCAAAGCCCGGTACTGTCCCACTAAGAACAAGAGCATTACGTTATTTTTGAACGGCCCATATTGGGGTTGAACAACCCGGTGACCTGTGCACAATCAGCTCGTTCTGTTGTAACTGTGGCGGAGGCTGACGTGGATGAGAGAGGTGTTGAGTTAATATTTTAATGGTGCATTAAATGCGTGTTTCCCAATCAGCCCGTTACCGCATCTTCAAAGCCAATTCACTTGTGCTGAATGGCGAAGTCCTGTACCTCGAATGACCACGTACAGGTTTTTATGAACAAAAGGTTTATTACCATAGAGATAGAGATAAAGGAATCTTATCTGTCTAATCTTATTCATTCACATGGGAACACGGGACAGACACGGCACAAGGTTAATGAGACAGACTGGATAATGTAATCCTGAACCGTGGGTAATGATTTGTTTTTTTATTCTCAGACCCAGCTTTCACCACATAAATACAGGGACATGAACAATGATGATGGAGTTGAGTGGACAGAGGAGGTGAAAAAAAAAAAATATATATATATATATATTGTGTCGCAGGTTGTGACCACAGTGCAGTCATTGTTGTTTTCGTACAGCGTGGGGAGAAAAATATCTCGAGTTTGCTTTACTCACATTTTGGTTAGGCTTGGGCGGTTTTCTCCATGTGAGAATCGACTTCGA
Source organism: Eptatretus atami (assembly GCA_035128595.1). Lineage (NCBI taxonomy): Eukaryota > Metazoa > Chordata > Myxini > Myxiniformes > Myxinidae > Eptatretus > Eptatretus atami. The sequence continues at coordinate 90,213,716 of CM068962.1, read as the reverse complement.
TTCTCAGCTGTCATCTGAATTATGTTACTCATCGATTCCGGTTCTGTGCAATGATGATGGAGTTGTGATGAAGCACACTTTCCTTAAAGTTGTCTAGTCTGGGTTTGATTCCCAACCTGAGTATAAACTGTCACATTGCTACTTTGCAGGCAGGATGTTGCACCAGAAATGCCATCCCTCGGATGAATGTTAAGCCGGTTGTTCCCATTTGCCAGCATTCTTTGGTGGATGTTAGAGACCACGGTGTTTTCACAAAGAGTAGGTGAGATATTGCTGGAATAAATTCCCGTCCAAATTACAAATTCCTACCCAAACCAGCTCCAGTTGAATGTCAGGCCTCACCGGCCGATTCGTGAAGGTGTTGTGCCAAAAACTTTCCCCTGGCCGACCCTATAAGAAGGTGGGGGGCATTAAAGGAGTAGTAGTATCTTATTTTGTTACCGTCTGTTGACTGAGATTGTTGCGTCTTCCTGTACATTGCATTTGCTCGTATGTCAATAACTCACTTAGGCCAAGGTTTCTCAAATATGAGAAGCCTTGTGAACACAGATTGCAATTTGGCAGGAAATTTGATTTTGCCAAAATTACTCCCCAATCCTCTTTAACAGTTATGTTGAGAGTCGAATGGGAGAGGTAAATGGAAGAGGCAGTAGTATGGCATAGCCAGGTTGAAGATACACGAGGATGGATGAGGTGTGAAGCTGGCTTGTTTTCATCCATTTTTGGAATAATATCCTCTACCTGTACACAGAATGTATTCGAGGGTTTTGAAAACACTAAGTGATGAAGGCATTTGACACATCACAACATGCGAGTTTTATGCAAATACTGATGTGTGGGTGCATTCAATGAATCAGGTGTGTTACCTTGAGCACTCCAAGTGAACATATTAATTGTGGTATTGCTGGTAAACCATTAAGTTGAGTGGATGTCAACAGTCAAAAGAAAGGAGTTTTTTTGTTTGTTGTTATTTCGTTTTTACAAAGGCTAAGCCATGTGCTCAGGCAACTGAGACTTGCTGAGGCTGTGGAATGAGGCCAAGAGGAAAAGCAGCAAATCCAAATGAATGACTTTGCAGCCAATTTTCCAATCGTCTTTTGAAAGACGTGTTGTTTAAGTTGCCTTTTTGTGTTCTCCATGCATGGTCTTGGAGCACCATTATAGGATGTCTACATATTATGTATGCAAGAATGGGGAGGCATGTGAGGTCGAGGAATTGACATATAGAAATGAAAAGGGTGGGGGGGGGGGAGGAGAGGGGAATGCTAAATTATTTGATTTAAAAAATAAAATAATTGATTCATAGTCTAGGCTTGTGGAAGAGCAAGTACAGGTAACCGACCACATATCTGGGAAGCCTTGGACCGAAGGGTTGCCAGTATTCAGGAATAAAAGACCAAGGAATCTCAGGATTTTGGACTGTTTTGAACAAACAAAACAAACATCTAACACTGTGTTCATTTATTGGATTTAATTATTAGCAAATACCATCCGTCGCTTCGCTGACGGGAGCACTGAAGATGGGGTGAGAGAGAGAGAGAGAGAGAGAGAGAGAGAGAGAGAGAGGAGAAGAGAGAGAGAGAGAGAGAGAGAGAGAGAGAGGATAGAGGGGACAGAGAGAGTGGAGATAGAGGAAATAGAGGGGACGAGAGAGGATAGAGGGGGACAGAGAGAGTGAGATAGAGGAATAGAGGGGGACAGAGAGAGGATAGAGGGGGACAGAGAGAGTGGAGATAGAGGAAATAGAGGGGACAGAGAGAGGAGGGAGGGGGAAAGAGAAAGGAGGGAGGGGAAGAGAAAGGAAGGGAGGGGAAAGAGAGAGGAGGAGGGGAAAGAGAGAGAGGAGGGAGGAAGAGGGAACAGAGAGAGGAGGGAGGGGACAGAAATAGGAGAGAGGGGGACAGAGGAGGAGGGAAGAGACAGAGAGAGGAGGGAGGGGGAAAGAGAGAGGAGAGAGGGGGAAAGAGAGAGGAGAGAGGGGAAAGAGAGAGGAGAGAGGGGGGAAAGAGAGAGGAGAGAGGGGGAAAGAGAGCGGAGAGAGTGGGAAAGAGAGAGAGAGGGGGGAAAGAGAGAGGAGAGAGTGGGAAAGAGAGAGGAGGGGGGAGAGAGAGGAGAGAGGGGAAAGAGAGAGGAAAGAGAGAGGAGAGAGGGGAAAGAGAGAGGAGAGAGGGGAAAGAGGAGGAGAGAGGGGGAAAGAGAGAGGAGAGAGGGGAAAGAGAGAGGAGAGGGGGGAAAGAGAGAGAGAGAGAGAGAGAGTGGGAAAGAGAGAGAGGAGAGAGAGTGGAAAGAGAGAGGAGAGGGGAGAGAGGGGGAAAGAGAGAGGAGAAGAGGGGGAAAGGAGAGAGGAGAGGGGGAAAGAGAGAGGAGAGAGGGGGAAAGAGAGAGAGGAGAGGGGAAAGAGAGAGGACAGGGGGGAGAGGAGAGGTGGGAAGGAAGAGAGGGGGGAAGAGAGAGAGGAGAGAGGGAAAGAGGGAGGGGAGGAGGAGAGAGGAGGAGGGGGAGACGAAGGGAGAGGAGGAGGGGGGGGAGAGGAGGGAGGGGGAGGAGGAGGAGGGAGGGGAGAGAGAGAGAGGAAGAAGAGAAGAGAAGAAGAAGAAGAGAGGGGATTTTCACTAAAATCAAATTGATTCTTCCTTAACACACACCCGTGTCCACCAAGTTTCATCCGAATCGTCCACAACTTTTTGAGATATCATGCTATATATTGTTTTTGGCCCGATCTCTCAATGGTGAAGAATCACTTTAAACATTCCAGTAGTCGGATCTGGATTCGGAATCTTCACCAAAAACGAATCAGTACGTCGTGTTACACACCGAACTGTCCCACAAATTTCATCCGGATCCGTCCACAACTTTTTGAGATATCCTGTACACAAGACAACAGACAGAAAGGGGTGAAACATAACCTCCTTCACCTTCGTTGGCGGAGTAAGAACACGATCAATACTTCTCACGCTTACTCGAGCATTCATTAAGGAAATCCATCCATCCATTGGACCATACTCTGTGCAGAGCGTTGGTGCTGCCTAAGCAGTCTCCTGGGCTATTGGATGGATGGACCTAACAATCTGGATGGGTCACCACTCCGACACAGGACACCAGCATGCTGGCACTCATTTGCCGACCTCGGAAGGATGACAGGCAGAGTCAACCCCACCTGGTATTAATTCAACAGGAAAGGGGATTTGAACTCAGGATCCTCGGGTCCCAAGCCCATCACCCTAACCATTAAGCCAATGCCAGCATATTTTGGAAATAACTGCTTTATCTGAACATTATTAACCCTCTTAGTTCTCGGAGCCATTTCCACAATGCTATTGTATTGAACCACGAATATTTACTAAAAAGGGGGCATTGCTTTGCGTGCCTTTTCTTTTTGAAATGTACCACGGTGTCTTTAATTTCAAAAGGGAATGTTTGTGGGATGGAATAGCTAGCCCCCCTCCCCCCCACCTTTGTATGCACACTTAAAATGGTTCTGAGGCATAAATGCGGCCGCATTTTGGATTTTACACATTATCATAGAAGTTGCAGAATCAAGATATCATTTAATTCCTGCAATATGATGGTATACACTCGATGGAGAACAGTATATTCCTGTGCTGCTCTTGATCGATAACATACTTAATCAAACAGTTATTCTTTTTTATTGAAGGTGCTGGCAGGTCTTGTTTGTCTCTGCTCAGTCTCTGCAATGCTTCCAGGTGCAGCAGTCTTGCTGGGCTATCTGCTGTGCCAAAAGAGCACACCGCATGGACGCCTCGTCTGCGCCGACAAAGCACGAACCCCCAAACTCCCCTTACTCCACTGAGAAAAACCCACCCCAAGTCTTCCCCACCGTGAGTATTACACTGGAAGTATGATGCTTTGTGCTAATTTATACCTGATCAGGGAATTTTCACGGCATCAAACATGTGCCATCAAGTTGTACTGCTGCAGTCATGACCAAGGTCTGTGACTATATTGATGCAACAACAGCTCATACAGTGTTAATATGTGTTCTGTTATTGGGAGCTTCAATGGAGGAGGAGGCCATTCAGAGGCAGGATTAGGATTATTAGTAATTATTAGTCGGCAGGATTATTGGTAAGTGATTGCACATTATTTTATGTCTGAATTTTTTGAGTATGTATGGTGCATGCATGGCATTGTAGGGACTGGGGGAAGGGGGGGGGGGTAGAGTAAAATACAGTGTATACTCATAAAATGAGCTCCTGAGCTTTACACCAGCCCACTGAGAAAAATATAGATACACCATTTCGCACAGGGAACATGCATTACATGGCCAAAAGTATGTGGACACCCCTTCTAATTAGTGGATTTGGCTATTTCAGCCACACCCATTGCTGACAGGTGTATAAAATCAACCACACAGCCATGCAATCTCCATAGATAAACATTGGCAGTAGAATGGGCCATACTGAAGAGCTCAGTGACTTTCAACGTGGCAACGTCATAGGATGCCACCTTTCCACCAAGTCAGTTCATCAAATTTCTGCCCTGATAGAGCTGCCCCGGTGAACTGTAAGTGCTGTTATTGTGAAGTGGAAATGTCAAGGAGCACCAACAGCTCAGCCACAAAGTGGTAGGCCACACAACGTCACAGAACGGGACCGCCGAGTGCTGAAGCGCATCATGTGGAAAAATCGTCCGTCATCGGTTGCAACTCACTACCGAGTTCCGGACTGACTCTGGAAGCAAGGTCAGCACAAACACTGTTCGTCGAGAGCTTCATGAAATTGGTTTCCATAGTTGAGCAGCCGCACACAAGCCCTAGATAACCATGCACAATTCCAAGCGTCGGCTGGAGTGGTGTAAAGCTCACCCCCATTGGACTCTGGATCAGTGGAAACATGTTCTCTGGAGTGATGAATCACGCTTCACCATCTGGCAGTGCGACGGATGAATGTGGGTTTGGTGGATGCCAGGAGACGCTACCTGCCCGAATGCATAGTGCCAACTGTAAAGTTTGGTGGAGGAGGAATAATTGTCTGGGCCTGTTTTTCATTTTTTGGGCTCGGCCCCTTAGTTCCAGTGACGGGAAATCTTAACGCAACAGCATACAATAACATTTGAGACGATTCTTTGCTTCCAACTTTGTGGGAACAGTTTGGGGAAGGCCTTTCCTGTTTCAGCATGACAATGCCCCCATGCACAAAGTGAGGTCCACACAGAAATGGTTTGTTGAGATCGGTGTGGAAGAACTTGACTGGCCTGCTCAGAGCCCTGACCTCAACCCCATCAAACACCTTTGGGATGGATTGGAACGCTGACTGTGAGCCAGACCTAATCGACCAACATCAGTGCCAAAACTCAATTATGCTCTTGTGGCTAAATGGAAGCAAATGTTCCAACATCTAGTGGAAAGCCTTCCCAGAAGAGTGGAGGCTGTCATAGCAGCAAAGGGAGGGACCAACTCCATATTAATTGGTTCACGAAAAAATATTTTCACAAAAAAATAAGTGACCACTATATTCGTTATTGGTGTGTGTCTGTCTGTCTGTCTGTTGGCTGCTCTTAGAGCACCCTTATTCTGGCCATTTCCATCTGTTGTCTGTCCGAAACTTTGGTCAAGCCTCGGGCTAAACCACTCAACCGATTCCAATGAAATTTGTAGGTAGGACCAATATTTCTGGGAATCGTGTGCTTTCGAATATGGGACCCGGGGGCCTAGCAACGGCATAGCAACGGCCCTTTAAAGTGGTCAAAATCGAAAAAAATCAAAAAAAAATCGAAAAATCGAAGCTTAGAGTTCTGTGCGCAATCTATCTAGCTCCCTTCATGCCAATTTGCAGCCCACAAAAATTTGTTAGGAGGAGATAGGTTTTGGGCGAGTACATGTGAACATTTCAGAAACGGTTAATTGCTAATATCTCTAAGAGAAAGAGTCTGATTTTGATGAAACTTGGGTGAAATGTGTACAATGTGGCTAGCATGTACACAAAAATGAATGGTTGCAAGCACACCTCCGTTGCTTAGAAACAGCTAAAATACTTTATCGTACATCGTACACTTATTGTGGACTGTACAAAAAAATCAATACCTCCGAAACTGGACCTCCGAGGGACCTGTTTTTTTGTGCCCAAGGATAATGTCTTGCAGCATCATATAAAAAATAAATGTTTAGCGAATAGATAAATGGAATTACCAGGGCTGCCATTTGTTAGAGTCTTTTTGGAAACATGCCTGAAATTTCACAAGGTGGTTTCTGGGCGCAAAATAGAGGGCTGTGATAATTATATTATTGTGCTAAATTGATGATAGCATGTACTGAATATCGGCTAGTCGTGTTGGCCAGCTTTCCATCTAGAGCGAGCAGCCATGTCACCTACCGGCTTGTCTGTCTGTCTGCCTGTCTGTCTGTCTGCCTGTCTGTCTGTCTGCCTGTCTGTCTGTCTGTCCCGGGCATAGCTCCGTGGGTTTTGATCCGATCCTGATAAAATTTTGGTGGGAGGTTTATATCATGATCTAGTTGTGTTTTCCTGAGAATGGGCGTGGTGCGCCCATTATTGGCGGAGCCACGCCCCAAAAAAATGTGTTTTTAGGGGTAGCCGATTTCAATTTGCATCTTCTCGAGGGGTTTGTCGAATCTGACAGGGGTTTCGGTATTTGGTTAGCCCAATGGCACCTGCATATCCCCACGGAGCTCGATTTTTCATTTTCGTCCCAAGTCAAGGTCACTAGGTCACGAACTTAGAAAATTGCGAATTTTGTCATAAAAATCAAACGACCGCCCAAACTTTGAGAGCTAGGATGACAATATTTTTTATGCATAATCTTGAGGTCATTCCCACCTAAAGTCTTGAAACCATTTTGCTTATCTCGAACACCTTGCCCGTTGCGCCCCTTCAAGTTTGTTTTTACGCTGATTCATCAAAGTCTGGATAATCCGAGGAGTGCGAAATGCCATATAGCCGATATGACGTTATATTGTTCCTGGAATGTTCCAGAGAAGTTTTGCACCAAAGGTCATAATCCTTGACCTTTGACCTTTAAAGTTCACAAAGGTCAAATTTTCAAAGTTGTGGGAATCGAACCGGGTTTTCGACCTTCTTCGACGAACTAACTCCAATAAGCTATAGCACGTATCCTGTTTCCTTATTTTAATGTCCACAACATTGTTTTGTGACCTTTAAAGGTTATGCAAAGGTCAAATTTTGAAAGTTGTTGAACGAAACCGGGTTTTCGACATTTTGCAGCTAATAAACCTGTCACTCGTACCACATCATGTTGATCATTTTTATGACTTGGTAAAACATTATCACATTGTCTCATCCTTACTTCTGAAACAATCTACATCGTCAAATACCGCTCATGAACCATCGTCGTCTTCAGACTTGTGCCCATGATTTTTGAAATGAGATGTTGGACGAGCAGGTGTCCACATACTTTTGGTCATGTCATGCATATCATGTTGATTCGAATAATGATGATTCAAAGTTAATCCATTCAAAGCCAACCATTATCCAGTCCAGCCAAAGGCCTTTAGAGCATCCAGAGGCCGAACTGCAAATATAGCATAAAAATATGCGGAGTCAATCAGCATCCACCAATTCCATTTCTCTTTGTCATGCACTCGTTTGCAGAAATGCCAGATACGTGCTTTCCACAATTTTGAATGGCTCTAATTGTTATGTTTTACTCTAATTCGGAGGACTCTGGCCTGTTATTAAGTTGTAGAAAGTGTGATGGATTCTGTGGCGGGGGAGAGTCATCACTGTCAATGAAAAAAGATTGTTACCTCTGCCATCGAAGATGGATGCAGGTTATGTTTTCACCACTGTCTGTTTCTTTATTTGTTTGTCTGTGAGCAGGATGTCTCAAAAAGTTGTGCACGGATTTGGACAAAATTTTGTCAACAAGGACGGATTGATTTGATTTTGATGAAGATCCAAATCCGGATACGAGAATTTTGTTTTTTTAATTCCAAACTGATTCTTCACCATTGAGCAATGGGGCCAAAAACGATATATAGCATGATTTTACAACAAAAAAAATTGTGGACGAGTTGTGAAAAAACTAGGTGGGTGAGTTGGTTCCATCCATCCATCCATTGGGACCATACTCTGTGCAGATCGTTGGTGCTGCCTAAGCAGTCTCCTTGGCTATTGGGCACAATCCTGGACGGATTGCCACTCCGGCACAGGATACCAGCAAGCTGGCACTCATTTTGCCGACCTTGGAAGGATGACGGGCAGAGTCAACCCCACCTGGTATTAATTCAACAGCCGAGTGGGATTTAAACTCAGAATCCTAGGATCCCAAGCCCACCACATGAGTTGGTTAGGTGATAAGAACAAGCCGATTCGAATTTGGTTGCAGTCCGGATCCAGATCCGGCCCATCAGTGGGATACAAATCGCAAACTGTTCAGCCTGGCACAGAGGTATGTGCTCTACCAAGTGCCATTCTAGCTCAGTAAGCAAATGCTCAAGTAAAAATTCTAATAGAAAGTGAACAGTATGGGACTTTATACTTTACATTTTATTGTGTATGCAAAGGAGGGGATCAGGGTCGTAAATTGAGCAAAGGAAATGAAGGAAAGGGCATTTGAGAGAAAATGGGGGATTTTGAAAAAGATAATGTGTGGGATCTTTACATGTAGACAACTGCATTTTACACTTTTGAGAGTTACTGAATATTTGTGGAGACATTTATCAAATCTTTGTGAGAATAATTATAATTGCTTGCTGGATGTTTGAAGTGGACTGTCAACATGCAGACTCAATTGGCCACATTTGAGAAGGAACAAAAATGCCCACAAAAGTTTGCACTTCTCTGTTTCTCCACATTCAGCCTGGCACACCTGACCCATGGAAGTGCTCTCGATGTGGAAATGTTTTCAGCACCTTCTCCTTGCTTGAAGACCACCGCTGCGGTGCCACACAGGACCCGCTGGCCCCTCAGTTTCAGGTGCGCCGGCAGCCAGCTTGTCATAAGGCGAGCCCAACCAAGGCCACTCCGGAGCAGTTGGCCGAGGCAGTGGTGGGCCTCACGGTGGCTGTGAATCCGCAAGAGTCGTGGCCAGGATTTGCTGGCATTTCGGAAGTTGTTTCTTTGTGCTCAGAGCTGCAAGAAGCTGGAGCATTCAGCTTAAAAGTAAGTATTGACCGTTGTGTATTGGAACTCCATCTTACTTTGTGATTATTTTTTATCTTCATAATCGTGATGTTCTGTGAATGATGCTCGGAGGTTGACAAGTCCTCAAGAAGAGATCAGTAATATTCAGGGAGAGATTAGGTCATGTTCTTAAAGAGTAGGCTTTACCAGACATGGCCTACATGAATATACCCCAGCACTGTTCCACCTAATTCCAGGTTATTATTAAAGCCTATGGGTTATCCATCTTATACTACAACTAATAAAAACATGTTTTAAGATGCAAAAGGATGTGGGGATGTTCCCCCAAAAAGTATGTAAACAAGGTAGGGATGGTCATGAGAAATGAGCATGTGAAACCATCCTTACACCTTTCTTTGAATAATGGTTGTACCGAGAAAAGACAAAGTAGAGTTATCGTGCCTTCAGAAAGTATTCACACCCCTTGACTTTTTCACATTTTGTTGTGTTTCAGCCTGAATTTAAAATGGATTAAATTTTTTTTTAAATTGTCACTGATCTACACATTATCGAATAAATATGATTCATCGCATGTCTGTCTGTCTGTCTGTTTGTTCGTGTTTTTTGCAAGGACCGCTCGACCAACAACCACCAAATTTGGTACACAGCCCAAGTCCGATCCAGGGCCATTTATGTTTTTGCCACCTCCATCCCTATCCCATTTGGAATCCCGTGTGGGCACAGGCAACTTGCTAGTTTGATTAAATAAACCATCCAACTTAAACTCTTCAGCTCAGTGAAACATAACCACTTTAGTTAGATAATGACAAGTCTGAAGACGACGATGGTTCACGAGCGGTATTTGACGATGTAGATTGTTTCAGAAGTCAAGGATGAGACAATGTGATAATGTTTGACCAAGTTATAAAAATGATCAACATGATGTGGTACGAGTGACAGGTTATTAGCTGCAAAATGTCGAAAACCCGGTTTCGTTCAACAACTTTCAAAATTTGACCTTTGCATAACCTTTAAAGGTCACAAAACAATGTTGTGACATTAAAATAAGAAACAGGATACGTGCTATAGCTATTGGAGTTAGTTCGTCGAAGAAGGTCGAAAACCCGGTTTGATTCCCACAACTTTGAAAATTTGACCTTTGTGAACTTTAAAGGTCAAATGTCAAGGATTATGACCTTTGGTGCAAAACTTCCTCTGGAAATTCCAGGAACAATATAACGTCATATAGGCTATATGGCATTTCCACTCTCGGATTATCCATACTTGATGAAATCAGCGTAAAACAAACTTGAAGGGGGCCCACGGGCAAGGTGTTCGAGATAGAGCAAAATGGTTTCAAGACTTTAGGTGGGGAATGACCTAAGATTATGCATAAAAAATATTGTCATCCTAGCTCTAAAGTTTGGGCGGTCGTATGATTTTATGTCAAAATTCGCAATTTTCTAAGTTCGTGACCTTGTGACCTTGACCTTGGGAGAAAATGAAAAATGAGCTCGTGGGGCTATGCAGGTGCCATTGGGCTAACCAAATGATAAACCGCTAAAATTACAAAAAAAATGAATCAATATAAAAAAAAAAATACATAAATATAGAAAAAAAATAAAAAAGAAATATAATAATAAAATATAAATAAAAAATTATAATAATATTAATAATTAAAAAATAATTTATATTTATATAAATGAAATTTAAAAAATAAATATAATATTAAAAAAAAAAACAAATATATAATTTAATTATAATAAAAAATAAAAAAAAAAATTAAAAACATTATAAAAAAAAAGAAAAAATAAAATTTAAATATAAAAAAATTAAAAATTTTTAAAATATAAAAAAAAAGAAAATTATTAAATTATAAAATATAAAATATATAAATTATATATTATAAAAATTAAGACATAAACTAAAAAATTATTTAAAAAAATTAAAATTAAATAAAAAAAAAATTTTTATATAGAATTAAAAATAATATAAAAAATTTAAAAATAAATAAAAATTTAATTAAAAAATAAATAAAATATAATATATAAATATTAAATAATTAAAAAAAAATATAAAATTAAATAATAAAAATAAAAAAAAATATATAAAAAAATATAAATATATAACAATAAATAATTAAAAATTAATACATATATAATACTTATATTAAAAAAAAAACTAAATTAAATAAAAATATAAAAATAAATATTTTTAAAAAAATAAAAAAAAAAAAAAAAAATATATTATAAAAAAAAATATTTTAAAAATCAAAAATAAAAATACACAAAAGAAAAAAAATAATTAATTTAAATAAATAAATAAATAAATAAATATTAAAAATAAATATAAAATTTTAAAAATAAGTACAATTTATATAAAACAATAATAAAAAAAATTTAAAAAATTTTAAACAAAAAAATGATAACATTAAAAAAAATAAATAAATAAAAAATAATTTAAATATTTATAATTTTTAAAATTTTAAAACAATATATACATTTATTTAATTATTAAAAAAAATAAAAAGAAATAAAAATATATAAGATAAAAACAAAGCGATTAATAAAAAATAAAAAAAAAATATCCAATAAATCAAAAATATTAATAGAATAAAAAAAAAAATAATAAATTAAAAATTAAAATTTATAAAAAATATGACAAAAAATGATTTTTTTAATAACGAATAAAAAAATAAAAATAAATTACAATAAAATAAAAAATAAATAAACAATTATTAATTATAACCAAATACCACCACTGCAGATTCGACAAACCCCTCGGAGAAAGATGAATTTTTATGTCAAATCGCAATTTTCTAAGTTCGTGCCTTGTGACCTTGACCTTGGACGAAAATGAAAATCGAGCTCCGTGGGCTATGCAGGTGCCATTGGGCTAATCAAATACCGAAACCCTGCCAGATTCGACAAACCCCTCGGAGAAGAAATTTTTTTATGTCAAAATTCGCAATTTTCTACAGTTCGTGACCTTGTGACCTTGACCTTGGGACGAAAATGAAAATCTAGCTCCGTGGGGCCTATGCAGGTTGCCATTGGGCTAACCAAATACCGAAACCCCTGTCAGATTCACAAACCCCTAGGAAGAAGATGCAAATTGATCGGCTACCCCCTAAAACACATGTTTTTTGGGCGTGGTCGCCATAATGGGTGGACACGCCATTTTCAGGAAACACAACTAGATCAATATTGTTACGAATCTGGCCCGTCGGCATGCGATCGGCCACGTAACTCGAAATCGCGACGCGTCGCCCACCGGAACGGACAATTCAGTCGTGACCTCCGGGACTACCGCCCGGAGCCAGTCCACGGGTGGGGTTAAACCTCTCCACGATCGTCAATTGCCCACCCGCGCAGGATAGGGTGTGCTCGCCAATTCGACCTACCTAAGTACCTGCGCGAGTGGTGCGACCGGGCGATCGTACCTCGCGCAGGTCGACTTCGGACACGAACCGCTTAAGCGGCTCGTTCCGTGCTGCAGGGATAACGAGCGAAGTATCGTCGACCTCGACGGTTCAGATTATTTACCGGGTGTTTTAAACCCACTATCAATCCTCTACGTGATGCAAGATGGAACTTTACAAAGGAAAGGACGAAGCGAACGGGAAACAGTTCAACAAGCAAGCACCTTTATTTCACACACACAACACACGCACAGTAAGCCAGTAATGCAATGTGCAGCAAAAGCAAAATGCAACAAACGCAAAGCACTACTACCGACATAATTATTCAACACTTAACAATTATACTTGTCGGGACTCGGCGCCACATCATCATTCAAAATAAACAGGAAAGACCTCCCCATAGGCAGGGAGGTAGACGGGGTCGTGACCAAATGGTGCGCGGAACCTGGAGGATGGCCAGGTCCACGAGACCGAAAAAGGTCTTACCCGCATCCTCGTGACGCGTATGGCGGGCAAGCGCAATATCCGTGCAGCTGCGCCCCGACTCTGTGCCCCTGGCGTGGTCGTGAGCTCTCTCCGGCGTGCTCCGCGCAAGCACGGTTTGGTCGGCACCACGGTTAGGTGGGGAATGAACGGGCCGACCGGCACTATCTCAGCGAGGATGGGGGGGGGAATTGTGATGCTCAGGTTGAGCGAGGGGAATGGCTGGCTGGCTTGGTCGCTTGTGAAAGCGAAGGTGGCTCGATTCCAGCGACGAGACGACACCAACGACCAGCGACGAGACGACACCAACGACGAGAAAGCGACCCCCACACTACTGCGAGTTCCACACAGACTCGCGTCTTTTATAGACCGGGGGAGAGCCTGTATGCAGATTTTAGGATCAAAACGCGATTGGAGGCGGGGCACGCCACCCTCGTTCAGCCATTGTGTGGCAAAAGGGTCGTGAGCCTCTTTTGATCCGAATTCCTTCCTGAGAGGAATTCGCATTCATCGCGCTTGGAGGCGGGCCACACCGCCCGACGCTGCCCCATTGGACGGAGGAAAAGGGGCGTGAAGCCTCCTGATCCGAATTTCTCTCTCCGTAAAGAATCCACATTCATCGCGCTTGAGGCGGGGCCACACGCCCGACGCTCGCCATTGGACGGAGGAAAGGTGCGTGAAGCCTTCCTGATCGAATTTTCTCTCCTGAAAGGCACCATTTGTACCCGCGGCTCGACGCGTTCGGCATCAATTACCGAACGAGCCCTGGACAGTACGACGTTTGCGTTGACTGGTGGTGGGGTCGATGGTTGTGAAGGAGAAAGGCGAAGGTGGTGGGGTTGCTGTGGTGGTTTGTTGGGTTGGCGGCGTCGTTTGGGAATGGCGGTGAAGCGATGTTTGCGGGATGGAGTTGTGGAGGTAAAGAGGCGAAGGTGGTGGGGGTTTGCTGTGGTGGTTTGGTGTTGGCGGGCGTCGTTTGGGAATGGCGGTGAAGCGATGTTTGCGGGATGGAGTTGTGGAGGTAAAGAGGCGAAGGTGGTGGTGTTGAGTTTGTTGGCGGCTTAATGGTCCAAAATAACGATAGAGAAAGAAAATGCTAACTCAAAGCGTCGCAGCCCGGATGAATCACATATTCCCTCAAAACAACAGGTGTGGGCTAACTACACATGAACTTATCTATATATCTCACCTGAGGACCCTTTATGGTGTATTGCGCAATTTCCAAGCCGTAACAATATAAACCTCCCACCAAAATTTTGTCAGGATCGGATCAAAACCACGGAGCTATGCTCGGGACAGACAGACAGACAGACAGACAGACAGACACACAACAATAACGAATGTAGTGGTCACTTATTTTTTCGTGAACAAAAAGATCTTTGAAAAGCTGAATCTAAAAACAGGCAAAAAACAAGCAAAGGAATAAACAATATATGAATGACATATGGATGAAAACCAGCAGTGAGCAGTGAAATGGCGTTACTGATGGAGAATTCTAAGTTTCATCAGGAGGATAGGACAGTTCTCCGTCGGCTGAAAGCCAGAGGTCAATAGATGTCTGGGTCGGGCCTGGGGAGTGAGTCATGGATTAATTGGATCATGGGGTGTGGCACTGTCGGTATCTATGCAGGAGGACAAAAGTCCGAGTCTTCAAGTCATTGGTGCTTCCAGTCTTGCTCTATTAATGTGAGACTTGGACTCTGACCAGGGATCTGAGACGGACACTTAATTCCTTCGGGACCAGGTCTTTTCAGAGAATCCTTGGCTATCGCTGGTTGGACTTTGTGTCCAACGAGCGGTTGCTGAGAAAGGCTCAGATGAGATTTGTTACCTGCATAGTCCAGGAGTGTCAGCAGCGGCTGTATGGACATGTGGCTCGTTTTCCTAATGCTGATCCTGCTCAACAGATTCTCTCAGCGAGGGAGCCTCGTGATTGGAGGAGGCCATCGGTCTGACCACGTGCCTTGTGGTTGCAGGAGGTTGATAGGCATCTCAAAGAGATGGGGATGGGCCAGGCATCTGCCTGGGGGATGGCCAGACAGAGGACCCTGGAGTACCTGTGGAAAGTGGACGCAGCAATGTGCTGCTCTGGCGCATGCTCTGACACCTTACCTGATAGGACAGTTAGTTGATGAGATGCCAAAATTGTGACAACTTCCCATCAGCTGTAACAGCCCACTTCTGAGAACCAACAGAATAAATTATTCATGGTGGCTCTGACCCTGGGTCTAAAGACGAAGCTGGAAATCATTTGAACTAATCCGTTACCCAAAAGGCAGGAGAAGACAGACTTCTTTGTGCCGCTTCTTTGTTATGCAGTTGCAGTAAGGCTTTCACACGAGACATGTTTAGTCTATTTTGGATTGACATGTGTTTTTTTTGTGTTCTGCAGGTCGAGGAGGCCAGTCCCCCAACCCCAGCACCACCTCCCCTCTTGTTAAAACATGATAATGCAGGGGGAGATGCAGGTCATCAGGGCAGTGTGCAGAATGCTGCTGTGGTGGCCCTTGGCTCTCGACCACGCAAGGCCTTCCCATGTACTGCATGTGCCAAGGTGCAGTGTTTTTCTTTTCCCTCCTTTTCCTCACCAGGTGTCCCATATATTTCCCTCTCCTGTGCTTACTCCTCCAAACCTTCATTTATTTTCTCCACTCTTCTCACAATCATCTACCCAACATATTCTCCCTTATTCTTCTCTATTCTCTTGCTTTTCTGAATTTTTCGTTATTTGCACTGCTCCCCCCCCCCCCCTCTTTCCACTCCACCCATCTCTCCAGCACTACACCTTACCCCGTACACTACATTATATGTAATGTTGGACCATTATCGCAAAATTCGAAAAAAAAAAAAAATACTCGCTGGGCACATTGTTGACAAGTTTAACAAATCCTTCACTTCCTGGGGAAGATTAAAATTCCTGCTCAATGAGACACCAATAATTTTGAGTCTCCAGATGAAGATAAGATGAGCTTCCTTCTGACATCAGAATGGGCCATAAGATGGCAGAATGGTAACACATACACGCACACACATGTTCTAGTTTTGGTATGATATAGCAAAGTTCCTCGACATGGAGTCATTGTCATGGTACCCCCAGACCCGGAACTAACCCATTGGCTGTAACCGTTACTTGAACAAAGGAATGTATCATGAGATAGTTGGTGAAATTTTCAGTTAAGTAATTGGGATTACCAGGTTCCATTAAATTGACAGGTGCATTTTGGACAAATGCCAAAGAGCACTCTATTGGGTGGCATTGTGTGCAGGTCTTCGTGAGTGTTGAAAAGCTGCGAGTGCACTCATATGCACACACAGGTGAGCGACCATTTGCCTGTACGTCACCTGGTTGCTCCAAGGCCTTTGTCTCAAAGTACAAGCTGTTGAGGTGAGATGGATTTCGGCATTGACTGTTCTTTTTGTGAGCATGTGGTTCATGATGCATCATGTCCTTTTTCCCTTACAAAAAATATTGATCTTTGCCTGCTGGCACACAGGCATGCAGCCACGCACTCGCCTGATAAGACTCATGCCTGCCCTTGCTGTGGCAAGACCTTCCACCGCAAAGACCACCTCAAGAACCACCAGCAGACACATGATCCCCACAAGCTGGCATATCGCTGTGACTCTTGTGGCAAAAAATACCACACCAAGCTCGGCTTCCGCCGGCACTTGGCGCTGCATGCCGCTGCCTCGGGTGACCTTACGTGTCGAGTGTGCGGTCGCTCCCTCGAGTGCACGGCGGCATTACTACAGCACCTCAAGGTGAGTGTCTATATCATTCAAGATATGCCTCATTTCTCCTGAACAGACCGGAAACTCATCTGAGCCTGATCCAGTATCCGTGATCGCACTAGCAAGTCGAGAACTTGAGGCAAATGAGGAAGATGTTATTTTAACATCGTCGAATCTCGTGTCTGATTCCTGTGCAGTCATACTAAATAGCATCCATTTCTCATTAATATTTAATACTAGTAAATACCGCCTGTTGCTTTGCTGACAGGAATACTAGGACTGGGGGAATGGGGAAGGGGGTGGGGAAGAGAAAGGAGGGAAGAGTAAGAGAGAGAGGGTGGGAGAGGGGAGCTAGGAAAGGGCGGGAGTGAGGAAGCGGAGGGAGGAAGGGAAGGAGAGCGACGCCTCACCACACGTCGCGATACACTCCTGGAGAGAGGGGGTGCGAGGAAGGAGGTGTGAGAGAGAGAGAGAGGTGTGGGAGAGAGTGCTGCACTTACTTAGGAGGTAGAGAGCAGTAGGGGACAGAGAGAGAGAAGGAGAGAAGGAGTTAGCAAAGAAAATGGTATGTTATGCCTTATGACCAAACACACACACACACACACACACACACACACACACACACATCTATATTGAGGCACTTCCCTATTTATGTTATCGATGGGTTCCTGGAAAAACATAATTTAAATCAAAATAATGCATATCGTCACCCTCATAACAAAAGTGCCTAAGTCATTTTTTCCAGTTTTTGAGATTTTCTGCCTAAGTCATCTATAGCCATGACGTAATCACAATAACGAGTCACAAGATTTGTGTTTCATTTAGCTTCCATTAACGACTCTGTGCACAAGAAATAGTGAATAAATATTCGTTGAAGAAGAATTGCAGTTTTTTGTGTTTTTCTCAAAACTGGAAAAAATGACAGGCACTTTTGTTATGAGGGTGACGATATTGAACTTCAAAATCCCATTGACTTAAAATGTATAAAAGAGAGAATGTATTCTTGGCAGAAAAAAAAAAATTGAGTGCAAATTTTTTCGAGTAAATTAATTATAATATTATAACAATATTTTCCAATTCTCTCTTGAACTCGTAGTTCACTTGTCTCATTGCTTTACTCATTCTAATCCTCCTGTTATGTTAATCATTCTTTTAATTCAATCTTTAATTTAATTTATTTTTGCCTTCCCAACAACAACGGAGAACGCAGCTGCCGCCGCAGGGGCCTTCACGGTGATCCCACGAGTTCATTATTTTTTGTTGCACTCAATGAAGTTACACTTTCGGTACATTCCTTAATCTTTCCTTCACTAAATATAATTGTCCAGACAGTGGAAAAAGTTATGTTTAATGCTTTGGCAATTTCACATTTTCTTGTGTAAATATGGAGGAGGAGGAGGAGGAGGAGGGAGCACAGCCTTGCTTAAATTAATTCCACTTAGTTATAACAATGGTTAATTTCTTTAAAATTTCAGATTTCACTCCAGATTGTGCCACTTATTTAGTCCACGAGCTCCGATCCTCAAATTTGAAGGCAGATTTTGATTATCTATCTACTGTACTAAAAAAATAGAATGTTTGTATGTATGTGTGTTTGTTTGTTTGTTCGTCCTTTATAGGCGGCCGAACCCGTTGGTGGAATGAGATTGAAACTTGGCATGAGTGATCTCTGGGACATGAGAACGGACATAGGGGGGTCAAGTTCAAGGTCAAAGGTCACGGGGTCAAGGGTCAGGTCACCGGGTCAATTTCATCCGATCAGAAGGGACCAACGCCATTCGACAGATAATCAAAATTAAATGACACAGTTGATTGACGACATTCACTTCCGACTTCCGGTTTTCGAGTTATGACGTCCTAAATTGACTAAAACGTCAATTTTCATGTTTGTTTGTCCTTTATAGACGGCAAACCGTTGGATACAATGAGATACCTAAGCTGTTGGGTTAGGTTAGGGTTAGTTGTTAGGGTTAGGGTTAGGGTTATCTAACCCTAACCCTAACCGTAACAGCTAACCCTAACCCAACCCAACCCCAACCCTAACCCTAACCCTAACCAACCCCTAACACTGCCTTTCCATTCCCTCCCCTCATTCCCTCCCCGCCCTACGGGCGGGTACTGTCTCGTATATTACTAAAACTCTCATCTTGTATGTATGTATGTATGTATGTATGTATGTAGGTATGCTGATGCTGACACAAACCCTTGCGCTGATGCTGACACAAACCCTTGCACTGACGCTGACACAAACCCTTGCGCTGACGCTGACACAAACCCTTGCGCTGACGTGAATAAAAAAAACACTTGCGCTGAGCTGACACAAACACTTGCGCTGACGCTGACACAAACACTCTTGCGCTGACGCTGACACAAAACCTTGCGCTGACGCTGACACAACACATTTGCGCTGACGCTGACACAAACACTTGCGCTGACGCTGACACAAAACACTTGCGCTGACGCTGACACAACACTTGCGCTGACGCTGACACAAACACTTGCGCTGACGCTGACACAAACACTTGCGCTGACGCTGACACAAACACTTGCGCTGACGCTGACACAACACTTGCGCTGACGCTGACGCAAACACTTGCGCTGACGCTGACGCAAACACTTGCGCTGACGCTGACACAAACACTTGCGCTGACCCTCACGCAAACCTGGGAATGGAGTTTTCCTTCAATCGTCGAAAAAGCCACAGCAGTGTTCGTGTGTTTATTTAATTTCCGCTCATGTTTTACAACTAAAGTGGGATAAACCATGGAATCTCTTCACAAATTTCAAAAATTAAACTGTGGAATTGAACCTTGCAGCAGTTCTGACTACTTAAAAAACATAAGTGTTCATTTGTCCAATTCGTACATTCTTTGACACCCCTTCCTCTCCTCGAGCTCCGGAGAGATGTATGGTGGTGGAGGGGGTTTGAGAAGAGGTTAGCATCAGGGGAGGGGAAGAGAAGGCAGCATGAGGGGATATGAAGGGAAGGCAGCATGAGGGGATATGAAGGGAAGGCAGCAATGAGCGATGGGAAGGGAAGGCAGCATGAGGGGATGGGAAGGGAAGGCAGCATGAGGGGAGCGGAAGGGTAGGCAGCATGAGAGAAATGGAAGGCAACATGAGGAGAACGGAAGGGAAGGCAGTGCACCATGGCGTGACCGAGGCGATAAAACGTTACTAGGGCGATATATAACTTTATTAATATAATGAAAGCAGATCGCAGAAAAGGGTGAAAAATGCGATCTCATGTGAAAAACCCCAAATTCATAACACTTTCAGCGGGTGAACCGGACAAATAAAACTGTGTGCGTCATACCGCTATCAACTGTAGGGCACTCGCCAAGTGGCCTAAGCACTCGAGCAAGCACTCCAATGAAACGGTTGATAAGGAATTGCAGGCTTGGCAAGCGATTAGCGATCAGTCATACTAAACATCACCCGAGAAC
Organism: Eptatretus atami; assembly: GCA_035128595.1. NCBI lineage: Eukaryota > Metazoa > Chordata > Myxini > Myxiniformes > Myxinidae > Eptatretus > Eptatretus atami. Next base: position 90,193,575 of record CM068962.1, on the reverse strand, counting down.
GCCCGGAATGTCAAACAATGTCTGAATTGGACAAATTAACACTTTTTTTTAGCAGTTAAAACTGCTGCAACGGTCAATTCCCGCAGCTTAAATTTTGAAAATCGGTTCAGGTTGAGAGATTACTGAGCTTATTGCATGTGTGGAGATTAAATAAAGGCATGAACACTGGCGTCTCTGAGGGTTTATAAGCATTGCGATGTATCTAGCGATTCGTAGGTATGAAGCTTTATCATACAGAAACCGACCTGTTCCAAGGCAAGGTATTTTTGAGCTGAGCAGCCAAAATGGCAGATTAAGACCCCCGAGCTGAGCCAGCTGAACGCAGGCTGACCAAAGGTAAGCCTGTTTCTGATTTTACCGTAAATTATCTTCAAAAGGGGTGTTTTAATTCAGGCAAACACCCAGTTTTCATTCTTGCACTCTGTTGGAGTTCCCTTAGGATGCATGCAAAGTTTCAGTTCGCTAGGTTTCATGGTTTTGGAGTTATGGAGGAGACACACTGACATTTATTATTATGTAGATATACTGCATATATTTTTTCAAATGGTGTAACACATCTTTGTGAGCGTTAAGAACAACTGTAACAAAGCAGGCACTGCCCAAACTCTCCAGGGAAAACATATCATTAGTGATAAACACACCAACAGATGCAGTTCTTTTGTGGTATCAGCTCACATGCTTTCTGTTATTCTGGATTTGTCAGGCGCACGCGAGCAAGCCAGCCAGCAGCGGTCATCGTGAGAAGCGACACCAATGTGATCAGTGTGGCCGGCAGTTCTACACTCGTAAAGATGTTCGCCGACACCTGGTGGTGCACACCGGCCGTAAAGACTTTGCCTGCACTGTTTGTGGCCAGCGCTTTGGCCGTAAGGACCACCTGACACGCCACGCAAAGAAGAGCCACGAGCAGCAGGGTCTCCCAGCTTCCCCAATGCTCCTGCCTCTTGCAAATGCCCCCATTGTTACTTTGCCTTCCTTGCTAATGACGCAAACTCCATTGCCGCCTCACAGGTTCCTGACGAGCTACAGTGCTATTAGTTGCGCTCAGCGAGCTTCACAACCTCCACAACCTGAACGATATCAGGTGCTTGATGTACTCCTTAGTCAGGGCAAGTCTTCTCTTCCCAATGAGCCTTGTGCTTCGAAGAGTGTAGAGGTGATTGCGGACAGGCCTGTGGAAGCTGTTGAGGAAGAAGATAATGATGAAGATGAAGAAGCTCCCAGTGGGCTAGACATTGCACAGCTTCTAGGTTTTCTGCCTTTGCCAGCCCCATCAGGTGATGGCATTGGAGGGTCAGAATATCTTTCTGGAGAGCTGAGCCCTTGTGATCCCGAACATGTGCAGTCTGCAGAGACCCCCCAGCCACTGGCACCCAGAGAATATGCTACAACAGCATCAACATTGCCTCGCTTCCACCAAGCCTTTCAGTAGCCACTGACCCTCTTGTCACCACAGTCTTGTACTATCAACGTGGCATAATGCCTTGGTGGGTCAGGCTATCTCATTGTCTAAAATGTCCTTATCATCCCACTGAAAATTTGATTATTAATTTATCTCTACACGACAATCTGACCCCCTGTTGCAAAGACAGTCTTTGGCCGATGTTGTTCCAAGATGAAGGCCATTTTACATACTAAGGTGCCTTTGCTTGAACAATGTTGAACTGTGAAGATGAAGTTAAGGTCCCTACTGGTTCAAGCCAAAAATATTCTGTTCAATCTCTTCGACAGAAGAGTAAATACCGGCAGCTACATTCTTACCTTAGTTTGTGAGTAACAAAGTTGTGATGTCGTGGCATGTACTTTCTTCTCCCTTAAATAATCCATATATGCCTTAACACCCAAATCCTCATGCTATATTGCATTTGAAAGTGCCAAAATGTGCCTGTCACATCTACATTCATATTGGACATGATGAGACCTTTTGGTTTTTCTGGAAGAAAAAAAAGACGTTTAGTGGAGAATAGACCTTTCAAAAAACAGAGTAGAATATAACGAAAGGGCTTCTCTTGTTTTTTGCAGAAGTTTGATTCATGCGGTTGGGCATCCAACTGCATTGTAATTGCACTTGCCAAATGCAGAAAGGGCGGATAATTTTTGAATCGATGTTTTTCACCTCTCTGTCGAACACCAGCAAAGTTTAGTTCTTCAAGCCGAGCCCTAAAGAGGTGCAGAAGTTGCGTTTTGAGAATTGGCACAGAGTTAAAATGTTGTACTTGTTAGTGGCACTAGTGGTAGCTGAGCACAGCCATTCGCACAGTGCAGAAGAAAGCGTAGCAAGTGTTATTGGCCTGACACTAACCAGCCAGCTACCAGGCCGAAGTCATGAGATTTCTGCTCCAGCAGTTGCTGTGATGGTTTTGTATATGTAATGGGTACACTGAGCAGACTGCTATATTTTTGTACTTGGCAGAGTATTTCTAGAAGATATATTATATCTATCTATCTATCTATATATATATAAATATATAAATCTATTATATATATATATATAAATATAGATAGTATTTAGTGACATTTATGAATATGACTAGGATTGTATTTTTATCCTATCTTTGTGACATTACTTAGTTTTAATGTAAGTTCTTTTTTTAGTGGGATTGGAGAGGTGGGGGTGGGAGAGGGGGTAGTTGAGAAAACTTTGAAATTAAAGGAGAAAATTTGGTGAAGCACTTACTTACCTTTTAAAGGATTATTTTTTATGTGCACCCTACCAAGTAGCAGTGGTTTTTGTTTTCTCACAGCAAGGGTTAGGAAAGAGCTGGACTCGTACCCGCAGCCCTGAGAACCCCAC
>CM068962.1:90162611-90174727 GCA_035128595.1 Eptatretus atami | reverse complement strand
CCCCGAAATCCAGCCACGGATGCCTTAAAGCATCATAAACTAGTCAATTACTCTGTCCGCGCGCTACAGGGTCAATCGCCGAATTGTCGATATACCTAACTATTCGCGCGGACAGAAATACCGAGAGTTAACCTCGATGGACTTGTACGAAAACGAGCCGCTTAAGCGTGCTCGTTCCGTGTGCGAAGCCGAGCGGTTTTAAATCGCCAAATCCCGTCGGACCAGATTTACTTTTTACGGCGTTAAAAGCCAGCTAATTCTCCGTACCACCATGGCAGTCAATGTGAGGAAATGACACGACGAGCAAGTTCACGTTCAACAATGGGGACATTTATTTAAACAAGCACATAAGCAATCAATGGGGGATGGGGACATGACACGAGAAAAGCTACAGCCGGTATAAGAAATGCAAGTATATACAGGCATTTATACAATTCACTACTTATTGGACTGGCACCACGAACACACACACACACACACACACACACACACACACACACACACACACACACACACACACACACACACACAAATGATCGGACCACGCTGGTCTTTATTTAGACCTATCTCGGACCTGCCCGCCTCGTGCGGTGTTCGAGGACCAGGTCCCCGGGCGACTGGACCCCCAGCACGATCCGGATGATCCAAGTGAGCGAAGTCGGCAAGCGACGGCTGGCGGGAGAAGACCCTCCGTGCGCCATACCCAGAACTCGTGCGTGACCAGAACCACAGGAGGACCAGCGGAGAACGACGGGAGAACCAGCCACGAAAGGAGGACAATGCCGGAGAACTGAGAAGAAGCTTGAAGCTCGAAGAAGCTCAAAGAAACTGGTAGAAGCCGGTAGAAGCTGGAAAAAAGCCCTGTTTCCGTCCTTCTCTTCCCTTTTTATTTCTCAAGGGCGTGCCTCGCTTCCCGCGTGACTCATCCGCTGTCGGTGGGGGCTGCCGCATTCCATTCCCCCCGCTGGCTTTTTTATGCCCATATTCGGTGAGGAATTCGGATCGTGGATGCAGTCTGAACACGCCCACATTCCATTGCCCCCCACGAGCGCGCGGAGGATGCCGGAACAGAGGTTTGGTGGGTGGGGGCTTCACCTTTCACCAACTAAGCGTGCGGGGACGCCGGAGCTGAGGGCTTGTGCTGTTCCGCAGCGTGTCCGCAACCAACGGGCATTTGCGGCTGTCACTGAAGTGGGTTTTCCTAATACAAATCGCAGCGCCTTTATTTACCCATTAAACAAGGGAAAGGACTATCTACAAAACACGTACTTACCGAGATAACTACTCTATAGGAACCTGAAGTCTGTGTGCTCATGGCTTCCAGATCCGCAACAATATATAATATATATATATATATATATATATATATATATATATATATATATATATAAAATGTGAATATATAACATATTATTATATGATATATATATATATATGTATACACCATACACACACACTACATTTACATTGCCAGAAGTATGTGGACATCTGCTCGTCCAACATCTCATTTCAAAATCATGGGCATTAATATGGAGTTGGTCCCTGCCTTTGCTGCAATAACAAGCCTCCACTCTTCTGGGAAGGCTTTCCACTCGATGTTGGAACATTGCTGCAGGGATTTGCTTCTATTTCAGCCACAAGAGCATTTGTGAGAGTCGGGCATTGATGTCGGCATTGATGTTGGGCGATTAGGTCTGGTTCACAGTCGTCGTTCCAATTCATTCCAAAGGTGTTCGATGGGTTGAGGTCAGTGCACTGTGCAGGCCAATCAAGTTCTTCCACACCGATCTCGACAAACCATTTCTGTATGGACCTCGCTTTGTGCACGGGGCATTGTCATGCTGAATGTGCTGAAACAGGAAAATTCCTTCCCCAAACTGTTGCTGCAAAGATGGAGACACAGAATCATCTAGAATGTCATTGTATGCTATGGCGTTTAGGTTTCCCTTCACTGGAACTAAGGGCCAAGCCCAAACCATCAATACCAGCCTGGTCTGCCACTTTGTGAGACTTTAGCCAATCCTATATGCTCTCTGAGCTGCTGACCTCGTACTATACATGTAGTGGGGAAACTTAGCTAAATATAGCATAACAATTGTGCATTTTGTGAGGAAAGCACCAAATTTGGCACACTAGTAGCCTAACATATTATGAACAGATTTGGAGATTGGGCCATCTCAAATTCAGCCGCTGATGGCTGTGGCAGCCATTTTCCACTGCCATCAAAAATTTTGAGATGGCCCAATATCCAAATCTGTTCATAATATGATAGGCTACTAGTGTGCCAAATTTGGTGCTTTCCTCACAAAATGCACAATTGTTATGCTAAGTTGCCCCACTAATGGAACATGCATAGAAGAAGATTATACACCAATTATATTATTAACCAGGTGTTGTGTCCTGAACCCACAAAACATTTTAATTACGAGAACTTTTTTTAAAATTACAATCGAGATTGCAGACCCTTGCCAGGACTTGAATTGTCTGTTTTTGTGTGCTGGTGTGTAAGTAATTAATAAGAGACATAACTGGAACTGCCACTTTATAACTGCTGGCAGTGATGACCGGGTACCAAGACGTCCTGCTTTGATGCAACCCTGCTTTGATCGGACACTTGACCCTGACCTATGACGTTATTTTTATTCAATTGAATTTAGAATGGATTAAAATAAATTCAATTCAAATCAAATGGAAGACCAAATAGATACAGTCCTGCATTGGAGTCATCAGAAGGAACCCAAACAAGCAGAAGGCAAAGATGAAGTCATTAAGAGGAACCTGGATAGGATTCACATTTCAGCTGCTACTCCTCTACCCTCAAACCCATCCAGGCACAGCCAAGTGAACCTTATTCAAAAATGAAAATGAACCCAGTTCAAAAAAAATAAAATTCTGCCTGCCAGACCATGCATCCGATCAGGTTGAAATGTATAACATCTATTCCCCATCATTACTAGATCCTAATTGTGAAGTTTCACCTTGATTGATTAAGCGGTTCAAGAGAAATTTTAAATATATTTTTGCTTAATCCAACAAAGCTGACACACCATGTGACATCAATTATATTTGTGAAAACCTGATTTACCCAAAGCTTGGGGAACATTTGTGTGAAGTTTCCCCTTGATCTGCAGAAGATTTTTTTATAGGTTGAGAGTAAATCCAACATGGCTGCCACACCATTGTCCTATGACATCATATGTGTGAAGCTTTTGTTCTTCATGGATAGGCGGTCACATGTATAAAGTTTCGCCTCGATCTGTTCAGCCACTTCAAATGTTTTGGAAGGTTTTTTTTTTGTTTTTTTTTAAATGGCTGCCGAATCACATGACCGATGATGTCATCTATTTTTTTTTTTTTTCTGTGGACCATTTTATCCCGAAATGACTCAAAAATTTTCATACTGATCAGATGTAGCATTCTGCATATGCAACAAGAAATAGAGCAATCAGCAATTGCAAAGATTTTGAAAGGTTTAAAAAAAAACAAACAATGTAGCTGCTGAATCACATGACCGATGACATCATTATTTTTTTTTCCTGTGGACCATTTTATCCCTAGATAATCCTCAAAATTTTTCATACTGATCGGATGTGGCGTTCTACATGTGCAATTATGACGTCATAAAGGCACCTATGACATCATAAAAATCACACTCATTCCCCATGAGGATACTTGCCATGTGCCAAGTTTCAATTTTTTGTTTGGTGTGGTTTCAGAGATACAGAGGTCCAATTTTTCCCCGTTTTTCCAACATGGCTGCCACACCATGTGTCCTATGACATAATTGTTGTCATTAAAACATTCTACATGAGTCGTCGCTACGGTGGTGAAAATTTTGTGTCAATCTGACAAGCGGTTGCAGAGAAAAACACTCACGTTCTGTGCAGACAAACAAACAGACCCAAATGCAATGCCATCTCCTCTGGTGAGGGTAAATATCAAAACATTTAAACAGCTTGGACGTGCACCTTGACCCCATGGCCAAAGTACACAGTCCAACAAGACTGTCAAATGAGCATACACATGCACCTCAGCTTGAAGGCTGAAGCACGGTCAATCAAACACACACATGCTAACACCAAAGGGTCAGAATGCATGGTTCATACAATTGGACCACTCCTCAATAGGAGTAGGTTCCCATGACTTGAGCAAGGGGCAGAAGCTCCTCCCGGAGTGAACTTGTCAAACCCGACAAAACAACAGGTTGAGATCAGCCCTCATTATTGCAGTGGGTACCAGGAAGCAAGTGCCACACCAGCAATTGCTGCATGCATCCTGACCAACAGGAAATACCTGCCTCACATTAACCTGTCTGTGGAACACAAAAAGTTCTGAGAGCAGCCAGGAATTTTAAATTTAAAAAGGCGCTGCCACCTGAACAGTTACATAAACTCCGCTTTTATGCATGAGCTTAACTTTTAAAATTCTAATTTCCTGGCTGTATATATTGTTAGGGTTGGCTGGTTCGTCCCGGTTGCCCGGTTTGAATCGGGTGAGTCATCTCAACACGACTGTAAAGGTCAACCATTTTGGGGTCTTCCCCTCCAGATCTCATGTCTAAATGCCACGAGCATTTCGATGACAAGCAGATACCCGTCTACGACGGGTATGGGGACAGGACGGATCACAATACTCGGTTACGGTAGTTTCTTTGGATGTTTTGTGCTGCATTCAACAGCTCAGTTCATATTGGTGGCGTGTCTGGGTGCCCATGGTAGCATTTGAGACCGGTCGCTCTAGATTGTTGGCCTTGACACATAGTGCCGGGTGAGTAACACGAACGAGTTGACATATTCATCGTTTCTATATTACCTCCATCAACAGATTAACAACATGGCAGGATAAATGTCGTAAATTCTGAGTTGAACAAACGTCCTGAACTCATGGACTTAGTTAAGTAAAGCACATCGTCTGGGACCCGGCCGTCGGTTTGCCGCTGAACCTGATTGTGACGTTTTGCCTGATTGTGACGTCATCGATTCCCTCTTTGAAAATTCTATCTATATTCGATTTTTTGAATCCGCTATCACCTGTGTAAATACATGGAACACATAATGTGAAGATCTTTGAAGTATGAACAGAATATGTTCGGAGAAAAAATGGGTTAGAAGTTCCAGGCTTATGCCCATTATATTATGGTTAAGCTTCGCATGTCATATGCCAATAAGGCTGAGCGAGCATGACGAGTGACACGTTCTGGATGTGCGGTGTTGAAAACCCAGGCCATTTAGCCCTCGACGTGTTTCTTTATCACCCCAGGGAGAACACGCCAACCAGAATTCATCCTGAGACCAAGTGTATATAATAAAGTTCATGCACGGGGAAGGAAACACAACAAAGCAATGCAATATCTAAATGATCAAAACCCCTCAACCCCTACCGTTACACGCCCACATAATGAATGAACGGGAGACTTTTGAATATTTGAAGCCTTATCTGGGCCCTCAGACACACCAGGATAGAGCAATAGCTGGAGTGACAAGGCGAGAGGACTAAGAGAGTTCTGGCAAACCAACGAAGCTTGCAGGATGTCTTTGCAGACAGCGAAGGTTAATGTCTCATGCCTTGGGCTGATGAGAAAGAGAGAGGGGTGTGGCTCTAGCTGGGTGGAGGTGTAGCTGCCATATGGGAGATCTCAGGTAGATGCAGCCTCCAGCGCTCTGGTTAAGTGTTTCTCGTCCCACTTTCATTGTCGCCCCCACCTTTAAGTGATGGGGCTTGTACAGCAATAATGACGTACCATGCCCCTCCTATCTTCACCATTGGACACTGCTTGGCTTGGAAGGGGGGGGACGACCCATCTGTGATCTCTCACCTGCAGTTCTGAAACAATACGGCCTTGGTTAAGATGGCCTGATGTCTTTTGCCACCTAAACTTGTGCCACCGGCCTTGTGAAACATGAAAAAAACTGTAAGTGGCAGACAACAGTAAAAAGGGGGTCAAATAGTTTGGTAATTTTAGACACAGACATTGGGAAAGGGATATGTCTTCATCTAACGAGACATCACTGACAAGGCCTTCACCCACATCTTGATGGAGTTTTGCTCTCCCTCTGGGCCAGCTCCCCTGCTTCACACCTTGCTCAGTTTGTCGCTGTGGAAATCAAGGCCTTCAGGATCATTGGAATCTCCTGTGCTGAAGCTGAGTCTTTGGGCCTCTCACTTCGCCATCCCAAAGAGGTCGGTGATCCTCTATCTTGTACTGACTCCTTCCTGGTCTTGCACCCTCTACTCTTTCCATGCTTTGTCCTCCACCCCCCAGGGTTCTGTGGAGACCAGACGGTCTACCATCAACCTCCGTCTGGAGAAACTACCTAAATCCAGGATCACTGCTCACCTTCACTCCTTCATTCCTCTTTTTTTCTGCCTGTGGAACAAACTTTCACCTTCTCTTCGACCTCATCCTTCCCTCCAGGTCTTCAAGACAGTTGTTCAGCATCATCTCCAATCCAAAACCATGATCTTTTCTACTGTACCTTCGTTAACTCATTCCACCCCAAGCCCTTCTTCAAGGTTTCCAGTTTTACCTTCTGGGATTTTCCTTCCATATCCATCTTGTCCACCCCATGCGTCTTTCCTGCCCCCCTCCCCCCATTCCTCTCCACACACATTATCCAAGTCTCCCCTTTCAACTCTGGTGTTAGTGCCTCCCTCCCTTCTCTCCACTGTTCTATTTGTCCTGTTACATCGTGATCCATTTAGTGTACGAGCTCTTCCACAGCCTCGACTTTGCATACAAAAAAAATATATATATTTACGCTTATCCTGGACATTCACCTGAAGGAAATACCTTCCCTATTTGATGCATTTTTAAACCCTTGAAGCCATTTCCACAACAATTCATAGCAGAGCTACAGCCCACTGCATCTCCATAGGATTGTAGTGCAGCCAATACCAGGAAGATAATTTAATTCTCGATTTTAAAGACCAATCCACCTGGAGAAGGAACATCCATGGACATGTGAATCTTTTGTCTATATAAATATGCCATTCAGAGCAGTCTTTATTTGGTTTGACCACAGGTGAAGGACATACAACAGGGCTTTGCTCCATATGCCCAATGGTCAAAGTACATTCATTTCACTTTTGTAACTCACTGGAACGTAGTTCTGGGGAGCTTAAGGGATGGCACGTCAGCCGTCCGTCCGTTCTCCGTCCAAAACATTTGCAACTTCTCTGAAACTACACACATAATTTCGATGAAGCGTAACCACATCCTTAATTACCCAGTATGACCAAAGTTTGTTCACGCATGAAACAAAATCGGTGTCTGAGGGTCTACAGAGGGAGTTTACAGGGGACGTTCCCCCAAGGAAATTGCCTTCTCACTCATAGAATGCTACAACCCAACACTATTAAGACTGTTCTCACTGTCAGAGGTCACATCAAATATTCTATAAAACTTGACACAACCTTCATCACCCATGATGTACGATTGATGGGTTAACGAGGTAAAAGACCATGGTTTTGAATGGGATGATCGGAGATGGTGGTGATCAGCTGTCTTGAAGACCTGGAGGAAGGAGGAGGTTGAAGAGTATGTGTAAGTTGATTACACAGGTAGAAAAAAAGAGGAAAATGGAGTGGAGGTGAGCAGTCGCAGTCATCCTGGATTTGGGTGTGAGCCCTGCAGAAATCAGGAAGTGGGGGGCAAAACACGGAAAGAGCAGAGGGTGCAATACCAGAAAGGAGGTGGTAGAAGACAAAGAGACCACAGCCCTGTCTGCAATGGCGAAGTGATAAGCCCATGGACTCAGCTTCATCTGGAGATTCCAATGATCTTGAAGCCTCGGTTTCCACAGCATCAAGATATGAGGCAGGGAGCCAGCCCGGAGGGGAGAGCAATACTCCTTCAAGCTGTGGATGAACCCTTGTCAGTGGATAGGGGCTCATGTGTGCCAATGAAAGACTTTGTACACCGGAGGATGTCCAGTCAGGGCTGGCTTTTGAGGGCAACTTTGAAATGTGGTTACCCAAGAAAGATCATGGCTGATAATGAGACCCAGGAGTTTGTATGACAACTTCCTCAAGAGGGTTGTTAAGAAAGGAAAAAGGAGGGGTTGCTTGACGGTCCTCTGGGATAGTGAGAGGTGAAATTTGTCAAGATTGAAAGACATTCCAAGTGTTTGACGAACTTTGATTGTTTTTTTAAGGTCTGAAGAGAGGGAAGAGGCTGCAGCCGACTTGCCTGAAGGATGAGAGATGTCATGGCAGAGGTTGGAGTCATCAGCAAATAGATAAAGAGGATTTTCTGGAGAGTCAGAGATAAATGTACAGTATTACTTTTTTCAGAGAAAAAAAAAATCCTTACTTTTACAAAAATCACCAAATGCTCATTGCAAATCAATTAATGATGATTAAATTATTATTATCATTATTTTGCTGTATGCAGCCTGTGGCTGCTGGTTGCACCATTGCTGGGAGCTCAGCTGTGCTACTGATGCTATGTCCCGCTACCAATACAATGGTACTCATTTGGCCAACCTCAGAAGGATAACAGGCTGTCAACCCCACCTAGTGATAATTCATTATCTTATGTGGCGTTATCACTTGAAAACGGGTTAAAATAAATCCAACTATGGTGGATTCAAGGACCTCCAGGGAAATTTTGTGACTATTTTTTTTTTTTTTTGCGGTTCCATGGCGAAACAGCAAACGCCAACTTGCAACGCTGGTTATCCCTACACTCCCAAGAACCTTTTTTCTTCTTGCCCTGTTGATTAGCCATCACAGCAAAGATTGGTGTTTCCATCAGCGAAGCGACAGCTCTCAAATTCTAGTTTGGATGAATGATACAGGGTCACACCGATGCATGCCACTGGGACAGCAAAGTTGCTTCAAAGTTCTATTTTTTTTTTTTAAACCTGATATTCCACTCTATTTTCAAATGAAATAAAACAAAAATCATAACTTTAAGTGGAATGTCGTTCCACATCCACGGAATTGCCTGATTGTGCAGTTTAGCGACGCACAAACTCATTTTTATTAAATAATGAATGCGAACACATCAGAACAGTTTGTATAGCAGAAAGATGGGGTCTCCATGTACATCGGCTGATATATTTTTCTAACTTACTTTTTTAGTAATCCTCAAGGTGTCTGGTAAATGAAGTTTTAATGTTTCCCATCACCAAACGTTGTCCCAAGCGGTCCGTTTGGCGGCCATCATGGATTTCTGACAACAATCTATAATCAGCAATACTTTTGAACTCGACACACAGGACAAATGACCACATTTTTCAGTATAATTTTGGCATGAGGAATCGATTGAGAGTTATTCATGATTCAGGGGTTTCTTATGGATCAATTCACACAAATATTAAAATATGCACCCATATGGCAAGCTTCCTGACTCGTGGGCCAAATAACTGCGGGAGCATCCTCCTGTAAGTTGTATTTTACATGTGAGTGGCATTCAGCATGGCGATTTCACACCGCTCAGTAATGTCAAGGGGTCTGCCACTGACAAGCTGGCTCAGCTACATAGTATTCTGACAACCGACTAACTGAACCTCAAGATTCACCCAATCACACGGAGGACGTCTGTCATGGCATTCTGGAGAGTCTTGCTGGTGCAGATTTCGAAGCAATTGGCTATCATCGAGGCTGCTACCAAGATTTTACTAAAAACCAGGATCACTTGAAGTGTCGTGAACATCTAGTGACGCATCAAAATCACACTCCCCTCATAAACCACCATCGTACTCTGCCATGTAGCTGTTCCCTCCAGAATGTATCTTCTGTCAAAGGCTTGAACTGAAAGTGTTCGGAAAGACTGACGACGCATCAAGTTTCCAATATTTAAGGACAAAGATGGAGCCTTGAAGGAGCCTACTTGGAAACAGATCGAGCCTCGAGCCCTAGAACTAGGAAATAGTCGTCTACATCATATGGTGCAAGGCGAGGACTTGTTTGAGAGAGGCCCAATTCCACCAGTCATGTCGCAAAGTCATTCACCTACAAACCATGCCATTGATACAGAGCAGGATCGTAAGACTGTTGCACATCTGAAAACATTCACTACTGTGCTTGATTTCATTCAAGACTGAGTGATTGGGTCGAATGAGGTTGTGCAGCTTACATCGCTGCGTCTTCTCAACATCCAAGAGTTGGGGAGATAAATGGCTTCCCAATCTGGAGTACAGAAGTGAGAAGCTGAAGGCACCTGTAAATTAATATGATGCACCGATGAGCCTTTCTCACCAAATCTCAGCACTATAATACATAATCGCAACTTGCACAATGACATGCTTCAGGTGACAGCACGTGAGATCCATGAGCTGGTGTCATAACAGGAGGAGGCAGACACCCGGGTTGTATTCTCCCTGAAGTTTGCTGCCAAGCTTGGGTCCAAGTCAGCTGTGGTGAGGACGCAGACACTGACATTTTCTTAATCCTCCTGCACCATGCTCACTCATCGCAATCACTATCTACCTCGATACTGGGACTGGAAAGCATCGCCAGATTGTGAACGTTAGTAAACTGGCGGAATGGAAGGAGCTGATTACTGCCCCATGATACTTGCTTGCCTGTCCGTGTTCACTGTGGAAGAGGTAATGAGTGCCTTCATGGCAAAGGGCAAGGTTGGACCCCTGAGAAGCTACAAAGCCACCCAAATATCACACAGCCTGAAGGTGAGACTATTTCCCTTATATGACAATTTCAGCATAGGTCATGGCAAAAAATATTGCTGAATTCAAGAAATAGTACAGCATGACTTTATAATGTACCAATATTTTTTTGTTTTTTTCCAGAAAAACTCTGTAATCAGTGGTATGTAGAGCCAGAGGTGATGGATGACATTGAGGCATTCACATGTCTGATGTATAGCCAGGCCCGGGAGAAAGTCTGTCAATGCCGTACGCAGCATCATGCTGAAGAAGATGGTGGGAGAGGACGAGCAACTGACGACCAAATCTAAGGTGGATCTCTCCCGGCTTCCACCTTGCAGAGACAACCTTGTCCCACACATTGGCCGTGTGACCTCCAACTGCCAACTACAAGCGAGCTGACAAACGATTTTCTGCCACCCCAAGCCCCATGATCCTGAACAAGCTGGGAGAAGACAGAGGAGTGTATCTTGGAACGTGTGGTCATGTGGCCCTATCCTATCCCCCTTCCCTCATTGACTTGCTGGAGAAAACTGCTGGAGATGTGAGGAGGATGAAGAGGAGGAAGAGGAGCAAAACGATTGATAATGATGAGCTTCTTAATGATGATGACTCGATATACAGTAGACGATGAAAAAATGCATTGCTTTTCCGCTTCTGTAGCTTGTCCTATTGTGCAAGATGAGAATAGTAGGAGAATGGTTTACTTCTTGTTGTGCTTTATTGAACTCGTATTTTGTTATTTTACCCCAATTACTGGCAATTTTAGTTAAAGCCAGAATTCATTGGTCTTATCGTTTGGAATGCATGTTGATAGATAATGTGCAAGATTTTGAGTGTAAATTAGACTTTTTTTCTTCATATTTCTCGAGTTAAATGTATCCAACTTGTTTGAATCACGAGAATAACCCTCTCAATCGATTTGTTATGCCAAAATTACACTAAAAATGGGGTCATTCCCTCTCTCTCTGTATGATGTCTCTTGAAAAGTTATTTTGGTCAGAATTCAAATATGCCGACAAGATGGCCGACAGATGGCCGACAAGATGGCCGACAAGATGGTGCCAAACGGACCCCTTGGGACACTATTCGTGATGGGAACATGAAAATTAATTTACTAGACACTTTGAGGATTATAAAAAAGTAAGTTTGAAAAATATATCAAACGAGTGCATGGGGACGCCATCTTCCTGCTCGACCAATGTGCGGCCCGTGGCGCTTACGGTATTATGGGTGTTTTCAAGATGGCGTCCAGTGACTTCACTTAGAACATGTGCGTCCAGCGTGCATTGCACGTTTTTGGGAGCTTCAAGATGGCGTCCGGTGACTTCACGCCAACCGCCCAAACCTCCGTCCGGTCAATATAATCGAATCAGTGGCTGCCCGCCAGCACCCTGTGCCAAATTCGAAATTCCTCTTCTAACCTTGAGGGAGGACCAGCGTCAAAGCCACGCCAGCAAAATTATGCTCCGACGCCGTGAAAAAAAAAAGAAGAATCTCTCTCTT
>CM068962.1:90147373-90162586 GCA_035128595.1 Eptatretus atami | reverse complement strand
GGTTTTAAATCGCCAAATCCCGTCGGACCAGATTTACTTTTATCGGCGTTAAAAGCCAGCTAATTCTCCGTACGCACCATGGCAGTCAATGTGAGGAAATGACACGACGAGCAAGTTCACGTTCAACAATGGGGGACATTTATTTAAACAAGCACATAAGCAATCAATGGGGGGATGGGGACATCGGGACAGACACGAGAAAAGCCTACAGCCGGTATAAGAAATGCAAGTATATACAGGCATTTATACAATTCACTACTTATGGACTGGCACCACGAAACACACACACACACACACACACACACACACACCACACACAACACACACACACACACACACACACACACAATGATCGGACCAGCTGGTCTTTATTGAGACCTATCTCGGACCTGCCCGCCTCGTGCGGTGTTCGAGGACCAGGTCCCCGGGCCGACTGGACCCCCAGCACGATCCGGATGATCCAAGTGAGCGAAGTCGGCAGAGCGACGGCTGGCGGGAGAAGACCCTCCGTGCGCACTACCCAGAACTCGTGCGTGACCAGAACCACAGGAGGACCAGCGGAGAACGACGGGGAACCAGCCACGAAAGGAGGACAATGCCGGAGAACTGAGAAGAAGCTTGAAGCTCGAAGAAGCTCAAAGAAACTGGTAGAAGCCGGTAGAAGCTGGAAAAAAGCCCTGTTTCCGTCCTTCTCTTCCCTTTTTATTTCTCAAGGGCGTGCCTCGCTTCCCGCGTGATCATCCGCTGTCGGTGGGGGCTGCCGCATTCCATTCCCCCCGCTGGCTGTTTTTTATGCCCATATTCGGTGAGGAATTCGGATCGTGGATGCAGTCTGAACACGCCCACATTCCATTGCCCCCCACGAGCGCGCGGAGGATGCCGGAACAAGAGGTTTGGTGGTGGGGGCTTCACCTTTCACCAACTAAGCGTGCGGGGGACGCCGGAGCTGAGGGCTTGTGCTGTTCCGCAGCGTGTCCGCAACCAACGGGCATTTTGCGGCTGTCACTGAAGATGGGGTTTTCCTAATACAAATCGCAGCGCCTTTATTTACACCATTAAACAAGGGAAAAGGACTATCTACAAAACACGTACTTACCGAGATAACTACTCTATAGGAACCTGAATTCTGTGTGCTCATGGCTTCCAGATCCGCAACAATATATATATATATAATATATAATATATATATATATATATATATATATAATATAAATGTGAATATATAACTATTATATATATGTATATATATATATATATGTATACACACATACACACACACTACATTTACATTGCCAGAAGTATGTGGACATCTGCTCGTCCAACATCTCATTTCAAAAACATGGGCATTAATATGGAGTTGGTCCCTGCCTTTGCTGCAATAACAGCCTCCACTCTTCTGGAAGGCTTTCCACTCGATGTTGGAACATTGCTGCAGGGATTTGCTCTTATTTCAGCCACAAGAGCATTTGTGAGTCGGGCATTGATGTCGGCATTGATGGGCGATTAGGGCTGGTTCACAGTCGTCGTTCCAATTCATTCCAAAGGTGTTCGATGGGTTGAGGTCAGTGCACTGTGCAGGCCAATCAAGTTCTTCCACACCGATCTCGACAAACCATTTCTGTATGGACCTCGCTTGTGCACGGGGCATTGTCATGCTGAAATGTGCTGAAACAGGAAAATTCCTTCCCCAAACTGTTGCTGCAAAGATGGAAGCACAGAATCATCTAGAATGTCATGTATGCTATGGCGTTTAGGTTTCCCTTCACTGGAACTAAGGGCCAAGCCCAAACCATCAATACCAGCCTTGGTCTGCCACTTTGTGAGACTTTAGCCAATCCTATATGCTCTCTGAGCTGCTGACCTCGTACTATACATGTAGTGGGGAAACTTAGCTAAATATAGCATAACAATTGTGCATTTTGTGAGGAAAGACCAAAATTGGCACACTAGTAGCCTAACATATTATGAACAGATTTGGAGATTGGGCCATCTCAAATTCAGCCGCTGATGGCTGTGGCAGCCATTTTCCACTGCCATCAAAAATTTTGAGATGGCCCAATATCCAAATCTGTTCATAATATGATAGGCTACTAGTGTGCCAAATTTGGTGCTTTCCTCACAAAATGCACAATTGTTATGCTAAGTTGCCCCACTAATGGAACATGCATAGAAGAAGATTATACACCAATTATATTATTAACCAGGTGTTGTGTCCTGAACCCACAAAAACATTTAATTACGAGAACTTTTTTAAAATTACAATCAGAGATTGCAGACCCTTGCCAGGACTTGAATTGTCTGTTTTTGTGTGCTGGTGTGTTAAGTAATTAATAAGAGACATAACTGAACTGCCACTTATAACTGCTGGCAGTGATGACCGGGTACCAAGACGTCCTGCTTTGATGCAACCCTGCTTTGATCGGACACTTGACCCTGACCTATGACGTTATTTTTATCAATTGAATTTAGAATGGGATTAAAATAAATTCAATTCAAATCAAATGGAAGACCAAATAGATACAGTCCTGCATTGGAGTCATCAGAAGGAACCCAAACAAGCAGAAGGCAAAGATGAAGTCATTAAGAGGAACCTGGATAGGATTCACATTTCAGCTGCTACTCCTCTACCCTCAAACCCATCCAGGCACAGCCAAGTGAACCTTATTCAAAAATGAAAATGAACCCAGTTCAAAAAAAATAAAATTCTGCCTGCCAGACCATGCATCCGATCAGGTTGAAAGTTATAACATCTATTCCCCATCATTACTAGATCCTAATTGTGAAGTTTCACCTTGATTGATTAAGCGGTTCAAGAGAGAATTTTAAATATATTTTTGCTTAATCCAACAAAGCTGACACACCATGTGACATCAATTATATTTGTGAAAACCTGATTTACCCAAAGCTTGGGGAACATTTGTGTGAAGTGTTCCCCTTGATCTGCAGAAGATTTTTTATAGGTTGAGAGTAAATCCAACATGCTGCCACACCATGTGTCCTATGACATCATATGTGTGAAGCTTTTGTTCTTCATGGATATAGCGGTCACATGTATAAAGTTTCGCCTCGATCTGTTCAGCCACTTCAAATGTTTTGGAAGGTTTTTTTTTGTTTTTTTTTAAATGGCTGCCGAATCACATGACCGATGATGTCATCTATTTTTTTTTTTTTTCTGTGGACCATTTTATCCCGAAATGACTCAAAAATTTTCATACTGATCAGATGTAGCATCTGCATATGCAACAAGAAATAGAGCAATCAGCAATTGCAAAGATTTTGAAAGGTTTAAAAAAAAACAAACAATGTAGCTGCTGAATCACATGACCGATGACATCATTATTTTTTTTTCCTGTGGACCATTTTATCCCTAGATAATCCTCAAAATTTTTCATACTGATCGGATGTGGCGTTCTACATGTGCAATTATTACGTCATAAAGGCACCTATGACATCATAAAAATCACACTCATTCCCATGAGGATACTTGCCATGTGCCAAGTTTCAATTTTTTGTTTGGTGTGTTTCAGAGATACAGAGGTCCAATTTTTCCCCTTTTTCCAACATGGCTGCCACACCATGTGTCCTATGACATAATTGTTGTCATTAAAACATCTACAATGAGTCGTCGCTACGGTGGTGAAAATTTTGTGTCAATCTGACAAGCGGTGCAGAGAAAAACACTCACGTTCTGTGCAGACAAACAAACAGACCCAAATGCAATGCCATCTTCTCTGGTGAGGGTAAATATTAAAACATTTAAACAGCTTGGGACGTGCACCTTGACCCCCGCCAAAGTACACAGTCCAACAAGACTGTCAAATGAGCATACACATGCACCTCAGCTTGAAGGCTGAGCACGGTCAATCAAACACACACATGCTAACACCAAAGGGTCAGAATGCATGGTTCATACAATTGGACCACTCCTCAATAGGAGTAGTTCCCATGACTTGAGCAAGGGGCAGAAGCTCCTCCCCGGAGTGAACTTGTCAAACCCGACAAAACAACAGGTTGAGATCAGCCCTCATTATTGCAGTGGGTACCAGGAAGCAAGTGCCACACCAGCAATTGCTGCATGCATCCTGACCAACAGGAAATACCTGCCTCACATTAACCTGTCTGTGGAACACAAAAAGTTCTGAGAGCAGCAGGAATTTTAAATTTAAAAAGGCGCTGCCACCTGAACAGTTACATAAACTCCGTCTTTTATGCATGAGCTTAACTTTTAAAATTCTAATTTCCTGGCTGTATATATTGTTAGGGTTGGCTGGTTCGTCCCGGTTGCCTGGTTTGAATCGGGTGAGTCATCTCAACACGACTGTAAAGGTCAACCATTTTGGG
Source organism: Eptatretus atami (assembly GCA_035128595.1). Classification (NCBI taxonomy): domain Eukaryota; kingdom Metazoa; phylum Chordata; class Myxini; order Myxiniformes; family Myxinidae; genus Eptatretus; species Eptatretus atami. The sequence goes on along the minus strand of CM068962.1, from coordinate 90,158,245 downwards.
GTCTTCCCCTCCAGATCTCATGTCTAAATGCCACGAGCATTTCGATGACAAGCAGATACCCGTCTACGACGGGTATGGGGACAGGACGGATCACAATACTCGGTTACGGTAGTTTCTTTGGATGTTTTGTGCTGCATTCAACAGCTCAGTTCATATTGGTGGCGTGTCTGGGTGCCCATGGTAGCATTTGAGACCGGTCGCCTCTAGATTGTTGCCTTGACACATAGTGCCGGGTGAGTAACACGAACGAGTTGACATATTCATCGTTTCTATATTACCTCCATCAACAGATTAACAACATGGCAGGATAAATGTCGTAAATTCTGAGTTGAACAAACGTCCTGAACTCATGGACTTAGTTAAGTAAAGCACATCGTCTGGGACCCGGCCGTCGGTTTGCCGCTGAACCTGATTGTGACGTTTGCCTGATTGTGACGTCATCGATTCCCTCTTTGAAAATTCTATCTATATTCGATTTTTTGAATCCGCTATCACCTGTGTAAATACATGGAACACATAATGTGAAGATCTTTGAAGTATGAACAGAATATGTTCGGAGAAAAATGGTTAGAAGTTCCAGGCTTATGCCCATTATATTATGGTTAAGCTTCGCATGTCATATGCCAATAAGGCTGAGCGAGCATGACGAGTGACACGTTCTGGATGTGCGGTGTTGAAAACCCAGGCCATTTAGCCCTCGACGTGTTTCTTTATCACCCCAGGAGAACCACGCCAACCAGAATTCATCCTGAGACCAAGTGTATATAATAAAGTTCATGCACGGGAAGGAAACACAACAAAGAATGCAATATCTAAATGATCAAAACCCTCAACACCCTACCGTTACACGCCCACATAATGAATGAACGGGAGATCTTTGAATATTTGAAGCCTTATCTGGGCCCTCAGACACACCAGGATAGAGGCAATAGCTGGAGTGACAAGGCAGAGGAGACTAAGAGAGTTCTGGCAAACCAACGAAGCTTGCAGGATGTCTTTGCAGACAGCGAAGGTTAATGTCTCATGCCTTGGGCTGATGAGAAAGAGAGAGGGGTGTGGCTCTAGCTGGGTGGAGGTTAGCTGCCATATGGAGATCTCAGGTAGATGCAGCCTCCAGCGCTCTGGTTAAGGTGTTCTCGTCCCACTTTCATTGTCGCCCCCACCTTTAATGGATGGGGCTTGTACAGCAATAATGACGTACCATGCCCCTCCTATCTTCACCATTGGACACTGCTTGGCTTGGAAGGGGGGGGACGACCCATCTGTACTCTCACCTGCAGTTCTGAAACAATACGGCCTTGGTTAAGATGGCCTGATGTCTTTTGCCACCTAAACTTGTGCCACCGGCCTTGTGAAACATGAAAAAAACTGTAAGTGGCAGACAACAGTAAAAAGGGGGTCAAATAGTTTGGTAATTTTAGACACAGACATTGGGAAAGGGATATGTCTTCATCTAACGAGACATCACTGACAAGGCCTTCACCCACATCTTGATGGAGTTTTGCTCTCCCCTCTGGGCCAGCTCCCCTGCTTCACACCTTGCTCAGTTTGTCGCTGTGGAAATCAAGGCCTTCAGGATCATTGGAATCTCCTGTGCTGAAGCTGAGTCTTTGGGCCTCTCACTTCGCCATCCCAAAGAGGTCGGTGATCTCTCTATCTTGTACTGACTCCTTCCTGGTCTTGCACCCTCTACTCTTTCCATGCTTTGTCCTCCACCCCCAGGGTTCTGTGGAGACCAGACGGTCTACCATCAACCTCCGTCTGGAGAAACTACCTAAATCCAGGATCACTGCTCACCTTCACTCCTTCATTCCTCTTTTTTCCTGCCTGTGGAACAAACTTCCACCTTCTCTTCGACCTCATCCTTCCCTCCAGGTCTTCAAGACAGTTGTTCAGCATCATCTCCAATCCAAAACCATGATCTTTTCTACTGTACCTTCGTTAACTCATTCCACCCCAAGCCCTTCTTCAAGGTTTCCAGTTTTACCTTCTGGGATTTTCCTTCCATATCCATCTTGTCCACCCCATGCGTCCTTTCCTGCCCCCCTCCCCCCATTCCTCTCCACACACATTATCCAAGTCTCCCCTTTCAACTCTGGTGTTAGTGCCTCCCTCCCTCTCTCTCCACTGTTCTATTTGTCCTGTTACATCGTGATCCATTTAGTGTACGAGCTCTTCCACGAGCCTCGACTTTGCATACAAAAAAATTAATATATTTACGCTTATCCTGGACATTCACCTGAAGGAAATACCTTCCCTATTTGATGCATTTTTAACCCCTTGAAGCCATTTCCACAACAATTCATAGCAGAGCTACAGCCCACTGCATCTCCATAGGATTGTAGTGCAGCCAATACCAGGAAGATAATTTAATTCTCGATTTTAAAGACCAATCCACTCTGGAGAAGGAACATCCATGGACATGTGAATCTTCTGTCTATATAAATATGCCATTCAGAGCAGTCTTTATTGGTTTGACCACAGGTGAAGGACATACACCAGGGCTTTGCTCCAATGCCCAATTCAAAGTACATTCATTTCACTTTTGTAACTCACCTGGAACGTAGTTCTGGGGAGCTTAAGGGATGGCACGTCAGCCGTCCGTCCGTTCATCCGTTCAAAAACATTTGCAACTTCTCTGAAACTACACACATAATTTCGATGAAGCGTAAACCACATCCTTAATTACCCAGTATATGACCAAAGTTTGTTCACCGCATGAAACAAAATCGGTGTCTGAGGGTCTACAGAGGGAGTTTACAGGGACGTTCCCCCAAAGGAAATATTTGCTTTCTTCTCCGAAACTACACACATAATTTCTATAAAACTTGACCACAACCTTCATCACCCATGATGTACGATTGGATGGGGTTAACGAGGTAGAAAAGACCATGGTTTTGAATTGGGATGATCGGAGATGGTGGTGATCAGCTGTCTTGAAGACCTGGAGGAAGGAGGAGGTTGAAGAGTATGTGTAAGTTGATTACACAGGTAGGAAAAAAAGAGGAAAAATGGAGTGGAGGTAGCAGTCGCAGTCATCCTGGATTTGGTGTGAGCCCTGCAGAAATCAGGAAGTGGGGGTGGCAAAACACGGAAAGAGCAGAGGGTGCAATACCAGAAAGGAGGTGGTAGAAGACAAAGAGACCACAGCCCTGTCTGCAATGGCGAAGTGATAAGCCCATGGACTCAGCTTCATCTGGAGATTCCAATGATCTTGAAGCCTCGGTCCACAGCATCAAGATATGAGGCAGGGGAGCCAGCCGGAGGGGAGAGCAATACTCCTTCAAGCTGTGGATGAAGCCCTTTTCAGTGGATAGGGGCTCATGTGTGCCAATGAAAGACTTTGTACACCGGAGGATGTCCAGTCAGGGCTGGCTTTTGAGGGCAACTTTGAAATGTGGTTACCCAAGAAAGATCATGGCTGATAATGAGACCCAGGAGTTTGTATGACAACTTCCTCAAGAGGGTTGTTAAGAAAGGAAAAAGGAGGGGTTGCTTGACGGTCCTCTGGATAGTGAGAGGTGAAATTTGTCAAGATTGAAAGACATTCCAAGTGTTTGACGAACTTGTGATTGTTTTTAAGGTCTGAAGAGAGGGAAGAGGCTGCAGCCGACTTGCCTGAAGGATGAGAGATGTCATGGCAGAGGTTGGAGTCATCAGCAAATAGATAAAGAGGATTTTCTGGAGAGTCAGAAGATAAATGTACAGTATTACTTTTTTCAGAAGAAAAAAAAATCCTTACTTTTACAAAAATCACCAAATGCTCATTGCAAATCAATTAATGATGATTAAATTATTATTATCATTATTTTGCTTGTATGCAGCCTGTGGCTGCTGGTTGCACCATTGCTGGGAGCTCAGCTGTGCTACTGATGCTATGTCCCGCTACCAATACAATGGTACTCATTTGGCCAACCTCAGAAGGATAACAGGCTGTAACCCACCTAGTGATAATTCATTATCTTATGTGGCGTTATCACTTGAAAACGGGTTAAAAAAAATCCAACTATGGTGGATTCAAGGACCTCCAGGAAATTTGTGACTATTTTTTTTTTTTTTTTGCGGTTCCATGGCGAAACAGCAAACGCCAACTTGCAACGCTGGTTATCCCTACACTCCAAGAACCTTTTTTCTCTGCCCTGTTGATTAGCCATCACAGCAAAGATTGGTGTTTCCATCAGCGAAGCGACAGCTCTCAAATTCTAGTTTGGATGAATGATACAGGGTCACACCGATGCATGCCACTGGGACAGCAAAGTTGCTTCAAAGTTCTATTTTTTTTTTTTAACCTGATATTCCACTCTATTTTCAAATGAAATAAAACAAAAATCATAACTTTAAGGTGGAATGTCGTTCCACATCCACGGAATTGCCTGATTGTGCAGTTTAGCGACGCACAAACTCATTTTTATTAATAATGAATCGAACACATCAGAACATTTGTATAGCAGAAAGATGGGGTCTCCATGTACATCGGCTGATATATTTTTTCTAACTTACTTTTTTTAGTAATCCTCAAGTGTCTGGTAAATGAAGTTTTAATGCCCATCACCAAACGTTGTCCCAAGCGGTCCGTTTGGCGGCCATCATGGATTTCTGACAACAATCTATAATCAGCATAACTTTTGAACTCGACACACAGAGACAAATGACCACATTTTTCAGTATAATTTTGGCATGAGGAATCGATTGAGAGGTTATTTTCATGATCAGGGGTTCTTATGGATCAATTCACACAAATATTAAAATATGCACCCATATGGCAAGCTTCCTGACTCGTGGGCAGAATAACTGCGGGAGCATCCTCCTGTAAGTGTATTTTACATGTGAGTGCATTCAGCATGGCGATTTCACACCGCTCAGTAATGTCAAGGGGTCTGCCACTGACAAGCTGGCTCAGCTACATAGTATTCGGACAACCACTAACTGAACCTCAAGATTCACCCAATCACACGGAGGACGTCTGTCATGGCATTCTGGAGAGTCTTGCTGTGCAGATTTCGAAGCAATTGGCTATCATCGAGGCTGCTACCAAGATTTTACTAAAAACCAGGATCACTTAAGTGTCGTGGAACATCTAGTGACGCATCAAAATCACACTCCCCTCATAAACCACCATCGTACTCTGCCATGTAGCTTTCCCTCCAGAATGTATCTTCTGTCAAAGGCTTGAACTGAAAGTGTTCGGAAAGACTGAGCGACGCATCAAGTTTCCAATATTTAAGGACAAAGATGGAGCCTTGAAGGAGCCTACTTGGAAACAGATCGAGCCTCGGGCCCTAGAACTAGGAAATAGTCGTCTACATCATATGGTGCAAGGCGAGGACTTGTTTGTGAGAGAGCCCAATTCCACAGTCATGTCGCAAAGTCATTCACCTACAAACCATGCCATTGATACAGAGCAGGATCGTAAGACTGTTGCACATCTGAAAACATTCACTACTGTGCTTGATTTCATTCAAGACTGAGTGATTGGGTCGAATGAGGTTGTGCAGCTTACATCGCTGCGTCTTCTCAACATCCAAGAGTTGGGAGAGAAATGGCTTCCCAATCTGGAGTACAGAAGTGAGAAGCTGAAGGCACCTGTGAAATTAATATGATGCACCGATGAGCCTTTCTCACCAAATGCTCAGCACTATAATACATAATCGCAACTTGCACAATGACATGCTTCAGGTGACAGCACGTGAGATCCATGAGCTGGTGTCAGAACAGGAGGAGGCAGACACCCGGGTTGTATTCTCCTTGAAGTTTGCTGCCAAGCTTGGGTCCAAGTCAGCTGTGGTGAGGACGGCAGACACTGACATTTTCTTAATCCTCCTGCACCATGCTCCACTCAATCGCAATCACTATCTACCTCGATACTGGGACTGGAAAGCATCGCCAGATTGTGAACGTTAGTAAACTGGCGGAATGGAAGGGAGCTGTACTGCCCCATGATACTTGCTTGCCTGTCCGTGTTCACGTGGAAGAGGTAATGAGTGCCTTCATGGCAAAGGGCAAGGTTGGAAACCCTGTAAAGCTACAAAGCCACCCAAAGTATCACACAGCCTGAAGGTGAGACTATTTCCTTTATATGACAATTTCAGCCATAGTTCATGGCAATCAAAATATTGCTGAATTCAAGAAATAGTACAGCATGACTTTATAATGTACCAATATTTTTTGTTTTTTTCCAGAAAAACTCTGTAATCAGTGGTATGTAGAGCCAGAGTGATGGATGACATTGAGGCATTCACATGTCTGATGTATAGCCAGGCCCGGGAGAAAGTTCGTCAATGCCGTACGCAGCATCATGCTGAAGAAGATGGTGGGAGAGGACGAGCAACTGACGACCAAATCTAAGGTGGATCTCTCCCGGCTTCCACCTTGCAGAGACAACCTTGTCCCACACATTGGCCGTGTGAACCTCCAACTGCCAACTACAAGCGAGCTGACAAGACTATTTCTGCCACCCCAAGCCCCATGATCCTGAACAAGCTGGGAGAAGACAGAGGAGTGTATCTTGGAACCGTTGTGGTCATGTGGCCCTATTCCATCCCCCTTCCCTCATTGACTGCTGGAGAAAAACTGCTGAGAGATGGAGAGGATGAAGAGGAGAAGAGGAGCAAAACGATTGATAATGATGAGCTTCTTAATGATGATGACTCGATATACAGTAGGACGATGAAAAAATGCATTGCTTTCCGCCTTCTGTAGCTTGTCCTATTGTGCAAGATGAGAATATAGAGAATGTTTACTTCTTGTTGTCTTTATTGAACTCGTATTTTGTTATTTTACCCCAATTACTGGCAATTTTAGTTAAGCCAGAATTCATGGGTCTTATCGTTTGGAATGCATGTTGATAGATAATGTGCAAGATTTTGAGTGTAAATTAGACTTTTTTTCTTCATATTTCTCGAGTTAAATGTATCCAACTTGTTTGAATCACGAGAATAACCCTCTCAATCGATTTGTTTATGCCAAAATTACACTGAAAAATGGGGTCATTCCCTCTCTCCTGTATGATGTTCCTTGAAAAGTTATTTTGGTCAGAAATTCAAGATGGCCGAACAAGATGGCGCGGACAAGATGGCTGCCAAACGGACCCCTTGGGACACTATTCGTGATGGGAACATGAAAATTAATTTACTAGACACTTTGAGGATTATAAAAAAGTAAGTTTGAAAAATATATCAAACGAGTGCATGGGGACGCCATCTTCCTGCTCGACCAATGTGCGGCCCGTGGGCGTTACGGTATTTATGGTGTTTCAAGATGGCGTCCAGTTGACTTCACATTAGAACATGTGCGTCCAGCGTGCATTGCACGTTTTTTGGGAGCTTCAAAGATGGCGTCCGGTGACTTCACCGCCACCGCCCAAACCTCCGTCCGTCAATATATCGAGATCAGGTGCTGCCGCCAGCACCCTGTGGCCAAATTCGAAATTCCTCTTCTAACCTTGAGGGAGGACCAGCGTCAAAGCCACGCCAGCAAAATTATGCTCCGACGCCGTGAAAAAAAAGAAGAAGAAGAAGAAGAAGCAAATGTCAAGATTATTTGATGTGCAATGCTGAACAAGACGCACAAAACATACATTCACCAAGTGAAAAATCGAACACAGTGAAAAGGAAAAAAATAAATAATTAATATTTTTTAATGTTATCGTTATACTTAAATTCCTTTCGCCATTTTAATAACCCCTTGTTAAAAAAAACTTCGGATGTAAACGATGACGTAATTTGTGGGCGGGGCAAAATCTGCGGACTTTTGTCGCGTCACGCTCTTCTGTTGCGTCACGCTCTTCTGTGCGTCACAATTGGAGTTGTTACATTTTCCATTTCTCCACACTTCCATCTCCGTGTGCATTGTTAACCACGGGATACGATCGAAGCATTTCAGCCGGTATACAGTCGACGTGTGTGGTGTTTTTTTTTGCTCCGTTTTGTTTAATTCGAAACTGAGGCGATGGCCGAGGCAGCTCAAGAAGCGCGCAGATGAAGAAATCCGAAAATTCATCATCCAATTCGCGTAGTTATTTTTTTTTTCTCTCTCTCCGTTCGGTTTGTTACACAATAATTATTGTAAGGCGCCGCCATCTGAACAAAGAGAAGTGAAGCTGGTTTAAGTTTACAACAAGGAAAACGTGTTTAATATCCTCACTATCACCACTGATCTCTACACCTGGATTGTCACTGGGCTCCGTGCGTGAAGCACCGGAAGTGCCACTTTCCGCCATCTTGTCTCCCCCAAAAGAGGCGAACTGTCGTAACACGCAACGCTGAACCGGGCCGGCCGATTTTGCAAAATATATTTCTTCAAATATATTTCAACTTCTGTCTAATATTTTTAATGGATTTTGAAGTAAATTACTTTCCTATTACTCATCGAAATTCCGAAAAAATTCCCTTGGAGCTCCTTGGCGATTGCAAGGAGCGATCAATGCATATTATGAGGCCCGACCAGGGTTGGATCGGAAAAACATGTAAAGTTCAAAACATATTCAGGAGTTACGTGTTTAAAAACTGAAAAATTACATCAATAAATGAAGAAGATGATTAGACTGCTTTCATTTTGCACACAACAATGTTTTAGATGTACAAACTTCAGGTTAAACCAACATTCAACCCCTACCATTGGAGGAGTGGGCAAGGAACCCCCACTCCCCCATTCAGACTCTCCCCCTCAGTCACTTCCCTCCCTACACCATGGATCCCTTCCATCCCACCTCTCTTCTTCTCTAATGTTGTCAACTTTATATTACTCAGGATCAGGACTCGGACCATTACTATTAATTATTTACATCAATGATTGGAGGAGAGGGGTGAAGAGGTTTCCCAATTTGCAGATCACACAAAGCTTGAGGGAAGGTGGACAGCAGAGGCGGGTGGTGATCAGATTCAGGAAAGTTGTATACTCTCATAGAGGGAAAAAGATTGGAGAATGTAATTTAACCTGAGCAAGTAAGGTGTTGGGGATGGGGAGAAGTCTTTACGAAGAACAATATTAATAGAGATTACAGATACAAGGGGTAATGTGGAGTGTGTCACATGGGGAAGGATCTCGGGGGTTAAGAGATATGGGAGGTGGTAAGCAGGCAGCACAGTGTCAGGGCAGCAAAATGTAGCAAATCTGGTTTTCAGTTGTATTTGGAGGGGGCTTCAATATATATCAATAGAAGTTTTTAACCTAGCCAGAATTTAGTGAGGCCACACTAGAATATGTGTGCAGTTTCGGCACCACAACTCAGAAGGACACACTGCCAGTCGAAGGTTCAACGCAGGGCGAACAGAGATTCCGGCCTCACTCGACTCAGCTGAGAGCGGTTGAAGCGAGACGGGGCTTACAATAGAAAGAAAGAGGTTACAGCATATATTAGATGTTAAGGTATTGAAGGACATCGACAAAATAAGTGCAGAATAATTATCAACAGAGTAGACACAGTGACCGCACCAGGGGCATTGCTTGAGAGTAAAGAAGAGTCGAGTGTTAACGGTAGTGAGTAGGTCTTTCACTCAAAGATAGTTAATGCATGGAATGTCTCCCTGAAAGGAATTGGTGACAGAAACAGTAGATGGTTTAAATTGGAATTGAATAGGACCCTGAAGTGTATGGAGATTCAGGGGGTAGAGGAAAAAGCCTGGTGTGCTATGTGCCGGTTGCGCTTGGGATCCAGGGCCCTGAGTTCAAGCGCCCGTTTGGCGCTGCTAATTAATATACACCAGGGAGGTTGACTTCAAAGGGGCCTGTCATCCTCCGGAGTCCGCAAAATGAGACCAGTTACTGGTAAGGGACACTGCATCAGCGGCACAGCCACTGTCCCAACCAATGATGCATCCAGCGCCACGGCTGCATCGATAGAGAGGAGAGAGGGTAGAGGATGTAGCAGGTCTTTTTGCAAGTTTGACATTGAGGATTATTATGTGCATGTCTTGCAGAGTGTTGTTTGATGGGTGGGCTTCAGGGGTTGTTGTGTGGTTGATTTTTTTTTTTTTTTTTACAAAGACATGCCCACCCTCTGAGTTTGGCAAAAAAAAGTCCGGAATTTCTTGTATGTGCGTGCAGTATGATGGCCGACAGTCACCACCTGCCTTAATCACCGTGGTATGACATCACAAACATACACTTAACACATGAAAATGTGAAATGTCAACTGTTCCCTGTCAGCCACAGACGGAAAAGGTGATTAAACCACGCAACAGTACATTCTCTCACAGTCACATGACGGTCTGTTGATTCAAGTTATTACCCAACGAATAAACATTTGCATGAGTTACATGCGCAAAGTTTATGCTTCATTTGGAGATTTCTTACTGCCAGTCTGCTGTTTTCGTAATTCGCTGCATGATGTTTTGGTGAGAAAGATGGCGGAAAGTGAACGTCCCGGGAACTCACTATCCTCCGTATACAATCGCTGTGGACGTGACCAATCCGAGTAGTAGAGAGCGATCAGTGACTATAACCCGCCTCCAAAATCGATTTAGCTCGGGGCCAACAAAGATGTCCTCAGTCAATCGTTATCATTGATCATTCCGCCATAATATCACCTTATTAATTTTCTCCACATACTCTAGCACGTGGATCGCACGGATCGTTTTGAAAAAACACTCTCGGATGTGAATGATTTATGCCTTCCACCGCCATAAATACATACGATGTAACCCTTTAAAAAACAATTCCCTCCAGCTGGAAATAACTTAACTAACTAGGCCCGTACCCGACCTAAACCCACGCTCGCGTGAAGCTATTCTCAAAGTTAAGGGTTTGTCTGCGACTTCATTCAGATACCGGTCGGTGCACTAATTGATAATCTACTACATACCTTCTTTATATATATACAACGTTTCGCTTGATTGTTACTATTTGTGCTCTTCTACTTTTTCTCTTTTTATC
>CM068962.1:90122098-90134601 GCA_035128595.1 Eptatretus atami | reverse complement strand
CTTAACTACTCTTTGAGTAAAGACTCCCTCACCTTCTTAACTCGACTCTTCTTTACTCTCAAGCAATGCCCCTGGTGCGTGTCACTGTGTCTCCTCCTGAATAATTATTCTGCACTTTTTTGTCGATGCCTTCAATACCTTTAAACATCTCATCATATCGCTCGTAACCTCTTTCTTTCTATTGCATAAAGCCCGTCTCCTTCAACCGCTCTCAGCTGAGTCGAGTGAGGCCCGGAATCAATCTGTTCGCCTGCGTTGAACCTCTGCTGGCAAGGATGTCTTCCTGAGTTGTGGTGACAAAACGCACACAATATTTAGATGTGGCCTCCACAATTCCTGGGCTACGTTAACAACTCTTTTGATATATAATTGATCCCCTCAAATACAACTGAAAACGATTTGCTTCACATTTTGCTGCTGACACTGTGCTGCTGCTTACCTCCCATATCTCTTACCTACCGAGATCCTTCCCCATGTGACACACTCCAACATTACCCTTGCTATCTGATCTCTTTTAATATTGTTCTCGAAGAACTTCTTCCCATCCCCAAAACTACACTTGCTCAGGTAAATTCATTCTCCAATACTTTTCCCATCTATGAGAGTATCAAACTTTCCAATATGATCACCACCCCTCTGCTCACCTTCCCTCCAAGCTTGTGTCTCTGCAAATTGGAAAACCTCTTCACCCCTCTCCCCAAATCATTGACTGTAAAATAATTAATAGTAATGAGTCCGAGTCTGATCTGGCAATACAGATAAAGTTGACAACATTAAGAGAAGAAGAGAGGTGGGATGGGAAGGATCCATGGTGTAAGGGAGGGAAGTGACTGAGGGGGAGAGTCTGATGGGCGGAGGGGGGGGGGGTCTTGCCCCTCCTCCAAATGTAGGTTGAATGTTGCGTGTTAAAACACCAATAGAAAAAAAAATAACGCTGAAGTTTGTACATTCTAAAATCATTGTTGTGTGCAAAATGAAAGCAGTCTAATCATCGTCCTTCATTTATTGATTAATTTTTCAGTTTTAAACACGTAACGTCCTGAATATGTTTTGACTTTACATCTGGTTTTCCGATCCAACCCTGTTCGGCCTCATAATATGCATTGATCGCTCTTGCAATGGCCAAAGGAGCTCCAAGGGATTTTTTCCGGATTCGATTGAGGAATAGGAAAACAAGTAATTTACTTCAACAATCCATTACAAAATAATTAGACAGAAGTTGAAATATATTTGAAGAAATAATATTTTGCAAAATCGCCGGCCCGGTCAGGCGTTGCGTGTTCGACAGTTCGCCTCTTGGGGGAGACAAGATGGCGTGAAAGGTGCAACTTCCGGTGGCTTACGCACGGAGCCCACGTGACCAATCCCAGTGTAGAGATTAGTGGTGATGTGAGGATATTAAACACGTTTTCCTTCGTGTACACTTAACCACAGCTTCACTTCTCTTTGTTCAGAGGCGGCGGCTTACAATACCATTATTGTGTAAACAATCGCGAACCAGGAGAGAGGAGAAAAAAATAACTACGGCGAATTCGGCTGATGAATTTCGATTTCCTTCATCTTGCGACGCTTCTTGAGCTGCCTCGGCCATCGCCTCATTTCGAATTAAACAAAAAACGGAGCAAAAAAAACCACCACACACGTCGACTGTATACCGGCTGAAAATGCTTCGATCGTAATCCCGTGGTTAACAATGCACACGGAGATGGAATGTGGAGAAAGGAAATGTAACAACCTCTATTGTGACGGCAACAGAAGAAGCGTGAGCAACAGAAGAGCGTGACGCGCCAAAAGTCGCGATTTTGCCCCCCACAAATTACGTCATCGTTTACATCCGAAGTTTTTTTTTAACAAAGGGTTATTAAAAATGGCGAAAAGGAATTTAAAGTATCAAACGATAACATTAAAAAATTTATTATTTTATTTTTTTTTCCTTTTTCACCTTGTGTTCGATATATTCACTTGGTGAATGTATGTTTGTGCGTCTTGTTTCAGCATTGCACATTCAATCATCTTGAACCTATGCTCTTCTTCTTCTTCTTCTTTTTTCACGGCGGTCGGCAGGCATAATTTGCTGGCGTGGCTTTTGACGCTGGTCCTCCCTCAAGGTTGAAGAGGAATGAATTTGGCCACAGGGTGCTGGCGCAGCCACTGATCTCGATTATATTGACCGGACGGAGGTTTTGGGCGGGTGGCGTGAAGTCACCGACGCCATCTTGAAGCTCCAAAAAACGTGCAATGCACGCTGGACGCAATGTTCTAAGTGAAGTTCACTGGACGCCATCTTGAAACACCATACTACGTACGCCACGGGCGCGCACATTGGTCCGAGCAGGAAGATGGCGTCCCCATGCAGCTCGGTTGATATATTTTCAACATTACTTTTTATAATCCTCAAAGTGTCTAGTAAATTAATTTTCATGTTCCTCACGAAATAGTGTCCAGGGGTCCGTTTGGGGCAGCCATCTGTCGGCCATCTGTCGGCATCTTGAATTTCTGACGCAAAATAACTTTTTCAAGGAGACATCAACAGAGAGAGAGGGAAATGACCCATTTTTTCAGTGTAATTTTGGCATAACAATCGATTGAGAGGGTATTCTCGTGATACAAACAGAGTTGGAAACATTAAAACTCGGAGAAATATGAAGAAAAAAAGTCTAATTTACACTCAATATCTGCACATTATCTTATACAACTGCATTCCAAACGATAAGACCATGAATTCTGTGCTTTAACTAAAATTGCCAGTAATGGGGTAAATGAACAAAATCCGAGTTCAATTAAAGGCGCATACAAGAAGTGAAACCATTCTCCTACTATCTCATCTTGCACAATAGACAAGCTTACAGAAGCCGCCAGCTAAGCCATTTTTTCATCGTCCTACCTGTAATCGGTCATCATCAATTAAGAAGCTCATCATTATCAATCGTTTGCTCCTCTTCCTCTTTCATCCCCCTCCATCTCCTCAGCAGTTTTCTCGCAGCAAAGTCAATGAGGGAAGGGGGATAGGATAGGGCCACATGACAAGAACCGTTCCAAGATACACTCCTCTGTCCTTCTCCCAGCCTGTTCAGCGATCATGGGGCTTGGGGTGGCCAGAAAATCGTCTTGTCACCTCGCTTGTAGTTGGCAGTTGGAGGTTCACGACGGCCAATGTGTGGACAAGGTTGTCTCTGCAAGGTGGAAAAGCCGGGAAGAGATCCCTTAGATTTGGTCGTCAGTTGCTCGTCTCTCCCACCATCTTCTTCAGCATGATGCTCGCGTAGCATTGACAGACTTCTCCCCGGGCCTGGCTATACACAGACATGTGAATGCTCAATGTCATCCATCACCTCTGGCTCTACATACCACTGATTACAGAGTTTTCTGGAAAAAAAAAACAAATATTGGTAAACATATAAAGTATGCTGTAACTATTTCTTGAAATTCAGCAATATTTGATTGCATGAACTGATGGTGAAACCATGCTCTATAAAGAAATACACGTTCAACCTTCAGGCTGTGTGATACTTTTGGGTGGCTTTGTAGCTTCTACAGGGTCCAACCTTGCCCTTGCCATGAAGGCAACTCATCTACCTTCTTCCCCAGTGAACACGGACAGGCCAAGCAGTGATCATGGGGCAGTTACCAGCTCCTTCCATTGCCAGTGTACTAACGTTCACAATCTGCGCGATGCTTTCCAGTCCAGTTATCGAGGTCGATAGTCGGATTGCGATTGAGTGAGGCATGTGTGCAGGAGATTAAGACAATTCAGTGTCTGCCGTCTCGACCCACAGCTGACTTGGACCAAGCTTGGCAGCAAACTTCAAAGCGAGAATACAACCGGGTGTCTGCTCCTCCTGTTCTGACACACTCATGGATCTCACGTGATGTCACTGAAGCATGTCATTGTGCAAGTTGCGATTATGTATTATGTGCTGAAGCATTTGTGAGAAAGGTCATCCGGTGCATCATAGTATTCAAGGTGCCTTCAGCTTCTCTCACTTCTGGTAACTCCCAGATTGGAAGCCATTTATCTCCCCCAACTCTTGGATGTTGAGAAGCGGCAGCGATGTAAGCTGCACAACCTATTCGACCCAATCACTCAGTCTTGAATGAAATAAAGCACAAGTCAGTGAAATGTTTTCAGAATGTGCAACCAGTCTTAGATCCTGCTCTGTATCATGGCATGTTTGTAAGGTGAACTGACTTTGCGACACTACTCGTGGAATTCGGGCCTCTCTCACAAACAAGTCACTCGCCTTGCACCATATGATGTAAGCCGACTACTTCCTAGTTCTACGGGCTCGAGGCTCGATCTGTTTCCAGTAGGCCTCTTCAAGCTCAATCTTTGTCCTTAAATATTGGAAACTTGATGCGTCGCTCAATCTTTCCGAACACTTTCAGTTCAAGCCTTTGACAGAAGAATACATTCTGGAGGGAACAGCTTACACTGGCAGAGTTACGATGGTGTTTATGAGGGTAGTGGTGATTTTGATGCGTCACTAGATGTCCACGAACACTCAGTGATCCTGGTTTAGTAAAATCTGGTAGGCAGCCTCGATGATAGCCATTGCTTTCGAAATCTGCACCAGCCAAACTCTCAGATGCCATGACAGACGTTCCTCCGTGTGATTGGGTGAATCTTTGAGGTAAGTTAAGTCGGTTGGCACGAAATACTATGTAAGCTGAGCCGCTTGTCAGTGGCAGAACCCCTTGACATTACTGAGCGGTGTGAAATCGCCATGCTGAATTGCCAACTCACATATGTAAAATACAACTACAGGAGGATGCTCCGCAGTTATTCTGGCCCACGAGTCAGGAAGCTTGGCATAGGGGTGCATATTTTAATATTTGTGTGAATTGATCCATAAGAACCCCCCTGAATCATGAAAATACCCTCTCAATCGATTCTCATCGCCAAAGATTATACTGAAAAATGGTGGTCATTTTGTCTCTGTGGTCGAGTTCAAACAGTTATGCCTGATTAATAGTTGTTTGGTCAGAAATCATGATTGGCTGCCAACGGACCGCTTGGGACAATCGTTTGCGTCGATGGAAGCATTACAAACTTCATTACCAGACACCTTGAGGATTAACTAAAAAAGTAAGTTAGAAAAATATTATCAGCTCCGATGTCATGGACGACCCCAACTTTCTGCCTATTACAATGTTTCTGATCGATGTGTTGCGCATTCCATTATTTAATAAAAATGAGTTTTGTGCGTCGTTTTTTTTTCTTAATCTGCACTAATCAGGCAATTCCGTGGTGTGGAACGACCATCCACCTTCAAAGTTATGATTGTTTTATTTCATTTTGAAAAAGAGTGAGAATATCAGGTTTAAAAAAAAAAAAATAGAACTTTGAAGCATACTTTGGTGTCGCCAGTGGCATGCATCGTGTGACCCTGTACATCATCAACTACGATCTTGAGAGCTTGTCGCTTCGCTGATGGAAACATCCAATCTTTGCTGTGATGGTAATCAACAGGGCAAGAAGCAAAAAAGGTTCTTCGGGAGTGTAGGGATAACCAGCGTTGCAAGTTGGCGTTTGCTGTTTCGCATGGAACCGCAAAAAAAAAAAAATAGTCACAAATTTCCCTGGTCTTGAATCCACCAATATTTGGATTTATTTTACCCGTTTTCAAGTGATAACGCACATAAGATAATGAATTATCACAGGTGGGGTTGACAGCCTGTTATCCTTCTGAGGTTGGCCAAATGGCTACCATTGTTTGGTAAGGGGAACATAGCATCAGTAAGCACCAGTGAGCTCCCAGCAATGGTTGCATACCAGCAGCCCAGGCTGCATACAAGCAAAATAGACCTAATAATAATTTATCATCAATTAATTGATTTGAAATGAGCATTGGTGATTTTGTAAAAGTAAGGATTTCTTTTTTTCTCGCCAAAAGTAAATACTGTACATTCTATCTCTACTCTCTCCAGAAAATCCTTTTATCTATTTGCTGATGACTCCAACCTCTGCATGACTGCTCCACCCTTCAGGCAGCGGCTTGCAGCCTCTT
Source organism: Eptatretus atami (assembly GCA_035128595.1). Lineage (NCBI taxonomy): Eukaryota > Metazoa > Chordata > Myxini > Myxiniformes > Myxinidae > Eptatretus > Eptatretus atami. The sequence continues at coordinate 90,128,593 of CM068962.1, read as the reverse complement.
CCTCTCTTCAGACCTTAAAAAACAAACACAAGTTCGTCAACACTGGAATGTCTTTCATCTTGAAATTTCCACACTCTCACTATCCAGAGACCGTCAAGCAACCCTCTTTTTCCTTTCTTAACAACCCTCTTGAGGAAGTTTGTCAATAAACAACTCCTGGTCCCATTAATAGCCATGATCTTCTTGGTAACCACATTTCAAAGTTGCCCTCAAAAGCCAGCCTGACTGGACATCCTCGTGGTACAAAGTCTTTTCATTGGCAACATGACCCTAATCCACTGAAAGGGCTTCATCCACAGCTTGAAGGAGTATACTGCTCTCCCCTCCGGGCTGTCCCCTGCCTCATATCTTGATGCTGTGGAAACCGAGGCCTCAAGATCATTGAAACTCCGATGAAGCTGAGTCATGGGCTTATCACTTCGCATTGCAGACAGGGCTGTGGTCCTTTGTCCTTCTACCACCTCTTTCCTGGTATTGCAAACCCTCTGCTCTTTCCGTGTCTTTGCCACCGCCACTTTCCCTAGATTTCCTGCAGGGCTCACACCCAAATCCAGGATGATGCGATGCTCACCTCACTACCATTTTCCTCTTTTTTTTCCTACCTGTGTAATCAACTTAACACATTACTCTTTCACCTCTCCTTCCTCCAGGTCTTCAAGACAGCGTCACCACATCTCGAATCATCCCCATTCAAAACCATGGTCTTTTTTCTACCTCGTTACCCCATCCAATCGTACATCCATGGGTGATGAGGTTGTGGTCAAGTTTATAGAAATTAGTGTGGGTCAGTTTCGGAGAAAGAAAGCAAATATTTACTTTGGGGGGAACGTCCCTGTAAACTCCCTCTGTCAGACCCCTCGAAGACCGACTTTTGTTTATGCCAATGAACAACCTTTGGTCATACTGGGTAATTAAAAGGATGCTGGGTTACGCTTCAATCGAAATTATGTTGTATTTCAGAAAGTGCAAATGTTTTGGACGGATGAACGGACGGACGGCTTGACGTGCCTCCTTAAGCTCTCCCAGAATCTACGTTCCGGTGATTACAAAAGTGAAATGATGTACTTTGAACCATTGGGCATTATGGAGGCAAAGCCTGGTGTAATGTTCCTTCACCTGTGGTCAAACCAATCAAAGACCTGCTCTGAATGCTATATTTATATAGACAGAAATTCACATTCCATGGATGTTCCTTCTCCAGAGTTGGATTGGTCTTTAAAATCGAGAATTAATTATCTTCCTGGTATTTGGCTGCACTTACAAGCCTATGGAGATGCAGCTGGGCGTTAGCTCTTGCTATGAATTGGTGTGGAAATGGTTCAAGGGGTTTAAAAATGCCATCAACTAGGGAAGGTATTTCCTCAGTGAATGTCCAGGATAGCGTAAATATATATATTTTTTGGGTATGCAAAGTCGAGGCTCGGGAAGAAGGCTCGTACACTAAAATGGACTCACGATGTAACAGGACAAATAGAACAGTGGAGAGAGAGGGCAGCGAGGCACTAACACCAAGAGTTGAAAGGGGAGACTTGATATGTGTGTGGAGAGGAATGGGGGGAGGGGGGAGAAAGGACGCATGGGGTGGACGATTGGGATCTGGAACGGGAAAATCCAGAAGGGTAAAACTTGAAACCTTGGAAGAGGGCTTGGGGTGGAATGAGTTAACGAAGTACAGTAGAAAGATCATGGTTTTGGATTGAGATGATGCTGAACAACCTGTCTTGAAGACCTGAGGGAAGGTGAGGTCGAAGAGAAGGTGGAAGTTGTTCCACGGCAGGAAAAAAGAGGAATGAAGAGTGAAGGTGAGCAGTGATCCTGGATTTAGGTAGTTCTCCAGACGGAGTGTGATGGTAGACCGTCTGGTCTCCACAGAACCTGGGGGTGGAGACACCAGCATGAAGAGTAGAAGGGTGCAAGACCAGGAAGGATCAGTACAAGATAGAAGAGATCACCGACCTCTTTGGGTGGCGAAGTGGAGGCCCAATAGACTCAGCTTCACACAGGAGATTCCAATGATCCGAAGGCCTTGATTTCCACAGCGACAACTGAAGCGCAAGGTGTGAAGCAGGGGAGCTGGCCAGAGGGGGATCAAAACTCCATCAAGATGTGGTGAAGGCCTGTCAGTGATGTCTCGTAGATGAAGACATATCCCTTTCCCAATGTCCGTGTATAAAATTACCAACTATTTGACCCCTTTTTCTGTTGTCTGCCAACTTACAGTTTTTTTCATGTTTACAAGGGCCGTGGCACACAGTTTAGGTGGCAAACAGACACAGGCCATCCTTAACCAAGGCGTATTGTCAGACTGCAGTGAAAAGATCATCAGATGGGTCCGTCCCCCCCTTCCAAGCCAAGCAGTGTCCAATGGTGAAGATAGGAGGGGCATGGTAACGTCATTATTGCTGTACATCCCCATCACTATAAAGGTGGGGGGACAATGAAAGTGGGACGAGAACACCTTAACCAGACGCGCTTGGAGGCTGCATCTACCTGAGATTCCATATTGGGCAGCTAACTCCAGCCAGCTAGAGCCAAACCCTCTCTCTTTCTCATCAGCCCAAGGCATGAGACATTAACTTCGCTGTCTGCCAAAGACATCCTGCAAGCTTCGTTGGTTTGCCAGAAACTCTCTTAGTCTCCTCTGCCTTGTCACTCTCAGCTATTGGCCTCTACCTGGTGTGTCTGAGGCCCAGATAAGGCTTTCAAATATTCAAGAATCTCCCGTTCATTCATATATGTGGGGCGTGTAACGGTAGGGGTTTGAAGGGGTTTTGAACATTTAGATATTGCATTGCTTTTGTTGTGTTCCTTCCCGTGCATGAACTTTATAATACCTTGGTCTCATGATAAATTCTGGTGGCAGTGGTCTCCTGGGGTGATAAAGAAACACGTCGATGGGCTAAATGGCCTGGGCTTTCAACACGAACCTCCAGAAGTGTCACTCGTCATGCTCGTCAGGCTTATTGCATATGACATCGGCTTAACCATAATATAATGGGCATAAGCTGGAACTTCTAACCCATTTTTCTTCCGAACATTTCTGTTCATAACTTCAACAGATCTTCAACATAATGGTTCCATGTATTTAACACAGGTGAAGCGATTCAAAAATCGAATAATAGATAGAATTTTCAAAGAGGGAATCGATGACTCACAATCAGGCAAACGTCACAATCAGGTCAGCGTGCCAAACCGACGGCCGGCGTCCCAGACGATGTGCTTTACTTAACTAACGTCCTGAGTTCAGGACGTTTGTTCAACCAGAATTTACGACATTTATCCTGCCAGTTGTTAATGCTGTTGATGGAGGTAATATAGAAACGAATGATATGTCAACCTCGTTCGTGTTACTCACCCGGCACTATGTGTCAAGGCCAACAATCTAGAGCGACCGGTCTCAAATGCTACCATGGGCCACCCGCCCACAGCCACCAATATGAACTGAGCTGTTGAAATGCAGCACAAAACATCCAAAGAAACTAACGTAACGAGTATTGTGGATCCGTCCCTGTTCCCCCATACCCCCGTCGTAGACGGGTATCGCTTGTCACGAAATGCTCGTGGCATTTGACATGAGATCTGGAGGGAAGACCCCAAAATGGTTGACCTTTACAGTCGTGTGAGATGACTCACGCGATTCCACACCAGTACAACCGGGACGAACCAGCCAATCAAAATATATACCAGGAAATTAAGAATTTTAAAAAGTTAAGCTCCTGCAATAAAAGACGGAGTTTAGTAACTGTTCAGGTGGCAGCGCCTTGTTTAAATTTAAAATTCCTGGCTGCTCTCAGAACTTTTTGGTGGTCCACAGACAGGTTAATGTGATCAGGTATTTCCTGTTTGGTCAGGATGCATGCATGCAATTGCTGGTGTGGGCCTTGCTTCCTGGAAACCCACTGCAATATGAGGGCTGATCTCAAACTGTTTGTTTTGTTCGGGTTTGACAGTTCACCTCGGGAGGTAGCTTTCGCCCCTGATCAAGTCATGGGAACTACTCCTATTGAGGAGTGGTCCATTGTATGAACCATGCATTCTGACCTTTGGTGTTAGCATGTGTGTGTTTGCATTGACCGTGCTTCAGCCTTCAAGCTGAGGTGCATGTGTAAGCTCAATTTGACAGTCTTGTTGACTGGTGTAACTTGGCCATGGGGTCAAGGTGCACGTCCACGTCTGTTTAATCTTTTTGATATTTACCCTCAACCAGAGGAGAATGGCATTGGCATTGGTCTGTTTGTTTTGTCTGCACAGAACGTGAGTGTTTTCTCTGCAAACCGCTTGTCAGATTGACACAAAATTTCAACCACCGTACGACGACTCATGTAGAATGTTTTAATGACAACAATTGTCATAGGACACATGGTGTGGCCAAGCCATGTTGGAAAAACGGGGAAATAATCTGGACCTCTGTATCTCTGAACACCCCAAACAAAAATTGAAACTTGCACATGGCAAGTACTCCTCATGGGGATGAGTGTGATTTTTATGATGTCATCAGGTGCCTTTAATGACGTCATAATTGCACATGGTAGAACGCCACATCCGATCAGTATGAAAAATTTTTGAGGATTTCTAGGGATAAATGTCCACAGGAAAAAAAAATAATGATGTATACGGTCATGTGGATCAGCAGCTACATTGTTTGTTTTTTTTTTAAACCTTTCAAAATCTTTGCAATTGCCTGATTGCTCTAATTTCTTGTTGCCTACTGCAGAATTGCTACATCTGAATCAGTATGAAAATTTTTGAGTCATTTTCGGATAAAATGGTCCACAGAAAAAAAAAAAATAGATGACATCATCGGTCATGTGATTCGGCAGCCATTTCAAAAAAAAAAACAAAAAAAAAACCTTCCAAAACATTTTGAAGTGGCTGAAACAGATCGAGGCGAAACTTTATAGCACTGTGACCGCCTATCCATGAAGAACAAAAAGCTTTCACACATATGATGATCTAGGACACACTGTGTGGCAGATGATTGGATTTACTCAACCTATACAAAAAAATCTTCTGCGATCAAGCGGGAAACTTCACACAAATGTTCCAGCTTTGGGTAAATCAGGGTTTTTCAACAAAATATATTGATGTCAACATGGTGTGTCAGCTTTTGTTGATTAAGCAAAAAATTATATTTAAAACTTCTCTCTTGAACCGGCTTAATCAATCAAGGTGAAACTTCAACAATTAGGACTAGTAATGATGGGGAATAGAAATTTTTTTTTTTACCTTTCATAACCTGATCGGATGATGGTCTGGCAGGCAGAATTTTATTTTTTTTTGAACGGGGGTTTTTTCATTTTGAATAAGGTTCACCTTGGCTGTGACGGATGGGTTTGAGGTAGAGGAGTACAGCTAATGGTGAATCCTATCCAGTTTCTCTTAATGACTTCATCTTGCCTTCTGCTTGTTTTGGGTTCCTTCTGATGAACTCCAATGCAGGACACTGTATCTATTTGGTTCCTCCATTTGATTTGAATTGGAATTTATTTTAATCCCATTGCTAAATTCAATTGAATAAATAAACGCCATAGGTCAGGGTCCCAGTGTCCGATCAAAGCAGGGTTGCATCAAAGCAGGACGTTTGTACCGCGGTCATCACTGAGCAGTTATAAGTGGCAGTTCCAGTTTGTTCTTAATTATTGACTTAACACAGCCACACAACAGATGCATGGAATGGTCTCCCTGGAAAGGAATTGGTGACAGAAACAGTAGATGGGTTTAAATTGGAATTAGATAGGACCCTGGAAGTTATGGAGATTCAGGGGTAGAGGAAAAAGCCTGGTGTTGGCTTAGTGGTCCGGGTGGCGGCTTGGGATCCCAGGGCCCTGAGTTCAAGCCCCGTTGGCCGCTGAATTAATATACACCAGGAGTGGACTCACTGTCATCCTTCCGAGGTCGCAAAATGAGTACCAGTGTACGTAATGGGTGACACTGCATTCAGCGCCAGACCAGCGTACCCAACCAATTGATGCATACAGCAGCCACAGCTGCACTCGGAGAACAAAAAAAGATGGAGAGAAGAGAGGAGAGAGTGGTAGAGGGATGTTGCACGTCTTTTGCAAGTGAGCATTTGAGGTGATTGTGTGCTGTCTGCGAGGTTGTTGATGGGGTGGTTTTGTCAAGGTGTTGTGTGGTTATATGTTCTTGTATTTTTTTTACCAAGACCATGCCCACTCCTCTGGAAGTTGGAAAAAAAAGGTCCGGAATTTTCTTGTGTTGATGTGGTGCAGTAGATGGGCCGAAAGGTCCCACCTGGTTTAATCACCGTGTGATATGAACGACAAAAATACACTTTAAACACATGAAAATGTTAATATGTCAACGTTTCCCTTCATGCGCACAAGTAAGTTGAATAAACCACGCAAAGTGACATTCTCTCACGGTCACATGAGGTCTGTGATTTTCAAAAGTTCATTACACCAACGAATAAAACTTTGCATGAGTTACATGCAAAGTTTATTGCTTGCATTTGGAGATTTCTTACTGCCAGTCTGC
>CM068962.1:90067417-90079147 GCA_035128595.1 Eptatretus atami | reverse complement strand
ACCTGTCATGTCACTTCAGCAAAAGCTTTCTGGCTCAGCGCATGTAAGTGGTTACCACTCTGTTTAAAAAAGTCAAAAAATGAAGTTTGTTCCATTGCCTTCTCACTACATTTTCCTGAAAGTGTAAGTCTAACTAGAGAGAGATCCAAAACACAAGGAAATGAGTGTAGAAAAGGGAGACTATATATTTGAAACACGATGGAGGAGGGGGTTAAGGCTAATAAAATAAGAGAGGATTTTTACATTTGGGAGAGAGAATCTCATCAAATAGACGCAATATTCTGGTGTAATGTGTAGGACTGATGTGAAAGTTATAAAAGGACATAAGAAATGAAAATTTAAAGTTTTATATGGGAGTGAAATGAATGATGGGAAAGACAGATAGAAGAAGGAAACCTTTATGACGCTTGGAAGTATATACAATTATTATAGCGACAATCATTAAACATAATATTTATTGAATGTGGGGTTTATGAGACGATGACCCATTTAGAAAAGATATGTGACGTTTTATGAGCGGGGGGTAGGATTTGGATTTTATCTGATAATGCTCTTTTTATAGTATATTAACTTCTATTCAAAGACCGTAATGCATACGTTTTCTGAGGGCTGCTTCTAGGTTATACCGCAAATATGAGACTGACCTAATCGGAAACTCAAATAATTGTGAATGTGGATGTGTTAAGTCTCTTGATGTGAAAAGCATGTACAGTTGTGAGTAAACCATTTAAGCTCATGGAACTGATCTGGCATATATATATCTGAACCACATTGTTAATTCGGTGAAAAGAGGGTCCGTAGCGGTATAGCGAGTGTGGCTGTAGAAAGTTGATTGGTGAAAACCTTTAATGGGATCATAACATTGCTGAAATTCGCTCGAAGCTGGCTATTGTCGCAGGATTTTCCTGTGGGTAGGGAGAAGATCAGACCATTAAGGTTTTTCTATTTATTCGGTATACCGCATCTGTGTGCTTCAAATCGATACCCAAACAAGGTTAGAACACTTAAAAAATTTAAAACAAAACAAAACATGAATACTGAGGAATTCTCAATCCAGCTCTATTTGTTCGGAATCAGACAGAATTCACTGATTCCACCTAAGTTCATTCAGTTATCAAGATTATTCTTTCAGGGGTATTTCAGGTTTTCCTGTATATAGATAAAGATCATATTCTTCTACATCTAGTTAGGTTACACGGGATTTTTTATTCTTATCAAAGAAGGGATTAACAATTCAATAACTTTATATGTACCGTAAATCATCAATCAATCAGTCATTGGGGTATTTAAAGCTTCTCACACTTGGGTTGCGAGCTCAGAATATGCTTCCTTTAGAAGCGTTCAATATAATGATCTATGTGAAACCATTTTGGTAACTTACAATTCGTTTGGAATTCATAGTCATTTTGAGAAGATAAATCTCAAATGTAAATCTCATGCTAACTACTGCTTTCCTTTATCTTCGCAGAAAGATACTTTCATATACGACATTAAATATTTGCGTTCAGATAACATAATTACTTAATTGCTGTTCTTTTAGCTCACAAATTCAGTAACTGGGTGTTCGCTGTAGAACTATAATACCTTGGCGCTATCGGTCACTGGAGGAAATGTACAAAGGTTGGTAAAACGGATTAGGGAAAAATTGGGGTAAGTAACATATTAATGAAAGAAAAAATGACCGATGAAATTAAGCAAAGAGAAATTAAGAATTTAGAAGATCATATTGTCATTTTGTGGAGAATTGAGGGAGTCTAAAGTTAGGGGATATTGTATCTTACTGGTAATAAGGGATCGTCTCATTCTTTGTATTTAATTATAATTATTCTTTTTTCAGTCTTTCTTCACACAGGAACTATTGATCACATCTATTAAAGTGACTTTCAAACAAAGGGGGAATATTTCTGCAAACACATAAGTTTATTTGCAAATGATATCACAAACTATAATCTTTAGGTTCTAGTTTAAAGTTTATGGGAAACACTAGCACTGCATAAATTAACTTCAAGGCTTTTTCCATTTAATTTTCTTCAAAAGAGAAATTTAATAATAGAGGAAATTAGATTAAGAGGCATCAAATAGAGGAAATTACTATATTAATAGGACATTATGAAGAATTTTACTGAAGTGAATTAATTGTAAGAAAATTCAAAACAATGAATGAAATTTAATAAGAGGGAATTTGATTAAAGGATTCTACTGAGAGGAAATTAAACCAAGGAAGAAATTCAAGTAAAGGAAATTTTAACAGAGGATTTATCTTATGATTTTGAATTCCATTTGAGATTTAAGAAACACTTCCTTCAAAGAAAGTTCTATAATAACTTTATGAAGAAGGATAAGTGTAGGAATATACACGCAAAAGAATTTGGAAATTTTAGATAAGAATTGGGATATATGATTGGTATCTAACAGTGTTTTATTGTTAGTGATGTGTTGAAGCTATTTGATACTCTGTATAATAAAAATTGTTATGGGATTGATCTGCCCCTATTTCAGTCTGGTTTAGCTTGGAGTGCAATGTTGAAATGCAAACAGATATTGATTTACTCAGGTGATGTAGATATGCTTTGATGATTGGAAGTCTAAGAGAGGTGAATTCACAAGTTGTTAAAAGATAGCTAAGCTAAATATTCTTCAATTATAAAGTGAAAAGATAAGTATTAGTTGATGTTTTTGATGCTAATATTGTATGGATGGGCATGTTCAATCTTACATTATGGTAAATTAAAGTGGGTGGATAGAAGATATGAAGCTTTGTGATATGTTATTCTTATCAAGAGGAATTGAATGAGTGAGAAGAGGTTAATTTTGAGTTGATTGAAGTACCAGTAATCTCATATAGCATAAAGATCTCTTTGCATGTGAGAAGAACCAAGAAGATGTTAAGTGATTATATAAAGTTTAATATAAGGAAATAACAGAAAGTTATTACAACATTTTGATAAGAGGGATATTTTTGCATCAAAGGACTGAAGACTATATTTATCTGCTGGGTTGAGAGAGCTAAATTCATAGAGTTTTAAAAATTAACAATCTTGGATGAAAAGATATTAAATTAAATACAGATATGAGAGCACTAACGTAAAATTGAAGAGATTATAATTATGAATAATGTGTATTTGGAAAGACTAGGAATGTAGAAAGGCACATTAATTCGATAACATCTTGGTAAAGAGCTTCTAGATTGATAAATAACCAAGTTTTGAGAGAGAAGAGGTTTTTCAGAGAAATTTTCTGCTATTCAATGAAAAGGAAGTATGTAATGGATAACAATTTAATTGGAACAGTTCTTTGATTTATAAGATATTGATGTATGATATTTGTATAATTAAGAAGAGTATGGTGAAGAGTTATGTTGTTAGGAACTGGATAGCTTTAATTTAGATTAAAACTGATATGTTTTAACATATGAGAAAATATTTTTGAGTGTCTATCCAGTAATTTAAAGTAGAAATGAAGTGGGATTATTCAAAAAGAATGAAAAGGTTATTGTAAGGTTTAAGGATGAGTTGGGTGAAAAGTACTGAGTGAGTTTATTGGGATTGAGAGCAGGCATTGCTTATAAGTAGGGTGAGCATTGATAAAAGGTTAATGGGATGAATATGTAATAGAAATCAATAATTTTAGAATTATATAATTGTTTGATGATAAAGAAGAAATAGGAATGATAACTAAGAAGTTATAAAGTAACATATAGTAGTGAGAAGTAAATAAAAGCATAGGAGCCTTTGATGGATAGGAGATTTATTTTATAGATAATGGAATAGATTGTGTTCTATGGATATTGTTGAAAGAGTGTATAGAATAGATGTTGTTCATATGGAAACAAGTTTTAACGAGGGAAGATGGGTTAGGTTTAAGGGTACAGACTTTTTTACATATAATATAGTCGAAAAGTATTAAATAAACTAAGGTGAGAAATTCAGTCTGGTATATGGGAAACATAATGATGTGAAAATATCAATAAGTTTATTGAAAAAATACTAAAAGGTATAAAATAAGCGATCATTTAAAACAAAAGTTAGAGGATGTAAAGAAATAATAATATCCTTAATGGCTGAAATTTGAATGGTTATCATTGAAATGGAATATTTTCCTATCAAATTATATGCACCGAGTGGTCGATGAGATCTATTAAGAGAGTTTTCATTTCGTATGGCACAAAAGGGGTATCTTGAAATTAAGATTAAATGTTTATTTTAAATATTTTAGTGGGGATTATGTGCAAAGAATTAACTATTGAAGGAATATGAGAAGACAATGTTTATAGGTTAATGAGTGAGCTAAAAGATTATATTGTTATTGAAATGAGTGTCCTGCTTACAGTTGATATTTTCAGAATACCTTGAAAACAAATTACTAGTTGTATTGACCAATCTTTTCTTGGTCGCATTGGTTATTGAATGAATGCCTAGGTTAAAGGGGAGACAACAAATATAGCTTGGGATAAAAGGAGGTGTAATTTAAGGGGAAAAAATGTGATCGCTGAAATCCCATTATTTAATGGGAAAGTGAGCGAACAGTATAGTCGCCTACTTATATATATCTGTATTATATTATTATTATATATTATTATATTTATATATATATATAATATATAATTGAGGCGCTTGTGTTCCTGCAGCCCGCGTGTCCTTGGCGTGTGGTCCAGAGTGGATGCGAACTTCGGCTGGCTCTTCAGTGCGGGAGCGACTGCATGCGGTTGAACCATTGACCTTGGATCAGGATGCTGGGTTCCAGCCTTGGACTTTAGCTTCGTTGTGCCTGGACAGCTCGTATGCAGCTGCATTATACGTCGAATGTTTGTCAAGGAGTGCTTGTGAGTGGACTCGCTTGAGAGAAGTTCCTTCAGCAGGAGAAGGGAGGAGAGGGCTCACGACGACCTTGCATCAATGAGATTTTTTAAAATTAGATTTTTATAGATGCCTGCAATAGACGATGTTTTTTTCGTTTTTTAAACATTCAGGTGTGCTCTCAGAGTCTGAGACGGTGCTGATCGAATATGCTTTAGTTATGCCTTGTGATGCGGTTCCTCGAGTACTACGAGACAAAAACATACTCTATGTAAATATTATTATATATTATTAATATTATATATAATATATAACATACACAACGCAACCTCTGTGTACACATAGGAGCACTTCCACCGAATGTTAGTTGCCAGAACAGCCTCATCTCAATAGGATGGACTCCAGGTGTTGAAAGCGTTTCCAGAGATGTGGGCCATGTGTCCAATGCTTCCCACAGTTATGTCAAAGTGCTGGAAGGGATCTCCCACTCCGAATGGCTTCGTATCTCATCACGACGCTCAATTGGATTGAGATCTGGTGACTAAGTAGGACCTGCATAGCTGAATTCACTGCATGTCGTGGAAATTTTGGACAATCTAGATTGTGGCTTGTCCTGCTGAAGAATCATTCGCAGATGGATACATGCTGCCATGAAGGATGCCTGATTGGCTAATGATGTAGATATACTGCGATTCAAACTTGCTCACTTTAAAGGGGCGACATGTGCCATGAAACACACCCAAGTCATACACACCAACACAAGCGCAGTGTTGAAACGATGTGTGTACTCATGTGTTTTCTCCATACTAGTCCCCATAGCGTGAAGCAGGAACATGGATTATCAGACAGGCATGTTTTCCAATGCCTCCAGTGGCAGTGTTTCGTTCTCAGTCATGAGACCGCTATCTGTTACGCCGCTCAGGGAAGATTTTTTTTGAAGTTTAAACAACACAATATGGTGCCGAATAAGCGTGAAATGTAATGTTTCTGTGGACATTTTATAAAGATGACCAATTCCAATTTTCATACTGATCAGATGTGGCATTCACATTTGCAATATGAGTATAGAGGCAATGATGTCATAAAAAAGTCACTTATTCCCCAAGGAGGGTAATTGCCAAGTTTCGTGATTCTTGTTGTGGTTTCTGAGATAGGGTCGAGTTTTCCTTTTTCCAAATGGCTAGTAACCAAATGACAATGAGTCAATTACATAATCTTCTACTGGTCGTCACTCTGGTGAAATGTGTCTCAATCTGACACAAGTTTGCGGAGCAAAGCTCAAGGTCGTGCGGCAACCACAAGAAGAAGACGCCGTGTAGCGATAGTTTGCAAATCCATCCCCTCTCCACAGGTTGCCATGGATTACAATAAATGTCCATTTCATTAAAATTAAATTGACATCTTAATCGAAGATCAGGTCAATCAGATGAATGATGATTTTTCAGATGATCTGCATGATTTTAGAAGTTGACTTGGGTTGTCTTTGCTTTTGACTCAAATAGTTGGCTCTTCCCCGATGGAGTGATGGACCTGAAACACTTGTTCAACTTTCAGGTTATAGCAAGCAACGAGCCTGGATGAGATGCTGTGAGTGAGAGGATTGTATAAGATGTGGATGTCGAACACCTTGTGATGGCTGTTGACATCATCGGAGACGGTGTCCTACATCTGAAGATAATTCCTCCGAATGAGTATATATGAATAGACGATATCATAGATTGAACTTCGCTAGTGCGTAGGCTGGTACTGATTACTGCTATTTTCAATTGTTGTGCAAACAAAAAAGGCTCATTAATGGACCGTGAAGTAACGCTGGACACCAAAATGACTTATCTCCGCCAAACCATTGCGAAATGAACAACCAAACCTACTCGACAACGTTTCCCTTCCTGATATTAGACCGGATATTTTGAGGTTGATGTTTATAACATTCGCCTCCAGCTCCTTTTCCTGACCGATAAAAGACCACGGAGGGTGTGCCTTCTGGAGGTCGTCCCAGCCGAAGAACGGCTTGATTTCAGAGCCTTTACAGGATCCTGGGTCTTGGCCGTTTGTCCTCGTGTGTGGACAGGCAACGGAAACACTTTTTGGAGAGAAAGACAAGACTCCACATTGACAAATTTTTTTCCCAATTCCAGATTTCAAATTTGTTGATCTTTCAGAAGTTTACAAAACGAAGGCAGTTCATTTCCACATTATATACAAATATAATTTACCATAACATATATAAATAATATATATTATATACTCTAATATATTATATTAAATAGATTTGCGCAGTCATCAGAAAAAGTAACGGGAGCTGAGGCCCGCTGTGTGCTCCACTTAATATATGAACGGGTTGGTCAAGTCATGGCAACATTCGCAATATGTAGATTGGTGAGGATTGACTGCGCTCATTGTGGTGATTTTCACAGTGTGCTTTAGACGTTAGTCTTGTCTGAGTGTTTGTCATGAGTCGTGGAAAGAGAGCAATAGAATATTCCTGCCAAGTTGGCAAACACTTCCGATGAATTCACACCAATGCGCAGAAGTTAAGGGAAGACGATGTCACGTACGTGATTTGATGGCCAGAGGTTTAGAGGGACGGGAGGAGGTTGAAGAATATCCATGGTCTGGAGCCTCAACGACAGAACGCGGACAATCATCTTGGTGTGAGCGATGGTGGCGTTGCCAGACTCGAATCACGGTGGGATGATTGTGAGTGAGTTTCCATCACAAGGAACTGTTGGAGCATCATAATGAATCTCGAAATGCGCAAAGTTGGCAGATGGGTCCCAGCTGTTATGCCGAGACCCAGACAGAAAGCGTGCTGTTGTCGATACTTATCGAGCCTGAGAGACGCAGATGCTCGGAAGTCTTATGGCGATGACTCTGGATATTCGAATACAATTCGAGACAACACAGAGTGTCAGTGGATAGTCGGCATACAGCAGAGAAGCAAGGATGTGAAGTCGAATGTCAGGGAGCTGATTGATGCTTCATGGGTTTTTTGAAATCAGGGCATCTTCCATTTCGAGTTTCCACCACAAGGTTCAAGACGTTATACGAATAAAGGGATGCTCGGCGCTCATGAGATTCGTCCGGACAAGAGAGGGATTGTGGAGAACAACGCTAGGGTGTTCCCCAGAAATGCCTGCTCACAGTGGTCTGAGCATCGACGAGTTTTCTGGCGGAAAGAGAACATGACTCTGGAGCGCCCGCGTTTCGATCAGCTTGGTCCTTGTGATGTTTCTATTCCCAAGATCAGGGGGTGATTCAAGGGGAATATATCATGTGGAAGCATAAAAGGGCCGGAATGAAGGAGCTTCCGGGAGGAAATTCAGAGAGCCTATCGTGGTGCATCGCTAGCGTGGATAAGAGGGTGGCAAAGTGTGAACTGAAACAGAACGGAGGAACGATTTTAGAAGGGAACTGATGATTATCACATAATTTATGGAATAAATTCTGTGGATTTCAGTCCGTTACTTTTTAAAACGGACGCTAGTAATCATAGTAGATAATTATAAATACATAATAAAATAAAATAAATAATAATAATAAAAAAATCAAAAAACAATATATAATAAAAATAAAAAAAATAAAAAAATAAAATATATGATAAAAGAAAAAGAGATAAAGAAAAAAAGATAGAAGATAAGATAAAGAAGAACGCGACTAGACGATATTGAATGTAAGCTACATCATTTAGCACATAATATGGATTATAAAGCACTCTAGTTTTGCCTGCCAGAACTCCATGAATTCAGGCATGTTTCAAAGAGACCTAAAAGTGCAGCCGGTAATACATTTATCTAATTCGCTAAATATTTATTTTTTAATATGTACCTGTAAGACTTCTCTTGGGGCACAAAACAGGTCCTCGGAGGTCATTTGGGGTGTTGATTTTTGTACGTCACAATATGTAACGATAGATAGATATAATATAGAGATTGCTAGAACGAGACTGAACATTCATGTTTGTGTACATATGCGACATTAGTACAACTTTCCCCAAATTTCATCAATCTAAGACTTTTCTCTTTAGAGATATTCGCAATTGACCGTTTCTGAATGTTCGACATTAATCGCCAAACTAAATAAATAAAAAATATTTTTTGTTAGGGCTGCCAAATTGCGATGAAGGGGAGGAGATAGATGTAGGCACAATCTACTTCGTTAATTGATTTTTTTGATTTTTTTTCGTTTTGAAGCCACAATTTAAGGGCGTTGTAGGGACAGGTGTCATATTGAACGAACACGATCCAAAATTGTCTAATAAAAATTTCACATTGGAATCGGTGAGTGGTTTAAGAACTAGGCCTTGAACAAAGTTTGCGGACAGACAGACAGATGGAATGTGATAGTGCCTAAGAGCACCAATATACATATAAATATATATATATTACTATAACTAAAAATTATATACTATACTATCTATAATAATATATAATATAATAGAGAAGCTGTAAGATGGTTACAACATGTTTCAATGTAAAATTGAAGTTTGTCCATTGCCTTATCCACAATTAATTAAGATATCACTGAGTTCAAACATAAACCGTATAGCTATTAATTACATTATAGTATATATAATATTAACTATATCAATACTATATATATTATGTTTATATTGTATATATATACTGTTTATATATATATTTATATTAATATATTATAATATAACAGAAATTGATATCTTTGAAGAGGGGAAAACTGAGGTCTTGCGAGTTTCATGATTACCTATTTTTCTTTTTTTTTTTTTTGGCAAATAAATGAAGTCATAAAGTATGTAAGTTATATCTAGTAACTATCGCTAATACTCAAAATACATTTCTCGGGCATCTCTCAGACCTAATCATAACATTTTTATTATGCTTTATTCAGTGCTGTCAGATGCGGGAAGCATAAAAGAGAGATTTATGAACAAATTCTGGGAAGTAATTTCAATTATTAATTCTGGGAGTAAAAAAGCTCTCTAAATTCAAAACTGTTTTAACTGCTGCTAAATTATAAAATATTTTTTTAAATACCTGGAAAAAAATTAAATTTTTTAAAGAAATTAGATTTTTTATCAAATTCAAAAGAGATGCTGCAGTTCGAATGCAAAATTATCTACAGAATAGTTTTAATATTTTTATCATTATCTATTGTGCCGATTTAGTAATAATTTTAGTGAAAATAATTTGATGCACAGAAGAATAGCATTTTTTATTTAAAAGTGACAGTGCAGTCGGAAGTGTTGGAAAGTTGGATCATGCGATGTAACTTAGTTATCCAGCTACCGGATCATCTCAATTTTTTTTTTCTTTGGATTATGGAATAAATTAGAATAACTTAATACACGTAAATATGATTATTGAAAACTAGTCTTTTGTTCGAGGCTTTATTGTCCAGGGATATAAGGCAATAACAAGACAATAAAATATGCAGAATGTCATTTGGAATCCGACCAATCGACGACACATTGCTGATTTCTCAGAGAGTTGTGAAACCTTTTGATATAGATGGAAATGTCAAGTATACAAAAATTATTATCATAGGGTAGGGAAAAATTATTAATACAACTTAAAATATATTATATTTAAAAATTTTTAATATATAATAATATAATAATATATAACATTATTAGAAGGACAATTAAATATTTGGAAATATTAAATAATATTATTAATATAAATAAAAATTTATAAAAAAATTATTTAGGGATATAAAATAATTATATATAATAATATATTTTAAATTTATTTATTAATAAAATTTATAAAATAATTAATTTAAAAATATTTATTTAGTAGTAATAATTAAATGTAAATTTAAATTAATAGAATATAAAATATAATATTAATAATTAATAATAATAATTTTTATATAATAAAAATTTATAGTTTTTATTATATATATATATTATATCATTTAAATATATAATATATTTAAAAAAATTATATATTAAAATATTTAATTATTATAGATTTATTTATATAATATAATTAAAAAAATAATATATATAAAAATAATATAATTTATAACTTATTTATAATTATTAATTATAGGAATTATTAATAGAGATATAATTTAAATTAATCAAATAAATAGAGAGATGAATAAAGTATTATTATTATTAAATATAGGAATGCTTTTTATGTGTATTTTGCATGTATATTATTCATATTTTAAGAGTGAAACAAGAAAAGGCAATACTGGGCTGTAATTTCATACAATTGTAATTAGTGATATACATCATAGACCTGAACTAAATATTTTAAGGTCTATGGAAGCTGTTGTGCAATGAACGAAATTATGACAGTAGAGTTTTGTGACTTCAAAATTGCAACTCAAGTCAGGGTATGCTAAAATGGGGTGGTACATGTCTGCGTTTAGCCAGGTGAGGATCAGTTAAAAATTAATAATTATTGTATTCAGATCTGGATTCAAAGATCATCACAAAATCGAAACAGTTTTCCTTTGTGGCACTCCCATCCAACTTCCAGCAATTAGTGTGATTCGTCCAACTTTTGATAGATCGAACATATATTGCTGTTGGCTCAATCTCTCACGGCAATGCGCATGAGTGGTTAACACTGTGTTTTCAAAAGTAAAAATGATTTTTTTTCCTGGTTTCAGACACTTTTCTGAAGTGAAAGTTATGAGTCGACAAAAAGTAAGTTTAATTCCATTATTATTATATATATATATATATATACCGATATGATTTTGAGAGGTTACTGGTATTCTATGGTGTGCGAGTTTCAATGAGTTTAATTTTTTTTCTTGTTGGAAATAATGAGGTTATAGTATGTTAATTTTTCTAGCAATCATTAATAATCAAATCATTTGGATTATTACGAATAATAATCTATTTTTTATTATTGCTCTATTTCAGTGAATGTCAGATGCTGAAAAGCACAAAGAAGAAGATTTACGAACAAATTCTAGGAAGTAAATTCAATTATAG
>CM068962.1:90047184-90064745 GCA_035128595.1 Eptatretus atami | reverse complement strand
CTGATTTTCTCAGACGGTGGGTGACAACCTTTTGGTTAGATGAGACATTTCATATAGAATGTTTTATATTGTTACGGCTGTGGAAATTCGCAAACACCATTCAGGTCCCGTAGGTGAGATTTTTTTTAAGTACATGTGTAGTTAGCCAAACCCATTGTTTAGAGGGAATTAATGTAATTCATTCGGGCTGCGATCTCTTTCAGTATAGCCGTTTTTCTTTCTCTTTCTTTAATTTTGAGCGACACCACCACGTTCTCGCGTTCTCAGCGGCCCCCACCCCGCATCTCGCCCTCGTCCGCGTTGACCAGGCTCCCTGCGGGACGATCGCCGCGGCTGGAACGGGAAGAGGTCCAAGCATTCCCGCCTGTGACTTCCCGCGGTCCTTTCTGGCAAGGCGTCAGGCCTGATTATTCCTCGCCCCCCACAAGATGGAGGTGGGAGGGACGAGAGGAAACGCCCCGCTTCGAGTGCTTTCCAGAAGCGCTCGAAGGGGGTGGAGCCAAAGGCGGGGCGGAGAAAGAAGGGCGTGGCGCGGGCGGTATAAAAGGGACGGCAGTGTAGGAGGATCTCTCTCTTCTTCGTGTGCTTCGTGCTTCGCTCCTGGTTGAGCTTCTGGATCCTCCCTTCTTCGGCTTCGTGTCTGGTGCTTCGTCCCGTCCTGCTTCTCGCTCGTCTCGCTCCTGCTGCACTCGGTTCGGTGCTCGTGGTTTCGGTGGACTCGCTCGGTGCTCGGTCCAAGGCGTCGAGTGGAGCGGAGAGAGCGCTCGGGACCGGCAGAGGACGGTCGCGCAAGGACTCAAACGCAGGGAAGTCGCGACTTCCATTTTTCTTTGGGTTCTGTGTGAACGTGTGTGTGTGGCGCCGTGTCTTTATAAGTAGTAAATTGTTGTAAGTTGGTCCATGTGTCGCGTATTCGGTAGTAGCTCTGCTTCTTTTTTGTTCTGTTTGATATATGTGCAATTGCGCATTCTGACTGTTTTATGTGTGCTATTCTTGTGTCGTTGTAAAATAAAATCGTACTTGTTGAATTCTTCCCCCCGTTTCGCTCGCGTCCTTCTTCCGTTGGGTCTCCATTCTTGTTTTACGTAAAGGGTACGTAGTGGCGCGAGACGCCCGATAATTAATTGGAACCGTCAAGGTCGACGATAACTCCGCTCGGTTATCCCTGTAGCACGGAACGAGCCGCTTAAGCGGTTTTGTGTCCGAAGTCGACCTGTGGGTGGTACAACCCCTCGGTAGGTTTACCGTGCGGGTACTTAGGATATCGACTTTCGGCGATTCACCCTACCTCGCACGGGTGGAATGCGGACTGGGTTGTGGTGGGGTTAAACCCCCACCCGTGACTGGCTCCCGGCGTTAGCCGAGAGGGTACGACTGAATTGTCCGGCCGTGGGCGAGGCGGTCGCGATTCGAGTCACGTGGCCGATCGCACGCCGGCGGGCGCGAATTCGCAACACTGGTGTCAGAGAGGCGGGAAAACGAACCCTCCTGGCTCCAGCTAAATTCACAGTGAATCGGTCCAGGGGTGAGAGGAGCGACCCCCGATTCCCCTCTAAATTACGAGCGATTAAAATTAACCCCTTACGTTGAATAAGATGGCGTCACAAGGCGAGCGGGTGCCGGGGGTAGGAATGTATATGTGTAGTAATGTAGGATCCATGGCCCGGGATGGTACTGCTTGTAATTATAATCCACGGGGGAGCTCAACCTGATATTCTGAGCACGGACTTTGCCGGCACTGGGTCGCATAATGGCGGGCGCGATCGCACCTCAGCGCAGCACGGAGCGAGCGGCTATTTATGGCTCGGCGAATTGGCGCAACACGAGGAGAGTGCTCCCAACAGCCACCGCTTCAAACCACGGGGGCATGGCAGGTGAGGCAGGCGGACATTGGCCGGCTTCGGAAACAATTGGAGGAAGAATGGAGGACCGAGCTCGAAAAATAGAACAGAAAATACGAGCTGGAAGTAAAACAATTAGAGGAGAATTAAAGGGAAAAATAGGGAAATAGAACTTCAAGATCCATGAGTGGAAACAAGCGGAGAGTGAGCTGAGGGAAAAGTTAGAAGAGCAAAAACGGAAAAACGATTTGGGGCTAAAGCAACTGGAGGAGGAGATAACAAGAGAAAAGGAATATCAGGAACAATTGAGGGGAAGGCATGGTTGGCGTATGAGGAGGTGTGCAAGGAAAGGGATGACACAAGTGAGGAAAAATGGAAAAAAGTTTGATGAGATACTGGAACACGAAAACAAAGAAAGAGGATTACAAGACGAACTGAAGATGTTAAAAGAGGAAAGGAAGAGACAAGGAATGAAACGTTAAGAACACACACTGTTGGCAGATCGAACAGCTGGAAGCGAAGGCCAGATTAAAGAATGAGATGCAAGAAAGAGTAATGATGGAAGAACGAATGAGACAGAAGAAGGAAATCGATCAATGGAAGGAAACCACGAGATTGCAGAATGAGGAACAAGAAAGAGTACTGGAAGAACAAGCAATGAGACAGGAGAAAGAAATCTGTCAGTTGAAAGAAATAATGAGATTGCAGAACGAGGAACAAGAGAGACAGTGGAATAGAAAACGAAAAGAGTATGAATTTGAAACTGAACGACAAAAGGAAAAAAATAGGTTGGAATACGAGGAGAAGTTGAAGGAGCAACGAATGAGCAGGAAGGAGAAATGAGGAGATTGAAGGACACAACGAGATTGGAGAGGGAAGAGCGAGAGGAACAATGGGAATAGAAACAAAAAGAACATGAAGCTGAGGTTGACCAATTGAAAGAAAAGGCAAGGCTGGAGTGTGAGGAGATAGACAAAGAACAGCGAATGAAAAACAAGATGGAGATGAACCAAATGAAGAAAACCACGAAACTGCAAGAAGGAAAGACAGGAGAAGACAAGGAGAGTAATGAGACAGCAGCAATGAAACACAAGAAGGAGATAACCAAATGAAGCAAACCATGAAAGTGGAGAAGGAAGGACAGGAGAGGAAGCAAGGAAGGGTAATGAGAGAACAGCGAATGAAACACAGGAAGGAAATGAGCCAATTGAAAGAAACGATGAGATTGGAAAGTGAGAAGCATGAGGAAGAGTGGAGAAAACAAAAACTATAAGAGTTTGAAATTAATGAACTGAAGGAGAGAATAAAATTGAAGTCCAGAGAGATGGAAAAACTCCAGAAAGAAACAGAAACTAATAAATGTATAGAGATGCGGGAGACAGAAAATAATAGAGGAGAGACTGCATGATAATGACGGGGGTTAAAGGAACAGAACACACACACACAGAAGTAGTGGAGGATAATGGGGGTGAGCTCGCGGAGCGTGTGGAGACCCGGTGCGAGCAGCGGGATGGCTGCCTCCAGGAACGAGGGGAGGGAGTATGCCCCCTTGAGGCGAATCACGACCAGGTGGGTTTCGGTCGTGCCAAGCGGAGTTGAGGGGACGAGTGCTGTGGATAGGTGCACGTGCAGCTTGGGGGGTATAGAGGCCCGGGAACCCTTGTGGGGACACGAATCCCCAGTGTGGTTGTGCAGGGGTGTGTGTTTGCGAGTGTGCGGAGATGCGTGCTTTCCGGCACGCATGGTGTGAGTGAGACCCCCTGTGCAAGAGAAAGGTTGGTGTGAGTGAGAGGGTCCGTGTGAGGGAGACCGTGTGTGTGAGGTCTCTGTATGTGAGGGAGATGTCGGTCGGCATGCGTGAGCATGCAGCCGCGTCTCCCGGTGTAATGTGAGTGTGTTGGAGTGGAGTCTGTGCGTCCGTAACAACGCAGGTGTGCGTGGGCGGAATGGCGGACGACGGCGACAGAGAGAACGGAAGCCGGGTAGCGGCCGTAGCTGTTGTGGGGACCGAGCCGGGTTCACCCCCAGCAGCGAGCGCGAGGTCCCGTGCTGTGCAACGCACGAGGCCACCAGTGCTCGCGTTTGCGGGAGTGAAACCCGGTCCGGAAACGCCAGCGGTGGATTTGCCGATTCCGCGGACGGACAAAGTTTAGGCGAGGATTTCGGATTTGGACCGGACGGGTTCTCCACGCGAGCTTGTGTTAAGCTCCAATCGGGCAGAGCACATGTGTTCGCGTGGGGAGCTCGGAGTGCGAGGTTTGCTTTTGGGGGTGCGCAGGGTGATCATGGCTGCACGTAGGGTTGGAATCCGGCAGGAGGGTGAATCCCTGCCGGATGGTACCGTCCAAGAGGGACGAGGTACACGTGCAGCTGCATGACGTCACGGCAAGGTGCAAAGTGCGCGAGCTGCGAGTTGCCGCGCTGGTGCTGCGCATATTGGAGAAACAAAATTAACAAATGCAGGCCTCGCTTTCGGTGGACAGGATTCCCTGGGCAAGGGGTGAAAGACCCCCTCCCAGGGCACAGGATGGAACTAGTTAGGGGGAAGGTTTAGCTTAGCTAGACCGGCTCCATGGGGCAGGGGTAAGTCTCATGGGGCCCGTGGAATGGATTAGGTAGAGGGATTGTAGTGAGCTTTAGGATGGGAATAATTTTTGATGATTTGGAGACGGTGACAGACTTTGGATGTGTAGAGGGGACGTAGCTTAGCTACGTAGTGTTAAATGGAACGTGCTGTCGTGTAAGGGATGACTGGGAGCACGAGTTAGTTAGGGGAGGTAGTTAGAGAGGATGGCAGGATTCAGCGATGTGTGTGTTGGAAAGTTGTGAGGTGAGTACATGTTGAGTGAGTGAGGCAGCGGGTCTGTGGGTATGGAGTGAATGGGGAATGCATGGTGCGATGAGTGATTGGGGGGAGGAGTGACTCCCGCCCAAGGGCCCCGGGGTCAGTGTAGAGTGAGTTAGCTGGGTTAGTTAAATTGGAAATGGAGGTCGTTTTGTTGTTGGTGGGAATGTAGGCTCGATACCATTTGGAGGGGTGCAGGAGCCCTGTTGACGGGCTGGGAGCGTGGCTGCGAACGGTGAGTATCGCTGAGTGGGTACGGGCACCGGGCTAGTCGGCCGTGGTAGGCAAGGGCCCATGGGGGGCCGGGTTAGTGTAGTGGGCAGGGGTGCGCCCGCTTGGTGGCGGGGGCCCGGAGCGCCGTTAGCCGCGTGGGCAGTGTCGTGGGCACGGGTGACCCTCGGAAAGGGGCCCGGGGCGCCAGCCTGCCACGTGTGCGTTTCAGGGGAGTTGCTATGGGGGCACTCCCGGTGTTTGGGAGCTGGTAGGCTCGGAGGCAGTGTAGTGCCCGGGGTGCCATCGTTGGGGAATCGGCAGAGGGTCGTGCCTGCCAAGGGGAGCCACGCGTCCCAGCCACGAAACCGTGCAAGGGCACGAGGGAAAATTCGAGGGCGAGGCCCGAAATTTAGGACACAACACAGTGACGGGAATCTGGGTTGTTAGACCAATAGTTTTAAGCGAGAGGCGCTTGTTGAAAGCCGGGGTAGTTTAAAGGTTAATGGTTAGGTAGATTAGGAAGTGTACCCTCGCACCATCCATCCCTTCGCTCTCGTTGTGGGCCGCTGGACCCACTTTGGGTTAAAGATCGTGGGTCTGAGTAAGCTGTGGCTGGCGGGGCTGCGGTCTTCGTTAGGGTCCACGGTGGGGCGCTAAGCTCATCGAGGCTTGGGTACGCTAGCTTCCTTATTCCCCTCCGGGAAGGGAACGTAGGGGTTGGGAGTAGGCTAGGAGACGATAGGTTAGCCGAACAAAGACGATAAAGGGGTTAGGGACGAATTATGTGGGAAGTAGGGAAGTAAACATAAACAACAAAAATTAGTTGGGGCTAAATTGGGTTTTACAAATTAAGGGAGTGGTATGAACAGTGACAGGCAAAGGCGATAGGTGGGAGGGAGACAGGTAGGTAGGACCGAGCCCGCCTTCTGCGAGTGGCCAGCTCCACCGCACTCCTCCACCAACCTGCACTGCATGGCAAGAGGCCGGCCAACTTCATCGGCTGGCTGTGTTTTGTTATGAGGCCTGTACCGGCCGGATCATCGGCAGCTGTTTTGTTTTCTGCAAGGCCTGTGCCGGCCGGATCGTCTGCAGCTGCTGTACTGCAAGGCCTGTGCCGGCAAAATTCATCGGCTGGCTGGTTTTTGCTGCAAGGCCTGTGCCGGCCCGTTCGTCTGCCGGCTGTGTTTGCCTGCAACGGCCTTGTTCTGCAGGCTGTGTTTGCCTGCTGCCTTTGCCATGCCAATGCCCACTGCCCCGTGCAGTTTTGCTTTGCCCCCCTGTTCATTGCCATGTGCGCCAGGATCAAGCAACAGTTTGCACGCTGCAGGAACTGTCCTGTTGGCAGCTACAACACGGGCCTGCAGTGGGGCCCGTGCGCTGGTTCTCTGTTGACTTCTTTTTTTTTCCCCTGCAGAGTCCATTGATCCTGGGCCATGGTTTAGTGTAAATTTTGTAAGTTAAGGTGTTAAGTTGTTATTGTAAATATGAGTGCGCCCCGGCAATGTCTGTCTAGCGCGGCAATTTTTATTTAAGTCGTCTGTGTGAGTGAGTTTGTTTAGTTAGTTACTCACCCTCAGGTTATTTATTTTGGGGACACGAATACCCTGATTGTCGCACTCAGGGATCCGTAGGTAAAACGTACTAGGGGAGAACTACACATGATGGCACACAGATAATTCGACGACTCGGGACGAGTCTGTAAAAAGGGGAGGGGTGTGGTTACGGCTGTGGAAATTCGCAACACCATTCAGTCCCGTAGGTGAGATTTTTTTAAGTACATGTGTAGTTAGCCCAAACCCATTGTTTAGAGGGAATTAATGTAATTCATTCGGGCTGCGATCTCTTCAGTATAGCCGTTTTTCTTTCTCTTTCTTTAATTTGAGCGACACCACCACGTCTCCGCTTCTCAGCGGCCCCACCCCGCATCTCCCGCCCGGCCGTTGACCAGGCTCCCTGCGGGACGATCGCCGCCGCTGGAACGGGAAGAGGTGCAAGCATTCCCCGCCTGTGACTTCCCGCGGTCCTTCTCTGGCAAGGCGTCAGGCCTGATTATTCCTCGCCCCCCCACAAGACGGAGGTGGGAGGGAACGAGAGGAAACGCCCCGCTTCGAGTGCTTTCCAGAAGCGCCTCGAAGGGGGTGGAGCCAAAGGCGGGGCAGAGAAAGAGGGCGTGGCGCGGGCGGTATAAAAGGGACGGCAGTGTAGGAGGATCTTTCTCTTCTTCGTGTGCTTCGTGCTTCGCTCCTGGTTGAGCTTCTGGATCCTCCCTTCTTTGAGCTTCGTGTCTGGTGCTTCGTCCCGTCCTGCTTCTCGCTCGTCTCGCTCCTGCTGCACTCGGTCGGTGCTCGTGGTTTCGGTGGACCTGGTCGGTGCTCGGTCCAAGGCGTCGAGTGGAGCGGAGAGAGCTCGCGGACCACGGCAGAGGACGGTCGCCAAGGACTCAAACGCAGGGAAGTCGCGACTTCCATTTTCTTTTGGGGTTCTGTGTGAACGTGTGTGTGTGGCGCCGTGTCTTAGAAGTAGTAAATTGTGTAAGTGGTCCGTGTGTCGCGTATTCGGTAGTAGCTCTGCTTCTTTTTGTTCTGTTTGATATATGTGCATTTGCATTCTGACTGTTTTATGTGTGCTATTCGTGTGTCGTTGTAAATAAAATGCGTACTTGTTGAATTCTTCCCCCGTTTCGCTGCGTCCTTCCTTCGTTGGGTCTCCATCTTGTTTTACGTAAAGGGTACGTAGTGGGCGCGAGACGCCGATAATTAATTGGAACCGTCAAGGTCGACGATAACTCTGCTCGGTTTATCCTGTAGCAGGGAACGAGCCGCTTAAGCGGTTTGTGTCCGAAGTCGACCTGTGGCGTGGTACAACCCCTCGGTAGGTTACCCGTGCGGGTACTTAGGTATATCGACTTTCGGCGATTCACCCTACCTTCGCACGGGTGGAATGCGGACTGGGTTGTGGTGGGGTTAAACCCCCACCCGTGACTGGCTCCCGGCGTTAGTCTGAGAGGGTCACGACTGAATTGTCCGGCCGGTGGGCGAGGCGGTCGCGATTCGGAGTCACGTGGCCGATCGCACGCCGACGGGCGCGAATTCGCAACAATATGTTGTATTTTTGCATGGTCTAATATATGTCATATTTTAAGGTGAAACAAGAAAAAAGGCCAATACTGGGCATGTATATTCATAAAAAATCCTGTAGATTCAGTAATATACATCATAGACCATCAACCTACATATTTTAAGGTCATATGGAACACTGTCTGTGCAATGAACCAAATTTCATGACCAGTAGTAGTCTTTGTGACTTTCAAAAATCCCACTCAAGTCAGGGAATGTCCTAAAATAGGGGTGGTAACCACTTACATGGGCTTAGCCTTCTGCGACTCATTGGGACTGACTCAATCGGTCAAATTCCCGACCTGGATCTCAACCAATGGTACTCCATCTCTTCTGGATCTGATTTTGACAAATTTCCCTGACAATATCTGCTGCTCTTCCTCCTCTCCAATCGGTTCTTCTGACCACATTCTTGTCAAAGTGAACATCTCTCTGGCTATTATCAGAGAACCACCTCACCACCGTCGAGTCTGGCATTTCACTCAAGCCGACTGGCAGGGTCTCCAAGCAGCCATCAAACATATAGACTGGTCTCCTATCGCTACTTTCTCCAACATCAACTCATCCTGGGAATTCTTTCAAAAGAAACTTGCTCTCCCTCATGCACAGATTTATCCCCTCTCGTCTTCAGTGTGTCCTACCCTTCCTCCTGCCCTTGGCTCACTGAAGCTTGTGGCGAGGCAATTGTCCTGAAACAACTTGCCTTTGCCTCATGGGAAGCAAACCAACTGAGGGTAATCTTCAGTTCCTTCCATAAAGCTTGGAACAAGTGTGTATCTACCCTCAGGTGAGCCAGAAAACAACATCTTTCAAAGCTCAAGTCTGAACTTTCAAGCCTCTCTCCCTCCTTATAATGCTGGCAGTATATAAGCAACTCTGTTTCTGGTGTATGTTTCCCCTCCATCCCTCCCTTACCTCAAATGGCCGCACTGCTGATACCGCACGTGAAAAGGCTGAATGCCTAAACTCGGTGTTTGCAGCTAAATCTGGTGTCCAAAACCCATCGCTTTCTCTACCCACCTTTTCCAGTCGCACCCAACTGTCCCTAGACTCTCTGCCCTTTTCTCCTGACAAGGTGGAGAGCTTGCTGTCAAACCTCGACTCAGATTCTGCAACTGGTGCAGACGGCATCAGCCCATGTGTCCTAAAAACCTGCTCTTCTGCTCTTGCTCACCCTCTTTCTGTTCTCTTCACCCTCTCATTTGCTCAAGGTCATCAGCCATCTGTTTGGAAATCAGCAAACATTACTGCCCTGCATAAAAAAGGTGCAAAAACAGATCCCAAACAAACAGATCTGAAAGAAAATGACCTTTGTCTGGTGTCGCATCATGGAGCACGCCATCCCTCTGACGACCAGGTACAAGCCAAGCCCTGGTCCCCAGGGCTCTCCTGAGCTGAGGGACCGAATAAAGACCCCACGGGGTCCATTTCTTTTGTGTGTATGTGTGTATGTGTGTGTGGCGCCAGTCTGAGAAGTAGAATTGTTTAGTGCTTTTGTTCATTGTACATTTTCCTGCATATTCGGATAACTCTGCTCTTTGTGCCCCCCTCCCCCCGATAGATAAACCCCCAATTGTTCAATGTACCAGCTCGTTGTCTGTCACTTTCTTTCATTGACCCAGCACGGTGCGTATTGAGAATTAGTGAGGCCGTTTGGGCCGGTAAGTTGTCATTGGGACCGGCGCGGCTCTGGTAACTCCCGCTCGGTACGCCGGACCCGAGTCGGTACACGCGCCTCGGTTCGGACAGAGTCGGCCGAGGGTGTGGTTTCCCCGGTAGCGAGACGTCATGAGTACTTAGGTAAATTGGAAGACAAGTGGACACAACCTCACGCCTTCGAAATATTGGTGACCCGTGACCTTTCGGACTTATGCGAGCGTCATGACCTAAATTCCGGGTGTTCGGTGGGAGACGGCTCTACTGCTCCACCAAGTGGCTGTTTATCGCCACCGAACCTCAGCCCACAACAATATCACGTGCTTTTGACACGGTCTGGCACCCTGCCCTGCTCACCAAACTCTCTTCCTATGGTATCCATGGCCATCTCCACTCATGGCTCGCAGACTTCCTCTCCTGTCGCAGTCAACGTGTGGCCCTAAATGGAGTTCTTTCATCCCCTCTTCCTGTCCAGGTTGGAGTTCCTCAAGGTAGCGTTCTGGGCCCTGTTCTTTTTCTGGTTTTCATCAATGATCTCTCTGACTCTCTGGAAAATCCTCTATATCTCATTGCTGATGACTCCACCCTCTGCCGTACCATCGGTCATCTCTCAGACCGGCATGCAGCAGCTTCTTCACTCACTGCAGATCTGAATAAAATCACAAACTGGTCCAACACGTGGAACATGTCTTTAATCCGGACAAATCTCACACTCTCACAATGTCTCTCCGAAAGGACTGTTTAGAAAACCCCCCCATCCAGTTTCTCAACAATCCTCTGGAAGAAGTCCTTTCTTTCAAGCTTCTGGGTTTCAAGCTTTCAAGATGAGAATAGTAGGAGAATGGTTTACTTCTTGTTGTGCTTTATTGAACTCGTATTTTGTTATTTTACCCCAATTACTGGCAATTTTAGTTAAATCCAGAATTCATGGGTCTTATCGTTTGGAATGCATGTTGATAGATAATTTGCAAGATTTTGAGTGTACATTAGTTTTTTTTCATGTTTTTGGAGTTTAAATGTATCCAACTTGTTTAATCACGAAAATAACCCTCTCAATCGATTTCTCATGCCAAAATTACACTGAAAAATGGGATCATTTGCCTCTCTCTGTATGATGTCTCCTTGAAAAGTTATTTTCATCAGAAATCCAAGATGGCCACCAAGACGTTATGATGTCTCCTTGAAAAGTTATTTTGGTCAGAAATCCAAGGTGGCCTCCAAGATGACTGTCAAACGGACCCCTTGGGACACTATTTCGTGATGGGAACATGAAAATTCATTAACTAGACACTTTGAGGATTACAAAAAAGTGAGTCAGAAAAATATATCAACCGAGTGCATGGGGACACCATCTTTCTGCTCGACTCATGTACGGCCCGTGGGCATTGCGGTATTATGGGTGTTTCAAGATGGCGTCCAGTGTCTTCACTCAGAACATGTGCGTCCAGTGTGCATTGCACGTTTTTTGGGAGCTTCAAGATGGCGTCCTGTGACTTCACCCCACACACCAGACCCTCCATCCAGTCGGTATAATAGAGATCAGTTAAGTTAACGTGCGTCCGAAATGCGTTGCAGGATTTATGGGAGCTTCAACATGGGGTCCAGTGACTTCACGCCACCCACCCAAACCTCTGTCCGGTCAACAATTAAGATCAGTGGTTACCGCCAGCACCCTGTGGCCAAATTCGAAATTCCTCTTCGAACCTTGAGGGAGTACCAGCGGCAAAGCCACGCCAGCAAATTATGCCTACAGCGCTGTGAAAAAATTTAAAGAAGAAGAAGACGAAGCATAATGTCAAGATGATTTGAATGTGCAATGCTGATCAAGACGCACAAATATCACATTCACCAAGTGAATAAATTGAACACAAGTGAAAAGCTAAAAAAAATTAATTATATTTAACCTCCGCCATCTTCGAAGATGGATGGAGGTTACTGTTTTCACCCCTTTCTGTTTGTTTGTTTTGTTGTTTGTGAACAGTATTACGGAAAAACTCCTCGACGGATTTCGACGAAACTTGGTGGGGGTTAGTATGGTCCAAGGATCATGCCATTAAATTTTGGACTTGGTGCCCCCCCCCAAAAAAAATCGTTAGAGAAATTTTTTTTTTTTTTTGCATTTCTACATGTTTTAAGTGATTTCCAACCCCCCAAAATTTTTTTACCCCCCCCCAAAAAAATAATAGAGAATTTTTTTTGCATTTCTACATGTTTTAAGTGATTTCCAACCCCCTCCAAAAAAATTGTTACCCCCCCAAAAAAAATTGTTGGAGAATTTTTTTTGCATTTATACATGTTTTAAGTGATTTCCACCCCCCCCCAAAAAATGTTTACCCCCCCCCCCAAATAATTTTTTTTTGCATTTCTACATGTTTTAAGTGATTTCCACCCTCCAATAAATGTTACCCCCCCCCAAAAAAAAACGAATTTTTTTTTGCATTTCTACATGTTAAGTGATTTCCAACCCCCCCCCCAAAAAAATTGTTGGAGAAAAAAAAATTTTTGAAACTTTTTTTTCAACAAAATTTCGATTTTTTTTTTCATTTTTACATGTTTTAAGTGATTTCCAACCCCCCCCCCCCCAAAAAAAAAATGTTGGAGAAAAGAACTATAACTCTGTCAGCACTGTTGACATATTTAATGAATAGGATATAAGGTTCACTTGAGTGACCCAGCAGTATTGGCGGCGGAGGTTTTGCACTCTCCCGAGTGCTCCCTCTCTAGTTTTTCATGTTATTGTTGTACTTAAATTTATTTTCGCCATTTTTAATAACCCTTCATGAAAAACTTCGGGATCTAAACGGCATACGTAATTTGTGGGCGGGGCAAAATCGCGACTCTTGTTGCGTCACGCTCTTCTGTTGCATCACAATAGAGGTTGTTATATTTTCCTTTCTCCACACTTCCATCTCCGTGTGCAATGTTAACTACGGGATACAATCGAAGCATTTCAGCCGGTATACAGTCCATGTGTTGTGTTTTTTTGCTCCGTTTTGTTTAATTCGAAACTGAGGCGATGGCCGAGACAGCTCAAGAAGCGTTGCAGATGAAGAAATCTGAAATTTATCATCTAATTCGCGAGTTATTTTTTTTTCTCTCCGATCGCGTTGCTTCACAATAATTATTGTCTGGCCGCCACCATCTGAACAAAGAGAAGTGAAGCTAGTTTAAGTTTCCACAAGGAAAACGTGTTTAATATCCTCACTATACCCGCTCCAAAATCGATTTAGCTCGTGCCCACCAAAGATGTCCTTCAGTCAATCCGGTAATGAATTCCCGCCATTAATATCGACGTTTTGTCCCAACTACTCTGAGACGTGGATCAACGGATCGTTTTGAAACTCGACGGGATGATTCATGACGTCAATACGCAAAAACTAATGGAACCCTTTAAAAATAAATTCCATCCAGGTGGTGAAATAATTAACTAACTAGCCAAACCCGTGCTCTCCTTGAAGTTTCTCAAGTAAGGGTTCATTAGGACGTCAATATATCCGGTGTTCACAATGTGATTTATATAATATCTTTATATACAATGTTTCTTGTTTCATTTGTTGTGTCAAATGCACCTTCTGAGGTGGCATTACGCCTCTCAGCGGTGACGATCTGTCGAAAGACGTAATGACGTCGGCTAATGGCCGATGATGTCATGACGTCATTACGCCTCAGCGGTGATGTCACACGTCACCATGCAAACGAATGTAAAAATTAGAAAATCGCCAAAATAATTTGCAAACCTATCCGTCTGGCACGATCTCACATTGCCTATGCTATACATTAGACCACAGAGCACCCGTATGCCGAAGTGGCTACAATCCGTCCGGCAGTTTCAGAGGAGACAAGTCTGAAGACGACAATGGTTCATGAGCGGTATTTGACGATGTAGATTGTTTCAGAAGTCAAGGATGAGACAGTGTGATAATTTTTGACCAAATTATAAAAATGATCAACATATCAACATGATAAACAAAATGGCTATTTAGGGCGTGGCTCCGCCCACAATGGGCGTAGCAAGTCCTCATCCAGGAAAACACAACTAAACATTGATCGAACACATAACCAAGTTTCATCAAGATCGGATCAAAGTGCATGGAGTTATGCTCTGGACAGACAGACAAACAGACATAACGAATATAGTGGTCACTCTGGCTGGCGCTCGTGAACCAATACATCCACAAAATATGGCTTGGTGTATTAATATATAGATTAACTCATAATGTAATGCATGTTTGCATGTAAATCACATATCGCAGATTCCGTCATCTCATGAGATGTTTCGTCATTGTTTAATTTTAACCTCTTAATTTAACCTCTTGAGTTAACCACTTTATTCAATTTAACCTTTTAATTTAACCTCTTCATCATAATTTAATTTAACCTTTTAATTTAATTTGATCTAAATCGTAATTCACCTCTTAATGTCATCAATACCCTCTTGTTTGGAAGAACAGAAAATATAGCGGGTATGGGAGGACAGAGTGGAACATCACAAGGTAGCTGGAATCGGGAATTTCACCGGGGAGATGAGGATGTTGAATATGTGGGTGGACTCATTATTTTGTCAGAAGGGAATGAAAAATTGAGTTTTGTGTTGTTTTCGGTGTGTGGAGAGGGGGGGGGTGTATTTCATGAAGGACCCAGAAAAGAGTTGGGAACTGTATACCAGATAGTTTGTCTTGAGTTGTGCGGAAGTTGTTGGAGACATAAAGTAAAGAGTGGATATTGTAACATTACAGTAAATGTAAATGAAGTGAAGGTCGTCAGTATGGATTTACTTCTTTCGTATGCAGAATGTGCTGCATGTTCGCATCAGTTCTTACAGTGGTGCCAGTGGGGTAGTGCCCCCCTGTAGGTTGGAGCAGGACTTTGTTATTTGGTCCTGGTGCTGGTGATAGCTCACAGACTCTTCGCAATGTGCACCGTGGGATCTTTAAACTCCACCAAATAAAGCCTGCAGACAGGATGCCCTGGTTAAGGTCCATCCAAGCGACAGCACACACATTGTTGAATCATCCTTTCTCTTAAACACTAGGATGACAGTTTAAAGCAAGGTTGGGATTCAAACTCAGGCGAGATAGCTCATTGGCAAACGTGGGCACCTCCAAGCTATCCTTCCCACCGATGCATCCATTAAAGAGAGATTACGTTAAACAAATTTATTGGAGTTCCTTGAAGCAGTTTCTGACTGGTGGATGAGAGAGGTGTGGTGGATGTTTTGTATCTCGATATAGAAATTCAAAAAATTTGACAAGGTATTACATAAGAGGTTGTTTCAAAGGTGAGGGCTTGTGGACTGGCTGGAAGAGTATGACACTGGATTTGAAATGATAAGGAAACAAAAAGTTGCTGTAAATGGGAGGATTTCCAGCTGCGAGGGTGTAAGTAAGAGAGTCAGTAGGGATCAGTTCAAGCCACAAGGTCGGTTATTATTCATAGTTTACATCAGTGATTTGGACAGTTGGGTTAATTGTAGGCTCGCCATATTTGCAGATGGGACAAAGCTTGGAGGCAAGGTAGATAGTAGAGAGGTGGGTGATCAGATTCAAGAAAGTCGAGATGCTTTCACAGATTGGGCAAAATATTGGACAAATGATACATAAATATATGTAAGATGCTGTGGATGGGTAATAATTATGTAAGTTGGGATGACGTGATGTAAGAGAGTCTTGGAGTATGTGGCAGAGGAGAAAGACCTGGGAGTGATAATATATGAAAAGCAGACAGCACAGTGCCAGGAATCTTTAGATAAAGCAGACAAAACATTGCGAGGCATATTTAAGTAATCAAATGGAAGACCAAGGAGGAACCCAAAGAAGTAAAGAGTAAAAATGGAGTCATCAGGAGAAACCTGGATAGCACTCAGGTTTCAGCTGCTACTTCACAACCCTTAAACCCATCCAGGCACAGCCAAGTGAGCCTCAAAGAATAATTTCTGCAATAATTCATTCTCCTTGGAGAGACAGATAACGAAAGAGAATAAGAAATGAAAGAGAAGAAAAAGAAAGAATTAGAATGTAAAGAGAATTGTGAAAAACAAAATTTGAAAGAAATTTGAAAGGAACAAAAAACAAAGATGGCGGGAAGAACCCAAACAGAAAGATTTCAGCAGTTCTTCCCAGGCTCTAACCTGCAGTGGAACAGTCTGAAGGGCCCAATAGTATATCAGTAACCTGCAATTTATTTTCTATTTAAACTCTTTAAATGTGTTCATGGATACTTTTGTGATGCTTGTGAAAGAGAACGTAGTTGTATAATAATCGGTGCTTACTCGAGCTATTTGTCAAGGTGCAGCTCGTGTTGGTCTCTGTTCTCAAGGAAAAAACATTTTTTCTCATCAACAAGTCATTCCTTGATCGGCTTGGTTTGATTACTCATCGTGATTAATTATATTCTCATTGATAAAATTATTCATAATTGAGAACATTGTTACTCATTCATAAGAATACTTGATATTTCATGATGCTCATGATAATTTTTTCTCCACCTTCTGCCAATTGAACTTGATCTGAATTGTTGGTATAACTCAATCTTTCACTGACCTAACATTATGGTTCTTTTCCTGCACTGCAGAAACAAAGGTATATGTCAAGATACCGTCCTCAGTATGGTGAGGATGCGCGGCAGGAGCTTTATCTACCCTACGTGAAGTTACCGACGATGCCTGGTTACGAAAAAGAGGTAATTTTACCTCTTTCTTTTCTCCTACCTTGACAGAAGGGGGAGAAGTTACAAACTTACCTTTGAGCTATCTCACCTGAGTTTCATTATTATCAAAGGTAGGATAAATTGTAAGATATTTCTGTCAGTCAAACTGTCAGATTCCTGTCAAGATATTGACTTCCGGTTCTGGGTTGGGAGCGTTGGCAGGTCTCCTTCTGGGCTCTCTGCTGTCGATCTCAAAGTTAAGTTTCTGGTCGTTATCTGTCCCGTTTTAACTGTTTATTTTCTCACCTGCATGTTACTGTGTGTTCCTAGTTCGGTTTTGTTTCAAAAATCGTGCTGTTTTGAGAGTTTCGTCGACCTTGTCTAACTGGGTGCTTGAGGCCTACCCATCGATCCCCTCGGTGGAGGATCGTGTTTATTTGTATTTTCTCCCCATTACCTTCAATTTCTATCTTCCCCACTTTCCTAATGTCCCCCATCCCTCCCAACTAAACACTCTATTTCTTGTGTTAAATAAATAAATAAAAAACTACCTTTCTCCTTGCACTCTCACGAGTATCGATTCTTCTTCTTCTTCTTCTTCTTCTTCTTCTTCTTCCTCATCCTCCTCTTCTTCCTCCTGCTGACACACCATCTTTATTCTATTGAGCTGACCCTCTCTCGCCATTACCTTCATGATTTCTTCCGATCTACAACCTTCATTCCGACTCTTAACCTGTTCTTTCAAAATACATCAAAAAATAACAATCTTCATTGTATCGTTTCGATCTCCACACCTCCTGTAACCACGTCTCTCTCTCTCTCTCTCTCTCTCTCTCTCTCTCTCTCTCTCTCTCTCTCTCTCTCTTCTCTCTCTCTCTCATCCTCTCTCTCTTCTCTTTCTTTTTTTTCCTGGTACTTTTCATCGACCCAGCAGCTTCACACTGCGTGTACCATTCCAAATTCACCACACACTTCCACGATTTTACTTCAACCTTCCCTTTTCCGAATGTTACGCATCCTTATTTAAAATAAATAATTTCACTTTTGATGACACACTTCCCATCGCCAAGTGCTTCTCCCGTAACCACGTGATCTGTTTCCACCCCCTACATTTACCGATTCAAATTTACCATTCACCTCACAATTTTTTATCCAACACTTCCATGACCTAAACTGATGAAAACTCTCTCAAACAATAATAATCATAATAACAACGATCTCTTATAATGCTTCATCTTCCTCTTT
>CM068962.1:89980854-89992134 GCA_035128595.1 Eptatretus atami | reverse complement strand
TGCCAGACTGGAATAGGGGCAGTTCATAAAGTAGGTATGCTCTACTTCCGGGTTTCAAAACCACCCACCCTCCTCTGTATGCAGGCTAGTGACCACCCACCCACCCCCCTTCATACATTGCTAATCGCTTGCAAAGCCAGCAGTTCCTTATGAACCGATGTTTGTAAGCCGTGACGATGCAGTCCCTAGCAGTGTAATTTACCTTTTTCTTTTAATATCACAGCACGTTAATTTTGAAAATAAAAGTACAAATTGACATTCAAAACAATGTTAATGTCATAAATGAAAGTAAGTGTGCATAACTTGTGTTCCATTGTTTTAGTTCAATCTGACAAAAGCTTCAAATGTAATATTTGTCTCGGAGAGTTACGGTTCTTAATTTTTTAATACTTTTTTTTTGTACGTACTTTATGAACGGCCCATACGGGGGATCAGAACGAAGTTTAAAGGGCTATAAAATCGGAACGAGAGCAAATTTCAAAAAAATGGCTCGTGTTCTTCTATAATCTAGATAATAGACCATTAGTATCTGAATCACTAATAACATTTGATCTCTCTTGATAAATGAGGGAGGAGATACGATTTTCGCAACTTTGACAGCCTCGTGACGTTGACCTCGACCTTGGATGACCTTGTAAGTTATGTCGTTGTGCATGTCTCATCGACCTCTATCCATTCCACTATTGGTTATTTGTCTCCACTCGGTTTGATTGTGGACGACGGACGGACGGACATACGT
Organism: Eptatretus atami; assembly: GCA_035128595.1. Classification (NCBI taxonomy): domain Eukaryota; kingdom Metazoa; phylum Chordata; class Myxini; order Myxiniformes; family Myxinidae; genus Eptatretus; species Eptatretus atami. The sequence goes on along the minus strand of CM068962.1, from coordinate 89,991,395 downwards.
ACGGACGGACGTACGGACGGACGGACAGACTTCGAGACTGGGGTTATTAGGTCATCTCTACTGAGATGATAGAGATGACCTAAAAATGGAAAAACGTTCCACCAGGAATTAGCCAATATCAAATTTTGAGTTGGATTTTTATTCCATTTTGATCCCTGAAACCCAAAGTCCCCATCCCGTGGAGCATGAATCGGGGAACAAATCTAAAAGGTCGTTAAGTCTTTCATGCATCCTCCCTGTTGATTGCGTCCACAATGTTTCCTTAAAAATGTTTTAAAATGTGTCTGTAATTGTGGGTTCAGGGGGAGGGGTCATGGCCAGAAATATGATTCTGCTCTCCCCTTCTCTTACCATGTGGTGATCATAACTCATAAGTTTGGTGAATTTCTGCGCAACCATTTCGGAGATAAGTGACGGACAGACAGACAGACTGAGCCGATTGCGATTTCTCTCTGTTTTTATTTTAAAAGTGTGGAGACAAACACAGCCTTGACATTGAAGATGTTAAAGTACCTCACCATGAGGGGTGTGTGAAGTTCTCACCAATGTACCTGAAACCCACATTCTTATTTCTTCTTTGTTTCACCATTTCACCTTCAGATTGGTTCCTGGTCATGTGGTTTCAGGTATTATTGGTTTTCTCAAAGGGCCCAATAATGTATCAGTAAACCACTATTTATTTTCTATTTTAACTGCTTAAATGTGTTCTTGGATACTTTTGTTATGCTTGTGATAAACATTGTAGTTGTATAATTGGTGCTTGCTGTAGTTTTGCATTTGACAAGGTGAAGCTGCTGTTGGGGTATCATTCTGTTCTGAAGCGAAACCATATTTCCACATAAACAAGCCATTCCTTGATTAGCTTGGTTTGAGTAGTTCATTTTGATGAATTACTTTCGCAGTGATAACATTGTTACTCATTTATAAGAGGACTTTGTGTTTCTTGATGTTCTTCTCCTTCTTCTTGAACTCCTCCTTTTCCCTTTATCAGGGGTAAGGTCCAATGGCACCAAGCTTCTGCCTTGCCTTGACCACCATACTCCTCCACTTTCTTCTGTTCTCAGCCAACTCTTTCCATTCTACAACCACCACTACCTCACTGATATATCTCCTCACACAATCCTTCCATCTCAACCATGGTCGATTTTTTTTCCTCCTTCCTTGCTCCTTCAACCTATCTGCTCTCTTTGCCATTCTCTCTTCCCCCATTCGCACCAAGTGTTCAGCCTACTTCAGCCAGCTTTTCACCAATCTCACCATCAAGTTAATTTGCACACCAATCTCTTCCCTCAGTTCATCCATCCACCTTCTATCCATCTTCTTCACTCCCGCAATCCTCCTGACCCAGTTGTTCTCACAAACCTGCAGCCTCTGTTGTTGTCTCTCTGTCAGTGCCACTGTTTCCAGACCGTGATGATTGGCTTGCGTTACACACAGCATCAGAACCTTTTCTTCCAATTTCCTTGATATCTTTCTGTCGACAATCACTCCCTCTACTCCATTCACGCATTCGCACCCACCTGAATCTTACTCCGCACCTCTGCCTCCAACTTACCATCCCTGGTCACTGTTCTCCCCAGATATTCAAACCTATTTCCCTGTCTGATCTCCTTCTCCTCTAACTTGATATACAATGTTGTATCACTTCCAGCTCAACCATTCCCATTATCCTCTCCAGTCTGTCCCTGAATTCCTTCTTCTTCACCCCAGTCTCTGGACCTACTAACTGTCAGTCCTTCCTCTTTGTGGCCCATATACCGACACAACACGCCATTTGCCTCTGTATTACCACCCACGCCATAACTATCCGTCCCTCCCATCTTTCCACTCTGACACCTGCTTGCTGATCTGTTCCGACATTATTATTCCCACGCCATTACTCCTCCCCTCCCCTCCCATGTACAACAGCTTGTTTGTATCCTCCTTACAACTGCCTCACCCTGTCCCCTTTTCATTTGGTCTCCTGCACGAAAACACTTCCATCCTCCTTCTCTGCATCATCATCTCCACCACCTCGGCTCCTCTCCCCATCCATCAATCCCACATTCAGACAACCTTGCCGTACCTCACTTCTGAACTGCTGCCCTCCTGACAGAGTACCATCTTGATAAGTTTGAGATGCCCTGGTCATCAATCAGCAGCACTGCCTTGGGCTGATCTGACTATCTATACTGACTATCTGAGCCTGTTATTATAATCCTGTGTGCATGCGCGTGCGTGCGCGCACACACACACACACACACACACACACACACACACACACCGCTCTTTCTCCACTTGCTCCCCCTCTCCAGGACTGACCCTCTCCCTCCACACTCGACTCTTCTCCCCCACCCTCGAGGCACTCCTCCCTATCGCCAACCCACTCACTCCTTATCTTCCTTCCCTCAACAAACTCTCTCTCTCTCTCTCTCTCTCTCTCTCTCTCTCTCTCTCTCTCTCTCTCTCTCTCTCTCTTTTCTCCCCACTCTCCTGAATACCTAAAAGTCGTGCTTATTCGGCTGCCAACAAGTAAATGCTTTTCACAAAAATCAAGTGAATGCTTACAAGTAAATGCAAAAAAATATATTTTTTCCTCCAAAAAATCACTGTTCTTTCACAAAAATCACTCGGTTCAAAAGCCACTTGTTTCAACCCTCAGCACGCTTGCACAAATATGCTCCTTGACTCCCACGCTCAGACCTCCCTGCCTCTCCCAGTCAGACTTCCTCGACTCCCTTGCTCGGTCTTGCAAAGGGCATCTGCGGGCCGTTTGAATTAGACTGCACCACTCCCACAGCAGCACGTTGGAATTAGACTGAACCACTCCCACAGTGGCCTGTTTCTTGGTGCTTATGATGATTTTTTGTCTCCTATTTCTGCTGTTTGATCTGTTAATGTAATGGTAATTCATTACCTGTCTTACTGACCAACCCTCACTATTTTACCTCTCCCCTTCACCCCTCCCTACCCCCACTCTCACTGCACAGATTCAACCAAGAAATCTGAAGGCAGACGACTTTGTTGCGCTGCCTTTGTGTGGGAAGCTGTCAGTGGCGCCAGGATCAATGACGACGTTCTCTCGTGCACATCTTTCACAAAAGGTAATTTTTATCTGAGTGAGGGAATCTTGGTGTGTGGAAGGGCAGGGGTGCAACACATTGGAATTTGTATTTTAGTTGCGAAGCTTGAATTTAATCTTTGTTTGTTTACCTGTAAAGAGTGTTGTCGTACTGTTTGTGTTAACTCGAGACAACACTGAAAACTTTGGGACTGGAGTTGAGGGATTAAAAAACACTTGGGGACGAGCATTTAGTGTCTGTGTCTGTTTTTGTCTTCTTGTCCATTCAAACCTTTGAGAGTGGATTCTTCCTGTGAATCTTCTTCTTCTCCTGTGCTTCCCTTTATAAGGGGTGAGGTCCAATGGTACCAAGCTTCTGCTCTGCCTCGACCACAATACTCCGCCATTTCCACCTGTCCTCAACCATCTCTTTCCACTCTCAACCACATCCACCTTGGAAATATGCCTCCTCACACAATCTTCCCGTCTCAACCACGGTCTACCTCTTTTTCTCCTGCCTTGCTCCCTCAACCTATCCACTCTCTTGGCCATTTTCCCATCCTCCATCTGCATCAAGTGTCCAGACCACTTTAGCCGGCGTTTTACCAATCTCCCCGTGAAGTTCATCTGTACACCAATCACTTCCCTCAGTTCATTGATCCTCCTTCTATCCACCCTCTTCACTCCCACAATCCTCCTGATCCAGTTGTTCTCACAGACCTGCAGCCTCTATTTTTGTCTCTGTCTATGCCACTGTTTCGAGATTGTAAATGTAAGCCGGCATTACACAAGTCACCAAAACCTTTAGTCTGGAGGAAATCAGCCTAACCTTGCAGCGAAAGACCTATATGAGGTTTTTATTGATTTTGACCCTTTAGATTGTATACTTTCAGAAAATGATGAGTACCGGTGGAGTACTGTTGGGCAAAACCCGCTAATCAAGATGGCGACCAAGATGGCCGCCGTAATACTGCCGATTTGGTAACTTTGTTATTAAGTGTCACAATTCATTATGTAATACCTCTTTTTTGGGATTTTTGGGGGTGGGTAATTCAAATATGATGTTATTTTTGCATTTTTAGGTGAAAGTCACATTACAGAGTCAAGGTCAAGGTCATTTATTAGTGAAAAAAGTTCAAAAGTTGTATTTCTCAAAGATGATACTAAATTGATGATAAAATTGCCCATCCAGCTGTGAACGTACACCACTCGCTTCATCTTGGCAGAGTTTCTCGTGAGACTTATGAAAAAAATCTCCCAGCAGGCTTTCATGTCCCCATCAATTCAGGTGTCAAAACAATGGCATACTCTGGATCTCAATCCAAAGCTTCATCAAACCTGGTCACTAACCCTAATGCCCTCATCAACCGTGCACTGCCACTGTTGAACTCTGGGGACATTGATCTCCCAGTTATGTTTGCCACTGAGCTCTCAGAAGTGGTAACATTGCTATTTCAAGCAAATGGACAGATAAGAGTAGCAACAGATAAGTCCAAACCCATGCAACGTCTCGCCAGTTTCAAGTCATACAGAACAATCCCCAAGCCACACACTGTCATCATTGATGGAGCAGCCATGTTGTGGGCCATATATTGGCCTGCTGATGGAGAGTGCATGACCTAGTGAGTGGTGTGGAAGCTACCTGGCCCTCAGCTTACTTCATCTGTCCAGGGTGTGCATCTCATTTTCGACCGCAATCGTTAATTCCGTATCAAGAGTGGAACAAGGGCAGCACAAGCGCAGGGTATGAACAGCACACCTGCTAATGCAGGAGACACTTCTCTCAAAGTAACAGAAACAAAGTGCAGCTGATAAGTCTCATCACTGATAATATTTGTGAGTATGTTAAAGGCTACATATCTTCACACCAGTACATAATTGTCTCAGGCCAAAATGATATCCCCATCAAACTGACAGCAGCTTCACCAGATCCTGAGGATTGTGAAGATCTTTGCAACTCCCATGAAGAAGCAGATACTATAATGATTCATCATGTGGTTGAGAGTGCGAGCAAGAATAGAGCTGTGACAATTCATGTCAGATGTAACGACACAGATGTGTTTATCCTTCTCTGCCACTTTAAACATGCTCTCAACATCAGTGCAGATATATTCATGGTTCCCCTGTCACAGAAGATGAAGCCAATTGATGTTAACCAGACTGTAATTGCACAAAAGACATCATACCCCACCTACTGTCAATGCATGGCATCACAGGCTGTGATACGGTCAGTAAGCTGCAAGGCATTGGGAAAATCACGGCACTGACAGCACTCAAAGGTGGCAATTTCCTCCACCACTGGGAGACCTCAATGTGTCACAAGAGGATCTTTGTCAAGGAAGGAACCTCATTCATTGGAGTATGTTATGGGAATCCTTCAACCCTAAAATCCATGTCAGAACATCGGTTTCAGAAGTGGAAGAGCATGATGAAGGGCAAGTGCAAAAACTTCAAACTTGAGACCCTCCCACCAACAACAGAAGCCTTCACACTACATATTCTTAGAGCCCATTACCAGGTGGCAGTTTGGCATTCTGCTGCATATCCTGATCATCCAGACATGGACCCCTCTCAATATGGATGGGAGAAGGATCTCATCACCAGGAGCTTAGTACCAATTCAACTTCCTCCCAACACACCCATAGCACCTGATGCCTTCTAAGAACCCTTTGTTGCAACTGTGATTCAGAAGAATCCTGCAAGACAAAAGCGTTGTTCCTGCCACAAGAACAACACAGTGTGCCATTTTCTGCAAATGTGCAGAGTGTGATACAGGATGCCATAATCCATTCACTTGTAGCTCAACAGAGGATCAAGATGATGCTCAATCCATGGATGAAAATATTGGGATGAGGATGAAGATGAGGGGGGGGGCCTGAGGTATGAATTGAAGGTCACTACTCACCTTTCTAAAAGTCTACCACATATGCCTAAATTTATTACTTGATGCTGTAATTGTATTAGCCCTCTGTGTGCTTAGTCTAACAATAAGAGTGCATTTTCTGATATGAACTGAATACATGTACTTACTCTGGATTAGCACTAGCTCTTTAGAATTGTTAGTCAAAATGATTTATTAGTCAAATTAGTCTTCAGTTATGTAGATAGTTTTATAGTTACACCATGCTTTGCAATATGGCATTTGTTGTTAGAGTATTACAATGCTAATACTCTAAATACATAATTTTGACTAAATTTACGATTTTGACTATCGTTTGGTAAAGATCTATGACAGGTATCATTCTTTTGATTTATTAAAATATGGTTTATAGAGTACCGAGACATGATAATGTGTGACCTTGATTTTTACAGTAAGACATTAGATTCAGTTGGTAATTAATATCTATTCATCATAAATGTTTCACATTAAACATTTGTGAATGATGTCTTATGCTTAAATGTGAATGGAATGGTTATTTTTTTTTTCTCTCCAAATTTGAGATATTGACCACAACCTTAACATGTGACCTTCATGTCCAATCACAAAAATAATGTCATCAATAGATTTCTAACCCACCCAATGCAAATCCCCCAAAATACGTAGTATATTGTGATTTGTGACACTTAGTTAAAAAAGTTTAAAAAATGGGCACTATTATGACAGTATCCTTGGAAATACATTGAAATGATCATTTTTCACTAATGCATGACCTTGACCTTGACCCTGTCATGTGAGTTTCACCTAAAAATGCCAAAATAACATCATATTTGAATTCCCAACCCCCAAAACCTCCCAAAAAGAGGTATTGCATAATGAATTGTGACACTTAATAACAAAGTTACCAAATCAGCAGTATTATGGCGGCCATCTTGGATGCCATCTTGATTAGCGGGTTTTGCCCAGCAGTACTCCACCGGTACTCATCAGTTTCTAAAAGTATAAAATCTAAGGAGTCAAAATTAATCAAAATCTCATAAGGTCTTCCGCTGCAAGGTTGGGCTGATTTTGCCTGATTTCCTCCAGCTACTTCCCTTTAAATTTGCTTGATATTTTTGTCTGCCATTACTCCATCCACCCTCCTCCATGTATTCACACCCACCTGAATCCTCATCTGCACCTCTGCGTCTGACTTACCATCCCTGTCACTATTCCCCCCAGATACTCAAACCTATTTCATCTGATCTTGCTCCCCCTCTCACGTGACATTCATTATTTTCTTCTGCTGCCCGACCTACATCACCTCAGTCCTCTCCAGACTCATCTTCAGCACATATTTCTCAAATACCTTCTTCCACTCCCCCAGTCCTTCCTGCCTCTCTCGTCTATTCTCGCCACAACACCCAGATCACCCGCATACAACATCCTCGGCAAAATATCTTTCATGTTTTCCCTCCTGATTACCAGCTCCATCACCATGAAAAGCATGAGTCGGCTGAGCACTTCCCAGCATCAAATTGATGTTCATGCTGGCATCCTCAGGCATCCTAGGACCAACCAAAACACTTCCCTTCGTTCCTGTGTACATCCCTTCCACCAGCCCAACTTTGCTTCTTTACACTTCAATCACATCAGTGTTGCCATCATCATCTCTCTCCGGACAGTGTCATCAGTCTTCATGAAATCCACAAATCCCAATGCCATTTCACTTTGCACCTCCAACCTCTTCTCCGTGAGAGCTGTCTCAGCATGAACATCCCATCCATCGTCCCCTACACTTCTAAACCCGTTGCTCTTTGCCGATCTCAATCTTCACACTCTTCCTCATCCTCCCATCCACAATCCTTTCCAGTACCTTCATGACATGAAGCCGAATGCCTCTGTACTTCCATGAATTTGAACACCATCCTTCCTCTTCCATATTGGCACGATTAGCCCTGTCCTCAAATCCTCCAGAATGGAACCCTCTCTACACAACACGGAAGCTCCAGCTCACCATTGCTTCTTCCCTGTTCAACAGCTCCTTACTATATCCTTCCACTACCTTCGACACTGACTGCCCTCCTCTCTGCTCTTCGCCTCCTGGCACCATCCATAATCACTGCCCACCCTCCATGTCCTTTCGATCCTCAAGCCTGACAAGAGCGAAATTAGAGATAATCTTCTTCCCACCATCCTCTTCCAACTTGTAATACAGCTCTTCTTCCATTTCATTCCTCTTCTTACCACAGCTCTCCTTACTGCTTTCTCCTTTTGCCCAGACAGGTGTGGCAAACCATGCATCCATTGTCCCTCTCTCTTCTTGATCTTCTCTATTCTCTTCCAAACTTCCTTCTTCTCCCTAACTGCCTACTTCTCTGTCCACCACACTTGATTTCTGCACAAAATCAACGATGTACCCTTTCCTGAGGTCCTCCACAAAAAACTTCTGCAATTCCCCAAAACTCTCTCCATTCTTCTTCCACTTCAACTCCAAACCTCAAGCTTCATCGTGAAGTTGCTCAAACCTGGCCCTCAACCTCTCCTTGTACTCAACGGTGACGTTGTCCCTGCACTTCCCCCACCTATTCATCTTCTGACCCTGGTCTTAACTTCCCTCCATTTTTTCATGCATATAACATACACCACTGGCTTGTGTCAGGTGTTATATGCTCTCCTGCCATTGTCTTGCAATCCTTTATCCTCCATAACTGTCACTTCCTCATTACCAACAAATCCAGTTTTTTTCTATACTGTCCACTCCTGTAAGTAATTTTGTGGCTGTCTCGCTTCTGAAAGAACAAACCAGCTATGGCAATCCCATTTCTTGCCACCAGCTCCACCAGCTCCGACCCTCTCTATTCCCGTTCTCCAACCAAATTTACCAACACATTCCTTTCACCTGGTACCAGAACTCCCACATGCGCAATGAAGGCCTCTGCAATGCACATCAACACCTCCAGCTCAAGCATTCCCATCATCCTCTCCAGAGTGACCCTGAACTCCTATTTTCACCTCAGTCCTTCTGTTTGTGGCCCATAAACTGACATAACACAAACTATTTGCCTTCATATCACCAACCACACCATAACTATCCATCCCTCCAATCTTTCCACTCTGACCACCTGCTTGCTGATCTGTTCCGACATTATTATTCCCACGCCATTACTCCTTCCCTCCCCATCCATGGACAACAGCTTGTATCCTCCTACAACCGCCTCGCCCTGTCCCTTTTCATTTGGTCTCCTACACGAAGACACTTCCAACCTCCTCCTCTGCATCATCTCCACCACCTCGACTCCTCTCCCTCCATTGATCCCATATCCAAACTACCTATCCGGACCTCACTTCTGAACTGCTGCCTGCTTGGCAGAGCTAATACCATCTTGATTAGTTTCGGACATTCAGATCATCCGATCAGTCAGCAGTGCTGCCTGAGTTGACCTGCTGGACCTAAACACTAGCCTGCTGTCACCATCCTGTGTGTGCGCGCGCGCGCACACACACACACACACACAGACACACACACCTCTTTTGCTACTCGTCCCCTCTGCCCCCTTGTTCTCATTTTCACCTTCGTAAAGTTGATTATAAAGTGAGAATCAGCATCCAAAAACTTCTCAACATATTTTCTAAATTCACGCTTTCAACCATCTGAATAGGAATGTGTAACCAGAACTTTCTCAAGACTTGGCACTACGTTGGGCCATGTTCACGTGGTCTTGAATGTGAAAGAGGGAATGATGATCAATTCTGTTCTTGTGTCCCCCTCAGTGTCATGAAGTGAAGTGTCTCTTTGGTGTTTCTTTTGGTGTCTCTTTGCTGATAACTCCACCTCTGCCGTACCATCTATCATTCCTCAGACTGGCAAGCAGCAGCTTCTTCGCTCTCTGCAGATCTCGATAGAATCACAAACTGGTCCAACACGTGAACATGTCTTTCAATCCTGACAAATATCACTCTCACAATGTCTCTCCGAAAGGACCGTTAGAAACCCCCCACATCCACTTTCTCAACAATCCTCTGGAAGTCCTTTCTTTCAAGCTTCTGGGTCTCACTATCTGCCCTGATCTTTCCTGGAAAGTCACATTTCCAACCTGGCCTCCAAAGCCAGTCGCCGACTGGGAATCCTCCGTCGTACAAAGTCCTTCCTCGGCCCACCTGAGCTCCTGACCACAAACAAAGCTTTCATCCGCAGCCTGATGGAGTACTACTCTCCCACTGGGATGGTGCTCCTGCCTCTCACCTTTCTCGGCTTCATGCTGTGGAAACCAAGGCATTTAAGATAATTGGTATCTCACACGGTGAGGCTGAGTCTTTGGGCCTCTCACTCTTTCACCACAGGCAGGTCGGTGGTCTTTCTGTCTTCTACTGTCTCCTCTCCAGTCTCGCTCCCCTGCTCTGTCTGCGATACTACCCCCTCCCCATATAGCTGCAAGGCGGTCATGGTCCGCCAGCAACCCCCTTCTGGTAAAACTACCAAAATCACGAATCACTGCTCACCTTCACTCTTTCATTCCTCTTTTTCCCCACCTTTGGAATAAACTCCCACACCCTCTTCAATACCACTCTTCCCTCCAGGTCTTCAAACAGCTGTTCACCACCACCTCTTATCTTCCCATCGAACCCCACCGGAAATCTCTT
>CM068962.1:89920360-89942663 GCA_035128595.1 Eptatretus atami | reverse complement strand
GTATGTACAAGCAACAAATAGAAAGCAATACAACCGACTACAATGAGAATGTACATGCACAGTCACTTAACACTTTTACTTAACAGACGGCGCCACGACAACATTCATTCAAAAACCCAAAAGAAACACAAGAAAATCACAGACAAGAGGGGTCACGGCTGGACACTCTGGTGTCTTTATTGACACCGGACCTGAGACCGAACGAGACCGTAGCAGGTTACCTGCACCCTCGAGGTGCCTCGATGGTCGGCGAGCTCTCTTTGGCACTCTCCTTCACGGACGCGCAGGTTCGCGCCCCACAGGCAGCAGAGCTGCGCCTCCCGTCCGCATCTCCGGTACGTCGCCCGGACTCTCCACCGACCCACGCCTCTGGTGAGAAAAGATGTACCAGTCACAATCGGATGGCTTCCACACGAGATAAAAGTGTGAAGAGGTTAGGCGATAGAGATTTCGCTTAGGAAAATGATATGTTATGGGGGTGGTAGGTGAAGAATAAAGAGATGGTGTGGAAACCAGCTGTTTTTGACAAATTTCGGGATGCAATAGAAAGAGATGAGGCTAGGACAGAGTTGGAGTGTGGGAGATATATTCTTAAACGGTAAAGGCATGAGGCGATAGAGTGAGGTTCTTTGCCATGTGACGACATAAACTATACCAAGTTTTGGTGAATTCTGACAGACCGTTTTGGAGGAAGATAGATGTGACAGGAAGTTACGGAGATTTTAATAAACCCCCAAGGTCGTGGTAGCATTACAACATAGACCTTCCTGTCTGTAATAAAATTGCTGAGAAGAATTTGGCACAGCACAAGCTGAATGAGACAGTGTTGTGCAACACTAATGCTGAACATAAAGCACACAGACGTTAATCTCATAATAATAACACATTTAGCCAGTTGTGCATACCACAGATGCTTACGCGAATGAACGATTGTTATGCAAGCGAAGAGCAGTAAAATTGCCTCGATCTCATTTGCCTTGTCCGAGCGGAACCATAAGGATGCACAGAACACGACGCAGAAACAGTGAGCTGTACAGGGGACGCTCTTTCCTAAATAGCGACACCGAGGTCTGGGAAAGCCGATGGTGGGAGAGAAAGGGTCTCCTAAGTTTCTTTTAACAGCGATTGGCAGTACGAGTCGAACGTCCAGCGAGACCGCTGAAGGCCAAGAAACCAACTGCAGAAAAGCGAGGCAAGTGCTAATCATGGTGGGTGGGGTGCGGACGAGGGCACACTGGATGCATACCGCAGAACTGCACACATGTGAGCAATGCAGTCATTTCTCCCCATCCACTCCTTTCTGTGGTGTCCCGATCTGCTGAGGCGCCTAAAGTAGGGACTTACTATTCACCAGGCGACCTGAAAAGCCTACAACGTTGTAGGGCCAGTCTCTTACATCTACAACACTGCGTTAAGATATCTTCAGTTTCACATCAACGCTTATTTTTTCTATTTTTTTTGGTACAGGCAAAGCAGAGACAGTCGGTAGGTCGAGTGGGGAACTAGCGACACGTGGACTGGATCAGCGACACAACTCGCGCGAAAGAGCGGGAACAGTCGGTATGGGCGGAGGGCGAGACGAACTAGAAGGCGAGTCAGTTGCAAGGTGGAGCAATAACAGTGAGTGGAGGGGCTGTAGTCAATTACATAGTGGGCGATGGTGGGGATTGGGCGGGCACGGATTACAGGGCGACGACATGGATATAGGAGGAGAACTACTTGATTGAAGGTGAGAAGCTGTGAGATGTTTGGAAGGGAGGAGGGGGGTGCGTGGGGTTTACATGCGGGCAGAAGAATGCGATATCATCTGGTTTTTACTGTTCTTTGAGGCGATGACTCAGTGAGGATGGTGGTGAACCAGAGGTTCATGACAGACCTGGATTGGGAGATGGCAGGATGAAGATTGTAACACGCAAATGGCAGGAGGTTGATGTGTACCTGGTGGATTGGGAGTGAGTCTAGCGGGTGGTTTGTGTGTTCAGTTGTCGTTTTATTCTCAGCGCGCCCGTGCGCCTTCGTTGCGTGACAGTAGTACATTATGCACGGTCTTGAGTGCTTTCTTCCGAATCATTTGTGATCAGGATTTCAACGATTATTCTCCTCCCTATTTGGTTGCAGAGGTAACACTGCTACTATCGCCTAGTTTTCTGCCATCCCTGTTACTCGCCCATCTGCTCTTTGTCTCTGTCGGCTAAAATAAGGTGTAGTCTAATTTTTCATTCCATACGTTTTGTGTCCAAAATTCTTCTTCCTTCGGACGGCAAATCGGCCCCTCTATAATAAATTTTTTTTTGTGGGGCACTTCAAACATTCGTGGGAGCTATTGAGAAAGCTTAGGTAACTTGGCGTTGTTTGAGTTATTGTGGTATACGGGTCTTGTTCGATTGAGGATTAGCTACTCTATAATCTCCACCTCTCGAGGACGTGCTATCTCAACTCCTCTATAATCATTATTATTATTGTGAATATAATTGCTTCAACTACACTACTTACTGTCCACACCACTTCTCAGAATTAAACCTGAGCGCTAATTCACTATACAGTCTTGATATGGTTTATGGATTTTCCTTTCACCACACAATAGAAGTCCAGTTCTACGATGCATAAACCATTTTCCCTTGTTTCCATATTGTTCACAGCAGCTAACAACTGATTGAGGCTATTGTGTCACAACAATTCTTGTCGGACTGCACGAGTGACGCAGGTGGTTATAATAATTTTACATGCACGCGTTCGAATAACTCTTGCCTCCACCAAGACGAGTTCTCATATGTCTCTACTGATTACAAATTGTGCGTCTAAACTACGCATTTGGATGCAGAAGTGTTGTATCAACGGTGCCACCCTCTAGCCATCTACCTAAAAAAGCAGGGTGTCAATCGTGATATCCTCTACAGCTGTTTACTGTCTTACGAGGGCAAGTAGATTCTAGGGTCTGTGATGCGCGGGGTGGATCCAGGGGGCGTAGAGGAAGTAGGGATTGGAGACTTGTGCCATGATGTTAGTGAGTGATGTTGTTACAAAGATTTCGCTTTCGCACAGGGATGTTGTCCACTCTCGCCGGACAGCATCCTCGCTATCTCACTCGGTGGTGAAAATCTTCATCTCCCTATGCGATCGGCCCGGACTTTGGCGCGCCAGATGGGCTCCGCACCCTCAGCGTGGCCAGGTCTGAGGCGCATGGACCGAGCCAGCGTTCTCGGATAAGCTCGCGTGCAGTTGGGCGTATGCGAGCGGTCGTCTGTTTGAGGCGCACTCATTCTATAATTCAAATGCACGATCTGAGCAGGCTAGCTTATGCGACAGGTGGGTTGCTGATTCGTTTTCAGGAGGGAGCACAATAGCCCGTGAGAGAAGACATGTGATGGTCAAAGGAAGGAGACAGAGCGAAGGATGTACAATCAAGATCGGTGACCACAGGTTGCCATAAGGCACTGCTGACAGTATTCCCATTATGCCTGTACAGGCGCGCAGTGCATGAGTGCCTGTACGTCGCGGCTTAGACATATTTCTTGATGAATCAATTACAAATTGTTCATGTGCTTTGTTTTTCCACCGGTTCCACTCATTGAAGCTTATGGCTACTCTTTATCAAAAATGCACAATATTCTTGTATATATTGGAGAGTCTATTCTTCCGTTATTTCCATCTTGGCTCGATGTGGACAAGTGCTTTGGGCTGGGTGCAGTATGCCAGTACCCTAACTCCGTGGACAAATTTAAGTTCTCAATCCCAGCGGCGTTCTTTTGGACTGTAATTTTGTTGGGGGAGAGCTGCGCGGGGGTGGAGTGGGCGGGGGGGGTGCGCGATGAGCCGGAGTGAGCAGGGGGGGGGGGGGGGACTGGGGGAGGTGGGGGTGCGGGGGGGGAGGGAGAGGTTATGGACAAGGAAATTGGGGGGGGGGGGGACATGAGTGGCAAGCGACCGGGGACCGGGGGTGGGTGGGTGGTGAATTGCGAGGGTGGGAGAGCGGGAGCTGAGAAGCGTGGCGAGGGAGGGGTGAGAGGGAGAGTGTGAAGGCAGCGTGGCGGCCGCGCAGCGTTGGAGCGCAGCGTGAGAGGGGAGCAGGGGGGGAAGCTGCATTTAACATAATTCAATTAATCACCATGAGGATCGTTGTCATAACTATGCCAAGGAATCAATGTTCGATTTATTTGTCCTTATGACAAACAGAGTGGTGTGGGAACGTCTTTGCATAGAGCTCGTCTCAAAAGAGCACACTCTAGTTCGCACACCTTGACAATTTACGCAGCGAATGCATGGCACGTCCAATAAAAATGTATTAATACGTCTGCGACGTCTTACGTCCTGAAATAGTCATAAATGTCCTCCTGATAATCTTTTTGAGACATGTTGTTGGTACTTCTGTTATTTCGAAGCGCTTGTCCGTTCCACCACTGGTGTTCAATCTGAACACTATTTTATGCTTATATCTGTCCTGAGTCTTACTTGGGTCTTCACAGTAATGTCTTCGTTTGTCTTTCATTTTATGATATATGTTATAATACCATACGAGAGAGTGGTTTAGTCCTGTTTTTTACGCCGTTCATTTCTGGAGCACCTAGTCTGCCCTATATACACGTTAGCTTCCTTCTATGGTACTTAGGTCTGATTTTCTGACTTGGTGGCGTGCTTGCTCACTTCTTATCGCCGTTACTTTCAGCGGTACTGGTGATGCCTGTTTTTTTGGCCCTGGATTGTCTTTTTGTGGCTTCCAGCCTTTCTGCGCTTTTTTCTGTTAGTGTTTGCAAGCATTGGTCGTACCTTAGGCCTGTTAGATATATCCCGCGCTGCTGGCGACCGTCCTTGATTTTTTAAATCATAACGCCCATGTAGATATTTGAAAGTGTCAACCACGCAGTCACAGGTTGTTTTACTCTGGTTTGACTGAATTTAGCCAGTGTAATCCAGAGTCCTGCCCTACGTGCAAAGCAATGCAGTTTACCGATATCCATAGGGGCACACGTCCCGACACTACTCCGGTTACTGGGGTAAGTGTGTGGTGTATCACGTTACTATGGAGATAGGCTCAAAACGATGAGTACATCGGCTGTTATTATTTCGTTGGTACCGCTTCCCCTCATACTTGCGTGGACGGCTCGTATTGAAATTGCAAGCTTCCCGTCTCTCGAAAATTTTGTCAGCGATCGTACTTCGGCGTATGATTTCACCACATGTTCCGACATGAGGTGCGTTGCTTGGGCGATATGGGTTATAGTTGGTTGCGGTCTAGGACCTTGCACGCAGGAAAAATGTCGTTCGCCGCACGTTTTTATCTCATTCGACTCGTTGTTATAGATGCTTATTGGCGTCGACACATAGTGTGCCATTGTTAATGGCCGTCTATATTACATATATCTCTTTTTCTGATCGACCGCTAATCACACGCGATTGTACATGTATTTAGTCCATACCTGACGCTTCAGACTTAATTTCTCTTGTACTCAGGCGGACCAGTGTTTCTTTTTTCTCCCTCTGGCAGCTGTTGACGATAAATTTCTCTGTATTTATTGTCCCTGTTGCTTGTTTGGGTTGGTTTTTTTTTTATTATTATTCCTCTTTTTTTTTTAGTCCCTTCTTCGAGCACATCTGGACGAATTTTTGTAAGAATTGATACATCCGGGTTACAGTGGCGCTCGCGTGTGTGTACAGTTTCTCTGAGCGTTTGGACCGTGACAGATGGATCTTTCTCAGGACAGTTTTTAATATATTTAGCTCAGCGTAGAGGAGGAACCCTAAGATGCATAGAGTAGTCAATTCTGAAAAGCTGCAAGGCGGATGACGTGACGTTATTTTCTTGCGGACCGTGACGGAAATAATTCGGTGGCAATGTTGTTGTTGTTTATCTGTTTATCCTTTTGTAGTATTCGCCTGTGTCGATCCCCTTATTGCTCTCTTTCGCATTCAACTTTTTATGCAACGCTTATGCTGTAAGTTAGCAAAGACTGTTCTAGCTAACGCTTGCTGCCTAGCGCTCCGTCCGATCATAGACGGCTCAACTTCACTATATACGCTCTAAATATCGTCAATAAGGTCCTTGGTCGTCTTTGTGAAGGTAAGATCCACGATTAGCGTTTCAAACAAGCACAGTGGTTGAACTAGGCCCGCACTACGAGTTTACCGCATAATAAGCTTTTGGGTACGCTAAGCAGTTACCCCTGGTCTTCTGACGTGTTCTGATCTTAATGAGGTTACTCTGGCTATGGATAACGTGCCTTTCGTGGTTTTTTATACTTACTCACACCTATAGCGGTGGCCTAGGAACTTATAAGCTTCCAGTCGTAGCTGGATACACTTGAGTCTACTTGTCGAGCGCTATTGATTGCTAGATACATCGTCGTAATAACTTTCAACGGCAGTCTGTAACAACATGTTGCATGTGACTGCATAACCGCCCAAATGGTACTAGCACGGTCGAAAGACGAGGTGACTTCATGACCGCTGATGCAGTGTTGGGCAGCTGTGCCCTTCTTTAGCGCGTATTACTGCATGACCTTTTACTCCCCATTAGAACCTATTATCGGTCGTGACATGTCTTGGTGTGCATTTGTAGACTCAAATTTTTTAATAGTAGTTTCGCGAAGGGTGCCTGCAAACACTTATTGCACACGCAAAATGGGTCTAAACTTGTTGCCTATAGGTTTGTGATAGTGTGTGCTCGTACATGATCGTAGACATGTGTGCCACCTGAGGATTATCTCAATATCACAAGGAACCTAAGCCGTTCTATTCATCAGGTACAGCTTGTAGCCAATCCCAGTTTGCGCCCATCGTTCTTTGCCAGTAACTTGAAGACGGAGGTATTCAACGCAATGGTGCGCTGCTTGTTGTTTCATTTAAATGCTTTCCTCCACGTGCTTGCATTTCATCATCACTATCATACCTAAGAGCTACCATGAAGAACCATAATAATCTTGCAGGATAACAACTTGCCAATGTGTGACATCATGTCGACGTCGAACAGATAGCGCCGCATCAATAACCAAATATGCTAGTAGTAGACCTTAGCCAGTGCACCTGTGTCAGCGTGGATGGTACATGCAGCGATTTTTCTTTCTTTTTCCACCTGTCCCCTCTTCCCGTCTAGAATGACACAACAATGAACAACGACATTTGTGTCATTTTCTGATTATCATATTGTAACTACACATCAGTATGCGATGCTTGGGTGTCTTTTGCACTGAAGTACGTTACTCGACGTTTAAGGGTGAGAGAAACACAATACGCGGCACGTTTTTGCTCCGGGCCATTTTTTGCATTTTAATCAGTCACCCTTTCGACCTTAAGGTAAGCCCATATACATGTTGTCTCGACTTTTCTTTTGCCTCCGGCATGAATGGTGCTTTCTACCATGTTCTCTCACCCTTGGAGTGGCGTATCGCCACACTTTGCGCTCCCTTAGAGCGCTGCCTCTCTACGCTGCGCTCATGTGATATGACTACTGACCCTCACGCTCTAGCTCATGAAAACACTCAGCCGAAGCTCATTAGTCTCCATATTCGACGCCCACAACAGATGCACCCCACCAGTTGGTCGGCCTCCTATTCGTGTCTAACTGGTTTCGTAAAGGACACTAAGATCAGACATCATGATCTCTCTCGCACGCTTGTCGTGACACGGGTTTTATCTCCACTTATCCATACGCTACCACTCTTGTTCCTGTTCTTATGGCCACAGTATTATCTCTTTGGTCTATTTGGTGTTTTTTGTGTTTTTTTTCGTTGCGTTGATTTCTTGTTATCACTATAATAAGACTGTGTCTATCCACGGCAGGTTTCTTTCGGTTGAGGTAAGGTATGTTGATTGACTTAGTATCCCATCCCGTCGGAGACGGGGAGCCTGGGGTTGGTTACCCCAATTTAGCAGGCAAACTCTAAAAAAACAAAACCTGTCAAAAGCGGAGGAGCTCTAGCTCACCTTGTGAAAGCCCTCAACCAGCACCACGTTCAATTATCCTGTGGTACGCCCATCCCAACCCCACATTGACCTTACTCTCACGTTACCGATTATTTCTCCCCTCTCGTACCACGTTGGGTTCCTCCTATTGCCTTGTCTCCTGAATCTTGTCCTAGGGAGAGCTCTTTGCAAGGGGTAATCCTCAAGGGTTTGTGGTGGCTAGAAGAGTCTTGCTGGAATACTAGTGACCTATCCCTTGCGGGTGCAGTTAGAAAAGCACTACATCATTCCTTGACATTCAAAACCCACAAACTCAATTCAAATGAAACAGGTCACACACAATGAGCACAAGACATAGCTAAACGCCCAGCTCTGGCAGTGGGCAGTATCGGTCACTCTCGTGATAGACTAAAATCCTGTCGAAGGTGGTGCAAAGATACTCTACATCCGATGACGGGACTTGGGGTCAAAGCCTGTGCGGATCGCTTACCCTCAATCAGACCGGCTTGGCGTATGTTACCCTGCCATGGCCACCTGGGGATGCAAGAATACGGCCAAAGTCATTTGGAATGAGAGCGTTTCTTCAGGTCCGAAAACCCTGTAACGCGAGTAAATGTAATAATATCGCAGGTCAGATATGTGCTGGTAGGTGTGTCTGAGATCGGAGTGGTTCCGCAACTGTGGAGCATTGTCGAAATTGTCATTGAATTCGATACTCGCACTCCTAGACACTATGCCAAACGGTGGTTCTTCTTGCGTTATACTGAGGGCTGGGACGAAGCAAACACATTCGTCTGAGACGCTCGGTGACCCAATGTGTTTGCAGAATGCTGTTTCAGTGTGCTTGTGGTGGGGGCGATATAGGGAGGATGAACACCTTTGTGATATCTGTCTATCTCGCTAATCCTGAACGTGTTGCATCGATAAAGGCAAGTCTGAAATGAGTGGAAACAAGTAGACCCAGCAAAGCGGTACTGGACGCACAGCAAGACTGACGTGCATCGTCTGGAGGATCTGCCTTGCCGTGGGAAGCACCGCGACTTTCTGAGAGGTGGGAGAGGCATCTGTTCTGCTTGGGTATAGCATTACACTTCTATTTGCATCTCCTAGATGATATCGATTTTGATCTAAGGTAGTGTATACCATGCTTGTGTCGCCAGGAGCAGATCGCAGGAGTTACTGTAACACCGCTGTGCTCGCTATATAAAAGATGTCCGATGGACACACTCAGATCAGATATTGAGCGAGTAAAGGCACGCCAAGGTACTTCCTATGGAAGTCCGAAGCCCGTCATGCTCTGAATGGAAAACTTTAATTCAAACCAGGATTCGTCACGTTCTTTTTACCACTATCAAAAAGGCCAATGTCTTTTTATTCGCTATGTTGATTAGCATGAACCTCAATGCATTATGTAAATCAATGAACGCATAAATGAAATGAGCATTAAACCTCAGGATGATATTGATATTTGTATCGTAGTTGGGTGTCATTTCTAAGAGGGTGATCTGTTAGGAAATTTTACATGCTCTGGCTATTATGATGTACAGAGGATGGATCAAGGTAATGGGGAACCGACTGAGCGAGTTGATCTCACCGTTGAAGGACGCAGTCTATTGCCAGGCTTTCGCGGTTTGTGGTTGATCATGTTTCGCCAACAAGTGCGTGATGCGCTTCATACTCCACACTCTTGGGGGATTTCGATGACATTTTTCGGCCAGAAGTGAAGTATTGGACAGAGAGTGGTTACGTGGGTTAAGTGAAGAAGTTATGGGATGCTGATTATATCGATGTGTGATGGCGATCCTCATTCAGACGTCGTTGGAACCTTTTTCTGGTGTCGTAATCCCATTCATATTTATATTGCATTTCGGAACATTCCTCCTTGTTTGAGGACTTTGTGTCGCCAAAGGGGGCTTTACCCGCGACAAAATCTTGAGTAACCCCACCATTATCGGCTCTCGATATTGCGGAATAAGCAATGGTGAGGTCTTTTTTTGCGGGTTAGGTGGGCATTAGATGTTTGAAGCCGATGGCAGTAAGTTTTTTTTTCAAAAACACTTTGCTTGAGAATTGCCCAAAACTGACCTTCTGAACTGAGCGGTGTGAAAACGGTTGAACGAAGGGAGACAATGCGCCTGGTTGTTCTGCAGAGATACAATGCAATACACACAGCATATCGGACTTTAGTGTAGTAGGGCATTGAATAAGCTTGTCAATATTGAGTTCACAAGATCTTTGACGATAATACAACTGTTCCTCCCCGCATGAGTGCATCATCAATGCTGATCTTCTTTAAATCTATGCAAATGAAAAGTACTTAGGATAAATAGTTACAGTTATTCGATTGCTGTGCAAAAGTTTTAACAGAGAGGAGTAGGGTGATGTTAAGCTGATAATCGTGTGGCAATGGCAAGTATGGTGTCGTTTGTGCTGCAGAGTTAACTTTTCTTGATTATATAATGAGGTTGCTAGGAATGATGGGACTACTACATAGTATGAACTTTAGAACTGAGTGCATAATAGCTTTAGATCTATCTCATCCTGATGAGAGCGGAAACCATTCTATAATAGCTGCTTGTCAAACTGGCTCTATAGATCTGAGGATCTATTGCAGATTAGGAATAAGCGGTTTCCCTTTTAGCTCACTCGTGGCTATACAATTCTGTCCAAAAACTATTTGTTTTATTTATTTATTTATTTTTTTCGTAAGGTGAGGTCGTTAAGAGCATAACAACACATATAAAGGTAGGAAGACAGAGGGCAGGAGAGGGGAAGCACAAATAGTGGGGAATAAGTAAATGGGGTATTGTGGAAGGCGAGGGATGGGGCGGGATACACCGGGGAAAAAAATGGTCTATAGGACTTTCAGGAGGAAAAAGGAATTCGATGAAGGTGGGTTTTTGGGGTGGTTAAGGGGGTAGTAGATCAAGATTTGGAATGGGGGAATTATAGAATGGGTGGGTGAAAAGCTGTTTGAGACTGGAAGGAAGAGTGGGATTAAAAGAGTGTGGAAGTTGGTTAGGAAAAAAAAAAAACAAAGGGTTTTTTTGGAAAAAAGTTTATTGCAACTGTTTTGATGATCTCCTCTTCCTCAGATTAACCTTCCATTAACGAAAGAAGTTCTGGTGGAGTGCTGACAATTCATGTTTATCAAGATAGTCAACAACTCTTGAGTTCATGCTATGATTTGCTACTGATCAACTGGAAACCCCAGTAGTTATTTTCTCACTTCTGCTTGCCAAGCTGTTACCAAGTTGAAATGTTAGCTGGAGTCATGATGGTAATCTTCTTTGGCAGTGATAAGGTCGAATATTGCAAGAGAAGTTTGATGCCCGCATTCATCATCACGTTTATGTGTTTTCGTGATAATAAATTGCAAATGGTTTGTGGCTTCACTTCATGATTTGTATGAGTTCAATGGTATTCCTGATTTTTCTTTATAGTATTTAGACGGGCCTTGCACAGAACAGTTGGATTTTATATTTAAAACAATATTTAGATGCAGTTTTTAAATATTTTCTCTCTAGTAGACCTTTTGTTCCTTTGTCTCTTACAGTAGGAATATTTGATGGTGAGTATAGTCTTGCGGGACATTTGGCATGAGGGGATTGGAAGTTATTTTTCTCCCAATTTAGATGCACGGTGTTATGCACACTGATATTAATGCTGCACAGACTCTGCAGACTAAATCAAAGTAATAGCAATAACTCGAAATAAAAGGATCCATCTTCAGACATTGCTGAATATAAGAGAAACTAGTATTTTGATACGATTATGAACGCTTCTTGATCAATGAAGTCACAATGAAATAAGCCATTAATTTTTTTTTGTCACAGAAGCCAAGAGATGGCAAATATAATGGAGAACAATATCCAATGATTTTTTTCACTATTGAACCCTATTCTTGCTCTGATAAAATGACAGTCATAAGAATAAGCTAATTCTGCAGAATACCAAGAGAAAGTCATTTCTTAACACCAGAGTAATACTGAAATTCACAGAGGAGGATTTATTTTTGCTACAATGGTTGTCTTTTCTTGTAGAATGGGATTTAATTTGATATTTTAAAGAGAGTTCTGTTTGAGTCTTGAGGTTATTCTGAGAATTCACTGATTTCTCAAAACAAAAAAACTGAGTCTGATACAAATATTTTTCCTGTGAATCGTAGCTAAGTTGTGGCTATTTTCTCTGTTCGTTTTCTTGGAATTTTGTGATCAATGGCAGTTCTTTATTTATTTAATAATATGATCACTTGAATTCGAGGGTTCTTTTGAATTTTGCAATACACAAAACCTGGGTCTAGAACAATATCTTCTATGAAAGTATACGAAGTTATGGCTCTTTTTGGTGTATTCCTGAGATTTCCAAATTGTGATGGTGGCCTTGATTTTGAGATTTTCTTCTTAAGTGTGATTGTTTGGGGCTTTACTCCATGGTGTTAAGGTAACATCAAAGGCAACTTTTCTTTATAATCAGATTTCCATTTTATTGTTGGCTCTAATTGAATATCTCAGTTAATGCTGTTGTGTAATAAGAGTAATGCAGCATGATGGAAGTGCCGACATTAGTCTTTTAAAGATGGGCATGAGAATCTACGGACAGTCAAAAACTTGATGAGCATAAAGGGCTCTTATTCTCGCAGCTTATAAACTGGAATTGGTGTTTCAGAGGCAGGTTGATTCAATCAATGTGTGTACCGGCCCTCGATGGCGATAAATACTGGGAATCCTGTTGCTCATTAGAATGTGGATTAAATATACGGTGTCTTTTGAAGAGTAGGCAACTATACAAACCTCATAATTCTTGCCTAACTACAGAGGGATGTATCAGGGCACAGCACAACTAGCGTAATGTTAACACGCTTGTGCTGACACTGCAATGTCACGTAGGAAATACCAACCATCTTGCTACGAATACAAAGGGGGGGGAGAAAAAGAGGGGGAAGAGGAAGAGAGGGTGGGGTGAGGGAGAAAAAGAGGGGGAGAAGGGAAGAGGGGGAGTGGGGGAGAGTGTGGGGAGTGGAGAAGTTGGAGGGAAAAGGAGAGATAGGACCAGGGAGGGCGAGGATGTGGAGAGAAGTAGTGTGAAGTGAGAGGAGGGAAGGAGAATGCGGTGATGCATTAATTCGATTCACACTGTCTCCAATCAAAATGATTCTGCTTGGAATAACAGTGAAGATTGAACAAATAAAATCTGAAATCCATGTTTCTACCCAGTCTAACTACAATACGGCCTGTAGACAACTCGTCAGGCATCCTGTAGATACTCGGCTGAGAATGTCAAGACAACATCCAGACATGTTCAAGTAGCCAAGTGGCTGAGACAAACACTGTCGGACAAGTCTGGAAGACAAACAACCGACAGACATAACCACCTTGGATATGTTACGAAAGGAAGAGACAGACAGAGAGGAAAGACAGAGAGGAGGGAGAACAGAGAGAGAGAGAGGAGAAGAGAGACAGAAAGGAGAGAGAGAGAGAGAGGAGAGAAGAGAGAGAGAGAGAGAGAGGAGAGTTCGGGTCTGGGGTTGGGGGTGAAAGCGAACCACATTCACACACCCCACCAAACACACAACACCAACATCACACACACACACCACACATCTTGGCCGACATCGGCATTTTCGGGAATTGGAGCTGGAGTCGTGTGATTGCGAAATGCAGTACTTACTGTATGTATATATAAATTTGGATAGCTTTACTGAAAAACAGGTGTGTTCTATGATAGACGTTTAGGGAATACTGTTAAAACATTATTCTTTATAATCAGCTGTTGTGAAATGGTAGAAAATCTTTGGCTGGTAATTTAGCACCAACATTAATAAGCAAAGGCTAAAATGGGTGTTATTTTCAAAATCGCTCAGGGTGAGAGCACGACCATTGCTGGGTGATGGAGATGAATAACCGTCAGTGGTGATGAGCATGACACTCGTCAGGTGATGGATAGCATGAAATCGCTCAGGGTGTGGAGCATAGAACAACATCGCTCAGGGTGTCGGAGCACGAACGCATCGCTCAGGGTGATGGAGATGAACACCGCTCAGGGTGTGGAGGACATCGTAGGGTGATGGAGCAGTGAACCACTCGCTTCAGGGTGATTGGAGCATGGACAACTGCTGTGATGGAGCAAATGCGACCTCATCGTGGTGCAATGCTCAGGGATGGAGCATGAACAATTGTCAGGTGATGGAGCTGAACCCTCGGCTCAGCGGTGATGGGGGCATGAAAAGTCAGGTGCGGAGCATGAACTCACTCAGGATGAACTAGCATGAACTCTCGTCAGAGGTGATGGGCATGAAAACTCGCTCAGGGTGAACTCGGTCAGGGGATGGAGCGTGAACAATTCGCTCAGGGTGAGGAGACGAAATTTTACTATTTGCTCATGGTGATGGAGCATGAAACTGCTAGGGGTGTGAGCAGGAAACTACGCGAAGGGTGGAGAGAACACTCTCAGGTGATGGAGACGACACTTTGTCAGGTTGATGGGCAGGAAACAAGCAATCGGGTAACAGAGCTGACAAACTTCGGTAGGGTGAGGGAGGACGACCACTACTCAGGGTGAACAAGAATCATTTCCGCTAGTGGTGACAGAGCATAGAACCATCACTCGGGTGATTGGACACGATCATTTCGCTAGGGTGACGGAGAGGAACATTGCTAAGATGAAAGAGCAACTGACATTCGTCAGGTTGCGGGATCAGCGACTACTCGCTCAGGTAATGAGCTGAACTCATTCCTGAATGATGTGACAGGCAACAGATTTGCAGAGAGTGACGTTTGCTCAGAACAGGGTAAGCACTAGCAGCCTAATTAATGGTTGATGCGGAATAAGTTGCCAGGCTGTAGCATCATAAGGACCTTTAGTTATGGCATCTTCACAAATCAGCAGTTATGAATAAAATGAATTGATGATATAAATGAAAATCAAAATGAGGTTATGCTTAATGCAGAACAACCTGGAGACAATCGAAAGTTCAATCACATGAAAATAAAACTGAGAAAAGTGCATTTTGCTGCTGTCTGTGCACATTAGTGGGTAATCGGTTGAGGTTCGCGAAACGTTATATCTTTTTTTAAAAACGTTCCGTTTTTACGAGTTTGCTTTTTGATTACTGTAAGACTGTGAAACTCTGAAAATATAGAGATTGACAGATGCTAATGGATAGGCGTCATCTGGGGCAGGGCATAGGTTCACAGTGAAATGAATAATTCATATAGTCAATGAGCTCGTTAATTTTGTTATGATATCTCATATTTTATTGTTAACATCAATATATAATTTCTTCAAACAGTAGAAAAAGATAAGTTTTAATGCTTTGAAATTACACATTTTCTGTGTGTGTATGGAGAAGGGAAGCTTGCTTTGCTTTATGTATGGTATATTAGCGAGTTAGTAGAGATCGTTTTTATTTAAATTATAGATTTCAAAACCGATTTTGCACTTATTTAGTCTGACATTATCCGATCCCTCAAAAACGGAACCTTATTTTTTGTTTGATGTATTCTTTAATGAGTCTGTGAGAGTTGATCGTGGAAATTCTTCTTCTGTGAAATTCTCCAAGCTATTGAAACCTTTTAGTGTTCCAAAGCGATGTATAAAGCTTATCTATGATTGAACCGACCTTGATAATATAGTGAGGAAGTAAATGCTGTGTTGGTATGGTTAGGGTGGTGGTTTGGGTCCCTTAAGTCCTGAGTTGAACCATCATTGGTTGAATTAATACCAGGTGGGTTACTTGCTGTCATCTTCTGAGGTAGCAAAATGAGTGAAGCTTGCTGGTAGTGTGTTGGTGTGTGTTGTCGGATTGTGATCAATAGCAAGAGACTGTTTGGAGAAATCTCTGCAGAGATTATTCCAATGGTTGGTGGATGGAAAATGAACAAGTACTTTAGTGAGAACTGTTGAGGCGTGTTCTCAAGAAGCATGGTGTGAGAGCAAAAACATGGGGCTCAGAAGCCAGGTTAAGGAATCTCAGACTAGAGATGGGTGTTGAGGATGCTGATGAAGGTATAATTATAAGGTTTAATTATTTCAAAAGGGGTGTGTTAATTAACCAACAAATTTTATCCTGCACTTTGAGTTTCCTTAGTAGTATTGATTTCGTGTTGTTTTTAGTGCTGATTGAAGACAAGAGCTATAGGATAACTGGCGTGAGCGCAGCGTAGCATGAGATGAAATTTAAAGTTTTGGTGGCAGTTTTTTCTAAGTTTTTACATCCTCAATCTTTTTTTCTGATTAAATAAATAATATATTCTTTAATTATTTGATGAGACTATATGATGCTTTTAATAATATTGTTAGAGTAGTTTTAAAACAAACATAGGGGTTGTTAGATTTTGGCCGGCGTGACGATCGGCCGTATCTATAAGCTGCGTCGCACACGGACAGACATTCAGCTGTGACTCCTGGAACTACGAGAATAGTCATGGTGGGGGTTTAACTACTAAAGACCGTCGATTACGAGAGAAAAGGGGTACTCGCATTCGAATACCTAAGTCTCGCGGGTACTAAAGAGGGGCCCGTATCGCGAGGTATGGCTTGGGAAAAACCGTTAGGGTCAGTTCGTTTATAACGATAACGGCGTTTGCTGACATTGCGAATCCGATTCTCTTATGGGTGTTTAAAATATCCCAATTCCAGATGAAGATGGCATTTAAATGGGGGAAGATGAGACGAGGATACATTAACAAAGGAATTTATTTAACCCGTATTAGGAGGCAGTATGCCGATAGTAGAAAAAATAAGATACATGATACAATGAGATGTATTGGCACCAGTACTTAGTTTTATTAAAGACGGGACGAACATCTTAAACCAGAAACACAGAAATCGTCAGCCCAGGGGGCAGGTGGAAACTTGGTTTTTATGGTGGGACTGGGGAGACGAACGGTGCGCGAGGCGTAGAGGTTTGCCCCTGAGTGCTCATTGTGGAATCCTTCCTGGACTCCTAAGGAAGCACAGGTCGGCCGTATCAGGTGGTGGCTCCGTGGTTGCGTATGCGACTCAGCCACGCTTGTGTACGGGTCGTCACAGACCGGAACAGAGACAGAGAAGATAAGACAACAAAGAGAAGGGGGAACGAGGAGGACGCCCGAGAGAGGCAACCGAAGGGAGAGGAGAAGGTCCGTGTGCTTATAGCGGGGTCTGCCTCTGTTGCCCTTCTCGTTTTTTGGCTCGTCTTGAGAAGCTTATCGAAAGGGCGTTTTCATGCGATGTTCTGATATCTACATGAGATGCGTTCGCCTTCTGCGTCAACAGCTCGGAGAAACATCGGTAAAAACCACACGTATCGGCAGTTTTTCTCCGTCCTTTACTTGGAGACTCGGACGGCTTTCGTAGCGGCAAGGGTTGGTGTTTGTGGAGGATGCGCTTTGAGATGGCGTAGTGGCGAAGATGGTGGTGGTTGTTGTAATGGTGGCGGATATGTCGTTAAAATAAGATGAGAAAGAACCTCTCAAGGGTACAGCGGGTGAACATGAAAATCCCATACAAGGTGGGAAATTAATGAAAAGTTATATTCTTGGAATGATTTTATGTGTTCTGCGAATTTCACAGCTATATACCTCCCATTTTAACCAGATCGGGGGATTTTTGTGATATGTGTAGTTTTCACAAGAGATTACTTCGGTACCTGAGTGCGATTACAAGGTTTTCTCAATATAGCTCGGGTGGTACATTATCTTAACAAACCCATCCTACGAGATTATAAATTGGGGCGACCAATGCTAGTGGAGCAATTTACAATTATAATTATATTAACCTTATATTGTCCATACTGGCAGTCGATGGACTTGTGGAAAGAAGCAGGGAGCAGGCTGTCACATGCAGTCTCTGGTATGAATGGGTGAGGGAATGGCGCGTGTCACAGACGGAGTCCTAGGCTCGTGAGGAGTGAACAAAGCGTGCCGGGCACAATGCGGTCGTGATGCGTGCCTAAGGGCGTCTGCAGAGGCGGACGATTGCGAGCAACAAATGTGAAGGGCGATGGGTCCGTGATGCGGTGTACAGGGAGTCCTCAGAAGGCGAGAAGTGATCTGGGCGCCCATGGTCAAGGACAGGCAATGCAAAAGGCCGGGTATGGGTCTGAGATAGGCAGTACGAGGCATGCATGCAAAACAAGGCGTTGGTGAAGCTTGCGGCCAAGGCTGTAGTAAACACGGACAGCGATCGGCACAGCCTTGCAGCAAAAACCGGCAGAATGATCGGGCAAGGCATTGCAGCAAAACAGCGAGATGATCGAGGACAGGTTGTAGTATGGAGGTTGTGGGGGAGTGCGGTGGTGTGGCTATGAAGGCGGCTCGGCTCCTTGTTTCTCAACTAGATCTGCTGTCTTGTTCATACACACATAACTTAATTGTAAAAATAATTTAGCATTTATTTTTTTGTTTTAGTTTTTTATTTTTAATTCCTTATATTCGTCCTAACTTTAATGTGTTTTGTCGACCTATCGTCATACTAGCTATTACCACTAACGTTCCTTCCCGGAGGGGATAAGGGAGATAGACGTTCTGTGTCGAGGCCCTTAAGTCGCTGGCTCTCTTCAGCGATATAACAGGTGGGTAAGTGCCGAAGAAGGAAGGGATGTATTGTGCGAGGGGTACCCTTCTATTATTCTAGCATTATTCAATTTAAACCCTACGGAGCTTTCACAGCGATCTGTTAAACTATCGTTTCTAACAAGATTCCATTGCTGTGTTGGTGTCCTACAATTTTCGGGATGCCAATTTCCGTGCCCAAGGTTATGATGGGAGCGTTGGTTTGCAGAACCTCTGGATTTGGTGGACGGGAGACTGCTCCGACTAAGTTACACGGGAGTGATCCTGGCGTCCTCAATTCTCATCGTGGTCAGGCTGGCGCGGCCTTCCCGGGTCTCCGGGAATGATGAGCGGAATGGGCGAGGGCCGCCAAAGCGGGTCGTCCACTGAGATATCCGCTGATCATGGGCTTGGCTACGGATCGCCCGGTGCCGGGGTAGCCACCACTCAGCGATATTCAGTTCGCACCAATTCAGCGTCAATAGGGCTGTGCATCCTCAGATATGGGTTCGAGCTACTTTCAACCACAGAAAAGTTCATTTTTCAATTTCCACTACACTAATACATTACTCCTGACCCGGGTTCGTGGGCGGGATCCTCCTCCAATTGCACATGGCTTCAATTTCATCAACCACAAGGTTGCTGCTTCCTCACCTGTTAATTCCATCTATTTTTCACACATCGTGATCCTTGCATTTTTATCTGTCCTATATGACATCGTGCTCTAATGATTACATTATAGAGTTCTTTTAACATACGTAGTTAAGTGTTCATACACAAAGTCTGTCAGTGTTAAATAATTCATATCATGTTATGCTATCTTAAATGATCTCTACTATCCATTACGGGACCATGGGATTTTGATGGAGCGGTCTATGCTATGCTAACTCTAATAAATTTTGTTATCCTGTGCGGCAGGGGGTTTCAATTGCGGGAATTCTGTTCAGACGAGCGAGGCTTGTTTTTTTTTTCTTATGTGCACAGCGGGCATCGAACTGCGACTTTCGTGACGTTGGAGCTGGGTTTGCGACTCGTCCTCTGGAAGGTACATCCCGTAGGGTTTTCCTGTGATTCGACCCATGCGCAACGATACCGGAAAAAACCACCTCGATTGAGGTTCCAACGAACAGTGTTGCTCTGCTGTGAGTTACAAC
Source organism: Eptatretus atami (assembly GCA_035128595.1). Lineage (NCBI taxonomy): Eukaryota > Metazoa > Chordata > Myxini > Myxiniformes > Myxinidae > Eptatretus > Eptatretus atami. Next base: position 89,923,078 of record CM068962.1, on the reverse strand, counting down.
ATGCTTGGTGAGAAGCGTCCGGTCAAATGTTGTCCATACCTTCTTCATACCGCGGGTAGGTATCCCGGTGCGTTTACGGACGGTTCACTCAGCGCGAGTGGGGGCTTGTGACGTTGCACAAGACGACCCCGCCGGCATGCCTGCACCCGCAGGTCCGATAGTCGGCCGTATTCGCTTGTCCGTCAGGTCCGTGTAATCTGGACTCTAAGCCAATCCAGTGAGAGGCTTAACCTCACGGAATGCAATGGGAAATGCGTTGCAATGTTCGATGCCAGTGCATCTAACTGCGTAGCGACTTAACACAGGTTCGCAGCCGTTCATCACGAAGTTTATCCCGAACATGGTTTGTTCCACAAACGGCGTTTTCGACATGGGTTCACTACCGGCCTCAAGACACACGGTGCTGGGAGGAACGCCATGATGAGAGCACAAAGTCAAGGGCTTTTTCGGAGTCGGTTCACTTCATAAACAGGTCTCTGACCGGTGTTCATAATGCGGTGCTTTCAACCCGCTTAGCCCGTACGTGCGTTGCGCACGATTTTGCACATCGTGAGAGCATTCGACACGCTCACTCAGTACCAAACATTCGGGAAAATTCACAGCTAGGGGATCGTGTACCAAGGGTTCGGGGTTCCCCAAACCGCCAGCTCGTGTCAACCCGGTCAAGCACTCGCCTTACTCGCAAGCTGACCGGACACTGGTGTGATCCCTTCAAGGGGGCTTCCTCCTCGTTCCATAGGAGGCATCGCTGCGACGGTATGAGACTTCCGAGTCAGCTCTCGTCTTTTTCCATGTGTGTTGTCGTCTTAACCGTTTATGTGCAGTCTCTCCGATACGTTTCATCTCCGGTTTCTGTACATTTTAATTTCTTTATTATCTTGTGTCTCATTGTGTTCTTAACAGCGTCGCAGTCAAAATTACTTTTCCTTGTGGTACGGTTCAATTTTTTGTCACTGCTCGATGCTCGCAGACGCGTCTGAATATTTTGTCCTCGCCCGTTCTGGGGAAGGACCAGCGCGTTGCCTCCCTCGCGTCGTTCGTCCAACCGTGGGCGCATTTGCCTCCATCGGTTCGCTGCCCCGCATTGGCGATTATGCTGTGAGGCTCGTATGCTGCCTCACCGTATTTTTTCACTTCTCCTTCATTCAGTTTTTTCACCTGTTGCTATTCGCATTCTTTTGTATTAATCTGCCACGCATTGTTTTTTATTTTGTGCTCATCTTGTTGCGTATTTCCATTCTTTGATTGTGTTTCCATCATCTTTTTCGTTATTTGGCTTTTTTTATTTTCATTTGTTGCAATATCGCACCAAATTTCCCCCAGTCTGTTGATATTCAGCCCGAGCCCGACGAAGCGAATAGCTCCCCCCGGTATCGTGGTTCGCTGGGGCGGGAGGGAAATTGAACGGCGGTGGATGAGGGGGGGGGGTGTATACTGGCTTGCCGATCGGGGCATTTCGGGTGCTGGTTGTTGGGGGGGGGAATTGCTCTGCCGAAATGTGCTGCTCGGGGATTCCGTCCTGGCATGTAATTTCTACCTTTTAAAATCCTTTCTAATATCCGGCACGTTCGCTGAAAGGCATCTTTTTTTGTGGGATTTATTGTTTTTTAAATCGCCATTATGGGAACGGGGGGGGGGGGGGGGGGCGCTTTTGCGCCCGGCGATTCCGAAACTTAGTTTAGAGATGGGAGAGTTTTTGTTCATTCTGACACCATGTTAGAATTGCGCGCTCCGGGCGTGCGATCGCCCGTCTTAATAGCAGCCGGTCACCCCGGACAGCCCATTCAGTCGTGACCTCCTGGAAACTATGCCAGAAACAGTTCGGTGGGGCTTTAACTCACCACAGGCCCAGTTCGCTTTCTACCCGCGGAAATAGGGTCACTCGGAATATACGAAATACTAAGTACATCGCGCGGGGTAACCTACCGGAGGGGCTACTCGCCGCAGTGGCTTGGGGACCGGACCGCTTAGCGGAGTTCCGTTCCGTTCGTACAGAACGATAACGCAGCGGTATTATCGCCGCCTCCGAACGGATCGATCTACTTACCAGGGTTTAAAACCCATTATTCATTCCACGATGCAAGATGGTCATTTCACAATGGGGGAAGAGACGCAACTGAACGGATCACCCCCTTTCACAAAGGACATTCATTACTACAACACGTTATGACAGGAAGGCAGTCATGCACGTATGTACAGAAAAATAGAAAGCAATACAACGACTCAATGAGAATGTACATGCACAGTCCATTAACTTTTCTTAACAGACGGGCACGACAACATTCATTAAAACCCAAAAGAAACACAAGAAAAGACCCCCTCACAGACAAGGGGGTCAGGCTGGACACTTGGTCTTTATGACACGGACCTGAGGACCGAACGGGCATCGCGAGACCGTAGCAGGTTACCTGCACCCGAGGTGCCTCGATGGTCGCGAGCTCTCTTCTGGCACTCTCCTTCAAGGACGCGATGTTGCGCCCACAGGCCAGCAGAGCTGCCTCTTCCAGTCGCAATCCCTCGGTACGTGCTCGGACTCTCACTGACCCTACGCCATCTGGTGACGGAGTCAGCTCTCAAAAAGAACAAGAACCAGACAGAAGGGCGCTAAACATGAGAGGGAGCAACCGGAAGAGTGCCACGAGAGGAGAGGAGACAGGTCGCGGCTGTCGTTATATGCCTGGGGCTCTTCTCCTCCCTTCGGCTGCTGCTCCTGGAAAG
>CM068962.1:89880111-89893467 GCA_035128595.1 Eptatretus atami | reverse complement strand
AAATACCTCACCTATGGGACCTGGATGGTGTTTGCGAATTTCCACAGCCGTAACAATATATATATATATAAAACGAGGTCTGTCAAGAAGTAACGGGACTGGCTTCACAGCAATTTTTTTCCAAAAAATATTGTTACGGTTGTGGAAATTCACAGAACACCATTCAGGTTTCCCAGAGATCAGTTATGTCGAAAATGAGGGAGATTGCGACCAATGTCCATTTACATTTTGAAGGCTGCAGCTGATGCTCAATGGACTATACAAGTAACAAATTCATCTAGGTCTCTCTCAAGCAACTGCTTTGTTGGACACAGTCCTTGTCAGCCATGGCAAAGGAGTTCTCCAAAGGAGACGCTTGGTACTGAAGGAGTCTAATTGTTCTCATTCTAGGATCTTTTGCTGCAGAGTCCAAGTCTCACCTCCATCGAGGCTACGAATGGAAGCTTACCGAGGAGGACTTAGAGGATTCAAGACGTTTCAATCCTTCTGCACAGGTACCGTTGCGCGCCACAGGTCTCCCCATGATCCAGTGAATCATGACTCCCAGATGTCCGTTGACCTCCGGCTCACAACCTGCAGATACACGATCATATCACAGCCAAGGGAAGTGAATCTCTCCCAGGTGATCTCAAATCCTGATGGCAGCAAATCCAAAAGATGCATTGAAGCCTGGATCTTGTGTGTTTGGACCGCAGGGGATCTGAAGTCACGGTGGCTCAGATTTCATTTCAAATGCTCTTGAGGGCCCCTAACAAGGACATCCGTGTTTTCTAGCAGGATGATTGGGCAATCATCTGTGAAATCAAGGTCAGAGGTCTTGACATTCCCTGTAAGCGATACATACCGCAGCTTGATCTGCTCTGACATCCTCCCCAGAATCCAGTCCATGCAATGTTGGAGAGTTTTGAGGGCCAATAAACCACCCCGCGGCAAAATCCAGTAACAAAGGAAATATAGTCGGGGGATGGAACCTACACACCTCACAGCACTCTCTGTACGCAGAGTTATAGGTTCAAAGAATCAGATTCTAGGTCAACTTTGGTGTGCACCGTCTGTCAAGACCGTTAGAATCCTCCAAAGAGTTATTCCCATTCAATTAATTGAATGCTTTAACAGACATCAGGAATGAAGATGTACAGGTGATCATCCTACGCCTTAGTGGATAGGACATTCCAGGCCCTTCACCTGAAGAGGGAGCTGGCCTCAGGTTAAACCAGAGGGAGACTGAGCATTGTATATAGAACAGACTACCGATGATGGACCTGACCCAAATCCCCACGCCAGGATAAGGTTACGCCTGTTGTCTTATTCCTCCCATACAATCAAAAGAATTGGGGGGTCGCGAGGCTTTTGCCCAATCCATCATCCAGTGAGCTGATCTGCCCTGCGAAGGGAAGCTGCACAAGAGGAGACTCCCACTGAGTGGGTTTTGTCAGTTTTCTTTGCGGGCGTTTTTTGATTTGTTTTAATGCGTTTTATTGGTGGCCAGAGTGCAAGTCCTGCACCAACCTCCAAGTAAGAGGTACCCAATTGGCAGACGACGACCAGAATGGTTATGCCCGCAGATTTTGGATGGCGTTGGCTCAGCAAGGAGCTGCTCTCCCTGTTGACAGGTTTTGTTTTAATCCTGCCTGGGTGGTTCCATCGATCCAACACCCTCCTCACCAGGAAGCCTGGTGGGAAGACGGCTTTTAGTGGCTAGAACAACGCGACCATGAAACAGGGTTGTTTCATAACCTGCAGCAAATCACAGATGCTGATCTCGCCTTGACCATGACCTGGCGTCAACTAAATCAATTTGTTTTGACCTCGCGATTGACGGCCCCATGAATTAAGGTGCTGTTTCATCTTTATATCGTTTTTGACGATCCTTGTACGAAAGTTTGACTTGGATTGCTTCAGCCATTCTTAAGTTATCGTGGTAAGAAACGCTATTAGCATGACACATGGACAGATGGGACAAGGGCCTGAAATATCATAGATGCTCCAGTGGACTTCCTCAGACGGAGGCATAAAATTTTTCCCCGTCCTCGGGTCCCCCAGCTCTGTAGTCTTCACTAAAATGTAAGTAAATTCGGGTCTCGAGTCACACACACCCAATCCTGTCTACCAAGTTTTCATCTGAATCCGTCCATAACCGAGATATCCTGACTGTACAGACGAAACAGGGGTGAAAAAAACAACTCCATCCACCTTTGGTGGAGAGGTAAATAATATAAAAATTTTCTATATTAGGGTTGTCCCATCACCCATCGTCAAAACCTGCAATTGCTAATTTTTGTATTTTTTTTTTAATTTAGAAAAACTTTGCATAAATCTTCGACTCACAAACATTTATTTTTGAGACGTGCTTTAGAATGATACACTTCTTAATAAAATAAACAAAAGGGAAGTCATTAAATTGACTAAGTAATTATCAGAATTGTACTGGGAAAAAAAAATTAAATGCTTTGCCAAGTAAACTTGTTTAGATTGCTCAATAAACATCCGAGGCAGAAATTAAAAATCAAAATAATTCAGGATCCAACGCAGCACGACGGCCCATGGCACAGTGACATCACCGGAGGTGCTGGGCAGAACGCATTGTAAGAAACGACACAATCTACATCCTCACAAAGCTGAGGATGAGATGGTCAGTCACCTTCGTTCCTAATCAACAGAAATTCTGCAGGCACTTTTGCAGATGAACAGACGTGGTTTTGCGGTGGAAAAAAAAAGTTAATAATACCAAACACAAATTGTTTTTGTTTCAGTAACATATAGAAATAACGACTTTCTCAGGTGTTCTTCAAACAAGAACAAGCATCCTTGCTCAGGTTCCTGTGCAATGAAGAACAAACATGGGCTTTTAGGATACCTAACCACGTGTGACAGGTGGATGGATTTATTTGAAGATATGCAAAGTTTTCAGATACTGCTAATAATTATCAGTTCAACTGCTTCTGAGCCCATGCCGTTTTCTTGGTATTTCCTGCTAGCGAGAAGAAAAAGAAGAAGAAAAAGGCATTTTTTAATTAACAAAGGGAGCACAACATTGGTCCATCATCCTTCAAAGAGTTCCAATCTTCAACAACGTACACATAAATTAAGTATATAAAGGGTTTCACATTCACCAGTAACTCGTATTACCTGACAAACTGTAAATAGAATACAATGCCAAATCGACATTGTCTAATCTTTAATAATTTTCTTGCGTCTGAAAGTACATATATAATGGATCGCCACAACCGCGAGAGCACAAATGCAAGCAAAACTCACATTTCTTTGAATGCAAATCTGATGCCTTTGACTATCGCTGTGCTGCCAAAAGACTGGTATGGACTCCAAGCCTGTGCAAAACAATACAAGAATAAATAAACGAAATAAATCGTGGGAAAACATTTACACAGGGCCCCGTCCAATGCACACGAGCGATGCCATGCATGCCGGTACAGTGCGCCACAAGTCCGTCGCTGACACAAAGCAATCTGTGGCTGGTTCTGCACGGACCCACACCAGCTGTCCTCGCTGAACACGGCACGTCCCAACATGAGATACAGGCCATTGTCCCATGTGTGCCACACGACCACAGTCAAGGGGATGTTAGTGATTTTTGGTTTAGATTCTTCAAAAGGCACCAAATTTTTGGGCCATATGTTGCCGTCTGGACGATAGCGTTGGTTTTTTCCATTTTTAGAAGCTGTGGTCACTGTGTGTCGCTCCCGGGGCCGGGCCATAATTGGCGAAATCCATATTGATGGGCCGCCATCCAGGTTAGAGGTCAATCCTAGTTAAAAAAATCAAAAGGCAGAATCAATGAATAATTGCCAACTTTTAAGGGGGTTTTCGGGGGTCCCAGGGGAATCTGATTGTGAATCTCATTTTGATGATTTTCAGGTATGAGTCACCCCATTTTTGGGTTCAAAAGGTGATATAGATCAAATAGCGGTACTACTAAAATTCAAATCAAAAAATTATTCAGGAACAATTTCCATAAAATACTTCGGGATATATACACTGCCATGACAAAACGCCGCTATGTACACTCAGGACATATCCGTTGGAACTCGTCCAGTGAGAAGTTGCCCTGAGCTTTACTATCTAATATTCTCCAATCGTGGGTGGTGATAGACCTTGAGACGGTCTGTTGGTGGGTACCACCACTCGCTACCCATCCTGAAGATGGGCGAGCAAACCGCAACAACGCAACATTCGCTTCACTTCCATGACGCGATGTACGGATACCGAGATACCCTGTTCTTGGTCAATCCCAAATCTGTTTTTTGTTCCCATGCGTGTCCATGCAGCTTGAGGCCATGATACAGGGGGAAAGGGGGTTTCTTTCGCTCCTTGTGCGTACTGAAGACGGTCTTGACTGCATGGTGCATCCCTTACTAGTATTGTAAGTATGCGCAGTTGTGAGATGTTGCAATGCGACTCTTCCTCCCTGCGCATCAGAAAATTGGTCATCGCATCCTCGATCTTCTCACGTCACGAAGAGCTGACAGGCCCAGAGAACTACATTGAAGAAACTCAATTCCTCGTTGACCTTGGAGCCGTGAGGTTGTTAAGGGGGAAGCGAGCCGTCAAACGGCTCCTGACTCTTAGACAAAACTTGTGCATCATCCACCTTTGGCAGTCCCGCATGAAACGTAAGTGCATCCTCTAGCTTGACCAATCTGAGACCAATATATGTCTTTGGCCAGCTCGATTCAACCAGCCTTCAGTTTGGGTGTAGATAGTGGTTAAAGTATCTCTTCCTGGGCCTTCATTCCCACTTGGGATAAACTCAGCCCATTCAGGTAGGAGGGTTCGAGAAGGTGAATGCCTTGTATCGGAGTTGAGTGTGGCTCTTTTTTGACTCGGGCATGGCGACCTTGATTCACGTCAGTGAATGCTTTTGATACATCCTCACGTAGCTCTGAAGAGCTTAAATAGCGGCTGGTGTCCGAATGTTCGAAAGGTCAGGGCTACAATTTTTGAGTGCAGATGATGGGATCGGAAGGGCGGAGGTGCGGGACGCTGCACGCGATTTCTAGTCTTGCTCGGGTGCAGCGCGGTGCGTAGCTAGATTGGCGAGTGTACATCTCGCAAATCGCATCATAACACTGGATGTTGGACATAGCATCAGCGGCATGTGCATCGAGCAGTCTACGGCAAACCAGTCTTGCCAAGTTAATGAAAGTTTTTTGTTCGTTCTTCGCCAACCTTTAGATTGGGCATCTAACGAACATCGTTTACTACCTTGTTGGAGGGTTTGGCCTGTTTCTCGTCCCTCGGCGCCCCCGGCGCCGGCCTCACAGATTACACAACACTTGACATTGGCTGGAGACTGAAATTCCCCGAGTGGGACTGATTTTTTGGGGACCTATTCTGGGAGCGGGCTTTCTTTGGTCGAGCTTCTCTCTCACACCGTTGACACGAGGAACTACTACAGGATGAACTTCTGAGAAGTTTGTGATACCTAGCCTTATGCGATTTAAGAAGTTGGCCTGGAATACCTGAGCCATCATCAACTGACTAATCGTGACACTGATCCCAGAGGAAAAATTATTGGCATTTGATAGCATTGATGTCTTTAAAGATCTCTCTCAAGTGGATACAAGTCCCTCCTCCTTCAGGAGTTTGCAAGGCTTCTCCCAGCTTTTGTCCGAATTGACAAAGAACAACAGAGTCCCCAATTCATAATTCGGGTCGACATAGTTCAGACCACTCATATTATGTTCGGTCTCGTCGTCGCGATGAAACTTTTGCGTCTTGGTCCCACGGCGACACGATAGCAGGCTGAGCGCAGGTTGGCCGGATCCACTCCTGAACACGCAAGAAGCAAGGGATAGGATAGGTCCTCGTGAGATAGGTCGACGTCACACGCTATGATTGCATCATGCACCACCCACGCTGCTGGACTCACGTCGACGCTCACAGACTTGGTAATTATCTTAAAAATAAACAAAAAGTTTATGGACATTATGAAAAGTCAAAATTCCAAAACATTCAAATTAAAAAACATTCAAGTCTTTTTTTTCTAATGATTTAACGGGTCCTTGATTGATTAACCCAGGTAGGGCAATGGAGGCCGTATTGCAAGGCCATTTTTTGAAATGCCACGCCCGGCAATGCCAGGTTTGACCCAAAATGACCTTTGAGGTGACCTTGAAGGGGTGACCCTTGATCTCAAATCGTTTGAAAATAAATCAAGAATCAGATTCCCCAACACACAAAAAAACCCTAAAAAAAACGTGGTATTATTTCAGATTCTAGCCCTTTTGGTTTTTTTTTTTATCTACGATTGACCTCTAAAACCCCGGATGGCGGCCATAATTGAATTTCGCAATAATGGCGGCCCCGGGGGGCCGCCGTCTTGAAACCGTCTAAAATCGAAGAAAGTATGGCATGGGCGACATATGGGCCAAATTTGGTGCGTTTGGAAGAATCTTGAACTCAAACAGACTCTATAACTGCCCTTCAACATCCCTGACTAACACACCTTCCTTTGCTGAACACGCATGTGCCCTACCACCACACGGGTCATCCGTGCTGGTATGCATGCCCACACAGTTGTTCGCAAAGCACACAGCCCTGCTCCACAACAGGCCTACGCCGATGCGCAAGCTATATTCCGCTCGATAGGATGTATGTCTGACAAATTCTGTACTTAGGAGTGGCACAGTCTGCATGCGTCACAGGGGAGACCATGATTGCTCAGTCACAAACGCTTTCACGGCCAGAAGTACCTTGCTAAGTGCACATGATGCCCGCGAGAGAAACTTACTTAGACAACCATATGTAACATGGACGGGGTTTCAAATACATCTGCATACCTTAGCTCCTTGTGAACAGCCAGATGATGCACTTGTTCACAAGACATTTCCTTCAAATTCATAATGAACTCTGCCCTCAACAAGTTTGTGATCGTGGCATGTCCAACACACCCTGTTTTGTGCCTGCAAAGAAAAAGGACACCACTGTGAATGAATATAACTAATTCCCCTCCCTTTCAAAGCCTCCTCCCCTCCTCTTCATTAACAGTGTCGGACCTCAAGATCGGGCGTTCGCTCAGAACTTTCAATACGGTGCCCTGACAACCTGCGAACACTGAATCTGGCCTTAACAGAAACTGTTCCTCCCCGCAACAACGTGTCTGACTCCCAAGTATCTCTTCCCGGTTACTGCATCCTCCGGTATGACATGACCTGAGCCTCAGTCTGTGGAGGAGTGGCTCTCTTGTCATCACAGACTCTATTGCCCTCACTCTCCTGCACTGCCCTCACTCCCCACTGACGCCCCGGAATACCTCTGGCTAAGGCTTCCCCTCCACTCCACCTCATGTTTAAGATGTGTACTGTACCGTCCACGTACAAACAGTGATGACTCCATCTTCACCCTCACTATCCGAAAACAAGGACAACTTGCTATCTTCTTATCCAAAACTCTGCTCTTCCTCATATGTGGCGACTTTCAATTGTCGTCATGCCAGTTGGCTAGGTGTGGGTAGTCGTTCCTCTCATCCTGTCATGGGGACTTCAGCAAAAAGCTTTCTGCGACTCAATTGGGACTTGATCTCAATCGGTTTCACCTTCCCAAGACCTCAGATTTCAACGCATGGTACTATCTTTCCATCCTCTTCTGGATCTGATTTTGTTAACAAATTTCCCTGACAATTTTATCTTTGCTGTTTTGTTTTCCTGTTTGTTTCTCCTGCTCCAGATCGGTTTTTCTTTTCTATTTACCACTGTCCTTGTCAGAAGTGGCATCTCTCTGGTTTTTGCGATTATCAGAGAACTCTCTTTCCTCAGTTTTCGAACCTTTTTTTGCGTTCTTTTGATATTGTTCTGTGCGTTTCTACGTTCAGCCGAATAGCAAGGGTCTCCATAGCAACTATCAAACTTTATTAGACTGTGTTTCTTTCTTTATTTCTGTACTTTTCTCCATTATCGATCAACTCATCCTGTGGTATTATTTTCTTTCAATGTATACTTGCTCCTCCTCATGCAGCAGATTTATCTTTCTCCATGTCTTCAGTTTGTCATATTTTTTTTTTTTGTTCCCCTTTCTTCTTTCCGTGTGCGCCTTTTTTGATTCTATTTCTTGTAACTTGTGGCGAGGCTTTTCAGTTGTCCGTATTATTAACACTTGCCTTTGCTTTTCTTTCATAGAAAGCAAACCCAACTGAGGCTAATCTCTTAGTTTTCTCTTTTCCTTTAAAGCTTCAAGAGACAAGTTGTGTTATTACGTCTTTTCTCTAGGAGAGCCAGAAAACAAACATTCTTTCCAAAGCTCAAGTCCGAACTTTCAAACCTCTTTCGTCCCTCGCCTCAAGTAACTCTGGTTGTGCCGTCTTAATCAAATATTTCTTTGTTTTCTGGGTTGTTTTGTTCCTTTTCGTCTCTCTCTCCTTCCATCCTCTCTTCCTTAACCTTAATGGGCTCTTGTTTACGGCTGATACGTTACGACGTTGAAAAGGTCTGATTTAATTGCCTCTTCTAGTGTTTTGCAGCTGAAATTTGTGTCAAGAACCCTCGCTTTTTCTTCTCTCTTACCCTACTTCTTACTTTCGCAGTCCACTTATTTTTTCCTTTCAGTTTTTCTGTCCGCTGGACTTCTGTGTCTTCTTTTTTTTCTTTCTGACAAGTGTGGAGCGTTTGCTTTTGTCAACCTTCGACTCTAGATTCTGGGCATTTCGGTCTCTATGTATTCTTGGCATCTTTTAGCCCACATTTCCCTAAAACCTGCTCTTCTTTGTTCTTTTTTGCTCACCCTCTTTTCTGTTTTCTATTCAACCGGCCTCTTATTTGCCTCCAAAGGTCATCTGCCATCTGCCTTGTTGTATAATAGCAAACATTTACCTGGCCCTTTTTTCTGCATAAAAAAAGGTACAAAAACAGTATTCTCTGCATGTACTAGCATGAACAATCAGTTCTTTTTTGCCAATTCATGTTTTCAGCAATTGTTTGTTATGGAACTTTTTTCATCGATCGCTTCATATATCAGTAAATTTCTTCTTCTCTCTCTCTCTTCTCCAATGCCTTGACTGTTCGATTCATTTCAAATTTGGTTTCAGACAGGTTTACTTTCTATGCGCTTGGATATGCTGCTTTCTGTCTTCTTCACATATCTTATTATTGTGTATGTTGAGGGTTCTCTTATTTCCGGTACATGATATTATCAGAGGCCATATCCCTGTGTTCTATACATATCGCGTGCTTGTATTTCACGGTCTTGGCATCTCCTTGCCCTGCTGGCATTATTTGCACTTCTATATATTTCTCTCTCTCTTTCTTTAGTGGGTATCTTTTCAAGTTGTTCATCTCGTCACTCAAGCTCGCATTGACTTTCCTCTTGTCAGCAGTCGTAACAATTTGCCTATTAAATGGAGTTTTCTTCATTTTTCTCCTCTTCTTTGTTCTTTATGCTGGAGTGTTTTGCCTCAAGGTATTGCGTTCTGGTTACCCTGTTTCTTTCTGGTTTCATGCAATAATCTATCCGACTTTTGGAAAGTTATCCTCTTTAAATTTTCCTTTTGTTGTTCTTGATTGACTCTCTTACCCTCTGCCATAGTCTTTTCCTCTTGTGTTATTCCTCGATTCGCGCATGTCATGCTAGCTTTCTTCGCTCACTGCAGATTTGGGTAAAATCACTATAACTTGTGTTCCAACACGTTGTACATGTCTTTCAATCCGGACATTATTTCACATCTCTCTTTTATTTTGTTATTTGTTTTCTTTTCTGTTCAGGACCTATTTAGAACCCCTCCATCACTTTCTTCATTCAATTCCTTCTAGGAAGAAGTTTTTCATTCAATTTGCGTTTCTCTGGGTCTCTACTATCTGCCATGGGACCTTTTTCCTGGTGAAAGTCCACATTTCTCAAAAATCTCGCCTCCATTTATATGTTAGTGCGATCTGGAATGTTCTCTCTTCCCGTCGTGCAAGAGTTTTTCCTTTTCCTCGCTTTCTACTGAGCTCGCCTTGTATCTTCATCTTTTTCTAATAGCTTTTTTGTCCGCATCGTCTTGATTGGATTGTACTTTTTTTGCTTTTTCTTCTCTGGGCTGGTGCTTCTTCTTTGTCCTCTGTTTTTACTTTCTCTTTGGTCTTCTTACTTGCTTGTGTATTACCAAGGCTATTTTTTCTCTGAATCATTGGCATCTCTTATCTTTACGGTTAGAGGCTGAATCTTTGGGCCTCGTCATCTTCTTGTCTATCTCTTCTTTTTGCAGGCTGGTTTCGGGTGGTCTGTTCTGTCTTCTATCCGTCTCCTCTCCAGTCTTCTGATCTCTTTCCTTCCTGCTTCTCGTCTGCGATTTGTCCCCTTAGCTTTACATTTCCGCAGGGCCGCATCATTAGTGTTCTATATGTTTCTTCTCCTTCTGGTTAAAAAACTAACCATATTATACACGAATCATGCTTCTCTATTCTTCTTTCACGTCCTTTCTTTTTTTCTTATTTTTTCCTTTACTAATTTCTTTGGTAATTATATTCCTTTCTACTTCTCTTATCATATCCTTAGTGTTCTTTTTTCCTTCTCAGGCTCTTTCAATTATATTACTGTTTTTACCTATTCACTCTCTTTTTTCTTATAGTTTGTAAACCGTGTGTTTTCGCCTCTAAATCCTCGATGCTTCTACTCCAAATAATCCACCTCAGCCCACCTCCCACTGCTGTATATGTTTCTCTGTATTATTCTTATTTTGTTATGCCCCATCTCGTCATCCCTCTCGTCCTCCACATGATTCCTAATGTCTATTGGTGTTTCCTCTGCCGCTGTTTGGTCCTTTCCACTCTCGTTTTTTTTTCTTGTTTTCTTTGTTCCTGGTCCCTTTTTCTTTTTTTTTTGTTTTTTTTTTCTTCCTTTTTTGTGTAGCTTTTTTTTTTCTTCTCTCTTTTTTTTTTTTTTTACGAGTTCCTGCGTGACAAGTTGTTTATTTTTTATTTTTTTTCTAAAAATTAGGAAAAATTTCCGAGAGTGAGCCACTTTTGTAGACATTAAAACTCTATCAACTCAGTAATATTATCTAAGAGCCAAACAACTTTCGGCTTTTATTTCATGTATTTATTTAATAAATTTTTTTTAAAGGATAAGTTCTTGCAGTTTTGTTGTCATCTTTTTTCAGTTTTTTATTTTGTTCCATATACTTTTTTTGACCATTAGCTTTTCTGTATAAAAGTTAATTATTGTTTATTTAAGGTTGAAAAGGGGTTCAATTTGTGTTTGGTGGGTTGGTGTATATTTTTTTTTATTTATTTTTTATATTATGGGGAGAGAGAGAGATATTTATAGGAGAGATGAGAGAGAGAGAGTTTTAGAGAGAGAGAGAGAGAGAGATCAAGAGACAGAGACAGAGACAGAGACAGATGAAGAGACGAGAGGACAGATGGACAGGAGTATCTAGTATGACAGTAGTCATTCTCCAGTAGTATCTTACGTAGTAGAGTATGAGACCATTTCTTTTTTTGAACGTTCGATTGCTCTTTATTTTTTTCTTTTTTCGGATTTTTTTTGTACTATCGTCTTTTTGTGAGTGTGGGCAGTTTATCTCGAAGACTTGTACTTTTTTGGAGTATGTTAGTTTTATTTTTTTCTAGACTTTTTTATTGTAATGACTATGGCCTTTTCTCTATCTCTTTTGTTTATGGTTATTGTATCATTGTATGATTTTGACAGAAGAGTTAGAGTATGTTTTTATTGTTATTTTTTTTTGTTAGAGTTCGAGAGATTTTTGTATTTCGAGCGAGTTTTAGAGAGTTTTTTTATTTTTTGTACTTTACGAGCGTTTTAGTGATTTTGTATTTTAGTTTATGTTTAATATCCTTTTTGATTTTTTTTTTTTTTTGCTACCTAGTCTTTGGTAGTTTGGATGTGCGTAGCAGGACTACCTCGGTCTGATGACTCGTCCATCAGAGACTGAGAACAGAGCGTGCATCACGAGACATCGAGAGATACCATGAGACAACAGGATCGACAGAGAGCTATCGTAGGTGTACAGTTACGTCTCAGACATGAGACATGGTGTAAGATGACACTGAGGAGCGGAGGTATGACCGAGACCTAGAGTGACAGTAGAATAGATGACGAGAGGACATGCATGTGCATCATGAGCTACAGTCTACTGTCGAGACATCGACTGTCAGCTTGTAGAGCACTAGTAACACTGGTCAGACTCACGACTAGTGCATGACTGAGAGAGGTACGTGACTCCTCTCATGGACTACTGTAGACGATCGATGGGATCTCTGAAGCTAGCTGAATCTCGGTAGATACGTAGAAACTGAGTCTCAATAGGTACTCTAGGGAGAGAGAGAGAGAGATGAGAAGACGAGAGAAGAGAGAGTACGAGAACGTAGTGCAGAGACTAAGCGAGACAGGAGACAGTACGGATCAGATGACACGTAGATCCTGAGACATGGAGGACATGATAGACTATTGGTTCTTTACCGTTTGTGGGTAATCTCGACTGCATCTCTTCATCTACATCGGCTTCTCTCTTCTCTCTCTCTTCTCGCCTCGCTGCACCACACCATTTGCTAGTGCATATATAGTCCTCCCCCTCCATTGGAACCCCGCCTAGATTCATCAGCCTTTATTGCATTCTTCTGTATTATGTTGATACTGTAGAAATTCAGCAAATTTGAGATGTTCAGATACCACACTATTGGAGACGATGTCTATAAAGGTGTATTAATTCCGTTGAGACAGTGCCAAGAAAGAACTGCTCGAAGAGTATATTTCCTTTAAGTAGTTGGTTTAATGTCTACTTGAAATATAGTGAACAGGGGTTTGTTTGGTCTTAGATATTCTTCTGACTGTTGATCGCTTTAATTAGTTTCTAATTGGAGTAGCAGTATTCGCGCCAAACTTTTAGATCTTTATATTTTTACGTGGAACAATCACCGCTTGGCTCTGAGGCTCGTCAGTACGCAAGCACACAGCACAGCAAGGGCGCAGTGCATGAGACAAGAGCCGGCGGGAGTGACGAACGAGAACAGACAGCGGCGAGAACCATACGAACCACTATTACGGAGGTCAACATACTGTGGACAGGGAGAGGAGCACTGAGGCACGGGCCACACACGACAGCGATCATATCACAACTGAGAGGGACACAACAACATCTCACAGGAACATCTTCCAGGCACCAGTGATATATGCTACGGGCACAAGTATAGAGCAGTGTTTAGGAGTGGGATCGTGAGGGGTATATTGTGATTATTTGGACGGTATGAATGGAGAAGCAACAGCTGAGCCCAGTCCGAGCTCTGTTGGAATTTTCCCTCAGAGGGTCGAAGAAGAAAGATGGTCCGTGATCGGGCGCGAAAAGAGGCGGGCCAAAGAGGCTCCGAGCCGAACCCCCCTGGAACGTCCCCCCCCCCCCCCCGC
>CM068962.1:89773830-89799721 GCA_035128595.1 Eptatretus atami | reverse complement strand
CCTATCTGCTCTTCTTTCCATGGCTCTCTCCAGGTCTTTCTCAGATTGTCTCTTTTTCCTTCATTCAGAAAAGGTGCAGTTGTCACCCCTTATTCCAATGATGGCTTCTAAATCTTAATATTGATTTATTCTACTGTATAGACTTTAGGATTGGGAGGGTCTGATAAAAGCTTTTGGATGGATGACTGTTTGATGCCACTCAACTACAAAATGGTCAATTTTATCTCCTCCAGTTCTCTCATAATATATGATCATCAGTTTGGCTTCAACCCCTGCTGTGTTGCTATTTTAACGCCGTAAATGAATGGAGGCCTAAATCTCAAAGCGAGAGATCGGGACGCTGTCTCTGTCGGACATACCTTGCGAGGTTTCGATATTGCTGGCATCCAGCATTACTTTGCCACGTTTTCTTCTCATGGTATTCAGGGCCCATTCCTTGAATATATTTTTTTATTCTTTCTTTCTGGAGGTGGAATCGACGGGTGCTTTAATTGAATTATGCTCATGATCTTCGCACTTGAGGCTTGATATTGCCCCCAGGGCAAAGTAACAATTTTATCGATTACTCCAATCTGAAAGACAGATTGCTGCTGCATCCATTCTGCAAATATGGAAAAAAAATTCATCGGTCAGTTTACTTGAAACCTACTTCAACGAAGGAATCCATGGTCTACTCTGTCCCCTCACTTTTTGGCTTCAACACCCCATTTACTTCTCTGACCAACCCATGGATGAAGAGCAGTCCCTGATACTCCAAGGCCCATTCTGTTGCAACATGTTGGGCAAATCACATCTCAAAACTAGCCTCCAACACTCAGCCAATGCTTTGGTATTTTCTGCATTACAGTCTATTCTGAGCATTCAGAGTGTGTAAGGTGGACGGGTTCTGTTAACGCGTAGCACGGAGCGGAAAATAGCTCTAATTTCACCAGCGCATGTCAACTGTTATGCAACAAATGTCATGAAGGCGCAGAGATGGGATTTGCAACTGCTTTCTTTAATACAACATGACCACAAAAAACAAAACAAACCACTGGATGTTTGCAAGCCACAATCAAATCCAGAACGAAAAAAAATTCCACCCGCGCAAAGAATGGCGACCGTTAAATCATCATAACCATTACGAACGTCAATGTAGAGAGGACGCCCACCGACCAGAATATGATCAAACATTGTCGCATGATTCTGTGGAGGGTGAAACAAGAAAGGATTAAACAAATATGAACAGCAAAGATCATCACTGCTCCACAGGACAAGGTGGCTCTTAAAAAAGCACCCCTCTTCTCATAAAATCTTGTAGCACCATGGCACAGACTGAGCTTCAAGGAAACTACCCAGTTGGGTGATTTTATTAATTTATTTTTAATTTTTTAATTTTAACCTCGGCTATGCTCGTCTTCGCACTTTAATTACACACAACGGTGTTTGCAAAAGCAGCATTTTCCAAGGGAGATTTTTAATTGTGTTGGTAAAATAATTTTAAGGACTTTACATAAGGTCTTTATCAGAAATATAACGGAAATGGTTCTTCACTCTGGACTGGTGCAAATGCTTCCATCTTGCTTTCCTGGGGGTGATCAAGTTGTAGCGCTCTTGGTTTTTATTGGCATCTCTCAGCAGGAGTCCAAGTTTTGTTTTTTTGGATACCATAAGTTAGGTTGGTGGACTTTTTGCTGTTGACTCGCTCTTCCACCTACCCCAGCCCTTCCGGATCACACGCATTATTCCAAAATCCCAAACTAATTGCTCTACCAATAATCACCTGAACGCTGTGCTATATTCTCCTCAATATTCTCTTGTCTGTGGAATGATATATTGTTCATTTGTCTTGTGTACATCACTCCAGTTTTTAGTGCTGCCCGTTGTACCCTCACCTTGCTCTCTTCTACTCCTGCTGACTTCCTTACACCTTTTGATTTTGTGCCACTAATGCATTGTCTTTGTTTCCCTTTCACTCTCTCATCTGTCAGTCTGTGAAACTGCTGCGCCCTGTGATATTTGGGCTCCTGTATAAGCCTAGACTTTTTATCTATGTACTTAAAGTAGCAGGATTTTTTCTGTCTATCTGTCACGCTCTTTTTGTTGGGACACATTATGGCGTTACATCTCGAGGTCATGACAGCATTGCATCTAGCGCTGGACCAAGGCCTCTACAGACATGCATGTCCAGCACTTAACCCTCCCGGGGCTTTTCTGGTGGCAGCTGAACAATGTAACCCATACATCTGACATCGTAGGTGATGAGCTGAATGCCAGACTCTTTGCGTCGGGATGATGAAGTAAGACGGAGTTTGGTCTCGTGCTCGGCTCGACCTTTACAGTGGTGTATTATTCATGACTTGATGAGAATCAGTGTTTCTTTTCAGAAAACCACTTCTGATGACTGCTTCCAAGCCGTAACTATAAATTGGCTACGTTTCTTAATAATATGATCGGAATAATAATGAATACGTCACGTTAGTGAGATTTGTAAAAAACATGCTTTTTTTTCCTGATTGTCAATTTTGTTCCCATCAAAAAGCATAAATGAGAACAACAATTCATTTGGCAACTTGGAAACAGCAAAGAAATGAAAAATCACTCGGTGACACTTGGCGAAATGGAGGACGGCACTCAGTAGAGCGCCTACCTCTGCCAGGCTGAATAGTTTACCTTTTGTATCCCACTGATAGGTCGGAGGTCGGATCTGAATCCGGACCTCAACCAAAATCAAATCTGCTTGTTCTTGTCACCGACCAACTCATCCCACCAAGTTTTGTCATAACTTGTCCACAACTTTTTGAGATATCTTGCTGTACCATAATTCCCCCCCCCACCTCCCTCCATCTCTCAATGGTGAAGAATCACTTAAGAAAATCTCGTATCTGGATCGGATTCGAATCTTCACTAAATTTGAATCAATTCGTCCTTTTCAACACACCAACCTGTCCGCAGAGTTTCTGCGGAATCCATCATAACCTTTTGAGATATTGTGCAAAATCATTTTGGTCCAATTCTCTATCAATGGTAAAGAATCGCTTTAAAATTCTCAGATCCGATTCGGATCTTAACTAAATTAAGCGTTGCCATCCTTGGTCGGTCACCGACCTACACACAACATTTCAGAACGATTGCTTGAAACTGTGGCCAAAATCGTAACAGACAGACAGACCAACATACTTGGCAAAAAAATTGCAAGTAAAAACAAGACATCTGATTGCTGGGACATAAAACGAAAAACTTTCCAAATAAATGTGGCATATTATTAAAATTAATGCGAGTTGAGGAGAAAACAAAATGATTCTGGAATTGTTTTTTGCAAATATCGACTGTCAATAAACTCTATTACTGTACTGTAACATATCTAAGTTGTGTTGTTCAACTCCAATCAGCTAAAGGATGGGTTCAATGCTAGTACTGTATGTACGGAAATATTATAATTTAACTCCACCACTTTCACTCCAGATTTGGACACTTCATTTCATCCACGAGCTCCGATCTCTAATCCGAAAACAGATTTTGATGATGCACTTTAATTATCCGTGAGAGGCCATCGTGGAAAATCGCATCTTGTAATGCATAAAATCGCTCCAACCTCCTGATTTTGAAAACTATAGCACCTACAAAAGCGATGTATGCAGCGGATTTGTAGGAATGAAGATGAGCATTCGATGATGTGAGTGAGGGAGTGGGGGAAAAAAATTTTTTGAGTGCTTTATATTACAGAAAGCGTTGTGGCCTCTTCTAAGTCGAGGCATAGTTGAGGAGGCTGAAACAAAATAGCGGCTTAAGACCCCTTTAAGGTGGCGGGAAAACTAAGATGGAGCGCCACCATCTTGGTAGGGCTTTTTTTTTGGTTTTTTGATGATTAGCACCACCTAAATTATCTCAAATAAGTGTTTATATACCAAATACCCAGTCTTCATGCATGCACTCCTTGGAGTTACATTGTATGCATGCTAATTGTTTTTGACGCGTTAGGTTTCATGGTGTTGGAGTTGTGGTTGATACATACTGACACATTGACTTTTGTTATTTACTAGCAAATAACCTGTTGTCCACTGATGGGAATATGAAGGGAGGAAGAGGAGAAAGAGTGGGGTGGGGATAACACAGCAGATGTATGTCTCGTTTAACGTCATCGAGAGATGGCGCGCCCATTGATGAATCACCCTGCTTTGAAACACCGGAGTGACGTTTATAGCTGGGATGGGATTTGAACCCAGGCTAGACAGCTTGGAGTGACGTGCATACTTCTCGGTATCCTGCTGTGATGTAGGATTCATTGCTTGTAAAACTGAACTTTTTACTCATTGTCGTTCTCTAATTTATTTTGCCTACCAAATCTCCGGTATCAAAACTACAGTATCGTCATTGAAGCTTGAAGAACACTCGCCAAGTGTTTTAGCAGCAATCCAATGAAACGGTTGAAGAAACTTTGATCAATGAATGTTTAAATTTTTTAGTGTAATTATCTATGCCAAAGTGAGAAAGACCACACAAAAAGGGGAACCGTCGTGGTAAAATAAAATTGCATATTTTCATTGAGCCACCGAACACCAATGCAGGGCCAATGCGGTGAGTGCCCTGACTTTGTTCAAGTTAATCGATACACTGTATTCACTGATGGTGAAAATATTGCAGAGCACTCGCCAAGTGGTTAAGGACTCAATGAAACGGTTAAGGAACGGCTGGCTTGGCAGGTGATTACGATCGCCGATCGTCGTATTATTAAACGCCTCCCGGAGACGCCAAATGTCAAATACATCGGAATTGGAAAAAGAACTTTTTAAATATTTTTTTGTATTTTCAAGCAGTCAGAACTACTGTAAAGTTCAGTTATGGAGCTTAGATTTTGCAATTTGGCTTTTGTTCAAATGGTGGGAGGAGTTCTTGTGAGCCAACAGCCATCCATATACAGTGCCCAACTGTGTCTGCGGACGTCGTCCTGCAGTCGGTTACTTTCTATAAGGAGGTTGGGCAGGATTTGCATTCCAGCCACATAAAACCTTCATTCCACAAAAACTTACAAAAAGCATTAAAAAATATGAGAACCCAGTCCATGGAAGTAGTACGCCTGTGCAGCTTCCCTTGCAGGGCAGCTCACTGGATGACGGGATTTGGGGAAAGCCTTCGGGACCCCCAATCTTTGATGACAGGAGGGAAACCACGGGGTTACATTCCGGGTCAGATTGCGGGAGAGTGCCTCGGGGTAGTGCTGAGGTGTTGTCCACCAGACGGTGGTCTCCTTGGTTAACTCCTGGTGGTTCCTGGAATATCTATCCTGAGAGAGGTGATCACCTGTCTTATATCTGAGCTCAAGCGTTTGGACATTGCTATTGCAGCCTCTCTGAGTTTGGAGACGGGATTGCGGCGAGATCATAGCGGGTGGTTAACACAGACTATTGGTCTGGTTGCTCTGATGGTTACCATGCCCAAGGAGATGCTGTAGCTTGACAATAAGCTGACTCCAATGATAATTGAGGTAATACCGGTCAGTGAGCGTATTATGAGACAATGATTCGTCACTCTTGGGTGTCATTTCCCTCGTTTCTGTATATGCTCCGACTGAGGCGAGTGATCTCACCTGAAGGACACATTCTAGCCAGCTCAGTCTGGGGTTGATCAGTGTCCCAGGTGAGAAACTCTTCTCGTCTTGGGGGATTGCAATGCATGCGAGTGGAACTATAGGGATGGTTATGAGACATGTGTGTTGGTCCCCATGGTCTGGAACTGTGAACCTGAATAGCACCAAGTTCCTTGACTTGAACTAGGCAACGGTGGCGTCCATAGCAACGGTGCTCAAAAGCATACTAGATCTGGTATGAACCTACCAGTCAAGTTTCATCAAAATCGGTTGACTCCTCTGTCTCCCAGAGCTGTCCATTACATACAGACAGACGGAAAACCTGAGACTAAGGGTAGTCCAGTGACAAGCCAATACATAAGAGAGACTATTGATTCCATTCTCTAAAATATATTGTTACAATTTTGGAAATCAATCGTACTCAAACATACAGGTTCTTTAGCTCAGTTATGTCGATAAGTGCATGTTCTATAGATAGCTCACCTTCCATTGTTTAATGGGCAGAAATCGATTAATGCGCTGTGTTTCAATTTAATCGTTAGGGAGCGATCACAACACAAAGGAGACGCCACTCCCCTCTTCTGTGAAGAGGAGAAGAGCCCTCCGTTCCGTGATTCATGACGTAAACAACTCCTTCCCGGCCGCGGTTGGCGGGGGATGGAGCACGAGGGCATGAGTCACGCCGGGAGCGGGGGAGGGGGCCGATAGGAATAAAAAAGGGACACTCTGCTTGGCTCAGGTTGGTTCGGCTTGGCTGGTAGTAGGCTTTCGGGTTTCTGCTTGGCTCGGGTTAGGTTGAAGGCTTTTTGGTTCTGCTTGGCTCGGTTCGCTTTTGGGCTCTGGCTTTGTTCGGAAGAGAGGTGGTTCGTTTTTGTGCTTGGTTCATCGAAAGAGTTGAGCTGGTTGCTCGGCTCGAGCTTGTGGTTGTTCATCGAGAGAGTCGCGCGTGTTTGCGCTCTACTTCGTCGTCCGGTTCGGCTGGCTCTTCTTAGTTCGTGGAGCTCTTTAGTCTTTTTGTTCCGCTTGGTTCCCGGCTTGGTGGCGACTCCTTGGCCTCATCTTGGAGGTGGTTTTCGGGGAAGCGACGCATCGACGGGAAGATCGGCGCTCGTCTGACAGCATGTGTTCAGAAGCGCAAGAGGATCGCTGGGCTCGGGAAGGATCTCGGCTCACGGCGATTGGATCCAGCTCGCTCTCGCTGGAGCCCGGGTCTGAGCAGCTTGAAGACCAACGAGGTGGAGAAGTTCGAGATAGGTTCTGGGTTTCAGCTCATCTGTCCCTTCGAGTTGAAGTCCTTATTAAAGGCATCAGCCCCATTTCTTGGGTGTGTGTGTGCGTACGTGTGTTTGTGGGCCGTCTAACAAGTAGGAAACTGTTAAGTGCCTGTGTTGTATTTGCTTTACATTTCATAGTAGAACTTCTGCTGTAGGTTTTTGCTCGTGTCCTGTCCCTATCCCATTCATTCATTGCTTGCATGCCTGTAATGGAAATAAATGGCCCCATTGTTAAATGTCACTGCTCGTTGCGTCCCTTCCTCACATTGACTGCCATGGAGTGTTCGGAATGTTAGCTGGCTGATTATAAGCCGATAAAACGTACATCTGGTCCGACGGGCTTGGCGATATAATTAACCGCTCGGCAATCGCATCGGAAATGAGCTGCTTAAGCGGCTCGTTTTCGTGCAGGTCCCATTGAGGTATAAACTCCTGGCATTTCTGTCCGCGTGATAGTTAGTTATATCGACAATTCGGTGATTGACCTTGTAGCGCGTGGACAGAAGAGTTGGCTGGTTTGTGATGTGTTAAAACACCGTAGCTGGGTTTCGGCGTTTATCCGGAAGCTTGACTGGATTGCCCGTTCGGTGGGCACGCGCGGCCGAATTGGGCTAAAGGCGGTTGTCCGCGACGCCATACGGGCGGAAATCACACTGGTCGAGAGTGGGATTCAAACTCCGTCTCCAAACAAATTAACGGAACCGGGTCAAGGGTGTGCGAAGCACCCTCCGGTTCCATTAAATTCGAGCTTTTAATTAATTCGCGGCATGCAAAATGGCAGCTCAAGGCGAGCAGGGGCAGGAGGGAATAGATTTAGATATGGAATCTATGGCCCAGGACGACACCGTTATGCAGGTTGAACTTTCCCCGCAACCGAACTGCGGAGCCGAAGGGGGCACGGTGGCGGCGCTTCTGACACCCCCCCCCACATCAATTCCTTCCCCGGTCCCAGCGAAACCGCTGACGATAATGGCGAATCGACTGCACAGGGCCACTTGACACGAGCCAGCTATTGACAATTTTGCTGCAAAATGATGGCATGAAAAGGAAATGAAGGAAGAATAAAAAACAGCAAGGATAGCATGCAAAGCAAAATGGAATGCGCACACGGAGGCAATGAGGGGTGAGATGCAGCGCATGGGGGAAACCTCCAGGAAGGGCAGAAGGCAATAAGGACGGGCATAAGAGGAATCATGGCAGTGCCACGTGTTGGAGCGAACGAGGCTTGGGGGGAGTGGTGGATTGTGTCCGTCCCGCAATGGAGACGAGTGAGGTCATGATGCGGGACGCCGTCGCCACGTGTAGGGTGAGACACATGGAGGTGACGACAGACAGATTTATTGGTGACGGAGACGCGCATAATACAGGGAGAAACTAATAAATATGAGGAGATGACACAGGAATTAAAAGCAATAACAGAGAAAGGAACAACAAAGACGATGGACATAAAAACAGAGACACGGGAAAAGATGGACGAAAACTAAAGACGAGCACACACGGTAAGGGATAGTAATAGGGGACAATGGGGTTTGAGCTTGGGGAATGTGTCGTGACCCGGTGCGAGCAGCACGATAGCCGCCTTCAGAACGAAGAGAGGCAATATGCCCTTGAAGCGGATCGTGACCAGGTGGGTCGGTCGAGCTTTGCGAGGTTGAGGGGGTGAGTGCTGTGAACGGGTACACGCCGAGCTGGGGGTATAGAGACCCGGGAGCGCTTGTGGTGGCGTGAATCCCCAGCGTGATTGTCCTGGTGTGTGTGGTTAAGGTGTGAGTGCAGCGGTGTATTGAAACGTACGCATCGTGTGAGTAAAATGGTGTGTTTAAGGGAGAAGTGCCGTGTGTGAGAGGAACCGCGTGTGTGAGAGAGCGGTATGAAAGAGAGATGGCGGTTGGTATGCGAGAAAACGCAACCGCATGTCGAGTGTCATGGCGCGGTGTGTAAGCGTCATGGCACATGGGAGTGCGTGCGTTGAATGCGCGGAAGACTGCACCAGACGAGGGATAAGGGCCGTGTAGTGGCCGTAGCCGTTTCGAGACGCATGCCGGATTCGCACAGCAGCGCGCACGGGTCCGTGCTGTTCTTCGCACAATGCCGCCACGTGCGCGCCTACGTAAGTGAAATCCGGTCGGAAGCACCCGCGGTGGATCAAGCCGATCCGCGGACGGCCAAAACCTAGGCTGGAAATGTGAATTTGGATCGGACGGTGTTCTCCGCGAGGCGTGTTTGTAAAGCTCCGTGTGGCCTGCGCCTTGCGTTCTGTTCGCGGAGCGCGTGAAGTGGTTTCCCCGGATGCGCTGCGTGTACCCGGCTTGCACGAGAAATCGCGCGGTTTCGGGGTGTGAGTGACGTCATTGGAGATTCCGCGGCGCGGGTAGCGGGTGAGCGGAGCACATGTGCTCACGTGGGGAACCCTCGAAACGGAGGCTTGCTTGGGATGCGCAGGGTGAACGTCGTGGCTGCACGAATGGTGGAATCCGGCAGAAGGAAATCCCTGCCGATGTTACTATCCGAGAAGGGACGAGAAACGAGAACAGCTGCCATGACGCACGGGAAAGGAGTGCAGGTTTGTGAGTTGCCGTGCTGGTGCGCAAAGGAAAAAAAAGAAAAAGAGAAAAGCAACCTTGCCCACTTTGAGTATACAGGATTCCCTGGGCAGGGGGTAGGGACCCCCTTGCTGGGGGCACAGGAGTACTAGTTAGGGGGATGGGTTAGCGATAGTTAGACACCGGCTTCATGGGGACATGGGTTGTTCCTCATGGAGCCCGTGGAAATGGATTAGTTAGAGGGATTTCAGTTAGATTTAGGAAATGGGAATTTTTGGATTTTTGAGACATGGACAGACTGGAAATGTGTAGTGGAGACGTAACTTAGCTACGTAGAAAAAGGAATGTGCATTGATGTAAGGATTGACTAGGGAGCAGAATTAGTTAGAAGAATGTCAGTGTGAGTGTGGTGTAAATTGAGAGTGAAAGTGTACATGAGTGAGTATGGTACAGCAGGCCCAAGTGTGCGAGTGAGCGGAATGTAGTATGCATGGTGCGATGACTGATTGGGGGGAGGAGTGATTCCACCCAAGGGACCCCGGGTCAGAGTAATGTTCGTTAGTGGGTATCCAAATTACAAAAAGGAGGCGTTTTGTTGTTGGTGTCGAGAGAAGGACGAAACCCGTTTGGAGGGGTGCAGGAGTTCATGGACCACTGGGAGCATGGCTGTTGAAGGTGAGTTTTGTTTAGTGGGCACGGATTAGTCGGCCAGAGTAGGCAAGGGCCCAAGAGGGGCCGGGATAGTGTAGTGGGCACGGGCGACCCGTCGGAAACGGGACCCGTAGCGCAGAATGCCACGGGGGCAGTGTAGTGGGCACGGCGACCTCGGAAAGGGACCGGGGCACCAACACGCCACGTGGGCATCGGAGGGGGGCAATGCAGAGAGGGCAACCCCGCGTTCATAGGGAGTAGTTAGGCTCGAGGCAGCTGCGGGCCTGGGGTGCCATGGTTAGAGTTCGGCAGAGGGGATTCCTGCAGTTGAGCCACGCTGCCAGCCAGAAATGGTGCGAGGGCACGAATGAAAATTTGAGGGCAAGGCCCAAATTTATAATGGACACCAACACAGGTGACGGGAATCATGGTTTTTAGAACCGAGTTTTAAAAGTGTGAGGCGTTTTGGAAAGCCCCGGGTAGTATCAGGTGTAATTAAATGCTAGGATAGTTAGAAGATGTACCCATTCGCTCGTTGTAGCCGCTGGACCCACCTTGGTAGATCGCTGAACTCTGAGGAGGCCATTCTGAGGCTTTGTTGGGCCTCGAGACAGGACGCTAGTCTCTCCCTATTCCCCTCAGAGAGGGAACGTAGGGGTTGGAGTAGGCTAGGTGGACATGATAGGCTAGCCGAACAAGAGCAATAAGGGGGTTAGGGAGACAATTATAAAATAATAAAAATAAAGAGGGGCTAAATTTTGTTGTGTTGTGTGGCAATTAAGGGAATGGGTATGGACAGACAGGCAAAGGCGATAGAGTGGGGGAGACAGTAGGCTAGGTCTGAGGCCCGCCTTCAGAGCGGCCGGCACCACCGCACTCCCTCCAGACCTGATGGAACCACACCAGAGGCCGGCAGCTTCATTGCACCTGTTGTGCTGCAGCCGCCTGTTCTGCATGGGCTTGCCTTGCCATGCCTCGTTTGCCTGCCTCTGCCATGCACCCATGCCTGCTAGCCTTGTTTGCGTTTGCCCCTGTGTCCATCCATTGATCACCTGTGCGCCAGGATCATCCAGTTTTTGCAAGGACTGCCTGCAGGCAGCTCGTGCATCCATCATGTCTTTGTTTTTGCTACATCTCCATGCATTCCCCTTCACCAATGACTTTGCAATGACTTTTACTTTTCCCTTTCACAGATCACAGGTCCTGGGCCATGGTTAATGTAATGGATAAGTAGAGTGAAAATTGTAAATACGTGAACCCTCGCCTCCATGTTTGTTTTAGCGCCGGCAATTTTATTTGTTGTCCGATGAGTCTGTGAGAGTTTGTTTAGTTAGTTACACAGCGCATTAGGTTACTTATTTTTGACATGTGTAAAGAAATGTCGCACTCAGGGATCCGAAGGTAAAACGTACGAGGGGAAAACTTACACATGCTGGTCACACGAAAATTTGACAACTCAGGACGAGTCTGTAAAAAGGGGAGGGGGTAGTGTTACGAATTTGGAAATTAATCACACTCAACATACAGGTTCCTTTAACTCGGTTATGTCGATAAGTGCATGTTATAGTAGATAGCTCACCTTCCATTGTTTAATGGCAGAAATCGATTAAATGCGCTGTGATTCAATATAATAGTTAGGGAGCGATCACAACAAAAGGGGGACGCCCTCCCCCTCTTCTGCGAAGAGGAGAGAGCCTCCGTTCCGTGATTCATGACGTACACAACTCCCTCCGCCCGGGTTGAGCGGGGATGGAGCACGAGGGCATGCGTCACGCCGGGAGCGGGGGAGGGGCCGATAGGAATAAAAAAGGGACACTCTGCTTGTCTCGGGTTGGTTCGGGCTTGGCTGGCGGTAGGCCTTTGGGGTCTGCTTGGCTGGGTTAGAGTTGAAGGCTTTTTGCTTCTGCTTGGCTCGTTTCGTTTTTTGGGCTCTGGCTTTGTTCGGAAGAGAGGTGGTTCGCTTTTTTGTGCTTGGTTCATCGAAAGAGAGTTGAGCTGGTTGCTCGGCTCGAGCTTGTTGGTTGTTCATCGAGAGAGGAGCGCCAGTTGCGAGAGTCGGCGGTGTTTTGCGCTCTACTCGTCGTCCGTTCGCCTGGCTCTTCTTAGTTCGTGGAGCTCTTTTAGTCTTTGTTCTCCTCTGGTGCGACTCCTTGGCTCATCTTGGAGGTTGTTCTTCGGGGAAGCGACGCATCGACGGGAAGGATCGGCCCTCGTCTGACCAGCACGTGTTCAGAAGCGCGATAGGATTGGCTGGAGCTCGGGAAGGATCTCGGCTCACGGCGATTGGATCCAGCTCGCTCTCGCTGGAGCCCCGGTCCGAGCAGCTTGAAGACCACACGAGGTGGAGAGGTTCGAGATAGGTTCTGGGCTTCAGCTCATCTGTCCCTCTGAGTTGAAGTCCTTATTAAAGGCATCAGCCACCATTTCTTGGTGTGGTGTGGCGTACGTGTGTTTGTGAGCCCGTCTAATAAGTAGGAAACTGTTAAGTGCCTGTGTTTGTATTTGCTTTACATTTCATAGTAGAACTCGGCTGTAGGTTTTTGCTCGTGTCCTGTCCCTATCCCATTCATTCATTGCTTGCATGCTGTATGGAAATAAATGCCCCATTGTTAAATGTACCTGCTCGTTGCGTCCCTTCCTCACATTGACTGCCATGGAGTGTTCGGAATGTTAAGCTGGCTGATTATAAGCCGATAAAACGTACATCGGGTCCGACGGGGCTTGGCGATATATAACCGCTCGGCAATCGCATACGGAACGAGCTGCTTAAGCGGCTCGTTTTCGTGCAGGTCCCTTTGAGGTTCTAAACTCCCGGCATTTCTGTCCGCGCGAATAGTTAGGTATATCGACAATTCGGCGATTGACCCTGTAGCGCCTATCTGCTCTTCTTTCCATGCTCTCTCCAGGTCTTTCCTCAGATTGTCTCTTTTCCTTCATTCAGAAAGGTGCAGTTGTCAACCCTTATTCCATGATGGCTTCTAAATCTTAATTTGATTTATTCTACCTGTATAGACTTTAGGATTGGGAGGGTCTGATCAAAAGCTTTTGGATGGATGACTGTTGATCCACTCAACTACAAAATGGTCAATTTTATCTCCTCCAGTTCTCTCATAATATATGAATCATCAGTTTGGCTTCACCCCTGCTGGTGTTGCTATTTTAACCCCGTAAATGAATGGAGGCGTAAATCTCAAAAGCGAGAGATCGGGACGCATGTCTCTGTCGAACATACCCTTGCGAGGTTTCGATATTGGCTGGCATCCAGCATTACTTCCACGTTTTCTTCCTCATGGTATTCAGGGGCCCCATTCCTTGAATGATCATTTTTTTTCTTTCTTTCTGGAGGTGGAATCGACGGGTGCTTTTAATTGAATTATGCTCATGATCTCTCGCCACTTGAGGCTCTGATATTGCCCCCAGGGCAAAGTAACAATTTTATCGATTACTCCAATCTGAAAGGACAGATTGTCTGCTGCATCCATCTCTGCAAATATGGAAAAAAAATTCATCGGTCAGTTTACTTGAAACCTACTTCAACGAAGGAATCCATGGTCTACTCTGTCCCCTCACTTTTTGGCTTCAACACCCCATTTACTTCTCTGACCAACCCATGGATGAAGAGCAGTCCCTGATACTCCAAGGCCCATTCTGTTGCAACATGTTGGGCAAATCACATCTCAAAACTAGCCTCCAACACTCAGCCAATGCTTTGGTATTTTCTGCATTACAGTCTATTCTGAGCATTCAGAGTGTGTAAGGTGGACGGGTTCTGTTAACGCGTAGCACGGAGCGGAAAATAGCTCTAATTTCACCAGCGCATGTCAACTGTTATGCAACAAATGTCATGAAGGCGCAGAGATGGGATTTGCAACTGCTTTCTTTAATACAACATGACCACAAAAAACAAAACAAACCACGTGGATGTTTGCAAGCCACAATCAAATCCAGAACGAAAAAAAATTCCACCCGGCAAAGAATGGCGACCGTTAAATCATCATAACCATTACGAACGTCAATGTAGAGAGGACGCCCACCGACCAGAATATGATCAAACATTGTCGCATGATTCTGTGGAGGGTGAAACAAGAAAGGATTAAACAAATATGAACAGCAAAGATCATCACTGCTCCACAGGACAAGGTGGCTCTTAAAAAAGCACCCCTCTTCTCATAAAATCTTGTAGCACCATGGCACAGACTGAGCTTCAAAGGAAACTACCCAGTTGGGTGATTTTATTAATTTATTTTTAATTTTTTAATTTTTAACCTCGGCTATGCTCGTCTTCGCACTTTAATTACACACAACGGTGTTTTGCAAAAGAGCATTTTCCAAGGGAGATTTTTAATTGTGTTGGTAAAATAATTTTAAGGACCTTTACATAAGGTCTTTATCAGAAATATAACGGAAATGGTTCTTCACTCTGGACTGGTGCAAATGCTTCCATCTTGCTTTCCTGGGGGTGATCAAGTTGTAGCCTCTTGGTTTTTATTGGCATCTCTCAGCAGGAGTCCAAGTTTTGTTTTTTTTGGATACATAGTTAGGTTGGTGGACTTTTTGCTGTTGACTCGCTCTTCCCCTACCCCAGCCCTTCCGGATCACACGCATTATTCCAAAATCCCCAAACTAATTGCTCTACCAATAATCACCTGAACGCTGTGCTATATTCTCCTCATATTCTCTTGTCTGTGGAATGATATATTGTTCATTTGTCTTGTGTACATCACTCCAGTTTTTAGTGCTGCCCGTTGTACCCTCACCTTGCTCTCTTCTACTCCTGCTGACTTCCTTACACCTTTTGATTTTGTGCCACTAATGCATTGTCTTTGTTTCCCTTTCACTCTCTCATCTGTCAGTCTGTGAAACTGCTGCGCCCTGTGATATTTGGGCTCCTGTATAAGCCTAGACTTTTTATCTATGTACTTAAAGTAGCAGGATTTTTTCTGTCTATCTGTCACGCTCTTTTTTGTTGGGACATCATTATGGCGTTACATCTCGAGGTCATGACAGCATTGCATCTAGCGCTGGACCAAGGCCTCTACAGACATGCATGTCCAGCACTTAACCCTCCCGGTGGCTTTTCTGGTGGCAGCTGAACAATGTAACCCATAACATCTGACATCGTAGGTGATGAGCTGAATGCCAGACTCTTTGCGTCGGGATGATGAAGTAAGACGGAGTTTGGTCTCGTGCTCGGCTCGACCTTTACAGTGGTGTATTATTCATGACTTGATGAGAATCAGTGTTTCTTTCAGAAAACCACTTCTGATGACTGCTTCCAAGCCGTAACTATAAATTGGCTACGTTTCTTAATAATATGATCGGAATAATAATGAATAACGTCACGTTAGTGAGATGTTGTAAAAAACATGCTTTTTTTTCCTGATTGTCAATTTTGTTCCCATCAAAAGCATAAATGAGAACAACAATTCATTTGCAACTTGGAAACAGCAAAGAAATGAAAAAATCACTCGGTGACACTTGGCGAAATGGAGTGACGGCACTCAGTAGAGCGCCTACCTCTGCCAGGCTGAATAGTTTACCTTTTGTATCCCACTGATAGGTCGGAGGTCGGATCTGAATCCGGACCTCACCAAAATCAAATCTGCTTGTTCTTGTCACCGACCAACTCATCCACCAAGTTTTGTCATAACTTGTCCACAACTTTTTGAGATATCTTGCTGTACCATAATTCCCCCCCCCACCTCCCTCCATCTCTCAATGGTGAAGAATCACTTAAGAAAATCTCGTATCTGGATCGGATCGAATCTTCACTAAATTTGAATCAATTCGTCCTTTTCAACACACCCAACCTTCGCGAGTTTCTGCGGAATCCATCCATAACCTTTTGAGATATTGTGCAAAATCATTTTGGTCCAATTCTCTCATCAATGGTAAAGAATCGCTTTAAAATTCTCAGATCCGAATTCGGATCTTAACTAAATTAAGCGTTGCCATCCTTGTCGGTCACCGACCTACACACAACATTTCAGAACGATTGCTTGAAACTGTGGCCAAAATCGTAACAGACAGACAGACCAACATACTTGGCAAAAAATTGCCAAGTAAAAACAAGACATCTGATTGCTTGGGACATAAACGAAAAACTTTCCAAATAAATGTGGCATATTATTAAAATTAATGCGAGTTGAGGAGAAAACAAAATGATTCTGGAATTGTTTTTTGCAAATATCGACTGTCAATAAACTCTATTACTGTACTGTAACATATCTAAGTTGTGTTGTTCAACTCCATCAGCTAAAGGATGGGTTCAATGCTAGTACTGTATGTACGGAAATATTATATATTTAACTCCACCACTTTCACTCCAGATTTGGACACTTCATTTCATCCACGAGCTCCGATCCTCTAATCCGAAAACAGATTTTGATGATGCACTTTAATTATCCGTGAGAGGCCATCGTGGAAAATCGCATCTTGTAATGCATAAAATCGCTCCAACCTCCTGATTTTGAAAACTATAGCACCTACAAAAGCGATGTATGCAGCGGATTTGGTAGGAATGAAGATGAGCATTCGATGATGTGAGTGAGGGGAGTGGGGGAAAAAAATTTTTTGAGTGCTTTATATTACAGAAAGCGTTGTGGCTCTTCTAAGTCGAGGCATAGTTGAGGAGGCTGAAACAAAATAGCGGCTTAAGACCCCTTTAAAGGTGGCGGGAAAACTAAGATGGAGCGCCACCATCTTGGTAGGGCTTTTTTTTGGTTTTTGATGATTAGCACCACCTAAATTATCTCAAATAATGTTTATATACCCAAATACCCAGTCTTCATGCATGCACTCCTTGGAGTTACTTGTATGCATGCTAATTTTTTGAGCGTTAGGTTTCATGGTGTTGGAGTTGTGGTTGATACATACTGACACATTGACTTTTGTTATTTACTAGCAAATAACCTGTTGTCACTGATGGGAATATGAAGGGAGGAAGAGGAGAAAGAGTGGGGTGGGGATAACACAGCAGATGTATGTCTCGTTTAACGTCATCGAGAGTGGCGCGCCCATTGATGAATCACCCTGCCTTGTGAAACACCGGATGACGTTTATAGCTGGGATGGGATTTGAACCCAGGCTAGACAGCTTGGAGTGACGTGCATACTTCTCGGTATCCTGCTGTGATGTAAGGATTCATTGCTTTGTAAAACTGAACCTTTTTACTCATTGTCGTTCTCTAATTTATTTTGCCTACCAAATCTCCGGTATCAAAACTACAGTATCGTCATTGAAGCTTGAAGACACTCGCCAAGTGTTTTAGCAGCAATCCAATGAAACGGTTGAAGAAACTTTGATCAATGAATGTTAAATTTTTTACGTGTAATTATCTATGCCAAAGTGTGAAAGACCACACAAAAAGGGGAACGTCGTGGTAAAATAAAATTGCATATTTTCATTGAGCCACCGAACACCCAATGCAGGGCCAATGCGGGTGAGTGCCCTGACTTTGTTCAAGTTAATCGATACACTGTATTCACTGATGGTGAAAATATTGCAGAGCACTCGCCAGTGGTTAAGGACTCAATGAAACGGTTAAGGAACGGCTGGCTTGGCAGGTGATTACGATCGCCGATCGTCGTATTATTAAACGCCTCCCGGAGACGCCAAATGTCAAATACATCGGAATTGGAAAAAGAACTTTTTTAAAATTTTTTTGTATTTTCAAGCAGTCAGAACTACTGTAAAGTTCAGTTATGGAGCTTAGATTTTGCAATTTGGCTTTGTTCAAATGGTGGGAGGAGTTCTTTGTGAGCCAACAGCCATCCATATACAGTGCCCAACTGTGTCTGCGGACGTCGTCCTGCAGTCGGGTTACTTTCTATAAGGAGGTTGGGCAGGATTTGCATTCCAGCCACATAAAACCCTTCATTCCACAAAACTTACAAAAAGCATTAAAAAATATGAGACCCAGTCCATGGAGTAGTACGCCTGTGCAGCTTCCCTTGCAGGGCAGCTCACTGGATGACGGGATTGGGGAAAGCCTTCGGGACCCCCAATCTTTGATGACAGGAGGGAAACCAGGGGTTACATTCCCGGGTCAGATTGCGGGAGAGTGCCTCGGGGTAGTGCTGAGGTGTTGTCCACCAGACGGTGGTCTCCTTGGTTAACTCCTGGTGGTTCCTGGAATATCTATCCTGAGAGAGGATGATCACCTGTCTTATATCTGAGCTCAAGCGTTTGGACATTGCTATTGCAGCCTCTCTGAGATTTGGAGACGGGATTGCGGCGAGATCATAGCGGGTGGTTAACACAGACTATTGGTCTGGTTGCTCTGATGGTTACCATGCCCAAGGAGATGCTGTAGCTTTGACATAAAGCTGACTCCAATGATAATTGAGGTAATACCGGTCAGTGAGCGTATTATGAGACAATGATTCGTCACTCTTGGGTGTCATTTCCCTCGTTTCTGTATATGCTCCGACTGAGGCGAGTGATCTCACCTGAAGGACACATTCTAGCGCACGCTCAGTCTGTGGGTTGATCAGTGTCCCAGGTGAGAAACTCTTCTCGTCTTGGGGGATTGCAATGCATGCGAGTGGAACTATAGGGATGGTTATGAGACATGTGTGTTGGTCCCCATGGTCTGGAACTGTGAACCTGAATAGCACAAGTTCCTTGAACTTGAACTAGGCAACGGTGGCGTCCATAGCAACGGTGCTCAAAAGCATACTAGATCTGGTATGAACCTACCAGTCAAGTTTCATCAAAATCGGTTGACTCCTCTGTCCTCCCAGAGCTGTCCATTACATACAGACAGACGGAAAACCTGAGACTAAGGGTAGTCCAGTGACAAGCCAATACATAAGAGAGACTATTGATTCCATTCTCTAAAATATATTGTTACAATTTTGGAAATCAATCGTACTCAAACATACAGGTTCTTTAGCTCAGTTATGTCGATAAGTGCATGTTCTATAGATAGCTCACCTTCCATTGTTTAATGGGCAGAAATCGATTAATTGCGCTGTGATTCAATTTAATCGTTAGGGAGCGATCACAACACAAAGGAGACGCCACTCCCCTCTTCTGTGAAGAGGAAGAAGAGCCCTCCGTTCCGTGATTCATGACGTAAACAACTCCTTCCCGGCCGCGGTTGAGCGGGGGATGGAGCACGAGGGCATGAGTCACGCCGGGAGCGGGGGAGGGGCCGATAGGAATAAAAAAGGGACACTCTGCTTGGCTCAGGTTGGTTCGGCTTGGCTGGTAGTAGGCTTTCGGGTTCTGCTTGGCTCGGGTTAGGTTGAAGGCTTTTTGGTTCTGCTTGGCTCGGTTCGCTTTTGGGCTCTGGCTTTGTTCGGAAGAGAGGTGGTTCGCTTTTTGTGCTTGGTTCATCGAAAGAGTTGAGCTGCGTTGCTCGGCTCGAGCTTGTGGTTGTTCATCGAGAGAGTCGCGCGTGTTTTGCGCTCTACTTCGTCGTCCGGTTCGGCTGGCTCTTCTTAGTTCGTGGAGCTCTTTAGTCTTTTTGTTCCGCTTGGTTCCCGGCTTGGTGCGACTCCTTGGCCTCATCTTGGAGGTGGTTTTCGGGGAAGCGACGCATCGACGGGAAGATCGGCGCCTCGTCTGACAGCATGTGTTCAGAAGCGCAAGAGGATCGCTGGGCTCGGGAAGGATCTCGGCTCACGGCGATTGGATCCAGCTCGCTCTCGCTGGAGCCCGGGTCTGAGCAGCTTGAAGACCAACGAGGTGGAGAAGTTCGAGATAAGGTTCTGGGTTTCAGCTCATCTGTCCCTTCGAGTTGAAGTCCTTATTAAAGGCATCAGCCCCATTTCTTGGGTGTGTGTGTGCGTACGTGTGTTTGTGGGCCGTCTAACAAGTAGGAAACTGTTAAGTGCCTGTGTTGTATTTGCTTTACATTTCATAGTAGAACTATCTGCTGTAGGTTTTTGCTCGTGTCCTGTCCCTATCCCATTCATTATTGCTTGCATGCCTGTATGGAAATAAATGGCCCATTGTTAAATGTCACCTGCTCGTTGCGTCCCTTCCTCACATTGACTGCATGGAGTGTTCGGAATGTTAGCTGGCTGATTATAAGCCGATAAAACGTACATCTGGTCCGACGGGCTTGGCGATATATAACCGCTCGGCAATCGCATCGGAAATGAGCTGCTTAAGCGGCTCGTTTTCGTGCAGGTCCCATTGAGGTATAAACTCCTGGCATTTCTGTCCGCGTGAATAGTTAGTTATATCGACAATTCCGGTGATTGACCTTGTAGCGCGTGGACAGAAGAGTTGGCTGGTTTGTGATGTGTTAAAACACCGTAGCTGGGTTTCGGCGTTTATCCGGAAGCTATGACTGGATTGCCCGTTCGGTGGGCACGCGCGGCCGAATTGGGCTAAAGGCGGTTGTCCGCACGCCATACGGGCGGAAATCACACTGGTCCGAGAGTGGATTCAAACCTCCGTCTCCAAACAAATTAACGGAACCGGGGTCAAGGGTGTGCGAAGCACCCTCCGGTTCCATTAAATTCCGAGCTTTTAATTAATTCGCGGCATGCAAAATGGCAGCTCAAGGCGAGCAGGGGCAGGAGGGAATAGATTTAGATATGGAATCTATGCCCAGGACGACACCGTTATGCAGGTTGAACTTTCCCGCAACCGAACTGGGAGGCCGAAGGGGGCACGGTGGCGGCGCTTCTGACACCCCCCCCCACATCAATTCTTCCCCGGTCCCAGCGAAACCGCGTGACGATAATGGGAATCGACTGCCACAGGGCCACTTGACACGAGCCAGCTATTGACAATTTTGCTGCAAAATGATGGCATGAAAAGGAAATGAAGGAAGAATAAAAAACAGCAAGGATAGCATGCAAAGCAAAATGGATGCGCACAGGAGGCAATGAGGGGTGAGAATGCAGCGCATGGGGAAACCTCAGGAAGGGCAGAAGGCAATAAGGACGGGCATAGAGAGGAATCATGGCAGTGCCACGTGTTGGAGCGAACGAGGCTTGGGGGGAGTGTGGATTGTGTCCGTCCCGCAATGGAGACGAGTGAGGTCATGATGCGGGACGCCGTCGCCACGTGTAGGGTGAGACACTGGAGGTGACGACAGACAGATTATTGGTGACGGAGACGCGCATAATACAGGGAGAAAACTAATAAATATGAGGAGATGACACAGGAATTAAAAGAATAACAGAGAAAGGAACAACAAAGACGATGGACATAAAAACAGAGACACGGGAAAAGATGGACGGAAAACTAAAGACGAGCACACACGGTAAGGGATAGTAATAGGGGACAATGGGGTTGAGCTTGGGGAATGTGTCGTGACCCGGTGCGAGCAGCACGATAGCCGCCTTCAGAACGAAGAGAGGCAATATGCCCCTTGAAGCGGATCGTGACCAGGTGGGTCGGTCGAGCTTTGCGAGGTTGAGGGGGTGAGTGCTGTGAACGGGGTACACGCCGAGCTTGGGGGGTATAGAGACCCGGGAGCGCTTGTGGTGGCGTGAATCCCCAGCGTGATTGTCCTGGTGTGTGTGGTTAAGGTGTGAGTGCAGCGGTGTATTGAAACGTACGCATCGTGTGAGTAAAATGGTGTGTTTAAGGGAGAAGTGCCGTGTGTGAGAGGAACCGCGTTGTGAGAGAGCGGTATGAAAGAGAGATGGCGGTTGGTATGCGAGAAAACGCAACCGCATGTCCGAGTGTCATGGCGCGGTGTGTAAGCGTCATGGCACATGGGAGTGCGTGCGTTGAATGCGCGGAAGACTGCACCAGACGAGGGATAAGGGCCGTGTAGTGGCCGTAGCCGTTTCGAGACGCATGCCGGATTCGCACAGCAGCGCGCACGGGTCCGTGCTGTTCTTCGCACAATGCCGCCACGTGCGCGCCTACGTAAGTGAAATCGGTCGGAAGCACCCGCGGTGGATACAAGCCGATCCGCGGACGGACCAAAACTAGGCTGGAATGTGAATTTGGATCGACGGGTTCTCCGCGAGGCGTGTTTGTAAAGCTCCGTGTGGCCTGCGCCTTGCGTTCTGTTCGCGGAGCGCGTGAAGTGGTTTCCCCGGATGCGCTGCGTGTACCCCGGCTTGCACGAGAAATCGCGCGGTTTCGGGGTGTGAGTGACGTCATTGGAGATTCCGCGGCGCGGGTTAGGGTGAGCGGAGCACATGTGCTCACGTGGGGAACCCTCGAAACGGAGGCTTGCTTGGGATGCGCAGGGTGAACGTCGTGGCTGCACGAATGGTTGGAATCCGGCAGAAGGAAATCCCTGCCGGATGTTACTATCCGAGAAGGGACGAGAAACGAGAACAGCTGCCATGACGTCACGGGAAGGAGTGCAGGTTTGTGAGTTCCGTGCTGGTGCGCAAAAGGAAAAAAAAGAAAAGAGAAAAGCAACCTTGCCACTTTGAGTATACAGGATTCCCTGGGCAGGGGTAGGGACCCCCTTGTGGGGGCACAGGAAGTACTAGTTAGGGGGATGGGTTAGCGATAGTTAGACACCGGCTTCATGGGGACATGGGTTGTTCCTCATGGAGCCCGTGGAATGGATAGTTAGAGGGATTTCAGTTAGATTTAGGAAATGGGAATTTTTGGATTTTTGAGACATGGACAGACTGGAAATGTGTAGTGGAGACGTAACTTAGCTACGTAGAAAAAGGAATGTGCATTGATGTAAGGATGACTAGGGAGGAGAATTAGTTAGAAGAATGTCAGTGTGAGTGTGGTGTAAATTGAGAGTGAAAGTGTACAATGAGTGAGTATGGTACAGCAGGCCCAAGTGTGCGAGTGGAGCGGAATGTAGTATGCATGGTGCGATGACTGATTGGGGGGAGGAGTGATTCCACCCAAGGGACCCCGGGTCGAGTAATGTTCGTTAGTGGGTTATCCAAATTACAAAAAGGAGGCCGTTTTGTTGTTGGTGTCGAGAGAAGGCACGAAACCCGTTTGGAGGGGTGCAGGAGTTCATGGACCACTGGGAGCATGGCTGTTGAAAGGTGAGTTTTGTTTAGTGGGCACGGATTAGTCGGCCAGAGGTAGGCAAGGGCCCAAGAGGGGCCGGGATAGTGTAGTGGGCACGGGCGACCGCGTCGGAAACGGGACCGTAGCGGCAGAATGCCACGGGGGCAGTGTAGTGGGCACGGCGACCTCGGAAAGGGACCGGGCACCAACACGCCACGTGGGCATCGGAGGGGGGCAATGCAGAGAGGGCAACCCCGCGTTCATAGGGAGTAGTTAGGCTCGGAGGCAGCCTGCGGGCCTGGGGTGCCATGGTTAGAGTTCGGCAGAGGGGATTCCTGCAGTTGAGCCACGCTGCCGCCAGAAATGGTGCGAGGGCACGAATGAAAATTTGAGGGCAAGGCCCAAATTTATAATGGACACCAACACAGGTGACGGGAATCATGGTTTTTAGAACCGATGTTTTAAAAGTGTGAGGCGTTTTGGAAAGCCCGGGTAAGTATCAGGTGTAATAAATGCTAGGATAGTTAGAAGATGTACCCATTCGCTCGTTGTAGCGCGCTGGACCCACCTTGGTAGATGCTGAACTCTGAGGAGGCCATTCTGAGGCTTTGTTGGGCTCGAGACAGGACGCTAGTCTCTCCCTATTCCCCTTCAGAGAGGGAACGTAGGGGTTGGAGTAGGCTAGGTGGACATGATAGGCTAGCCGAACAAGAGCAATAAGGGGGTTAGGGAGACAATTATAAAATATAAAAATAAAGAGGGGCTAAATTTTGTTGTGTTGTGTGGCAATTAGGGAATGGGTATGACAGACAGGCAAAGGCGATAGAGTGGGGGGAGACAGTAGGCTAGGTCTGAGGCCCGCCTTCAGAGCGGCCGGCACCACCGCACTCCCTCCAGACCTGATGGAACCACACCAGAGGCCGGCCAGCTTCATTGCAGCCTGTTGTGCTGCAGCGCGCCTGTTCTGCATGGCTTGCCTTGCCATGCCTCGTTTGCCTGCCTCTGCCATGACCCATGCCTGCTAGCCTTGTTTGCGTTGCCCCTGTGTCCATCCATTGATCACCATGTGCGCCAGGATCATCCAGTTTTTGCAGGACTGCCTGCAGGCAGCTCGTGCATCATCATGTCTTTGTTTTTGCTACATCTCCATGCATTCCCCTTCACCAATGACTTTGCAATGACTTTTACTTTCCCTTTCCACAGATCACAGGTCCTGGCCATGGTTAATGTAATGGATAAGTAAGAGTGAAAATTGTAATACGTGAACCCTTGCCTCCATGTTTGTTTTAGCGCCGCGCAATTTTATTTGTTGTCCGAATGAGTCTGTGAGAGTTTGTTTAGTTAGTTACACAGCGCATTAGGTTACTTATTTTTTGGGACATGTGTAAAGAAATGTCGCACTCAGGGATCGCGAAGGTAAAACGTACGAGGGGAAACTTACACATGCTGGTCACACGAAAATTTGACAACTCAGGACGAGTCTGTAAAAAGGGGAGGGGGTAGTGTTAGAATTTGGAAATCAATCACACTCAACATACAGGTTCCTTTAACTCGGTTATGTCGATAAGTGCATGTTATGTAGATAGCTCACCTTCCATTGTTTAATGGCAGAAATCGATTAAATGCGCTGTGATTCAATATAATAGTTAGGGAGCGATCACAACAAAAGGGGGACGCCCTCCCCCTCTTCTGCGAAGAGGAAGAGAGCCTCCCGTTCCGTGATCATGACGTACACAACTCCTCCGCCCGGGTTGAGCGGGGATGGAGCCGAGGGCATGCGTCACGCCGGGAGCGGGGGAGGGGCCGATAGGAATAAAAAAGGGACACTCTGCTTGTCTCGGGTTGGTTCGGGCTTGGCTGGCGGTAGGCTTTGGGGTCTGCTTGGCTCGGGTTAGAGTTGAAGGCTTTTTGCTCTGCTTGGCTCGTGTTCGTTTTTTGGGCTCTGGCTTTGTTCGGAAGAGAGGTGGTTCGCTTTTTTGTGCTTGGTTCATCGAAAGAGAGTTGAGCTGAGTTGCTCGGCTCGGCTTGTTGGTTGTTCATCGAGAGAGGAGCGCCAGTTGCGAGAGTCGGCGGTGTTTTGCGCTCTACTCGCTCGTCCGTTCGCCTGGCTCTTCTTAGTTCGTGGAGCTCTTTAGTCTTTTGTTCTCCTCTGGTGCGACTCCTTGGCTCATCTTGGAGGTTGTTCTTCGGGGAAGCGACGCATCGACGGAAGGATCGGCCCTCGTCTGACCAGCACGTGTTCAGAAGCGGCGATAGGATTGGCTGGAGCTCGGGAAGGATCTCGGCTCACGGCGATTGGATCCAGCTCGCTCTCGCTGGAGCCCCGGTCCGAGCAGCTTGAAGACCACACGAGGTGGAGAGGTTCGAGATAGGTTCTGGGCTTCAGCTCATCTGTCCCTCTGAGTTGAAGTCCTTATTAAAGGCATCAGCCACCATTTCTTGGGTGTGTGTGGGTACGTGTGTTTTGTGAGCCCGTCTAATAAGTAGGAAACTTGTTAAGTGCCTGTGTTTGTATTTGCTTTACATTCATAGTAGAACTCGGCTGTAGGTTTTTGCTCGTGTCCTGTCCCTATCCCATTCATTCATTGCTTGCATGCCTGTATGGAAATAAATGCCCCATTGTTAAATGTACCTGCTCGTTGCGTCCTTCCTCACATTGACTGCCATGGAGTGTTCGGAATGTTAAGCTGGCTGATTATAAGCCGATAAACGTACATCTGGTCCGACGGGGCTTGGCGATATATAACCGCTCGCAATCGCATACGGAACGAGCTGCTTAAGCGGCTCGTTTTCGTGCAGGTCCCTTTGAGGTTCTAAACTCCCGCATTTCTGTCCGGCGCGATATAGTTAGGTATATTCGACAATTCGGCGATTGCCCTGTAGCGTGGACAGAAGAGTTGGCTGGTTTATGGTGTGTTAAAAACACCCGTAGCTGGGTTTCGGCG
>CM068962.1:89760450-89773805 GCA_035128595.1 Eptatretus atami | reverse complement strand
TTGATCCGGAAGCTACGACTGGATTGCTCGTTCGGTGGGCGCGCGCGGCCGCAATTGGGCTAAAGGCGGTCGTCCGCACTCCGGACGGGCGGAAATCAACAACAATATCTTTTATCATCAAAAGCTCCTAATGCTTTCTTATTTATCTCTTCCGTATATAATTGATGTTTATAACCTATCTGCTCTTCTTTCCATGCTCTTCTCCAGGTCTTTCTCAGATTGTCTCTTTCCTTCATCTCAGAAAGGTGCAGTTGTCACCCTTATTCCATGATGGCTTCTAAATCTTAATTTGATTTATTCTACTGTATAGACTTTAGGATTGGGAGGGTCTGATCAAGCTTTTGGATGGATTGACTGTTTGATCCACTCAACTACAAAATGGTCAATTTTATCTCCTCCAGTTCTCTCATATATATGATCATCAGTTGGCTTCACCCCTGCTGTG
The DNA here is from genome assembly GCA_035128595.1 of Eptatretus atami. NCBI lineage: Eukaryota > Metazoa > Chordata > Myxini > Myxiniformes > Myxinidae > Eptatretus > Eptatretus atami. The sequence continues at coordinate 89,773,360 of CM068962.1, read as the reverse complement.
TTGCTATTTTAACCCGTAAATGAATGGAGGCGTAAATCTCAAACGAGAGATCGGGACCATGTCTCTGTCGAACATACTCGAGGTTTCGATATTGTCTGGCATCCAGCATTACTTTCCACGTTTTCTTCTCATGGTATTCAGGGGCCCATCCTTGAATGATATTTTTTTCTTTCTTTCTGGAGGTGGATATCGACGGGTTGCTTTAATTGAATTATGTCTCATGATCTCTCCACTTGAGGCTTGATATTGCCCCACAGGGCAAAGTAAAATTTTATCGATTACTCCATCTGAAAGACAGATTGCTGCTGCATCCATTCTGCAAAATATGGAAAAAAAATTCATCGGTCAGTTTACTTGAAACCTACTTCAACGAAGGAATCCATGGTCTACTCTGTCCCCTCACTTTTTGGCTTCAACACCCCATTTACTTCTCTGACCAACCCATGGATGAAGAGCAGTCCCTGATACTCCAAGGCCCATTCTGTTGCAACATGTTGGGCAAATCACATCTCAAAACTAGCCTCCAACACTCAGCCAATGCTTTGGTATTTTCTGCATTACAGTCTATTCTGAGCATTCAGAGTGTGTAAGGTGGACGGGTTCTGTTAACGCGTAGCACGGAGCGGAAAATAGCTCTAATTTCACCAGCGCATGTCAACTGTTATGCAACAAATGTCATGAAGGCGCAGAGATGGGATTTGCAACTGCTTTCTTTAATACAACATGACCACAAAAAACAAAACAAACCACATGGATGTTTGCAAGCCACAATCAAATCCAGAACGAAAAAAAATTCCACCCGGCAAAGAATGGCGACCGTTAAATCATCATAACCATTACGAACGTCAATGTAGAGAGGACGCCCACCGACCAGAATATGATCAAACATTGTCGCATGATTCTGTGGAGGGTGAAACAAGAAAGGATTAAACAAATATGAACAGCAAAGATCATCACTGCTCCACAGGACAAGGTGGCTCTTAAAAAAGCACCCCTCTTCTCATAAAATCTTGTAGCACCATGGCACAGACTGAGCTTCAAGGAAACTACCCAGTTGGGTGATTTTATTAATTTATTTTTAATTTTTTAATTTTTAACCTCGGCTATGCTCGTCTTCGCACTTTAATTACACACAACGGTGTTTGCAAAAGCAGCATTTTCCAAGGGAGATTTTTAATTGTGTTGGTAAAATAATTTTAAGGACCTTTACATAAGGTTCTTTATCAGAAATATAACGGAAATGGTTCTTCACTCTGGACTGGTGCAAATGCTTCCCATCTTGCTTTCCTGGGGGTGATCAAGTTGTAGCTCTTGGTTTTTATTGGCATCTCTCAGCAGGAGTCCAAGTTTTGTTTTTTTGGATACATAGTTAGGTTGGTGGACTTTTTGCTGTTGACTCGCTCTTCCACCTACCCCAGCCCTTCCGGATCACACGCATTATTCCAAAATCCCCAAACTAATTGGCTCTACCAATAATCACCTGAACGCTGCTGCTATATTCTCCTCATATTCTCTTGTCTGTGGAATGGATATATTGTTCATTTGTCTTGTGTACATCACTCCAGTTTTTAGTGCTGCCCGTTGTACCCTCACCTTGCTCTCTTCTACTCCTGCTGACTTTCCTTACACCTTTGATTTTGTGCCACTAATGCATTGTCTTTGTTTCCCTTTCACTCTCTCATCTGTCAGTCTGTTGAAACTGCTGCCCTGTGATATTTGGCTCCTGTATAAGCCTAGACTTTTTATCTATGTACTTAAAGTAGCAGGATTTTTTCTGTCTATCTGTCACGCTCTTTTTGTTGGGACACATTATGGCGTTACATCTCGAGGTCATGACAGCATTGCATCTAGCGCTGGACCAGGCCTCTACAGACATGCATGTCCAGCACTTAACCCTCCCGGGGCTTTTCTGGTGGCAGCTGAACAATGTAACCCATACATCTGACATCGTAGGTGATGAGCTGAATGCCAGACTCTTTGCGTCGGGATGATGAAGTAAGACGGAGTTTGGTCTCGTGCTCGGCTCGACCTTTACAGTGGTGTATTATTCATGACTTGATGAGAATCAGTGTTTCTTTTCAGAAAACCACTTCTGATGACTGCTTCCAAGCCGTAACTATAAATTGGCTACGTTTCTTAATAATATGATCGGAATAATAATGAATAGTCACGTTAGTGAGATGTTGTAAAAAACATGCTTTTTTTTCCTGATTGTCAATTTTGTTCCCATCAAAAGCATAAATGAGAAACAACAATTCATTTGCAACTTGGAAACAGCAAAGAAATGAAAAATCACTCGTGTGACACTTGGCGAAATGGAGGACGGCACTCAGTAGAGCGCCTACCTCTGCCAGGCTGAATAGTTTACCTTTTGTATCCCACTGATAGGTCGGAGGTCGGATCTGAATCCGGACCTCACCAAAATCAAATCTGCTTGTTCTTGTCACCGACCAACTCATCCACCAAGTTTTGTCATAACTTGTCCACAACTTTTGAGATATCTTGCTGTACCATAATTCCCCCCCCCACCTCCCTCCATCTCTCAATGGTGAAGAATCACTTAAGAAAATCTCGTATCTGGATCGGATCGAATCTTCACTAAATTGAATCAATTCGTCCTTTTCACACACCCAACCTTCCGCAGAGTTTCTGCGGAATCCATCCATAACCTTTTGAGATATTGTGCAAAATCATTTTGGTCCAATTCTCTATCAATGGTAAAGAATCGCTTTAAAATTCTCAGATCCGATTCGGATCTTAACTAAAATTAAGCGTTGCCATCCTTGGTCGTCACCGACCTACACACAACATTTCAGAACGATTGCTTGAAACTGTGGCCAAAATCGTAACAGACAGACAGACAACATACTTGGCAAAAAAATTGCAAGTAAAAACAAGACATCTGATTGCTGGGAACATAAACGAAAAACTTTCAAATAAATGTGCATATTATTAAAATTAATGCGAGTTGAGGAGAAAACAAAATGATTCTGGAATTGTTTTTTGCAAATATCGACTGTCAATAAACTCTATTACTGTACTGTAACATATCTAAGTTGTGTTGTTCAACTCCATCAGCTAAAGGATGGGTTCAATGCTAGTACTGTATGTACGGAAATATTATAATTTAACTCCACCACTTTCACTCCAGATTTGGACACTTCATTCATCCACGAGCTCCGATCCTCTAATCCGAAAACAGATTTTGGATGATGCATTTAATTATCCGTGAGAGGCCATCGTGGAAAATCGCATCTTGTAATGCATAAAATCGCTCCAACCTCCTGATTTTGAAAACTATAGCACCTACAAAAGCGATGTATGCAGGCGATTTGGTAGGAATGAAGATGAGCATTCGATGATGTGAGTGAGGGAGTGGGGGAAAAAAATTTTTTGAGTGCTTTATATTACAGAAAGCGTTGTGGCCTCTTCTAAGTCGAGGCATAGTTGAGGAGGCTGAAACAAAATAGCGGCTTAAGACCCCTTTAAAGGTGGCGGGAAAACTAAGATGGAGCGGCCACCATCTTGGTAGGGCTTTTTTTTTTGGTTTTTGATGATTAGCACCACCTAAATTATCTCAAATAATGTTTATATACCAAATACCCAGTCTTCATGCATGCACTCCTTGGAGTTACTTGTATGCATGCTAATGTTTTTGAGCGTTAGGTTTCATGGTGTTGGAGTTGTGGTTGATACATACTGACACATTGACTTTTGTTATTTACTAGCAAATAACCTGTTGTCCACTGATGGAATATGAAGGGAGGAAGAGGAGAAAGAGTGGGGTGGGGATAACACAGCAGATGTATGTCTCGTTTAACGTCATCGAGAGATGGCGCGCCACATTGATGAATCACCCTGCCTTGTGAAACACCGGATGACGTTTATAGCTGGGATGGGATTTGAACCCAGGCTAGACAGCTTGGAGTGACGTGCATACTTCTCGGTATCCTGCTGTGATGTAGCGATTCATTGCTTTGTAAAACTGAACTTTTTACTCATTGTCGTTCTCTAATTTATTTTGCCTACCAAATCTCCGGTATCAAACTACAGTATCGTCATTGAAGCTTGAAGAACACTCGCCAAGTGTTTTAGCAGCAATCCAATGAAACGGTTGAAGAAACTTTGATCAATGAATGTTTAAATTTTTAGTGTAATTATCTATGCCAAAGGTGTGAAAGACCACACAAAAAGGGGAACACGTCGTGGTAAAATAAAATTGCATATTTTCATTGAGCCACCGAACACCCAATGCAGGGCCAATCAGGGTGAGTGCCCTGAACTTTGTTCAAGTTAATCGATACACTGTATTCACTGATGGTGAAAATATTGCAGAGCACTCGCCAAGTGGTTAAGGACTCAATGAAACGGTTAAGGAACGGCTGGCTTGGCAGGTGATTACGATCGCCGATCCGTCGTATTATTAAACGCCTCCGGAGACGCCAAAATGTCAAAATACATCGGAATTGGAAAAAGAACTTTTTAAAATTTTTTTGTATTTTCAAGCAGTCAGAACTACTGTAAAGTTCAGTTTATGGAGCTTAGATTTTGCAATTTGGCTTTTGTTCAAATGGTGGAGGAGTTCTTGTGAGCCAACAGCCATCCATATACAGTGCCCAACTGTGTCTGCGGACGTCGTCCTGCAGTCGGGTTACTTTCTATAAGGAGGTTGGGCAGGATTTGCATTCCAGCCACATAAAACCCTTCATTCCACAAAACTTACAAAAAGCATTAAAAAATATGAGACCCAGTCCATGGAAGTAGTACGCCTGTGCAGCTTCCCTTTGCAGGGCAGCTCACTGGATGACGGGATTTGGGGAAAGCTTCGGGACCCCCAATCTTTGATGACAGGAGGGAAACCAGGGGTTACATTCCGGGTCAGATTGCGGGAGAGTGCCTCGGGGTAGTGCTGAGGTGTTGTCCACCAGACGGTGGTCTCCTTGGTAACTCCTGGTGGTTCCTGGAATATCTATCCTGAGAGAGGTGATCACCTGTCTTATCATCTGAGCTCAAGCGTTTGGACATTGCTATTGCAGCACTCTCTGAGTTTGGAGACGGGATTGCGGCGAGATCATAGCGGGTGGTTACACAGACTATTGGTCTGGTTGCTCTGATGGTTACCATGCCCAAGGAGATGCTGTAGCTTGACAAAAGCTGACTCCAATGATAATTGAGGTAATACCGGTCAGTGAGCGTATTATGAGACAATGATTCGTCACTCCTTGGGTGTCATTTCCCTCGTTTCTGTATATGCTCCGACTGAGGCGAGTGATCTCACCTGAAGGACACATTCTAGCCACGCTCAGTCTGTGGTTGATCAGTGTCCCAGGTGAGAAACTCTTCTCGTTCTTGGGGGATTGCAATGCATCGAGTGGAACTATAGGGATGGTTATGAGACATGTGTGTTGGTCCCCATGGTCTGAACTGTGAACCTGAATAGCACAAGTTCCTTGAACTTGACTAGGCAACGGTGGCGTCCATAGCAACGGTGCTCAAAAGCATACTAGATCTGGTATGAACCTACCAGTCAAGTTTCATCAAAATCGGTTGACTCCTCTGTCCTCCCAGAGCTGTCCATTACATACAGACAGACGGAAAACCTGAGACTAAGGGTAGTCCAGTGACCAGCCAATACATAAGAGAGACTATTGATTCCATTCTCTAAAATATATTGTTACAATTTTGGAATCAATCGTACTCAAACATACAGGTTCTTTAGCTCAGTTATGTCGATAAGTGCATGTTCTATAGATAGCTCACCTTCCATTGTTTAATGGGCAGAAATCGATTAAATGCGCTGTGTTCAATTTAATCGTTAGGGAGCGATCACAACACAAAGGAGACGCCACTCCCCTCTTCTGTGAAGAGGAAGAAGAGCCCTCCCGTTCGTGATTCATGACGTAAACAACTCCTTCCCGCCGCGGTTGGCGGGGGATGGAGCACGAGGGCATGAGTCACGCCGGGAGCGGGGGAGGGGGCCGATAGGAATAAAAAAGGGACACTCTGCTTGGCTCAGGTTGGTTCGGCTTGGCTGGTAGTAGGCTTTCGGGTTCTGCTTGGCTCGGGTTAGGTTGAAGCTTTTTGGTTCTGCTTGGCTCGGTTCGCTTTTGGGCTCTGGCTTTGTTCGGAAGAGAGGTGGTTCGTTTTTGTGCTTGGTTCATCGAAAGAGTTGAGCTGCGTTGCTCGGCTCGAGCTTGTGGTTGTTCATCGAGAGAGTCGCGCGTGTTTTGCGCTCTACTTCGTCGTCCGGTTCGGCTGGCTCTTCTTAGTTCGTGGAGCTCTTTAGTCTTTTTGTTCCGCTTGGTTCCCGGCTTGGTGGCGACTCCTTGGCCTCATCTTGGAGGTGGTTCTTCGGGGAAGCGACGCATCGACGGGAAGATCGGGCGCTCGTCTGACCAGCATGTGTTCAGAAGCGCAAGAGGATCGCTGGGCTCGGGAAGGATCTCGGCTCACGGCGATTGGATCCAGCTCGCTCTCGCTGGAGCCCGGGTCTGAGCAGCTTGAAGACCAACGAGGTGGAGAAGTTCGAGATAAGGTTCTGGGTTTCAGCTCATCTGTCCCTTCGAGTTGAAGTCCTTATTAAAGGCATCAGCCCCATTTCTTGGGTGTGTGTGTGCGTACGTGTGTTTGTGGGCCGTCTAACAAGTAGGAAACTGTTAAGTGCCTGTGTTGTATTTGCTTTACATTTCATAGTAGAACTTCTGCTGTAGGTTTTTGCTCGTGTCCTGTCCCTATCCCCATTCATTATTGCTTGCATGCCTGTAATGGAAATAAATGGCCCATTGTTAAATGTCACTGCTCGTTGCGTCCCTTCCTCACATTGACTGCATGGAGTGTTCGGAATGTTAGCTGGCTGATTATAAGCCGATAAAACGTACATCTGGTCCGACGGGCTTGGCGATATATAACCGCTCGGCAATCGCATCGGAATGAGCTGCTTAGCGGCTCGTTTTCGTGCAGGTCCCATTGAGGTATAAACTCCTGGCATTTCTGTCCGCGTGAATAGTTAGTTATATCGACAATTCCGGTGATTGACCTTGTAGCGCGTGGACAGAAGAGTTGGCTGGTTTGTGATGTGTTAAAACACCGTAGCTGGGTTTCGGCGTTTATCCGGAAGCTATGACTGGATTGCCCGTTCGGTGGGCACGCGCGGCCGAATTGGGCTAAAGGCGGTTGTCCGCGACGCCATACGGGCGGAAATCACACTGGTCGAGAGTGGGATTCAAACCTCCGTCTCCAAACAAATTAACGGAACCGGGGTCAAGGGTGTGCGAAGCAACCCTCCGGTTCCATTAAATTCCGAGCTTTTAATTAATTCGCGGCATGCAAAATGGCAGCTCAAGGCGAGCAGGGGCAGGAGGGAATAGATTTAGATATGGAATCTATGGCCCAGGACGACACCGTTATGCAGGTTGAACTTTCCCCGCAACCGAACTCGGAGCCGAAGGGGGCACGGTGGCGGCGGCTTCTGACACCCCCCCCCCATCAATTCTTCCGCCGGTCCCAGGAAACCGCGTGACGATAATGGCGAATCGACTGCCACAGGGCCACTTGACACGAGCCAGCTATTGACATTTTGCTGGCAAAATGATGGCATGAAAAGGAAATGAAGGAAGAATAAAAAACAGCAAGGATAGCATGCAAAGCAAAATGGATGCGCACAGGAGGCAATGAGGGGTGAGAATGCAGCGCATGGGGGAAACCTCAGGAAGGGCAGAAGGCAATAAGGACGGGCATAGAAGGAATCATGGCAGTGCCACGTGTTGGAGCGAACGAGGCTTGGGGGGAGTGGTGGATTGTGTCCGTCCCGCAATGGAGACGAGTGAGGTCATGATGCGGGACGCCGTCGCCACGTGTAGGGTGAGACACATGGAGGTGACGACAGACAGATTTATTGGTGACGGAGACGCGCATAATACAGGGAGAAACTAATAAATATGAGGAGATGACACAGGAATTAAAAGCAATAACAGAGAAAGGAACAACAAAGACGATGGACATAAAAACAGAGACACGGGAAAAGATGGCGAAACTAAAAGACGAGCACACACGGTAGGGATAGTAATAGGGGACAATGGGGTTTGAGCTTGGGGAATGTGTCGTGACCCGGTGCGAGCAGCACGATAGCCGCCTTCAGAACGAAGAGAGGCAATATGCCCTTGAAGCGGATCGTGACCAGGTGGGTCGGTCGAGCTTTGCGAGGTTGAGGGGGTGAGTGCTGTGAACGGGTACACGCCGAGCTGGGGGGTATAGAGACCCGGGAGCGCTTGTGGTGGCGTGAATCCCCAGCGTGATTGTCCTGGTGTGTGTGGTTAAGGTGTGAGTGCAGCGGGTGTATTGAAACGTACGCATCGTGTGAGTAAAATGGTGTGTTTAAGGGAGAAGTGCCGTGTGTGAGAGGAACCGCGTTGTGAGAGCGGTATGAAAGAGAGATGGCGGTTGGTATGCGAGAAAAGCAACCGCATGTCGAGTGTCATGGCGCGGTGTGTAAGCGTCATGGCACATGGGAGTGCGTGCGTTGAATGCGCGGAAGACTGCACCAGACGAGGGATAAGGGCCGTGTAGTGGCCGTAGCCGTTTCGAGACGCATGCCGGATTCGCACAGCAGCGCGCACGGGTCCGTGCTGTTCTTCGCACAATGCCGCCACGTGCGCGCTACGTAAGTGAAATCCGGTCGGAAGCACCCGCGGTGGATCAAGCCGATCCGCGGACGGCCAAAACTAGGCTGGAAATGTGAATTTGGATCGACGGTGTTCTCCGCGAGGCGTGTTTGTAAAGCTCCGTGTGGCCTGCGCCTTGCGTTCTGTTCGCGGAGCGCGTGAAGTGGTTTCCCCGCGATGCGCTGCGTGTACCCCGGCTTGCACGAGAAATCGCGCGGTTTCGGGGTGTGAGTGACGTCATTGGAGATTCCGCGGCGCGGGTTAGGGTGAGCGGAGCACATGTGCTCACGTGGGAACCCTCGAAACGGAGGCTTGCTTGGGATGCGCAGGGTGAACGTCGTGGCTGCACGAATGGTGGAATCCGGCAAAGGAAATCCCTGCCGATGTTACTATCCGAGAAGGGACGAGAAACGAGAACAGCTGCCATGACGCACGGGAAAGGAGTGCAGGTTTGTGAGTTGCCGTGCTGGTGCGCAAAAGGAAAAAAAAGAAAAAGAGAAAAGCAACCTTGCCCACTTTGAGTATACAGGATTCCCTGGGCAGGGGGTAGGGACCCCCTTGCTGGGGGCACAGGAAGTACTAGTTAGGGGGATGGGTTAGCGATAGTTAGACCCGGCTTCATGGGGACATGGGTTGTTCCTCATGGAGCCCGTGGAAATGGATAGTTAGAGGGATTTCAGTTAGATTTAGGAAATGGGAATTTTGGATTTTTGAGACATGGACAGACTGGAAATGTGTAGTGGAGACGTAACTTAGCTACGTAGAAAAAGGAATGTGCATTGATGTAAGGGATTGACTAGGGAGAGAATTAGTTAGAAGAATGTCAGTGTGAGTGTGGTGTAAATTGAGAGTGAAAGTGTACAATGAGTGAGTATGGTACAGCAGGCCCAAGTGTGCGAGTGGAGCGGAATGTAGTATGCATGGTGCGATGACTGATTGGGGGGAGGAGTGATTCCACCCAAGGGACCCCGGGTCGAGTAATGTTCGTTAGTGGGTTATCCAAATTTACAAAAAGGAGGCGTTTTGTTGTTGGTGTCGAGAGAAGGACGAAACCCGTTTGGAGGGGTGCAGGAGTTCATGGACCACCTGGGAGCATGGCTGTTGAAAGGTGAGTTTTGTTTAGTGGGCACGGATTAGTCGGCCAGAGGTAGGCCAAGGGCCCAAGAGGGGCCGGGATAGTGTAGTGGGCACGGGCGACCGCGTCGGAAACGGGACCCGTAGCGGCAGAATGCCACGGGGGCAGTGTAGTGGGCACGGGCGACCTCGGAAAGGGACCGGGCACCAACACGCCACGTGGGCATCGGAGGGGGGCAATGCAGAGAGGGCAACCCCCGCGTTCATAGGGAGTAGTTAGGCTCGAGGCAGCCTGCGGGCCTGGGGTGCCATGGTTAGAGTTCGCAGAGGGGATTCCTGCCAGTTGAGCCACGCTGCCAGCCAGAAATGGTGCGAGGGCACGAATGAAAATTTGAGGGCAAGGCCCAAATTTATAATGGACACCAACACAGGTGACGGGAATCATGGTTTTTAGAACCGAGTTTTAAAAGTGTGAGGCGTTTTGGAAAGCCCCGGGTAAGTATCAGGTGTAATAAATGCTAGGATAGTTAGAAGATGTACCCATTCGCTCGTTGTAGCGCGCTGGACCCACCTTGGTAGATCGCTGAACTCTGAGGAGGCCATTCTGAGGCTTTGTTGGGCTCGAGACAGGACGCTAGTCTCTCCCTATTCCCGTCAGAGAGGGAACGTAGGGGTTGGAGTAGGCTAGGTGGACATGATAGGCTAGCCGAACAGAGCAATAAGGGGGTTAGGGAGACAATTATAAAATAATAAAAATAAAGAGGGGCTAAATTTTGTTGTGTTGTGTGGCAATTAGGGAATGGGTATGACAGACAGGCAAAGGCGATAGAGGGGGGAGACAGTAGGCTAGGTCTGAGGCCCGCCTTCAGAGCGGCCGGCACCACCGCACTCCCCCAGACCTGATGGAACCACACCAGAGGCCGGCAGCTTCATTGCACCTGTTGTGCTGCAGCGCGCCTGTTCTGCATGGGCTTGCCTTGCCATGCCATCGTTTGCCTGCCTCTGCCATGCACCCATGCCTGCTAGCCTTGTTTGCGTTGCCCTGTGTCCATCCATTGATCACCATGTGCGCCAGGATCATCCAGTTTTTGCAGGACTGCCTGCAGGCAGCTCGTGCATCCATCATGTCATTTGTTTTTGCTACATCTCCATGCATTCCCCTTCACCAATGACTTTGCAATGACTTTTACTTTCCCTTTCACAGATCACAGGTCCTGGGCCATGGTTAATGTAAGGATAAGTAAGAGTGAAAATTGTAATACGTGAACCCTTGCCTCCATGTTTGTTTTAGCGCCGCGCAATTTTATTTGTTGTCCGAATGAGTCTGTGAGAGTTTGTTTAGTTAGTTACACAGCGCATTAGGTTACTTATTTTTTGACATGTGTAAAGAAATGTCGCACTCAGGGATCCGAAGGTAAAACGTACGAGGGAAACTTAACACATGCTGGTCACACGAAAATTTGACAACTCAGGACGAGTCTGTAAAAAGGGGAGGGGGTAGTGTTACGAATTTGGAAATCAATCACACTCAACATACAGGTTCCTTTAACTCGGTTATGTCGATAAGTGCATGTTATAGTAGATAGCTCACCTTCCATTGTTTAATGGCAGAAATCGATTAAATGCGCTGTGATTCAATATAATATTAGGGAGCGATCACAACAAAAGGGGGACGCCCTCCCCCTCTTCTGCGAAGAGGAGAGAGCCTCCCGTTCCGTGATCATGACGTACACAACTCCTCCGCCCGGGTTGAGCGGGGATGGAGCACGAGGGCATGCGTCACGCCGGGGCGGGGGAGGGGCCGATAGGAATAAAAAAGGGACACTCTGCTTGTCTCGGGTTGGTTCGGGCTTGGCTGGCGGTAGGCCTTTGGGGTCTGCTTGGCTCGGGTTAGAGTTGAAGGCTTTTTGCTCTGCTTGGCTCGTTCGTTTTTTGGGCTCTGGCTTTGTTCGGAAGAGAGGTGGTTCGCTTTTTTGTGCTTGGTTTCATCGAAAGAGAGTTGAGCTGATTGCTCGGCTCGAGCTTGTTGGTTGTTCATCGAGAGAGGAGCGCCAGTTGCGAGAGTCGGCGGTGTTTTGCGCTCTACTTCGTCGTCCGTTCGCCTGGCTCTTCTTAGTTCGTGGAGCTCTTTTAAGTCTTTGTTCTCCTCTGGTGCGACCTCCTTGGCTCATCTTGGAGGTTGTTCTTCGGGGAAGCGACGCATCGACGGAAGGATCGGCCCTCGTCTGACCAGCACGTGTTCAGAAGCCGCGATAGGATTGGCTGGAGCTCGGGAAGGATCTCGGCTCACGGCGATTGGATCCAGCTCGCTCTCGCTGGAGCCCCGGTCCGAGCAGCTTGAAGACCACACGAGGTGGAGAGGTTCGAGATAGGTTCTGGGCTTCAGCTCATCTGTCCCTCTGAGTTGAAGTCTTATTAAAGGCATCAGCCACATTTCTTGGGTGTGTGTGGCGTACGTGTGTTTTGTGAGCCGTCTAATAAGTAGGAAACTGTTAAGTGCCTGTGTTTGTATTTGCTTTACATTCATAGTAGAACTCGGCTGTAGGTTTTTGCTCGTGTCCTGTCCCTATCCCCATTCATTCATTGCTTGCATGCCTGTATGGAAATAAATGCCCCATTGTTAAATGTAACCTGCTCGTTGCGTCTTCCTCACATTGACTGCCATGGAGTGTTCGGAATGTTAGCTGGCTGATTATAAGCGATAAACGTACATCTGGTCCGACGGGCTTGGCGATATATAACCGCTCGCAATCGCATACGGAACGAGCTGCTTAGCGGCTCGTTTTCGTGCAGGTCCCTTTGAGGTTCTAAACTCCCGGCATTTCTGTCCGCCGCGATAAGTTAGGTTATATCGACAATTCGGCGATTGCCCTGTAGCGTGGACAGAAGAGTTGGCTGGTTTATGGTGTGTTAAAAACACCCGTAGCTGGGTTTCGGCGTTGATCCGGAAGCTACGATGGATTGCTCGTCGGTGGGCGGCGCGGCCGCAATTGGGCTAAAGGCGGTCGTCGCACTCCGGACGGGGAAATCAACAACAATATCTTTTATCATCAAAAGCTCCTAATGCTTTCTTATTTATCTCTCCGTATATAATTGATGTTTATAACTTCTTATTGTATTCATTTTCTGTACTTTTCCTTCTTTAAGGTTAAACAGTTATAATATGTTTAAGTTTA
>CM068962.1:89743936-89757235 GCA_035128595.1 Eptatretus atami | reverse complement strand
AGCGCAGACTGTGTCGCTATGCAGTGCCGCCTCTCCAGTTAACACACTGCAACTGGTACTCATTTTGCCGACCTCGGAAGGATGACAGGCTGAGTCAACCCCCTGGTGTATTAATTCAGCGTTAATTCAGTGGCCGACGGGGCTTGAACTCAGGACCCTAGGATCCAAGCCACACCCTAACCAACTGAGCCAACACCAGGCTTATTACCAAGTCATTTAATATAAAAGGTAAATCTACAGAAAAACTACTAACGACATTAAATGATAAAGAAAGTTATGTTTTGCATCAAAGGAACTTCAGACAATATTTATCTGCTGGGTTGAGAAGAGAAAATTTGATCGAATTTTGAAATTTAAATAAAGTCATTGGTTCAAATATATTGATTTTAATACAAAAAGGATAACAGAAGCAAAAACAGATTTTGAGAAGGACTTTTATAAATTAATGAATAATGCTGTATTTGGAGACTGGAAAATGTTTGGAATCGACAAAACACAAGACTTGCTACATCTTGGAAAGAGCTTCAAAGTTAATTAATAGACCAAGTTTTGAGCGAACGGAGTGTTTTCAGAGAACTTTTGTGCTATTCATTTGAAAAAAGAGAGTATTGAAATGGATAGACCTATTTGTATAGGAAATCAATTCTGGACTTGTCAAAGTCGTTAATGTATAACTATTACTATAATAATTTAAAATCAAAGTATAAGGATAATGTGTTATTGTTATATATGATACAGATAGTTTTATATTCGAAATTAAGGCAAGTGATGTATACGAGGATATGTTTGATAATATTAATATATATACATATATATATATATATATATGATACAAGTAAATTACAAGTCAGGTGATGTGTTTGTTTTCATAAAAGAATAAAAAGGTTATTTGGTAAGTTAAATATGAATTGGGTGGGAAGGTCATGAGTGAATTTATCGGATTGAAGATCAAAGTCTTATGCTTTTACGTATATCGATAATAATAACATTGAAAGGTGTGATAAGAAGTTAAAGGGAATAAAGAAAAAAAATATAATCAAGGAAACAATAAACTTAAACATTATTATAACTGTTTAACCTTAAAGAAGGAAAAGTACAGAAAATGAATACAATAAGAAGTTATAAACATCAATTATATACGGAAGAGATAAATAGAAAGCATTAGGAGCTTTTGATGATAAAAGATATTGTTGTTGATTTCGCCCGTCCGGAGTGCGACGACCGCCTTTAGCCCAATTCGCGGCCGCGCGCGCCCACCGAACGAGCAATCCAGTCGTAGCTTCCGGATCAACGCCGAAACCCAGCTACGGGTGTTTTTAACACACCATAAACCAGCCAACTCTTCTGTCCACGCTACAGGGTCAATCGCCGAATTGTCGATATAACCTAACTATTCGCGCGGACAGAAATGCCGGGAGTTTAGAACCTCAAAGGGACCTGCACGAAAACGAGCCGCTTAAGCAGCTCGTTCCGTATGCGATTGCGAGCGGTTATATATCGCCAAGCCCGTCGGACCAGATGTACGTTTATCGCTTATAATCAGCCAGCTAACATTCCGAACACTCCATGGCAGTCAATGTGAGGAAGGGACGCAACGAGCAGGTGACATTTAACAATGGGGCATTTATTTCCATACAGCATGCAAGCAATGAATGAATGGGGATAGGGACAGGACACGAGCAAAAACCTACAGCCGAGTTCTACTATGAAATGTAAAGCAAATACAAACACAGGCACTTAACAGTTTCCTACTTATTAGACGGGCTCACAAACCACACGTACGCCACACACACCCAAGAAATGTGGCTGAGCCTTTAATAAGGACTTCAACTCAGAGGGACAGATGAGCTGAAGCCCAGAACCTATCTCGAACCTCTCCACCTCGTGTGGTCTTCAAGCTGCTCGGACCGGGGCTCCAGCGAGAGCGAGCTGGATCCAATCGCCGTGAGCCGAGATCCTTCCCGAGCTCCAGCCAATCCTATCGCGCTTCTGAACACGTGCTGGTCAGACGAGGGCCGATCCTTCCCGTCGATGCGTCGCTTCCCCGAAGAACAACCTCCAGATGAGGCCAAGGGAGTCGCACCAAGAGGAGAACAAAAGACTAAAGAGCTCCACGAACTAAGAAGAGCCAGCCAACCGGACGAGCGAGTAGAGCGCAAACACGCGCGACTCTCGCAACTGGCGCTCCTCTCTCGATGAACAACCAACAAGCTCGAGCCGAGCAACCAGCTCAACTCTCTTTCGATGAAACCAAGCCACAAAAAGCGAACCACCTCTCTTCCGAACAAAGCCAGAGCCCAAAAAACGAACCGAGCCAAGCAGAAGCAAAAAGCCTTCAACTCTAACCCGAGCCAAGCAGACCCCAAAGGCCTACCGCCAGCCAAGCCCGAACCAACCCGAGACAAGCAGAGTGTCCCTTTTTTATTCCTATCGGCCCCTCCCCCGCTCCCGGCGTGACGCATGCCCTCGTGCTCCATCCCCCGTCAACCGGGCGGAGGGAGTTGTGTACGTCATGATCACGGAACGGGAGGCTCTTCTTCTCTTCGCAGAAGAGGGGGAGGGGCGTCCTCCTTTGTTTTGTGATCGCTCCCTAACTATTATATTGAATCACAGCGCATTTAATCGATTTCTGCCATTAAACAATGGAAGGTGAGCTATCTAATAGAACATGCACTTATCGACATAAACCGAGTTAAGGAACCTGTATGTTGAGTGTGATTGATTTCCAAATTCGTAACACTACCCCCTCCCCTTTTTACAGACTCGTCCTGAGTTGTCAAATTTTCGTGTGACCAGCATGTGTTAAGTTTTCCTCGTACGTTTTACCTTCGCATCCCTGAGTGCGACATTTCTTTACACTATGTCCCAAAAATAAGTAACCTAATGCGCTGTGTAACTAACTAAACAAACTCTCACAGACTCATTCGGACAACAAATAAAATTGCCGGCGCTAAAACAAACATGGAGGCAGGGGTTCACGTATTTAACATTTTTCACTCTACTTATCCATTACATTAACCATGGCCCAGGACCTGTGATCTGTGAAAGGGAAAAGGTAAAAGTCATTGCAAAGTCATTGGTGAAGGGGAATGCATGGAGATGTAGCAAAAACAAATGAGCATGATGGATGCACGAGCTGCCTGCAGGCAGTCCTTGCAAAACTGGATGATCCTGGCGCACATGGTGATCAATGGATGACACAGGGGCAAACGCAAACAAGGCTAGCAGGCATGGGGTCATGGCAGAGGCAGGCAAACGAGGCATGGCAAGGCAAGCCCATGCAGAACAGGCGGCTGCAGCACACAGGCTGGCAATGAAGCTGGCGGCCTCTGGTGTGGTTCCATCAGGTCTGGAGGGAGTGCGGTGGTGCCGGCCGCTCTGAAGGCGGGCCTCAGACCTGCCTACTGTCTCCCCCCCTCTATCGCCTTTGCCTGTCTGTCCTATACCCATTCCCTTAATTGCCACACAACACAACAAAATTTAGCCCCTCTTTATTTTTATTATTTTATAATTGTCTCCCTAACCCCCTTTATTGTCTCTGTTCGGCTAGCCTATCATGTCCACCTAGCCTACTCCAACCCCTACGTTCCCTCTCTGAAGGGGAATAGGGAGAGACTAGCGTCCTGTCTCGAGGCCCAACAAAGCCTCAGAATGGCCTCCTCAAGAGTTCAGCGATCTACCAAGGTGGGTCCAGCGGCTACAACGAGCGAATGGGTACATCTTCTAACTATCCTAGCATTTAATTACACCTGATACTACCCGGGGCTTTCCAAAACGCCTCACACTTTTAAAACTCGGTTCTAAAAACCATGATTCCCGTCACCTGTGTTGGTGTCCATTATAAATTTGGGCCTTGCCCTCAAATTTTCATTCGTGCCCTCGCACCATTTCGTGCGGCAGCGTGGCTCAACTGGCAGGAACTTCCCTCTGCCGAACTCTAACCATGGCACCCCAGGCCCGCAGGCTGCCTCCGAGCCTAACTACTCCCTATGAACGCGGGGGTTGCCCTCTCTGGCATTGCCCCCCTCCGATGCCCACGTGGCGTGTTGGTGCCCGGGTCCCTTTCCGAGGGTCGCCCGTGCCCACTACACTGCCCCCGTGGCATTCTGCCGCTACGGGTCCCGTTTCCGACGGGTCGCCCGTGCCCACTACACTATCCCGGCCCCTCTTGGGCCCTTGGCCTACCTCTGGCCGACTAATCCGGTGCCCACTAAACAAAACTCACCTTTCAACAGCCATGCTCCCAGCTGGTCCATGAACTCCTGCACCCCTCCAAACGGGTTTCGTGCCTTCTCTCGACACCAACAACAAAACGGCCTCCTTTTTGTAAATTTGGATACCCACTAACGAACATTACTCTGACCCCGGGGTCCCTTGGGTGGAATCACTCCTCCCCCCAATCAGTCATCGCACCATGCATACTACATTCGCTCCACTCGCACACTTGGGCCTGCTGTACCATACTCACTCATTGTACACTTTCACTCTCAATTTACACCACACTCAACACTGACATTCTTCTAACTAATTTCTGCCCTAGTCAATCCCTTACATCAATGCCATTCCTTTTATTCTACGTAGCTAAGTTACGTCTCCACTACACATTTCCAGTCTGTCCATGTCTCAAAAATCCAAAATTCCCATTTCCTAAATCTAAACTGAAATCCCTCTAACTATCCTATTCCACGGGCTCCATGAGGACAACCCATGTCCCCATGAAGCCGGGTCTAAACTATCGCTAACGCATCCCCCTAACTAGTACTTCCTGTGCCCCCAGCAAGGGGGTCTCCTACCCCCTGCCCAGGGAATCCTGTATACTCAAAGTGGGCAAGGCTGCTTTTCTCTTTTTTCTTTTTTTTCCTTTGCGCACCAGCACGGCAACTCACAAACCTGCACTCCTTCCCGTGACGTCATGGCAGCTGTTCTCGTTTCTCGTCCCTTCTCGGATAGTAACATCCGGCAGGGATTTCCTTTGCGCGGATTCCAACCATTCGTGCAGCCACGACGTCACCTCACCCTGCGCATCCCAAGCAAGCCTCGCGTTTCGAGGGTTCCCCACGTGAGCACATGTGCTCCGCTCACCCGTACCCGCGCCGCGGAATCTCCAATGACGTCACTCACACCCCGAAACCGCGCGATTTCTCGTGCAAGCCGGGGTACACGCAGCGCATCGGGGGAAACCACTTCACGCGCTCCGCGAACAGAACGCAAGGCGCAGGCCACACGGAGCTTTACAAACACGCTCGCCCGGAGAACCCGTCGATCCAAATTCACATTTCCAGCCTAGCTTTTGGTCCGTCCGCGGATCGGCTTGTATCCACCGCGGGTGCTTCCGGACCGGATTTCACTTACGTAGGCGCACGTGGCGGCATTGTGCGAAGAACAGCACGGACCCCGTGCGCGCTGCTGTGCGAATCCGGCATGCGTCCTCGAAACGGCTACGGCCACTACACGGCCCTTATCCCTCGTCTGGTGCAGTCTTCGCGCGCATTCAACGCACGCACTCCCATGTGCCATGACGCTTACACACCGCGCCATGACACTCGGACATGCGGTTGCTTTTCTCGCATACCAACCGCCATCTCTCTTTCATACCGCTCTCTCACACACGCGGTTCCTCTCACACACGGCACTTCTCCCTTAAACACACCATTTTACTCACACGATGCGTACGTTTCAATACACCGCTGCCTCACACCTTAACCACACACACCAGGACAATCACGCTGGGGATTCACGCCACCACAAGCGTCCCGGGGTCTCTATACCCCCCAGCTCGGCGTGTACCCGCGTTCACAGCACTCACCCCCTCAACCTCGCAAAGCTCGACCGGACCCACCTGGTCACGATCCGCTTCAAGGGGCATATTGCCTCTCTTCGTTCCTGAAGGCGGCTATCGTGCTGCTCGCACCGGGTCACGACACATTCCCCAAGCTCAACCCCATTGTCCCCTATTACTATCCCTACCCGTGTGTGCTCGTCTTTAGTTATCGTCCATCTTTTCCCGTGTCTCTGTTTTTATGTCCTATCGTCTTTGTTGTTCCTTTCTCTGTTATTGACTTTTAATTCCTGTGTCATCTCCTCATATTTATTAGTTTTCTCCCTGTATTATGCGCGTCTCCGTCACCAATAATCTGTCTGTCGTCACCTCCATGTGTCTCACCCTACACGTGGCGACGGCGTCCCGCATCATGACCTCACTCGTCTCCATTGCGGGCGGACACAATCCACACTCCCCCCAAGCCTCGTTCGCTCCAACACGTGGCACTGCCATGATTCCTCTTATGCCCGTCCTTATTGCCTTCTGCCCCTTCTGGAGGTTTCGCCCATGCGCTGCATCTCACCCCTCATTGCCTCCGTGTGCGCATCCATTTTGCTTTGCATCTATCCTTGCTGTTTTTTATTTCCTTTCCTTTTCATGTCCATATTTTGCAGCAAAATTGTCAATAGCTGGCTCGTGTCAAGTGGCCCTGTGCAGTCGATTCGCCATTATCGTCACGGTTTCGCTGGGGCCGGGGAAGGAATTTGATGGGGGGGGGGTGTGTCAGAAGCCGCCGCCACCGTGCCCCCTTCGGCGCTCCGAGTTCGGTTGCGGGGAAAGTTCAACCTGCATAACGGTGTCGTCCTGGGCCATAGATTCCATATCTAAATCTATTCCCTCCTGCCCCTGCTCGCCTTGAGCTGCCATTTTGCATGCCGGGAATTAATTTAAAATGCTCGTATTTAATGGAACCGGAGGGTTGCTTCGCACACCCTTGACCCGGTTCCGTTAATTTGTTTGGAGACGGAGGTTTGAATCCCACTCTTGACACGACCAGTGTGATTTCCGCCCGTATGGCGTCGCGGACAACCGCCTTTAGCCCAATTGCGGCCGCGCGTGCCCACCGAACGGCAATCCAGTCATACTTCCGGATAAACGCCGAAACCCAGCTACGGTGTTTTTAACACATCACAAACCAGCCAACTCTTCTGTCCACGCGCTACAGAGGTCATCACCGAATTGTCGATATAACTAACTATTCACGCGGACAGAAATGCCAGGAGTTTATACCTCAATGGGACCTGCACGAAAACGAGCCGCTTAAGCAGCTCATTTCCGTATGCGATTGCCGAGCGGTTAATTATATCGCCAAGCCCCGTCGGACCAGATGTACGTTTTATCGGCTTTATAATCAGCCAGCTAACATTCCGAACACTCCATGGCAGTCAATGTGAGGAAGGGACGCAACGAGCAGGTGACATTTAACAATGGGCCATTTTATTTCCATTACAGGCATGCAAGCAATGAATGAATGGGGATAGGGACAGGACACGAGCAAAAACCTACAGCAGAAGTTCTACTATGAAATGTAAAGCAAATACAACACAGGCACTTAACAGTTTCCTACTTGTTAGACGGGCCCACAAACACACGTACGCACACACACACCCAAGAAATGGTGCTGATGCCTTTAATAAGGACTTCAACTCGAAGGGACAGATGAGCTGAAACCCAGAACCTTATCTCGAACTTCTCCACCTCGTGTGGGTCTTCAAGCTGCTCAGACCCGGGCTCCAGCGAGAGCGAGCTGGATCCAATCGCCGTGAGCCGAGATCCTTCCCGAGCTCCAGCGATCCTCTTGCGCTTCTGAACACATGCTGGTCAGACGAGGCGCCGATCGTTCCCGTCGATGCGTCGCTTCCCCGAAGAACCACCTCCAAGATGAGGCCAAGGAGTCGCACCAAAGCCGGGAACCAAGCGGAGAAAAAGACTAAAGAGCTCCACGAACTAAGAAGAGCCAGCCGAACCGGACGACGAAGTAGAGCGCAAAACACGCGCGACTCTCTCGATGAACAACCAACAAGCTCGAGCCGAGCAACCAGCTCAACTCTTTCGATGAACCAAGCACAAAAACGAACCACCTCTCTTCCGAACAAAGCCAGAGCCCAAAAAGCGAACCGAGCCAAGCAGAACCAAAAAGCTTCAACCTAACCCGAGCCAAGCAGAACCCGAAAGCCTACTACCAGCCAAGCCGAACCAACCTGAGCCAAGCAGAGTGGTCCCTTTTTTATTCCTATCGGCCCCCTCCCCCGCTCCCGGCGTGACTCATGCCCTCGTGCTCCATCCCCCGCTCAACCGCGGGCCGGGAAGGGAGTTGTTTACGTCATGAATCACGGAACGGGAGGGCTCTTCTTCCTCTTCACAGAAGAGGGGGGTGGCGTCTCCTTTGTGTTGTGATCGCTCCCTAACGATTAAATTGGAATCACAGCGCATTTAATCGATTTCTGCCCATTAAACAATGGAAGGTGAGCTATCTATAGAACATGCACTTATCGACATAACTGAGCTAAAGAACCTGTATGTTTGAGTACGATTGATTTCCAAATTTGTAACAATATATTTTAGAGAATGGAATCAATAGTCTCTCTTATGTTATTGGCTGGTCACTGGACTACCCTTAGTCTCAGGTTTTCCGTCTGTCTGTATGTAATGGACAGCTCGTGGAGGACAGAGGAGTCAACCGATTTTGATGAAACTTGACTGTAGGTTCATACCAGGATCTAGTATGCTTTTGAGCACCGTTGCTATGGACGCCACCGTTGCCTAGTCAAGGTCAAGGAACTTGGTGCTATTCAGGTTCACAGTTCAGACCCATGGGGACCAACACACATGTCTCATAACCATCCCTATAAGTTCCACCTCGATGCATTGCAATCCCCCAAGACGAGAAGAGTTTCTCACCTGGGACACTGATCAACCACAGACTTGAGCGTGGCATAGAATGTGTCCTTCAGGGTGAGATCACTCGCCTCAGTCGGAGCATATACAGAAACGAGGGAAATGACACCCAAGGAGTGACGAATCATTTGTCTCATAATACGCTCACTGACCGGTATTACCTCAATTATCATTGGAGTCAGCTTATTGTCAAGCTACAGCATCTCCTTGGGCATGGTAACCATCAGAGCAACCAGACCAATAGTCTGTGTAACCACCCGCTATGATTCCGCCGCAATCCCGTCTCCAAATCTCAGAGAGTGCTGCAATAGCAATGTCCAAACGCTTGAGCTCAGATATAAGACAGGTGATCATCCTCTCTCAGGATAGGATATTCCAGGAACCACCAGGAGTTAACCCAAGGAGACCACCGTCTGGTGGACAACACCTCAGCACTACCCCGAGGCACTCTCCCGCAATCTGACCCGGGAATGTAACCCCGTGTTTCCCTCCTGTCATCAAAGATTGGGGGTCCCGAAGGCTTTCCCCAATCCCGTCATCCAGTGAGCTGCCCTGCAAAGGGAAGCTGCACAGGCGGTACTTCCCATGGACTGGGTTCTCATATTTTTTAATGCTTTTTGTAAGTTTTTGTGGAATGAAGGTTTTATGTGGCTGGAATGCAAATCCTGCCACCAACCTCCTTATAGAAAGTAACCCGACTGCAGGACGACGTCCGCAGACACAGTTGGGCACTGTATATGGATGGCTGTTGGCTCACAAGGAACTCCTCCACCATTTGAACAAAGCCAAATTGCAAAATCTAAGCTCCATAACTGAACTTACAGTAGTTCTGACTGCTTGAAAATACAAAAATAATTTTAAAAGTGTCTTTTGCCAATTCCGATGTATTTGACATTTTGGCGTCTCCGGGAGGCGTTTAATAATACGACGGATCGGCGATCGTAATCACCTGCCAAGCCAGCCGTTCCTTAACCGTTTCATTGAGTCCTTAAGCCACTTGGCGAGTGCTCTGCAATATTTTCACCATCAGTGAATACAGTGTATCGATTAACTTGAACAAAGTTCGGGGGCACTCACCTGCATTGGCCCTGCATTGGGTGTTCGGTGGCTCAATGAAAATATGCAATTTTATTTTACCACGACGTGTTCCCCTTTTTGTGTGGTCTTTCATCACTTTGGCATAGATAATTACACGTAATAAATTTAACATTTCATTGATCAAAGTTTCTTCAACCGTTTCATTGGATTGCTTGCTAAAACACTTGGCGAGTGTTCTTCAAGCTTCAATGACGATACTGTAGTTTTGATACCGGGAGTTTGGTAGGCAAATAAATTAGAGAACGACAATGAGTAAAAAGGTTCAGTTTTACAAGCAATGAATCCTTACATCACAGCAGGATAGCCGAGAAGTATGCACGTCACTCCAAGCTGTCTAGCCTGGGTTCAAATCCCATCCCAGCTATAAACGTCATCCCGGTGTTTCACAGGCAGGGTGATTCATCAATGTGCGCGCCATCTCTCGGATGACGTTAAACGAGACATACATCTGCTGGTTATCCCCACCCCACTCTTTCTTCCTCTTCCTCCCTTCATATTCCCATCAGTGGACAACAGGTTGATTTGCTAGTAAATAACAAAAGTCAATGTGTCAGTATGTATCAACCACAACTCCAACACCATGAAACCTAACGGTCCAAAAACTTAGCATGCATACAAAGTAACTCCAAGGAGTGCATGCATGAAGACTGGGTATTTGGTTATATTTAAACACTTATTTGAGATAATTTAGGTGGTGCTAATCATCAAAAAACCAAAAAAAAAAGCCCTACCAAGATGGTGGCCGCTCCATCTTAGTTTTCCCGCCACCTTAAAGGGGTCTTAAGCCGCTATTTTGTTTCAGCCTCCTCAACTATGCCTCGACTTAGAAGAGCCACAACGCTTTCTGTAATATAAAGCACTCAAAAAATTTTTTCCCCCACTCCCCTCACTCACATCATCGAATGCTCATCTTCATTCCTACAAATCGCCTGCATACATCGCTTTTGTAGGTGCTATAGTTTTCAAATCAGGAGGTTGGAGCGATTTTATGCATTACAAGATGCGATTTTCCACGATGGCCTCTCACGGATAATTAAAGTGCATCATCCAAAATCTGTTTTCGGATTAGAGGATCGGAGCTCGTGGATGAATGAAGTGTCCAAATCTGGAGTGAAAGGTGGTGGAGTTAAATATATAATATTTCCGTACATACAGTACTAGCATTGAACCCATCCTTTAGCTGATGGGAGTTGAACAACACAACTTAGATATGTTACAGTACAGTAATAGAGTTTTATTGACAGTCGATATTTGCAAAAAACAATTCCAGAATCATTTTGTTTTCTCCTCAACTCGGCATTAATTTTAATAATATGCACATTTATTTGGAAAGTTTTTCGTTTTATGTCCCAAGCAATCAGATGTCTTGTTTTTACTTGGCAAATTTTTTTTTTGCCAAGTATGTTGGTCTGTCTGTCTGTTACGATTTTGGCCACAGTTTCAAGCAATCGTTCTGAAATGTTGTGTGTAGGTCGGTGACCGACCAAGGATGGCAACGATTAATTTTAGTTAAAGATCCGAATCGGATCTGAGAATTTTAAAGCGATTCTTTACCATTGATGAGAGAGATTGGACCAAAATGATTTTGCACAATATCTCAAAAGGTTATGGATGGATTCCGCAGAAACTTCGCGGACAGGTTGGGTGTGTGAAAAGGACGAATTGATTCAATTTTAGTGAAGATTCGAATCCGATCCAGATACGAGATTTTCTTAAGTGATTCTTCACCATTGAGAGATGGAGGGAGGTGGGGGGGGGAATTATGGTACAGCAAGATATCTCAAAAAGTTGTGGACAAGTTATGACAAAACTTGGTGGATGAGTTTGGTTCGGTGACAAGAACAAGCAGATTTGATTTTGGTTGAGGTCCGGATTCAGATCCGACCTCCGACCTATCAGTGGGATACAAAAGGTAAACTATTCAGCCTGGCAGAGGTAGGCGCTCTACTGAGTGCCGTTCACTTTTCGCCAAGTGTCACGCGAGTGATTTTTTCATTTCTTTGCTGTTTCCAGTTGCAAAATGAATTGTTTGTTCTCATTTATGCTTTTGATGGTGAACAAAATTGACAATCAGGAAAAAAAAGCATGTTTTTACACATCTCACTAACGTGACGTTACATTATTATTCCGATCATATTATTAAGAAACGTAGGCAATTATAGTTACGGCTTGGAAGCAGTCATCAGAAGTGGTTTTCTGAAAGAATACACTGATTCTCATCAAGTCATGAATAATACACCACTGTAAAGGTCGAGCCGAGCACGAGACCAAACTCCGTCTTACTTCATCATCCCGACGCAAAGAGTCTGGCATTCAGCTCATCTACCGTACTGTATGTCAGATGTATGGGTTACATTGTTCAGCTGCCACCAGAAAAGCCCGGGAGGGTTAAGTGCTGGACATGCATGTCTGTAGAGGCCTGGTCCAGCGCTAGATGCAATGCTGTCATGACCTCGAGATGTAACGCCATAATGATGTCCCAACAAAAAAGAGCGTGACAGATAGACAGAAAAAATCCTGCTACTTTAAGTACATAGATAAAAAGTCTAGGCTTATACAGGAGCCAAATATCACAGGGCCAGCAGTTTCACAGACTGACAGATGAGAGAGTGAAAGGGAAACAAAGACAATGCATTAGTGCACAAAATCAAAGGTGTAAGGAAGTCAGCAGGAGTAGAAGAGACCGCAAGGTGAGGGTACAACGGGCAGCACTAAAAACTGGAGTGATGTACACAAGACAAATGAACAATATATCCATTCCACAGACAAGAGAATATGAGGAGAATATAGCAGCAGCGTTCAGGTGATTATTGGGTAGAGCAATTAGTTTTGGGGATTTTGGAATAATGGCGTGTGATCCGGAAGGGCTGGGGTAGGGTGGAAGAGCGAGTCAACAGCAAAAAGTCCACCAACCTAACCTATGGTATCCAAAAAAAACAAAACTTGGACTCCTGCTGAGAGATGCCAATAAAAACCAAGAGCTACAACTTGATCACCCCCAGGAAAGCAAGATGGGAAGCATTTGCACCAGTCCAGAGTGAAGAACCATATTCCGTTATATTTCTGATAAAGACCTTATGTAAAGTCCTTAAAATTATTTTACCAACACAATTAAAAATCTCCCTTGGAAAATGCTTGTTTTGCAAACACCGTTGTGTGTAATTAAAGTGCGAAGACGAGCATAGCCGAGGTTAAAAATTAAAAATTAAAATAAATTAATAAAATCACCCAACTGGGTAGTTTCCTTTGAGCTGCATCAAGAAATGATAGCTACCCCGGCAGCTAAGCTGCCATACGACCACCACCACCACCACCACCACCACCACTACCACCATTGTTGGTAATCACTTGACCATTCTTTTCTTGGACTTCCTTTCTCAGGGGCATTAGGTACGTCTTTATGTTTGTTCGTAAGTTCTTCTGGATATTTTAAATCGACCTCAAAATAATATCCAACTTCAGCTTCATCCAATTCTTTTTGA
>CM068962.1:89676530-89694092 GCA_035128595.1 Eptatretus atami | reverse complement strand
TCCTTTCTTCTCTCTCTCTCTCTCTTGCTTTCTCTCTCTATCTCTCTTCTCCCTTCTCTCTCCACCCCTCACTCTCTCTCTCTCTCTCTCTCTCTCTCCTTCTCTCTCTCTCACCTCTCACTATCTCACAATCACATATCTCACTATTCTCACTATCCTCACTAATCTCACTATCTCTCTCTCTCTCTCTCCTCTCTCTCTCTCTCTCTCTCTCTCTCTCTCTCTCACTCTCTCTATCTCTCTTCACTTCTCATCTCACTCTCTCACTATCTCACTATCTCACTATCTCACTATCTTCACTATCTCCTATTCTCACTATCTCTGTCTCTCTTCTCTCTCTCTCTTCTCTCTCTCTCTCTCTCTTGCTTTCTCTTCTCTTGCTTTCTCTCCTCTCTCTTCTCTCTCTCTCTCTCTCCTCTCTAAATCTCTCTCTCTCTCTCTCTCTCTCTCTCTCTCTCTCTCCTCTTACTTCTTCTCTCTTTGTCTCTTTCTTTCTTCTCTCTTCTCTCTCTTCTTTCTCTCTCTTCTTCTTCTTCTCTCTCTATTCTCTCTCTTCTAAACTTCTCTTCTCTCTCTTCTCTCTTCTCTCATTGCTTCTCTCTCTTCTTCTCTTCTCCTCTCTCTACTTCGTCTTGCTTCTTCTCTCTTCTTTCTTCTCTCCTTTCTACTTATCTCTCTCTCTTCTCTCTCTCTCTCTCTCTCTCTCTTTCTTCTCTCTCTTTTTCTCTCATCTGCTTTCTCCTCATCTCTCCTCTCTCTCTTCTTCTTCTCTTCTCTCTGCTTTCTCTCTCTTATCTCTCTTCTCCTTCTTCTTTCTCTCTCTATTCCCCTCTTTCTCTTCTCTCTCTCTTTCTTCTTCTCTCTTCTTCTCTCTCTCTCTCTCTTCTCTCTCTCTCTCTCTCTCTCTCTCTTCTCTCTCTTCTTCTCTCTCTTCCTCTCTCTCTCTCTCTTCTCTCTCTCTCTCTCTCTCACACACACACTTACTTGATCCATTGTGCTCAAGTAAATTTACACTTGCACTAGGGATTCTATCAGAATTAAGTTGTATGTGTAATATTTTGTGCATGGGGGGCAGGGAGGTGGGGTGGGAGTGGCAGTGATTTAAATCATAGAACAGATAGAGGTTAGGTTATGCGTGCGGTAAAAGCTCACGCACCAGGGCATTGCCAGGGAGGATTATGCACATAGCAACAATAAAGGTGATCGTGCAAAGTGGGGATTAACCCGGGGCGTTTGGCCAGGTCTGCTGGGCCAGGTCAAGAGGAATGAGTTGTGACCCCTGGAGAGGGGTGGAGACCTGGAAGGCAGGGCACCCCCACTTACAGTGGGGGCCAGTGAGAGGGACCTGCTTAAATAGGGCAGGCCCCTGACATTATAAGAGCTGAAAACTGTGCATGCGTGCGGCAGATCACGAGAAATGGCTTTGAGGAAACGTCCTCTCTCGCTCCCTCCCGGTTCTCTCTCTCTCTCTCTCTCCTCTCTCTCTCTCTCTCTCTCTCTCTCTCTCTCTCCTCTCTCTCTCTCTCTGTCTCTGTCTCTGTCTCTGTCTCTGTCTCTGTCTCTGCTCTCTCTGTCTCTGTCTCTGTCTCTGTCTCTCTCTCTCTCTCTCTCTCTCTCTCTCTCTCTCTCTCTCTCTCCTCTCTCTCTCTCTCTTCTCTCTCTCCTTGCGCTGAGGAGAGCGGACTTTTGAAAAAGACAGCGAATGCATCTCCTCCATCACCATCCTCCACCCCCCCCCATGCCACACCAGCCTGCATGGGTCATTACTGACCCAACACTGGATCATGCTGCTCAAGTCCCCAACTACCTTTCCTTCTCATTTGAGTCCAGTACTTGGCAAAAGTTTTCTTATATTTAGGATAATGTGCTTCCTTCTGCCAAAATTTGTGTACGTCGTTCCATTCATTTGTCGTGATCCGTTCCCGATCTGTTCATTTATTTATAGTGTCCTGTCTTTATCCGTGGTATTATTTTTTAATAAATCCTATTATTTACAAGAAAACGGTTTTTGTTGTTGTGACATATTTGGTGCTCTCTTCTATCCCGAGGTATTTGAATTGATTGTTCGTTATATGTGCTCCTGTTTTGTTCTGCAGTGCCTATAGAAAGTCGACACCCCCTTTCAAATTTTCACCTTTTGTTACCTTACAGCCTGAATTAAAATCAATTGGGGGAAAAAAATTTTTTTTTTTTTTTTTTTCAGACTTTTCCCACCTTTATTTGACACATCGTAACCCAAAACTCAAGTGAAAAAACAAATTCTTTCAAATTTCAGGGAAAATTAATTAATAATACAAAACTAGACTATCCTTGGTTGATAAGTGTCCACCCCCCTTATAATAGCAATTGTTAAATTAGCTCAGGTGTAAACCAATCACTTCAAATCACACCCCAAGTTAATTGGGCCTTCACCTGTATTACATTGTAGTGATTCTGATTAATTATTTAAGAATAAAATTCAGCTGTTCCTGGAGGTTGCCTTGCTGGGTAGTGCATTTCACAGTAAAGACTCAACCCTGAATCCACCAAGGACCCTTTCAAAACCTCTAGGAAAAAAGTTGTGGGAAAGACAGTATCAGGGATGGGTTATAAAAATTATTCATGACCTTGAAATATCCCTTGGAGCAGAGTCAAAGATAATTATTAAGAGTGGGTCGGTGAATGGTACCACCAAGGACCCTGCCAGATCAGGCCTCCCTTCAAACTTGGATGACCAAGCCAAGAAGGGAGACTGATCAGAGAGGGCCACAAGAGGCCAATAGCAACTTTGAAAGAGCGGCATACCTTTATGTAAAAGACTTGGTCACTGTGTGCATGTGACAACAATTCCCAAATACTTACAAGTCTCGTCTGTACGGTTAGGGGTGGCAAGAATGAGCCATTACTCAAAAAAAGCCCACCTTGAGTCCCATTTGAGGGTAATGCAAGAAACCCTCCGGAGATTCTGAAACCTTGTGCAAAAGTTTTTTTTTTTTTTGTATTCCTGTCAAGACTCGTAATGAGAGCGAACACACAACGCACAGCAAGGGGGGCCATGAGACAAAGAGGGCGGTAGTTGGAAGGACAAACAGTGGGAACAGAGAACCAGGAGAAATCTGTGGAAGGGAGAGGGATGGGGGCAGGGAAAACATGTGGTATCAAGATGACACCACAGGGACTTTCAGGAAGGAAAGCAGGAATTTGAAGGAGATGGGTTTGGGTGGATTAACAGGATAGAAAAGACGAGGATTTGGATTGGGGCCGATAAGGGTGGTGGTGAACAGTGTTTTGAAGGCCTGGAGGAAGGATGGGATTGAAACAGTGAGGGGGTTTTTCAAAGGCGGGGGAAAAAGAGGGAATGAAACCAGTGAAGGTGAGCAGTGATCGTGATTTTGGTAGTTTTTACCCAGAAGGGGGTTGTTGGTGGACTTTGAGCGCCCATGTGGAAATATGGTGGGTGAGACCGGAGAGGAGAAGGAGAAAACAGACAAGGACCACCGACCTGCCTGCAGATGAGGAAGTGAGAGGCCCCAAAGCTCAGCCTCATCGTGAGATCCCAATGATCCGAAAATTGCTTTGGTTTCCACAGCGTGAAGCCGAGAAGGTGGAGAGGCAGGAGCATGGCCCAGAGGGGTGAGAGCAGTACTCCATCAGCTGGCGGTAACGAAAGCTTTGTAAGTGGTCAGAGGCTCAGGTGGCCGAAGAAGGACTTTGGCACGACGGGAGGATTCCCAGTCGGCGACTGGCTTTGGAGGGGCCAGGCTGGAAATGTGGCTTTCCCAGGAACATCATGGCAGATAGTGAGACCCATAGCTGAAAGATGGAGACTTCTTCCAGAGGATTGTCGAGAAGTAGATGGGGGGTTCCAAACAGTCCTTCAAAGAGGACATAGGGAGGGTTGAGATTTGCAGGATTGAAAGACATTTCCAGGTTGGACCAGTTTGTGATTTTTCCAGATCTTACAGTAGTGAAGAAGCTGCTGCTTGCTGGTCTGAGGATGACAGATGGTACGCAGAGGGTGGAATCATCAGCAAAGAGAATAGGGATTTCCAGAGGAGTCGGAAGATCATTGATGAAAAAACATCAAAAAGAAACAGGCCCAGAACGCTGCCTTGAGGAATCCAGCTGACAGAAGAGGGATGAAAGAAACTCCATTAAGGGCAAGGTGGGCTGCCACAGAGAGGAAGTCTGTGAGCATGAGTGGAGATGGCCTTGGATACCAAAGGAAAGGAGTTTGGTAGCAGGGCAGGGGTGCCAGACTGTGTTCAAGCATGCGGTATGTCCAGGATATGGCTCTGATTTCATATCCGGCATGAGGACTCCAGCCATTGTTGGAGGCAGAAGCACATATCCAGGGTAGAGTGACCTTGGTTCTGAACTAATTGATGATCAGAAATCAAGCCATTGGAGAAGAGGACGGATTTCATGTCTGAAGCGATGGGATGGATTCCATAAACCAGCTGATGATGGAGAATTACTGATTGTCTAGTTGCAGGGATCTGTTTTTGCACCTTTTATGCAGGGCAGTAAAGTTGCTGATTTCCAAGCAGATGGCATATGACCTTGAGCAAATGAGAGGTGAATTAGACAGAGAGAGGGTGAGCAAAAGAGCCAGAGGAGCAGGTTTTTAGGTTCACGTGGGGCTGATTGCCGTACCGGTTGCAGATCTGAGTCGAGGTTGACAGCAAGCTTCACCTTTGTCAGGAGAAAAAGGACACAGAGTCCAGGTCAGTTGTGTGTACTGGTAAGTAGTACAGAAGTGATGGGTTTCGGACGCATGATTTAGATAACAAACCACGAGTTTAGGCATTCAGCCTTTCACATGCGTTATCAGCAGTGTGGCCATTTGAGGTAAGGGAGGGGATGGGGGGGACATACACCCAGAAAAACCAGATTTGATTAGAACAGCAGATATTTCAGGGACATTTGTCAAAACAGATCCAAGAGATGGCGTACATTGGTTGAGATCCGGGTAGGGAAGTTGACCGATTGAGTCAGTCCCAATGAGTCGCAGAAAGCTTTTGCTGAAGTTGCCATGCAGGTGAGAGATTACCCACACCTAGCAATGGCATGATGTCAATGAGTCACCACATATGAGGAAGAAGAGAGTTCGCGTATGAGAAGATAGAAGTTGGTCCATGTTTTTCGGGATAGTGAGGTATGTAAAATGGAATCATCACTGTGGTGGATGGTACAGAACACAATAACATGATGTGGGAGTGGAGGAGGCGGAAACCAATAGCCGAGGTATTCCTGGGGTGTGGGGGAATGAGGCCATTTGCATGGAGAGTGAGGGATAGAGTCTTTGATGAAGAGGAGCAACGCTTCACCAGGAACAAGGTCAGGGTCTGCATAACGGAGGAGGAATAACCAGGGAAGAGATACCTGGAGTCGAACGTCTTGAGGGAGGAAGTGTCTGTTAGGCAGATTAGTCTGGTTTGTTCAGTCGCAACCTGTATGGAAAGATCTGGAAAGGTTGAGCATAGGCCCCTGATATTGAGCTCCACACTGTTCATGAAGAGGGAGGGGAGGAGGCTGGGTGCCAGTGTTATGGGAGGGAAGGGGAGGGTAGGACAGGGGGAGGGGGGAGGTAAGCGAGAGTTGTTGAAAGGTTTGGGATGCGCAGAATGCTAGGGAGGGGCCGGATGAGAGGAGAAAAAAAGCTCTGTGTGCTGGGGAGAGGGGGAGCAGAGAAGGTGGCAGAAGGCAGTTGAGGATTTGAGGAGGTGAGTGAATGAGATGTAGGTAAGATTGCAGGGGAAGGAGGCAGCTTTTGTGTGTCTTGATGTGAAACCAGATGGAACGTTTTTGCCAAAATCAAAAAAACATTACATTTGGCACAAACCCAGCACGCACATCACCAAAGAACACCATCCCGACTGAAGCATGTGGTGCAGCATTGTCTTTGGGGATGTTTTTCTTCAGCAGGGGACTGGGGCATTGTTCAGGATAGAAGGTAACAATGGATGGAGCAAAATACAGAAAAAATCCAAGAAGGAAAACCTGCTTCCCTCTGCAAGAAAGCGAAATTGTACGGAAGTTCACCTTTCAGCATGACAATGACCAAAGCACACAACCAAAGCTGCACTGGAAAGTGTGAAAGAACAAAAAGATAAATGACCATTGAGTGGCCCAGTCAGAGCCCTGACTGAAGTCCAATCGAAAATCTCTTGGCACGATTTGAACCATTGCTGTCATAAATGTGCCCCAACAACTATTGATGAGCTTGAACGTTTTTTTGTAGAAAGAATGGGCAAAATATTGCCAAATCAAGGTGGCAAAGTGGTAGAGACTATTCCCAACAGACTCAAGCTTGTAATTGCTGTCAAATTGTTCCACCAGTATAACTCAGGGGGCAGAAACTTATCCAACCAAGATATTCAAGTTTTGTATTTTTTAATTGTTTTCTGAAAATTGTGATTTGTTTTTCACTTTGGAAGTTGTATAGACCATGAGCCAGACCCGGTAATTTTTTGGCACCGGTTACCAATTCCGAGAGGAATAATGCTCATCGTAATTTTGGCAGGTATACATCTCTACAGTCAGAATTATGTGATAAGCATTGCATTGGTTGGTAGCTTTTGTATGCGATTAGCCATTTAGTAACCCCATCCCAAAAATACTTTTCTGAAACACGCGTAAGACAGAAGAAGACATTCTATTTAAAACGAATGGCTCTCTCTTATTATAGGCTATTCTTCTTGAAAATTGTTAGGCACGTAGCTCATGTTATTTTGCTTTTCAAAACAGTGTTAAACTAGCCTCACATTTAGTGTTTGCAATACAGGCACTGATAGTCCAGTGCTGATGATTGCAAAAGAACATATCTTTTGAGTTAGACGTGGGAAAAGTTTAGATGAGGATATTGAAGAAACTGGAATGATTATGATTGTTTCAGTTCATCTTGGAATATTTTATATCACTTAACAATCAGTGCAGTATGATCAGAGACGTCTTAGAATTATAAAGACCGTCTTTGGTTCATAAGACATTTGTT
This sequence comes from Eptatretus atami, assembly GCA_035128595.1. Lineage (NCBI taxonomy): Eukaryota > Metazoa > Chordata > Myxini > Myxiniformes > Myxinidae > Eptatretus > Eptatretus atami. The sequence continues at coordinate 89,687,116 of CM068962.1, read as the reverse complement.
TATCAGCAACACATTGGCGAGATAATGGCCTTTGTTCGTGTGGAAAACCAACATTTGTGGTTTCTATTCTGTAATTTATGGCCCGACAACAGAGATTGTTGTTTTCATTTTCACCTTTGACCATTCATCAGATTGCACATGATTAACCATCTTGCGACTGTCTTTTGGTATTATTGTGTAATATGGGTGATTTATACCTTCATATGTGTATTATTGAGTGTCTAAATCCCTGAAATTCGGTATTTTTTTAGAAATTACAGGAAAAAAACATTAATGTTGTTCGTGAAACATGATATCATTTACCTTTGTTTGATTCTTAGAAAGTATCTCAATAACAACAGGGGAAAATATCAGACATTGACCAACACATTAAATCGTCCAAATGAGGTATTTTTCATTTGGTGGGGGGGGGGGGGGTGGTAACATTGTCTGCTATGCTGTCTAATATATATACAACAACAAAAAAGAAATGTGATTTTTGGTTTCTTTTCTTAATAAAATTCTAAACACCCATGTATATTTTGTTCCAGAACTTTTATTTACTTTCCACAGTAAATGATAGACATTAACTTTGCTCAAGGCGGTATGATTTATTCACACAGGAAATAGTACACCGATATTAAGTGTCACCAATGAAACGTACCTTTCAACCTAGGCATGTTTTAGCACTTTTTGTTGAGAAGCAAATGATGCCCAGCAAAAGGGAGACCAAATTTTAAAGTTAATGTTTGACTTGATAAAAACAAATTGTTGTTAAGTTGAAGTGGGATGTCTAACCTTTGGACTGGCCATTTTGCACAAAAGCTTATTGTAAGGATTGCTATAAACAGGGTAGATAACACACAAAGGCTACCCACCGATGCACGCCATCACAATTATCCTAACTCTAGGGTTATTACCTTGCCAAAATCCCATGAGAATTATTCCCCCCAGATGGTTTACCGACCAACCCTACTGGTCATGGACTTTGTGGGTTACGATGTGTAAATAAAGGTTGGAAAAGTCTGATTAATGCAATTTAATTCAGCGCCATAAGGCAACAAAGTGAAAAATTTGAAAGGGGGTGTAGATTTCTGTAGGCACTGTATGCTTTGGATTAGATTTTGATGTTTTATCGTTTTTTTGGTATCTTGTACAAATGTGCCTTTGGCACACTATCTTGGCCAAATAGCATTTGAATGTCGCGGAGTACCGTTTCACTAAATTTCAGTTGTTCTTCTAGTTTTTTGTTGTTCGTACGTAGAGCTTTAAACCATCAATGTATAGTAGATTTGCAACCTTTCCTGTCTCTTTGGGATATTATTTATTGGATGTTAGGGTGTATCATGCCCTGGCTCCACAGTTGAGGTTGCTCAGTGGCTCCAGGGCAGGCAAAAACAGAAGGGTGTAAGGCCATCACCCTGAAAGATCCCATGTCAAATCTTATCCCTAGGTATTTGATCTCTTCCTTTTTCTGAGCTGCTGTTTTCTCAATGTGGTATTCCAGTGTTCATTGCTTCTGAATCAGTTTGAATATTTGGGTTGATCTTGCATATCTGCGTGTATTGTATTCATTCAGAGTGTGAGCACCATCAAAGCTTTTTTATTGTCCTCCCAGGGCAGTGGACAATTTGCGTTCTTCTCATTGTACAGTTTAGCAGAGGTTGTCTATTGTTGCCAATCATCCTCTCTTTACATCCATTCTGTTTGCCTCTTGGCCCCATAGTTGTATTTGGGTGGTGGTGCATTCACGTTGTGTGTGTGTGTGTGTGTGGTGTTGTGTTTTCAGTTTTCTATAGCTGTATAGCCTGGGGTTATATACACCGATACCTCGAAGCTGTGTGGCCTGCGTTTCAATCCCGGCCAGCTATAAACTGATCACCCGGGTTTTACAGGCTGGGTGATTCATCAATGTGTGTGCCTCCTCAGTTGCACGTTAAACTGAAAGTCCATCTGCTGGCATTAGTTTGGTGGTCATTAAAATCCCATGATGTTGTTCGCGAAGAGTAGCTAGCTTATTGCCTGCACCGATGGCCTAATCAAATTCCTTCCCGAACCACGACTGGGAAGGCAATGGAAAATCTACCAGTCTTAACCCTTGCCATAAACTGCTTCGATCAACACCGATCTTCTGCAACAGGAGTTATGGTACATCAGATGCAGAATTATTTTTCAATTAAACATTATGGTTTTCTGCTTCCTTAATCCAATGAAGGCACCTGTCGTTTAAAGTATTCCTTTCGCCCAAAAACTTTCAATGATGGCTGAGGAGACCTCAAGAAACAGTGCAATGCAACTATTACTGTATTGTTTCTCTGGGAAATTTGATTTCCAAGTTTCATTCATTCTGTTAAATTTTATTTAAATTTTTTTGTGTATTATAATTTTTACTCATTGTGACTTCACCTATTTTCCACTCACAGAAATTACCGGGTATCAGGATGATGACTCGTCACCTTCCAGAAAAGCAGTCCTCCACCTCATGGGACAAGTGAAGGGAAGGGCGGGGAAGGGACACACGCAGCGGACAAGAGTTCTGGCACGGCAGGATGGCGTGCACAGCTATGGCAGCCTTCCCCACCCCTCAACCCATGAAGGCATGATTCCTTTCACTCTTATTTGTCTATTTTTTGCTCTTTCTTTTGCCTGTTCTAAGCTCTTTTCAGCTGTTTATTCTCTCTCATCCTCTATCTCTATATTGTGCTCTCCCATTTGCACCAAAGGTGAAATTTTTTCTTCTTCCATATTTACTGATTTTTTTTCAAATTCCTTTTGTCTGCCCTATCGTAATTTTTACCCTCGCCAGGAGGGTCCACTGCTTGCTTTGAGAAATTGAAGATTCACAAGTATATTGGATGGTCTGTCTGTTATTATTGGTGAACATTTTTTTTTTGCAAGTATGTTTTTCGGCAGCATTCTCTGTCTGTCTGTCTGTTTGTCATACGATTTTTGGCCACAGTTTTCAAGCAGTTCGTTGCGAATTTTTCTGGTGGTAGGTGACAGGCAGGTAGCAACGCTTAATTTTGGTGAAGCATCTGTATTCCAGATCGGATCTGAGGAATTTTTCAGGTCATTCTTCACCATGAGAGAGGGGCAAAAAATGGGGGATGGGAGCATGATATCTCAAATGTTTTGGACGATCTTGCTGAAAACGAGGTGGAAATAGTTGGTTAGTGACGAGAACAAGCCATTCAATTTTATTAAGGTCCTGATCAGATCTGACCTATCAGTAAGATACAAATTAAAAACTGTTCAGCCTGGCGAGGTATGCGCTCTACCGAGTGCCATTCCATTTCGCCAAGGTCACTTCTATGAGTGATTTTCCTTCTGTCTGGATGTCAATCAGCTAACAGGTTGAAAAATTTATCTGATTTTCACGAAACTTGACCACCTGGGAGAGAGTAGTCACAAACTAGAAGCCGATCGAAGTCAGTAGGTCAAAGATCAAAGGTCAAGGTCACAAATCGTCATTTTTCATCGGATTCACTTGATGATCTATCTATATCTAATAAATATTTTCAAGTATTTGGTTTGTGTGTTTGTGCGTTTGCACATTACCTTTCACGCTGAACCGTAGACCTAGAGACCCCCGTTTTGGTGCAGGTCTCAGGGATCTGGGCACAGTTTTAAGCACCACATGCTGGCCTTGAGTCCATTTTGAGGCAGAAAAGGCTGTAATAAAGTGTATATTGGGATGGTTGGGTAAGGAGTTTCTGGGGCTGCCCAGCAGGCAAAAGGGTAACCACCATGAGGCCAGAACACATCCTGAACCAACGCAGGAAAAGGGCTTACCCAGCCAGGTTAGTTTGCCGGTACCCCCTTAGTCTTGTATCTATCTTCTAGAAATGCTAGGTTGCTATTTCTGTCTGAACAGGGTAACAGGCGTAACCACAGCACGTATAATGCTGAATGATGACTCACTTAAGAGCTCTTGGGTCCGGACAGTGGCATGCAGAGGTCTACAAATATCGATATTTCACGAAATTTTGAGTTGAGTGCAATTTTATTTTGCGCCACTGTTGGTGTGTATGCTAGTCATGGTTCACACAACCTACCGACTTAAAACTATAATACAGTTGTTAACTACAGTATTCAGTCAATTCTGTCAAACGTACAATTACCTTTCTATCAATTATTACTTCACCAAGAAAACTTAATAGCCTTTACAGTTTGTGACTATTATGCTATCAATGTCATTCATAGCAAAACTCCATACATTTTATTCCACACTCCAGTGAGAAACTAATTCCCTTTACAAATGGAACCGGGACTCCGCACTAAATACTTTCATAACTTTTCATGCACAATGGGAGGTGTACAAAAGAATGCTCCGACCAATTTGCCTTGTGTGAGCGGAAGACGAGTTTTCACGGGCCGTTTGTATAATCTCAGAGTCGCTGGTTCGATACACTACCAGAAGTAAAAAATAATATAACACAAATTATTCAGTCAATTCTGTCCAACGAATAATTTCCCCTTTTTGTTTGATTTACTTACCAAGAAACATAGCATTCTTAACAGCAATAACCATACCTTTCATGCCCTGATCTGCCCAGGGCTGCCGATGCAGATTTAATTTGGCTAAGAGTACAGTCCTGGATGGGTCGGCCACTCTGACGCAGGATACTTAAATGGTTTATCACCCCCATTAAGCTCGGTGCTGAGTCAACTGGCTGAGTCAACCCAACTGGTTCTTATGTGACAGCATGACAGGGTCCAAACTCAAGACTCTGAGATTGTCAGCCACCTTAAACCAATAGCCAGCACCAGTCTTAGCAGTTTTAACAGTTACTGATAAATTATGTGGACTTGGGTTGGGAGTGGGGAGGGGGGGGGGGGTTGAGGAGTTGAAGAAGAAAAGGGGAGCCATGGTGTTTGGTGGGGGTGGTGGGAGGTTAAAGAGTTGAAGAGGGAAGTGGGATCTGCAGACCTGGGGTGGAGAGTAGGGGGGGCTTGAGACTTAAGAAAGAAAGAGGGAATGGGAGGACGAGATTGGAGTGGGGAGCAGAGAAGGAGAGAGTGGAAAGGGGGTGAGGCTGAGGAGAGGTATGTGTTGAGGACTTGGGGTTGGGAGGTGGGGTGGTGGTGTGAGGACTTTAAGAATAAAAGGGAGCTGCAAACCTGGGGTGGGAGTGGGAGGGGGTTGAAATTTGAAGAAAAAAGGGGAAGAAGAAAGACGAGTTGGAATAGGGCTGTGAGTGGTCAGGAAAGGGGGATATGGTTGGAAAGGGGGTTGAGCTTTGTGGTGTGGGTGGTTAAGGGACTTGAGAACAAAGGAAGAGGGGAGGACAGGAGAGAGTTTGGGGAGGAGGCAGGAGATGGGACAGAGAGAGATGGGAGAGGCTGTTTGAGATTTGAGGTGGAGGAGGTTGAGGACTTGGTGGAGAAGGACTCTTTAAAGACCTGGGTGAGGACTTGGGGCTGGGAGAGAGGGAGCAGTTGAGGAAGATGAAGAGGAAAGGGTTGAGGACTTGAGTCACATTTTACATTTGTGGAATTTCCACAGTTCCCTGCTATTATGTTGTCAAAGGACATTTCTGGAAAATCCTGAATATTCCACATTCTTTGGGAACTTAATTCCCTTGCAATGGCCCAGTGGAAACCGGGTTAGCTAAGTTATATATAATAAATGGCAAGTTGCCCGAATGTGTCTGACGGGAAACCACGTTGTAACCACGGCACATATAATGCTAATGATCCTTCATTTAAGAGCTTTTTGGTCCGCTACAGTGCATGCCAGTCACCAATGACGGACATCACGGCAATTTCAAGTTATGTGAATTTTGTTGCACACAATGAGGTTGTATAGGCTCAGAGTCATTGTTTGCACAACCCTACTGGCAAAAAAATAAGTAGAACCACAAGAGAAGGGGGAAAACAGTTGAGAGAGAGGGAGGAAAAACACCCACAGGCAGAATTTAAAGCCAATTTAGAGAAGACTAGGACAAAAATGAGTGTGGGAGGAATAGGAGCAAGAGGGGATCCAAAAGGGTGGACAATGTTGATACAGAAGGAAACCATCAGGAGGCAAAATGACACTGGAAGGAGAGGGATTGGGTGGGTTAACAGGGGTAGAAAAGGATCATGGTTGATTGAGGATGATCTGATATAGTGGGGACAGTTGTCTTGAAGATTGGTGTTGAAAGACTTTGAAGGGACTTGAAGAAAGGAAAGTGGAGAAAAGGACATAATTGGGTAGGGTGGAAGGGGGAGGGGGGTGCATGGGCGGAATAAAGATGAGAGTGTGGTTTGAGGACTTGTAGTGGAGAAGGGTTTCTTTTGAGGACTGTCGTGAGATGATTTGAAAAGTAAAAGGGGGATTGAACAGAAACGAATGGTGTGAAGGAGGAAAAATTGAAAGTAACAGAAGGGAGAGGTTAAGACATTACACGGGACATCAGTCTCGTCACGCATGTCCCCCCAAACAAGCCCTTTGACAAGGGACTAAGGACTATCAATACAAAGACTAATGAAATTAACTGATCTCGGGTCACCTCAGTGTCCATGTATATTCTCCCCCTGGGGGAAGTTTCAATAACTATAACAAATCATGGTTTTGGATTGGGGACGTTCTAAGATGATGGTGAACAGCTGTCTTGAAGACCTCGAAGGAAAGAATGAGATGAAAAGGATGTGTTAAGTTGATTCCACAGTAGGAAAAAAGAAGAGGAAACGATATGAGTGTAGGTGAGCAGTGATGCTCGATTTCGTAGTTCACAAATGGGTTGATGTGTATGCCTGGTGTTGGGCATAAGTGGTTTAGGGGCGGGCTTTGGATCCATAGATCCTGAGTTCAAACCCCGTTCAGGCACGTTGAATTAATTACACAGGGGGGTTTGACTCGCTGTCATCCTTCCCGAGGTCGGCAAATGAGTCCAGCTTGCTGGTATCCCTGTGTCGGGAGAGTGGCGACCTGTCCAGGATTGCTGCCCAATAGCAAGGAGACTGCTTAGGCAGCACACGCTCTGCACAGGTATGGTACCAAATGGATGGAAGGATGGGGTTGATTGTGGGACCATGTGAGCCCTTTGAAGAAACCTGGGCAAGACAAAGACAGATACCAGGGAAACACAGGGCAACCCTGCTGGATGGTTTGGTGTGTGTGCTGGGTGTACTTGAGGTGTCATAAACCAGAGGAAGCTCCTTGGGTTAATCAGTCCCCTCTGGGTGGGGTGCCTCACTCGAATAGAGGATGATTCACCTGTCTTCTGTGTCATTTGAGCCTCTGAAATCGGAACATCAGTATTGCAGTTACTTTCTGAGGTTTGGAAACTGTGATACTGGTGATGAACCATGGTGGGTGGCTACACCTACAACTGGGCTGGTCTGATGCGTTTACTTCCCCAGGGAGTTGCGTAGCTCTGTCCAACAAGCTGACTCCTTATGTAATCGAGATAACACCGGTAAATGAGATATTATGAGGCTGAGGATTTGTCATCTCGTGGATGTTAATTTCTCTGGTCTCTCTAGGATGCTCCGACTGAGATGAGTGATCTCGCTGAGGAAGGAGACATTCTAGCTACACTCGAGTTGGTGATCGGTGCCCCAGCGAGATACTTTTCTTATCTTGGGATTAAGCACATCGACTGGCACTGATAGGGATGGTTAGGAGGCACTGTTGGTCCCCATGGGGTCTGGAACCAGAACCAGAATAGCACTAAGATTCCTTGACTGTACAAGAAATTCGTTGGGACTTTGGGAGGCTGGTTCATATTTTCAGCAGCCACATCACTGGACTTGGTATTCCAATGCTGTGGTGCAGCAAAGGAGGATTGGCCAGTCCTCATTGATGGTCGCTGGATATTGTCTCCAAGAACTGTAGAGTTCTACCAGAGTGCCTCAGGTTCCTCAAAACTTATCACAGGCTTGTTGTAGCATCTCGAAGCTGTGACTCAAATCCAGAGAGTGGTACTATCCCAGGATGCTGGCAAGCTCAAGGATGAGAGGGTACTGAGGAGTTTGCAAACAGTTTGAGTTGGAGTCCAAGGGATCTTGGTGTTCAGGAAATCCTGAAAGAGTTGTGGATTGACCTTCAAGACTACCATCCTTGATGTTGCCCGGTGGGTGTCTTGGAACCACTCTCAGGTGAAGGAAACTCTTGTCTTCCAAGGACACGAGATACCATTGGCCAGAGTCGCAGGGCCAGGGCTTGGTGCCAGAAACTGAGCTGTTCAGGGAGCTGCGGTTGTAAAACTGTAGGTTCACTGAGGCGGACAAGGAGGCCTATATGCGAGGGATCTGTGAAAGGGTAGGGCATCACCTGTGGTAAGTGGATTTCTCATCCTGCTGTACAGAGGAAACAGGTGCATTACGTTCTCCAAGCCCATCCCTCGTGTACTGCAGTTGGAGCGGAGGTGTGAGCTCTTGGCAGAGGATCTGAAGTGATGCGTGCTGGGCCGTTTTCTTTGGGCAGATTTACTATGTTGACCCACCAGTGCTTAGTTGGGATGTCAGAGTGTTACATCCCTATTGCTGCCTCTTCGATCAACTGTGAACCACCTTTGTTGTGGAAATGCAGGCTTGCATGAACCAGTTGAAAGGGGGTAAAGTCCTGTATCTGTGGCATTCATGCTGAATCTTCGGGCTGGTAATGCTGTATGAATGTTGGTGCCTGAGCAGTTCTACGCTTGTTTGGCACAGGGGTACCATCCCAAATGTACTGGAAAGAGGGTCTTTCTTTGTCCCTCTCTGGAAGGGAAGGATGATCACTCCAGCTGTAACAATACCGAGTGGTGATGACTGCTCACGGTTCCAGAAAGTCTTGCTCGGGAAAATTATTTATAGGATTCACACCACTGCAGGAGCACCAGTGCACAGAGCAGTCAGGGTTTACACCAAAAAGGTCAATGATTGACCGTTTCCTTGCTCTCGGGTCTCGCCGAAACACAGGCGGAGTTTTCAGCAGGTGCTGCTCCCAGCCTATGTTGATCTCTTGCAAACCAATCGATTCAGTGGAATTGAGATGCCCTCTGGAGGATCCTCGTCTTCATTGCGGGTGCCACCAAAACGTCATCAATCTGATTTCTGAACTTATACTCTGGTTACTGAGAGTGCTGTGAGATTGTTGTGGTGCCATTTCTGCTTATTATATTAAATTAGCTTTGTGAAGAACAGACAATAATATATCTGTGTTTGTGTGTTTATATATGTGTTTGTATGTATTTTGTATATGTATATGTATGTATGTCTGTTTGATGTGTGGGGTGTGTGGTGTTGTGTGTGTGTTGTGTGTGTGTGTTTGTGTGCATATTGTATGTATGAGTTTGGATGGTGTGGGATTGTGTGTATGTTTGTGTGCGTAGTTTGTATGTACGAGTTTGGATGGGTGTGGGATGTGTGTGTGTGTGTGTGTTTGTGTGCGTATTTGTATGTTGTATGAGTTTTGGATGTGTGTGGGATGTGTGTGTGTCTGTGTGTGTGTGTGTGTGTGTGTGTGTGTGCGTACAGTATATTGTAGGTTGAGTGTGATGGGTGTGGGATGTGTGATGTGTGTGTGTGTGTGTGGGTGTGTGTGTGTGTGTGGTGTGTGTATTGCGTGCGCACGGTATTGTTATGTCTGGCTTCCTCTTGGGACTACGGTGCAGTAATTGGTCTTTATTTTGATTGCATTTGTTACTGGAGTTTGACAGGGCATGCATTGCTCCCCACACTTTTCCACTTGTATGGACTGGATTCTGGGGAGGATTGTCGGAGAGAGCTAGCGTGGTGCATCGTTTGGAATGTCAATATCTCTGACCTTGATAGCAGATGATGTAGTCATCTTGCGAAACTTGGGATATTTCATTACGGGGGCCCTTCAAGGTGTTGAATGAGGTGCCAGCCACTGGGATACGGATCTCCTGGATCAAGATGAAGATCTAGGCTTTCAATGACATATGGGATGCAGCTATCTTGTCCATACCTGTTCTATTTTTTTTTTCTTTTATGGCGAGGTGGTTTTTTTTGGAAAAAAGGGCTCAACAGAAGTCACGTACCTGTCTGGATATTCATGTCTGTATGTTGTGATGCTCTGAGGTCGATCGATGTCTGGTCATGTCTGGGGAGTTTCATGGAATTTCACTGAACCATGGAGTGTGGCACTCTCAGACGTATAGAGGAGGCCAAAAGTCTGATGCTTTAGTCCTTTGTCCTTCCAGTCATGCTTTACAGATGTGAGATTTGGTCTCGGGACCAAGGATCTGAGCCAAAACAAACTTAACTCCTCAGAACCAGGTCTCTTGGGAGAATCCTTGGCTTAATCACTGGTTGGACTTTGTGTCTAACGACATAGTGAAAGATACTCAGATGAGATTTGTTACCTAAAGTCTGTGAGCATCAGCTGCTGCTGTATACTCCTTTCCTTGACGCTGATTCCTACTCAACAATTCACTCAGCGAGGAGTCTCGTGAATGGAGGATCCCAACAGACCGACCACATGCCTCGTGTTCGAGCAGGTTGAGCGTTATTGAAGGAGATGAGGATGGGCTGGGGCATCTGCCTGTGGGATGGCCAGATGGAGCCCTGGATATACCAGCAGAAGAAAGTGACATGGTGACATGCTGCCTCCATGCATGCTCCTCATATCTGAACCTGACCTGACCTTTAGACCCTTCAACCCTTTCACCCTT
>CM068962.1:89655235-89665404 GCA_035128595.1 Eptatretus atami | reverse complement strand
AGTTTCTTTCAGTCCAGGTCACAGTACCGAGAAAAATGTGACGCGGCCGCTAAGAGGAGCACAAAATTGGTCCTTCAGTATTAATATATAGATATAATGCAGAACCACAAGCCTGGTGTTGGTGCAGTGATTAGGGCAGTGGCTTGGGACCCAAAAGGTCCTGAGTTCAAGCCCTGTTGGGCCACTATATATATATATAAATATATATATAAATATATATAAATATATATAAATATATATAAATATATATGCCTGGTGTTGGCGCAGTGGTTAGGGCAGCGGCTTGGGACCCAAAAGGTCCTGAGTTCAAGCCCCAGTTGGGCCACTGAATTTATATATAATAATATATATCAGTCATATAACACTAGGGGGTTGACTCAGCCTGTCATCCTTCCGAGGTCGGCGAAATGAGTACCAGTGTACTGGGCCCGGTGTACGCCGCGGTTAGAATAGGTGTACCATATCCCTGTGTGTCGTAAGTGGCGACCAAGTTGCGTCAGGAAGGGCATCCGCGCATAAAACCTGTGACCTAATTATCATTATGCGGACAACAAAACGAATTTCCATACCGGATCGGTCGAGGCCTGGGTTACCAACGACCACCACAGGTCAGCAGGGTACCAATGGAAATTGTGCTACTGCTGGGCGAAGGAGGAGAAGGAGACTGGGAAGGTGAGTCCGGAGGCAGTGGGAGAGGGGGAAGAGTAGAAGTGTGGAGGTGAGAGTTGAACTCTGAATGTTGGGACTATGACTGGCAAAGGGTGAGAGTTGGCTGATATGATAGAGAGAAGAAATGTGGACATACTGTGTGTACAAGAGACCAAGTGGATGGGAGTAAGGCTAGGAGCATTGGAGGTGGTTTCAAACTGCTACCATGGTGTGGATGGAGGAGAAATGGTGTCTGGGTAATCCTGAAGGAAGATTATGTCAAGAGGTATTGGAGGTGAGAGAGTGTCTGACCGAGTGATGAGTGTGAAGTTGGAAAATTGAAGGGTGATGATGAATGTATCAGTGCATATGCCCCACATATAGGGTGTGAGATGAGTATAAAGAAGATTTCTGGAGTGAGTTAGATGAGGTGGTGGAGAGTTATCCAAGGATGAAAGAGTGGTGATTGGAGCAGATTTCAATGGGCATGTTGGGGAGGAATAAAGAGATGAGGAGGTGATGGGTAGGTACGGTCAACAAGAGAAATGTGGAAGGGAAATGGTGGTTGAGTTTGCAAAAGAATGGAAATGGCAGTGGTAAATACAAGAGGGTGACATACAAGAGTGGAGGAAAGTGCACACAGGTGGATTACATCTTAAGCAGGAGATGCAACCTGAAAGAGATTAGAGACTGTAAGGTGGTGGCAGGGGAGAGTGTAGCTCGACAGCCGATTGGTGGTCTGTAGGATGATTTTGGAGGTGAGGTGGAGGAAGACAGTGAGGGCTGAACCAAAGACCAGATGGTGGAAGCTGAAGGAGGAAGACTGTTGCATGGAATTTAGGGAAGAGGCGAGACAGGTGTTGGATGGTGGTAAAAATGGGTGGGATGATTGGGCAACTACAGCAGAAGTGGTGAAGTGGTAGCGGAGCTAGTAGAAAGGTACCTTGGTTGTGACAATCTGAAGAGGAAGGAAAAAGCAGACTTGTGGGTTTGTCAACGAGAAGTAGGAAGTAAGGAAAGGGGTTGGCGAAAAAAGACAGTGGAGGTGTCAAAGGCTAAGAAAAAGGCATATGCGAGCGTATGAGAAGTTGGATACAAAAGAGGAAAAAAGATTTATCCAATTGGAAAGAAGAGGACCGGAGCTGGAAGGATGTGCTGATTAGGGTGAGAATAAGGACGTAAATGGGAATGTGCTGACGAGCGAGGAGAGTGTGTGAGAAGGTGGATGGAGTATTGAGGAGCTGATGATGAGAAAAATGAGAAGAGGACGAGATTGGAGTGGGATTATGTGAATCAGGAAAGTGGGTGATCGTAAGGATGAAGTGAGCCTGCCTAATGGAGAGGAGAAAAGTGGATAGGCGGTTAGGGCCCAGATGATACCAGTGGAGGCCATGGAATGCTTAGGAGAGATGGCAGTGGGGTTGTAACCAGATTTGTTAATAAAATCTTGGAAGTTGAGAGGATGCCGAAGGAGTGGAGATTAAGTGTTACTGGTCCGATTTCAGAACAGGGTGATGGTTGCAGGAGCTGCGAAAATTACAGAGGGATATTGTAAGCCACACAAGAAGTTGTTGGAAAGTAGTGGAAGCTAGGTTGAAGAAGAGAGGGTGACGATTTGTGGCAGCAATATGTTTCATGCAGGAAGACCACCAATTGATGCGATGTTTGCTTTGAGGAAGGATGATGGAGGAAGCTCGTAGGGAAGGCCAGAAGGATTTACATTGTGTGTTTGTGGATTTAGAGAAAGCTTTATGATAGAGTGTGCCAAGAGAGATTGTGAGCATTGTATAGGAAGTCGGGACATTAGTTGGGAGAAGTAATGTGAGGATTAAATGATGCACACTGATATATATGAGATCAGTTGTGTGACAGAACGTGAGTGGAAACGTGTGCCTCCGGGTACGGAATGACCCGACGAAGGTAAAAAGTGGGATTGCAACCAAGAAATCGACTACTGGAGCCCTTTCGTCGGTTGGCAATGTGTATAAAACTATGTGATGTGGAAGTACGGACTGCACCGAGATCAGTATCACAGACACTGCGGCTCTCCTATGACTATGAATCTTCACCGTGCTGACATCATGATCCTGTATGCTGGAGAGACAATAGTAGGGAGCAGGGCTTGAGGTGAAGAGGTGGAGGTACCGCACTCTGTGAGAGAAGCGGGAATTGATAGCCAGTACGAGTAAGATGGAGAGTACATGTGCGTATATGCAGAAGGGGCGTTCCGTGGTATGGTGCGGGCTTGCAAGCGAAGTTGAGGCGTGGGGAAGCGTGATGGATCTTTAAATACTTGGGATATGTTCCAAAGTAACAGAGAGTTGGGGGAGAAGTGGAAAAGAGTCTAGTGCAGGCAGAGATAGACCACTCAGTGGGTGGAAGAAGGAGTTGCAGGAGTTGATTTGTGAACAGGTTTTAGCTGACAGAGTTAAGGGGAAATTATATTAGACGGTAGTTTGAGCCAGCTATTGGTGTTGGTTTTGGAGGCGGTGGCGCCTACAAAAGACAGGAAGCGAGCTATGGAGGTGGACAGAGTTAAAGATGCTGCGTATGTCATCTTGGAGTGACAGAGGATGGACAGGATAAGAATGAGGTATTTTTAGACTCCCTCGCATGGTAGGCCCACCGGTTTTGGAGACAAAGTTGAGAGGCGGAGATGAATGGTTTGGACATGTGCACGGAGGAAGCGGCCCAGTATTCAGGAGAGGTTGGCTGAAGATGGAGCGCAGGCAGGGGGAAGAGGAAGGCCAAAGAAGAGTGTTCATGGATGCGGTGAGGCGGACATGCGGGTGGTTGAGTGTCAATGAGAGTGGAGGAAGTAGCGATAAGGAGACGGTTGATCCGCTGTGGCGACCCTAACGGGGAGCCGAAAGAAGATAAGAAGAAGAGAAGATATATATGTTTGTTCGTCCTTCGGCTGGCTCCCATTAAGGGTCGCCAGCGGATCATCGTTATGATCCGCATACTGGACTTTGGCATAGGTTTTAGGCCGATTGCCCTTCAGACGCAACCCTTGTCGCCTCTTACGACAAGGGATAAGGATTGGGTTTCGCCATTGTTCCAGATCGCCTACACCTCTCATACTAGGTGGCCAGTGCAGAGCCCCATCCTCAAGTGATCCTCCAACACAAGCTCCGAGTTCGCCACCCAATTACAGCGCACTCCACTACGCCTCCGTTATATATATATATTATATATATATATATATATGTATATTATGTATGTATGGTATGTATTGTATGTATGTATGTATATATGTAGTATGATATATATACGTTATATGTATTATATAATATTATGTTTATTATATATATATATATTATGTATATAATATATTATATATATCTATATTAGTATATATATATTAATATAAACCTATATTATATATTATAGATATATCTATATACATATATTATATATATATTATTATAATATATATATATGAGGCACCGAGGAGGATTGATTGTTAGCGCATTTGTTCTTACAAATGTATGTATGATAGGCTCGGTGATAGGGGTAAGGATTAAAATAGTGCTATATTGCCATTAACCTCCAAAATGGCCCGATGTGGTCCTTTCATATCCTCCCTCGTTGGCGCCTTCATTGTACTTGTATATATATATTATATATTACTATATATATATATATTATATTATTATATTACATATATTACAGTATATTCATACATATATTATATATATATATTATATACATAATATCTACCTATTATATATACATATATATAATATACTATAATATATTACACTATATATATACATACATATATATACTATATATTATTACATCATATATATATATTTATTATATATTACATATATATATACATTACTATTAATACATATTATACATATATATAAATATACATACATATATATACATATATTATATATTTTTATATACTGAACGGCAAAGAAATTAAATTGTCCTGAAATTAATAAAATT
Source organism: Eptatretus atami (assembly GCA_035128595.1). NCBI lineage: Eukaryota > Metazoa > Chordata > Myxini > Myxiniformes > Myxinidae > Eptatretus > Eptatretus atami. The sequence continues at coordinate 89,660,793 of CM068962.1, read as the reverse complement.
GTACAGTTCAAATAACCAAACCAAAATTGCTTAATTGAAACATTGCATTTTTATTGTGACATGTCCCCAAGTTTTTGACCAAGATAACCCATCTCATAAGTTCTCTACCCAGTACAGAACCAAGCCACCAGGGTTGCCAATGTACCAGTCTTTTCAATAGCTGTGTGACATTGTTTTGGAATAAGGCAGTTATTCAGGGGGGAGGCATATGACCTTCAGCTGGATGGATTGCTGCCTGGATTTGTCCATAGTCTATGTCCTGAAGCCATTGACCTTAGGACCCATTGTGCTGTTGAGTGGTGTCTTGGCTCTGATCGAACGCACCACTCTGTTCATTGCAGGTCTGTGCCCGTGGGTGTCTTCATGCACAGGCTGATATTCATTGGTAGTGAAAAGGGAACCTTGTGTACGGTTAGTCAAATCGTGCGGTTGAAGGAAAGACCGTTGAAATCCCCTCTGAACACTACTCCGTGACTTCGGCTGCAGGTAATTGCAAATGCCTGAGCAACTCCTGCGTATTGGGGCTATCCTCTAAATGATAAGCTATATCTCTCGAAATCCACACTCTATACAACCACGTAGGCCAAGTGAGTAATCTAACTCTTCGGCGCTAATTCTTCGCGTACTCAAATCACTTATATACGTCAAATCGGGCAATCATGTCTACGACTGTGAGAACTGAAATACTGATAGGTGACAGTGCATATGAACTTCTTCAGTGAGGTATTGGTACTATATTTGAGCGATTACAACCCTATTACTAAATTGCTGACTGCTACTATATATCGTCATCCTCTTACATTCGAATCTCTAGCTAATAACGCTATCTTACTTCTGTCCACGATTATCTTTTGCGGTGTGGTCCTTAAACAACTTTATCCTCTTGTAATTTCCGGCAGCTCTGCACTTATCACCTCTACTAATGTAATTTGTTCATAATGTAAAATGTATCTGGTGAAACTCAGTACACATTATATCTCCCACTCCTTACTCTCTGGTATGTATCCTTCATCATCTTCCGAGATAAGTGTAAATTTGTATAAACATATTCTGTGTAGTTAACAAACCCCACTGCCATCTCTTCCTAAGCACTTTCCATGCCTCCATACTTAGTGATAGTTCAATTTCTTAGGTGTAATGTTCCTAAACTCGTCCTTCCTAACTCTTGGTTCGTACTTCCTAACTCACATGAGGTGCAGTACCGTGCTCTTCAATCACTTACTTGATCTATCAATCCCAGCTTCATACGTGATCCTGATTTGCGGCATAATCTCCACCTCTGTCTCTCTACCTTAACACTGCTCTAGTCATCTTCATGTTTCAGACACTCCTCTCAAGTGAGTTCTGTATCGCGGATCCACTTCTTCTCAACACCACTGGCGTACCCTATCGGTCGTCAGGCACGGTATATCCACCAGGTTGCTACGTTTCCTTGTTATCACCCATCATATCCGACATGCAATATCTATCTGCTTTCGCCTAGCGTGTCAGGGTGCCTCTGTCTTTTTCGCATATTGAGTTAGTATAAGTCATTTTCCCTATACTTTGTATCCAACTTCTCATACAGGCTTATCGTCATATGCCTTTGTTCTTAGGCCTTATGACCACCTCCATCTTTCTTTAATTACGCATACCTATACTTCTCTAATTGTATACTCCTATTGTATACTCCTAGTTACATGCACCATCTGAAGGTCTTACTTTTACTATCTCATTATCCTCATGTGTCCAAAGTGGTCACAGGCCAATACCTTCTAAGCTAGCTCTCCTCACCTACTTCTGCTGTAGTTTGCCCAATACATCCCAACCCATCTAATTTACACATCATTACCTAATCATCCTGTTCTCGCCTAACCTTCACCGTGAAATTACCACGCATACGTCTTTCTCCTTTCCTTCAGTTCTTATATAATATATCCACATTTACTGGTTTCCTTTGGTTCAGCCCTCACATCTATCTTCCTCAACCTCACCTCCAAAATACATCTTACAGACCAACCAATCGTATGCTTGTCGAAGCTGATACACTTTCTCCCCTGCTCACCTACTACCTTACAGTCTCTAATCTCTTTTCAGGTTGTCAATTAATTCTCTCATGTCATTATAAGAGTAATACCACCTGTGATTTGCAACTATTCCTATCTAATCCACTCTTGTTAATCATCACTCCTTGGTGATATCCTCCTAGTCTTGAATACGAATATATTTTACTCACTGCCATTATCCATCTATTTGCAAAAACTAAATAAATCTATACATAACCATTATATGGGCCCTTTCCACATTATCAACTCTATCTGATTGATATAACTTGTTACTACCCATATTTCACTCGTAACCTCATCCTCTTTTATTCCCTAATTTCCCCATAACATTTGCCCAATTGGAAATCTATTGCTTACCAATTCACTAACTCTTTTTATATACTTGGATACCACTCTCTCCACCACTTCTTAATTCTTTAAACTACACTCCAGAAATTTCTTCTTTATATTATATCTCCTATCTCATCACTACTCCCATTAATGCGGTGCATTAATGCACTGATTGAACATTCTTTATCTACTCCTTTCTCAATTTCCAACTTACACACTCAATCACTCGGTCCTGACTCTCTCCTCACTTCCAATACCCTCATTGACACATATATCCTTCTTCAGGTATTTACCCTCCGACAAACCATTGTCTCCTCCCATCCACCACCATGGTAGAGAACAGTATTGAAACAGGACCTCCATTACTCTCACTAGTCTTACTCTCCCATCCAGCTCTGGTCTCTTGTACACACAAGTAATGGCGTCCACCTTTGGCTTCGTATCTGTCTATCATATGCAGCCAACTCTCGGCCCGTTTGCACTAGCATATCCCACATTCAGATGTTCAAAAGATTCACCCATATATTCAGGAGTTTCCATATAATCTCAATCACTCAATCCATTCAACTTCTACCCTTCTCCCATCTTCCACTGATACTTCTTGGTACTCGCCTTCCCTGTTCCTCCTTCTCCTCACTTCTGCCCATAGGTGCTAGTAAGTATCACAATTATATCATCTTGTTTAACCCTGCTGAACTCACCGTTATATATATATAGGTTACCAAGTTGATAGCTAGGTAGTCTGTGGTATAACCCGTTTTAGTGGTTAGGTGAAATTCGGCATAATGGCTCGGTCGGAAGACTCTGTTTGATCCGGGATTTTGGAATTCTGTATTTGTGGTGTTCTGGCATAACTGTCTGCATCATGTGGGTTTTGTTAGCGCGCGAGATGTCCTTCCTTGACGTAACCTTGAGTCTCGCCTTTACGATCAACTATCAGCGAGGTGTTGGATACACCTATTCATTATCTCGTGGTGACATACAGGAGATCTTTGTTCCTAGTTTAGGCACTTTTGTATTCATTTCGTCCCGCAACACATCGGAAAAAAAAAGACATAACAAATACAAAAAAAAAAAAAAAAAAAAAAACAAAGAAATGCAAAAAAAGGAAGATTGGGTCAGGAGAGGTTTAGAGTGGGAGAGGTCAAGCAGAAGGCGAGGAATAAGCCGGGGCGCCGGTTTCAAGTGTTTTTCTTGGACGGCGAAGAGGATTACTATAGCACAAACGGATGGCGGAGGGGGAGAAGAGGAGGGACGAATTCTACGAAGCCGCTCCAGAAGGGGGTGGAGCAAGAACGGGGAGGTGGGAGAGGGGGTATAAGAGTAGAGAGCATGAGTTATTTGGTTCATCATAACGGGTGCTGTTCTTTGGTTCTCTAGGGCGGTGTTACTTGGTTATATCTGGAGTTCTCTGGTTCTCTCTGGGTTACGTACAAGGTGCTAAGTGTGGCGTGAGAACGAAAGGAGAATACAGAGGATCTGGTAGAGTGGGCGGAGAGAGCTAGAAAGGAGGAGGTACAAGATTGAAGAGGAAGTTGTTCATTTTCTTTTGGGTTACAATGTGTGCGTGTGTGTGTGGAGAGTGTTTACACGTAGGAGATGTGTAAGTGGTACGTGTGTCGCGTATTGGTTTAATCTGTTTTGTATGTGATTTCTTTATTTATTATTGTTGATATAAATACTTGTGTGCTTATGTGTGGCCTATTTGTTGTGTGTGAATAAGTGATTTTGTTGATTGTTTAGTTTGTGCGTTCCTTTACTGTGGGTCATTTGTTTTACCGTAAGGGTTAGGGGCGGTGGATATTAATAAGGAAAGTCGGGAGAGAACGTGGTTTATGAGGCAACCCCGAAACGGGTACGTTAGCCCAGGCCCTGTATCAGAAGTAGACCTGGCGAGGTACACGGTTCAGGTTTATCGAGTGGGTATTAGTTAGTCGCGTTTGGGACAACTATCAGAGGGTGGCATTGAGATCGGGGTGAGGAAAGGGCAACAGTGACTGGTTCAAGGTTTAGTCGAGAGGGTCAAGACACAGATTGTAAGTACCAGGTGGGAGAGGAGTCGAGTTGAAGTCAGTGGATCGAAGAAGGAATGGGGCACGAATTCCGAAAATATATTATATTCTACATCTGATCGTTGTATTTATATCTTTTTACTTTTTCTTCTTCTACTTATTTTATTTTTTTATATTCTTGCTGTTGGCCATGGTAATTGTGTGACTGTCATGGCTGCTGCCTTGTCCGTTGTTGTGAGTAAGGTAATATCCTCAATTGTGGCTGGTTTGTGTTCACATTGAAATTTCATTTTTCCTGTGTTGTGGTTTTTTGTTTTGAGGGTGTTATTTCGTGTTTACCATCTGTGTAGAGAGAGAGCGAGAGAGAGAGAGAGAGAGAGAGAGAGAGAGAGAGAGAGGAGAGGAGGAAGGGAGAGGAGAGAGGAGAGAGGCGAGAGAACGTCAGAGGTAGCCAGGTTATCAGGTTCACCGAGAGGGGTGAGAGAAAACTTTGAGTCATTACATTAAAAGAAATTAAGAGACCAAATAAGGAACACTGAGGGAAAATGGAGGATAGTTTAATTCCTATGGGAGAGTGAATAATGAAGGAGAAGTGGCATTTTAACCGGGTGACAAGTTGGAGTAACCTCCTATTACATTCCAGAAGAATACAGACGTAACACCTCTGTATATAAGGACTGAGAAGAAGATTCTTTCCATTGAACCGAGATCAATGTGATGAAAAAATGAAACTGAAGACAATTGATTACCTGTGAGGAATTTGATGGTGAAGGTCCAAGATGAGTCCTTAAGTTACTAAAGGTTGGAAGCCAGAATTACCGTATGAACGAGCCTTTGGGATTACTGAGGAATTCCTTATCGTAAGAGAATATTGAATGAAGTCCAATTCAACAACATGATCCTTCAGGTGTTAATTCTTAAATGAAAGAATTGTGCGTAAATGTAAACAAAAACTTACAATGAGTAAGAGGAACAGGTTAAAAAAAATCACCAGAAAGTTGAACAGGAGAACTTCCTGAAGTAGTCCACTTATTGGTTGTGCTCTTATTTATTTTTTTTCGGTCTTCTTCGAAGCACATGATGTTAATTTGGAGTCTAACATATGGTGTGTAAGTTTAGAAAAGTTCAGGTAAAAAGATTGGAAGGCGTTTGACTGTTTCTGTTAATTGCC
>CM068962.1:89634762-89646828 GCA_035128595.1 Eptatretus atami | reverse complement strand
TTGAAACCTTTTGAAAGCTACTCAAAAATTAGTTTAGGCAGACTGGGTCTCTGGGAAGGGCTCCTCACTCCTGTTAGGGTCACGTGATTGGTGGGTGTACCTCCTTTGTGGGTTGCAACTTTCTACATGTTCTTAAAACGATGCATCTTTCCTCTTGGCCCTCTTTCTTTTTCTTCTCCTTTTGAGGGGTTGGGGGAGGAGTTGGGTGGAGGTTGGGTTGCATAATTTCCATAACTCTTCCCCAACGCCTATTCGGCATTTGGAGGGAGATCGACTGTGCAGGAAACATTTTCATCCACTTTGCATTTTTGACTTGAGCTTAATGAAAAATGGTTGATTTGTTTTGTTTTAAACCGCTCATTAATCAATAAAATTGTTGTTCATTCGTTGATATTTGCTCTCGTTGATCGTAAGACATGTAACTTTTATTGTGAAACAGGTTTTGGCTGAATCCTGATCTTCAGTGACTTCGGCCTTGCTCAAGACACTTGATGCTGATCAATGGACAGGTAGAGGAAGCACTGGTTCAAGGTCTTGCATTTTGGTAAGCATTTATTTTGTGAAGATCTCCATGTGATGTAGCTTTGTATGTGAGATCTCTGCGATAGTTGCTGGTAGTGTCCCGATGTCATGAACACAGAATGGGTTTAAACTAAATATAGGTGCAATCTGATAATTTCAGAATCTTTTCTTGAGAAATTGATGAGGGGTTCCACTTGCAGGGCTCTATGCTTGGGGCGCGTGGTTATTAGGTTGTCTCACGTGGTGCAGCCCCAATCGGTCATAAAGCCATGATCTTTTCCCCCTTCTCCACTTTCTTTTCACCTTGGTCGGAGGAATGTTGGTGTGGTTGGGGTGGGTAGCTGTCGGCTGCATATTCGATACTCCTTCCCAAGCCTATTGGGCAATTTGGGAGAGAGGATTCATGCACGAGAAACATTTATACTTCGCTTTTGCCTTTCTGACTGAGCAAAATATAAATGTTTTTATTTGGTTTTAAGCTGATGTAGTATTAATAAATGATTGTATCAGTTGTTGCTCTAATTATGTAATACATGTTACTTTTGTTGTGAAACAGGTTTTAGCTTGAACCTGGATTTCGAGCAACTTCGAGTTGCATCTCTAAGACTGTTTTGATGCTGATCAAATGATGCAGCCTCGCAGAAGGTAGCAACGGTTAGTTCTTTAACATTCTCGTTAGACATATATCTGTGGAAGATCATGCCAGGATGAATGGTAAGCGTTTGTTTCAAGATCTCATAGGTTTATTCCTGGGAAGTTACCATGTCTGTGACAAGACTGGGTTTAAACTGAATTATAGATGCAATCTGTTAATTTACAATGTTTGCTGAGAAGTTGGGACTGGGTCCCAGTAGCAGGGACTTCCCTGCTGTTTGGTTGGGGCCACGTGGTTTAGCGGGTTTGTAACCTCCGAAGTGGTGCGAGCACCCACAACGCATAAAGCCACGCAGTCTTTCGCATTCTCCTCTTTTTCTTTTTCACTGGTGGAGGAATGTTGGTGTTTGTGGTGGAGCAGTTGCGGCTGTCATAGTTCCCATAACTCTTCCTTGAGCCTTATTGGGCGAAATTTGGAGGTAGATGTACCATGCAGGAAACAAATTTCGATCTGCATGTCGTTATATACGCTACTTGGAGCATACTTGAGAGACAATGGTGTTTGATTGTAGATTTTTAAACGTTTTGATCATACAAATGGTGTTTCAAATGTTGAAACTGCTACTAGTTGATGTAAACATGTACTTTTTGTTGTGAAACAGGTTTTGGTGAACCTGAATCTTCAGGACTTGAGCTTGCATCATGAACAACGGTTGATGCCATCATGATCATCCCAGAAGGTAGGCACCGGTTCAAGGCTTTATCATTCCCGGTAAACATTTGTTACGAATTTGCGCCACCGGCGTGCGAACGATCCGCTTTTCACTAAATAGTAAGCCGTTCGCCACGGCACGGACAATTCAGTCGTGACCTTCCGGAACAAACGGCCGGAACCTGTCCACCGGGTGAGTCTTCAACCCCACACGGCCCTACCAATTTTCTAACCCGCTGCAAATAAGGGTCAATCGCCGAATATCGTATACCTAAGTACCTGCGCGGGTAGCCTACGGGAGACCGTACTCGGCGGCAGGTCGGCTGGACCGAACCGCTCACGCGGTCCGTTCGTTCTGCAGTGATAACAGCGGGTATTATCGCCGACCTAGCGGATCCGATTCCTTATTTAACGGGTATTTTTAAACGCCACTAATTATTCTGAGATGCAATATGGCGTTCCATGGGGGAAAAAGACGACGAACGGGTAACATTCACACCATACAGCATGCAATCAAATGCAGGTATTCAAGAACAGTATAGCAGGCAAACGAATCCATGCACGGGATGGGGGACAAAGAACACGAGCAAGGTGAAAGCAAACTACGACGCCTATCAGCAATTTATTCTACGTCACTTAAAGTTTTTACTTACAGGACACGGCGCAACCGAAATCAATCTCAAAAGAAAGGAAAAGGCGCCACCCTCAAAGACGAGCGCGCCAGACAGGGTCCGTAGACCTTTATGGCGTGGACCCGGTTGATCCGAACGGACCCCACGAGAACCGTTGCAGGTTACCTGCACCCTCGTGGTGCGATGGTGGCGAGCCTCTCTCGGCGCTCTCCTCCGGGTGCGCAGGCTTTGTGGAGAGCTGCAAAGCGGCGCCTCCGTCGCAGTTCCTTCCGCCTCGATCCGGACCACCGCACACAACACACAGGACTTGGCGTGCTCAGGAGAAGGCACCACTCGCGCCGACGAAACACCAATGGCACACGAAGAAGACCGCAGTGAACCACCACGAAGATGACAAAAAGCCAAAAGCCCCCAACTGGTGTCTGCGCGCCCTTATATCCCCCAGTTCCAACGCCTCGCTCTCCCGTTATTGCTCCGCCCCTCCTTCCAGCTACCTGCGGGAAGCTTTCCAGAAAAGGCGTGCCTCTGCGCCCCCTCGCGCACGGCTCGCGGGGGCCGAGAGAATCATTCTTGCACAGGTCCAGGGAAGATTCTTCCCTAAAATCAGCCCCTCCTTCACATGACCTTTTGACCTCTGCTGGATCGACTTACCCCCATACAAGCGCGGAGAAGCAGGCGGAAAATCCGCGGCGCCACCTGATAGAGAGTTGTGGTTGGTTTGTGGAAGGGGAATCGGCAGTTTTTTGGCGTTAGCGGGGAAGGTGGTTAGGTGATGGGCGTAATTGTGGTTGGCGTTGTTTGTGAAAGCGGTTGAATGAGTGATGTTGGTGGTGTTGGTCCAAAATAACGATGTGAGAAACGGCTTATCTCAAAGGATCACAGCCCTGTGACACGATAATTTCCCATTAAACAATGGTGGGAAATCTAACTGAAACAGACTTATCGATCTAACTGAACTACGGACCTTTAGGTGTTCCGCTGCGAATTTCCACAGCCGTAACAATATTCTGTGAAGATCTCCAGGCGAAATTCTCATCCTACCCCGACAAAGTAACACATATTATGTTATAATATAATATTATGTATGTGTATTTGCTATAAGTTGAATCTGAAATTCCATTTCTGCTTTGTTTCCATGAAACCGAATGGCGCTAAAGGTGTTTGGTTTGGTAAGGGATTGCTTAAATTTGTTGAACGTACTGTTGGGAAGATTTTTTGGTTGAACCTTTAGGCAAGGCAAGTCTCTTCACTTGCAGATCTGTAGTTTTGATTTTGCTGAATCGTCCCCATCATGCTGGCAAAGACAACTTTTCGCACTTTGCCCTGAAATTTAGTGGAACATCCTTACTGTAAATCCTCCGTTCCCTTTAACTTTTTTCCTTGCAGGTATAAAGCAAAGGTTGAAGGCGAATCCTGCCATCTCATTTCCTGTGCCTCCACATTTGTGCCGTTTTGGAAACAGTTAATGATTATTTCGCAGGGGTGTTTTGGTTTGGAGGAGTCAATGCAAGGAAGGTGGTGGCCACAGACATTGGATGGATTTTTTACTACAATTGAAGTTTTCAAAGTCATAGTGGGAATTGGAGGGGTATATTGAGTGTCAGTTAGAATTACAAACTTTGTGGGCCTGATGGCAACTCTTACATTTAAGTTGATAGTTTGTTTGTAAAGTTGTGAAACAATCTTGTTTGCATGTCATGGTGATGCTTAGTTGAGAGGATCCATTGGGAAACGTAATTTATCCATGTCTTCTGTTAAACATTTTGCTTTTCTGTAAACAAACAGCTTGCAATTGGTGATATATTTGCCATGGTATTAGTTATACTGGATTAAAACTATAATTGCTGGGAAACATCAGTGTTTCAATTACTTCATTGACAACATATAACGAGATATTCTTTATTTAGTTCACAACTTAAAGAAATATATGTGCATAGCTTTGGTGTGTTAAAGGCATTGAAAAAAACTGGTCCTTGTGAATGGCACCAGTCTGGTGTAAGCAATGTACTGTCTGTTTGTTTTTATTTCATACTGAGAACATGCTGCAGTAATTAGTTTGCTTCTTTGATCTCTGGCAAACTGTAACTTTCTGAACTGTTTTTTCCCCCCTCTTTGGGTGCTCTCCTTACTGGTTTGTTTCCTATGTCAACTCCAGAACCTTTTATCTGCCGGACACTAAATACTTTTATCATTGTCAAATAAATTTCATTCCCGATGGAGAAAAAGTTAATTATATACTGTGGCATCTGACAAAGCCTAAAAATTAACTTGCTCCTTCACAGACAAAAGGCTGGCGCACAGGCTAATTTCTTCTTTTATCTTTTCATCTATTTCCCCCCACTTGGATATATCAGGCTTTTGAGCTCGGGCATTTTGAGAGAAGTTCATTGATGGTGGTTTTGTATTTACCCGTTCCTAAGTATTAAAGATTCCTCTTATGTTGAACTGAAATGAATTGAGTTTTTATTCCATGATAAAGCGATTGATTTTTCCATGATTGTAGAAAGAGAAATTTGCCTTAAAAATGGAATGGGGGATGGGGGGAGGGGGGATCCTTGACTGTCAATTGTAAGTGTCATGTTTTCCTGATTTATTTGTGGCCATCCCTACATTGTTTCCATACTTTTTGGCATACCAGCCTACACTTTTGCATTAAAAAAAATTTTACTCACCAACTTTTCTTGATGTCTTGCACTTCCATGAGTTCGGTGAAAAAACACCCTTGCAATGGCTATGGTGCAATGCAGCTTTCTGTAGAGAGAGGTTTTCCTGCACTCTTCACACCCTGCAATTATGTCTGGCAACTGGTTGTTAGACCAATATTGTCCACCTTCCGCACCTGTCCAATGGTTTCTATTGGTGGTTGTATGTTACTGTTAACCAAGCCCATTTACATGTGTTGGCCATCGGGCAATTTTTTGCAAGGACAACCTAATCCCATTTGGTCACAATTCTCACCTTTCTGTTGGCCTACGTTGTTTTCTTTTCGATCAAAAATATGTTCGGATCTCTTACTTTCCAAAAGATGTCCTGCAATTAAACTTTTTGTAAATCACAAGAAGTCCAAAAAATGAACTGCTCACAAGTTTTTGCTAAAGTGCAGCTGGAATTACTGTTATGAAGTCAGCCATCTGTATTTTTATGTGCTGTGGTGTTCACAATAGACTTGCAATCACCATATCGTGTCATGAATTTTAGCTGTAACAAATAAATCATAAAAGAAAAATAACTTTCCACATGATTTTGAAACATCTTGGATTTACCCAAAATTGGTCAAGCATCAGCAATTTTCTTTTTTGGGTTTGCTTGGGTTACTTTTGTGGCATTTCAGTGTTTATCTCAATGGAGCACAAAGCAAAGGTTAATGCAATTTCATCGGGCTGTGTGCAGACATCTGATCAAGAAAAACTTTGTCGCCTTTTTATGTGGAACAACCAAACCTGCGTTTGCAGTACTTACTTTGGCAAATTGTACGGAAATCGTCCCGAGCACGCACAGTATAGCAAAATAGAAATCATTCCACAGGATGTGATAATGCCATATCAGAATTAATAAATGCTGTGGTATAAAAGACTTGCACAACTCTGATAAACTTTAAAAAAATAATTTCTAACAGCCAAAATCTTTTGAATTCATACTTGAACATCAAACACAAATCACCCTTGTTCATTTCAAAAACCTTCAGTTAGCAGTACTTCCTGGGACAATATTAGGGTAACCACCTCAACAATATCAAATTTCCTTGAATGTTTCTATTTGAATAGAGATGACAAAATCATGGCTCATAGAGAAATTATCGATTGTTGCTTGGACCATGCAAAAAGCAATGAGTTGTAAATGACCCTTCTCATGTCTTTCCTTTTGTGGGGAAAATGTTATTTTTTTTTTTAAAGTTCTTACATTATTGATCCATCTCTTTCTAGCAATTCCATGGTTGGATTTTAGTATGAAAAAGGCAAAATTTTCTTGTAATTTCAATGGAAAGCAAAACAGCACAGTCGTCACTTCATGCTTCTTTCTAAACAAAAAATACCAATTACCTGACACACTGTTGGCCATTCCACATTGCCATTATCCTGTAGCTTTAAAGTGATTTTTTAGATGTTTTAATATTCACCCTTGTGCAGCTTAGGCAAAATTGGTTAATACGAAAACATTCCAAACTGGCAGGGCAATTCGGGAAAGCGCATACTCTCTGCCACGAGAACATTCAGGCCCAATACAATTTGAAATATGCTATACGGACTATATCGTTTTTGGCTCATATCTCTTCTCAATTGTGAAGATCACAAAAAATTCTCCGTAGCCAGATCTGGATTCTTACGCAAATCGTAATCAGCTTTCATTCTTTGTCCACATACCCAACCTGTCGCCCAAAAATTTTCATCATGGTTGTGTCCACAATTTGAAGACATCTGACCTGCACAGCAGGCAACAAAGGGGTGAAAACACAAACCCCTGTCACTTTCAGTGGCAGAAGTGGCAAAGCTGGTGGTTGGCTTTGTGGTTTGTGGTGGTGGCTTGGTGATCCCTAGGTCCTGAGTTTCAAGCCCCATGAGCCACTGAATTTAATAATACACAGGGGGTTTGACTCAGCCTGTCATCCTTCCAAAGGTCGGCCAAAGGAGTACCTAGTGGGCACTGGTCGGAGGGGCACTGGATGGATTTTACCTACCCCACAACGTCCTCCGTCTCCCGTCTCCATTTCGCTCCGTCTCTCATTTCGCTCCATTTCGGAGTCAACTGTCTCCATTTTGCTCTATCCTCCACATCTTCCCATTGACACTTGCCAACCACTGCATGTCCGCCTACTGCATTCAGGGATACAGTTTGTTGCTTCCAATAAATATAGCTACCCCAGCAGCTAAGCTGCCAACATGCAAAGAAGTGGCAGAAGTTAAAACTATTCTCCATCGCTACTTGATCATACTATGAAGTTTTGCATCAATTTTTAAAGTGGTTTCTGCATAATCTTCTTCTTCTTCCGGCTGCTCCCGTTTAGGGGTCGCCACAGCGGATCAACCCGTCTCCATTCGCTTCTAGTTCCCCTTCCCCCACATCTTCACATTGACACTACCAAGAACCGCCCGCTGGTCCCGCCCTCACCGCATCCATGAACCTTTCTTTGGCCTTTCCTCTTCTCCTCACTGCCTGGCGGCTCCATCCTCAGCATCCTTCTCTCCGATATACTCCGCTTCCCTCCTGTGCACATGTCCAACCATCTGCAAAATCTCGCCTCGTCATTTGGGTCTCCAAACCGTCCTACTCACTGTCCGTCTAATATAACTCATCTCCTTATCCTGTCCATCCTCTGCACTCCAACGAGAATGCAGCATCTTTAAAACTCTGCACCTCCAGCTCCGCTTCCTGTCTTTTGTTAGCGCCAACCACCACGGCCTCCAACCATACAACATAGCTGGTCTCATATAACGTTTATAGTACTTCCCTCTTCACTCTCGCAGCCTAACCCTTCTGTCACAAATAATCCTGCAACTCTTCTCCACCCACCTCCATCCTGCCTGACTCTTTTTTCACTTCTCTAAGCACACTCTCCGTTACTTTGGACAGTTGTCCAAGTAATTTAAACAAACCCATTACACTTCCCCACCTCAATCCTTGCAACGCACCATACCACACCACACCCTTCCTCTCATTTAACGGCACATTACTCCAATTCTTGCTTCTTGCTCCGACTGACTATCATTCCCTTTTCTCCAGTGCGTACCTCCACTCTCGAGGCTCGCTCAGCCCTGCTCCCTACTCTCTCTACAGATCATCGACATGTCATCTGCGCATCATAGTCCATGGAGACTCCAGTCCCTGAATTCTCCTCCTTCAACCTGTCCATCACCATTGCAAACAGGAAAGGGCCTCAGAGTTGATCCTTGGTGCAATCCCTCACTTTAACTTAAAACCGGTCATCATTCCGCGCAAGACCCTCACCGGCTGTTCACACTGTCCTCATACATATATCTGGCAAACGATCCTCACAAATTACTTTCCTCCACCACTCCCCGACTTCCTCCATACATGCCAACAACTCCTCTTTCTTGGCAACCCCCTATCATTAAAGCTTTCCTCATAATCCCACAAACACACAATGGCCTTGCCTTCTGGCCTTCCTATAACTTCTCCATCAACATTCATCCAAAGGCAAACAATCGCATCAGTGGTGCTCTTTCCTGGCATAAACTCATATGCTGCTCACAAATCGTCACTCTTCCTCTCAACCCTAGCTTCCCACTACTCTTTTCCCCACCTTCATGGTGTGGCTTAACAACTTTATCCCTCTGTAATTTCCAACAGCTCTGCACATCACCCCTTGTTTTTGAAATCGGGAACCTGTAACACTTAATATCTCCACTCCTCCGGCATTCTCTCACTTTCCAAGATTTTTATTAAACATCTGGTTAACAACCCACTGGCCATCTCTCCAAGCACTTCCATGCCTCCACTGGTAATATCACATCTGGGCCAACCGCTTTCCACTTTTCATCCCTTCATAGCAGTCCTCACTTATCCTTCTGATCACCCCACTTCCTGATTCACATATCCCTCCACCTCTTCCAACCTTCTCTCTAGTTATTTTCTTCATTCATCAGCTCCTCAATAGTACTCGCAACCACCTTCTCAAACCACTCTCCTCGCTCGTCAAGCAACATTCCCATTTTGCGTCCTTTATCACCCTAACCTGCAGCTCATCATCCTTCCAGCTTTCGGTTCGGTCCCTCTGTCTTGGCCAAATCGGTATAGAAATCCTTTTCCCCTTCTTTTGGTATCCAACTTCTCATACAACCCGTCATAGTGCCTTTTTCTTGCCTTTGCACCTCTCGCTTGCCTTTCGCGGGCCACTCCTTGTACTTCTGCCTACTTTCTTCCATTCTCTGACTATCCCACTTTCTTTTTTCCGCCAGCCCCTTCTTCTTAATAACTTTCCTGTACTGTCCTCGTTCCACCACCAAGTCTCCTTATCTTCCTTCCTCTGTCCAGATGTCACACCAAGTACCCTTCCCAGGCATCTCCTCACCCACTTCTGCTGTAAGTTTTGCCCAATCATGTACCACATTTTTACCACCATTTTTCCAACACCCTGTCCTCGCCTCTTCCCTAAATAAGTTCATGACAGTCTTCCCTCCTTCAGCTTCCACCAATCTGGTCTTTGGTTTCAGCCCTCACTGTCTTCCTCCACCTCCTCCAAATCTCATCTACAGACCCACCAAATCGATGCTGTCCGAGCCTACAACTCTCCCCTCCACCACCTTCTTACAGTCTCTAATCTCTTTCAGGTTGCCATCTCCCTGCTTAAGGATGTAATTCCACCCTGTGTGCACTTTCCTCCACTTCTTGTTATGTCACCTCTTTGTAAATTTTACCACTGCCATTTCCCATTCTTTTGCAAACTCAACCACCATATTTGCCTTCCACTTTCTTCTTGTTGAGGAACCGTAACTATCCATCACCTCCTCAATCCTCTTTATTCCTTGCCCCAAACATGCCCATTGAAATCTTGCTCCAATCACACTTCTTTATCATCCTTGGATACACTCTCCACCACCTCATTCTAATCACTCCAGAAATCTTTCTTTATACTTCCATCTCACACCATATATGTGGGGCATATGCAGTGATGACATTCATCATCGACCCGCCCTTCAATTTCCTCCCAACTTCACAACTCATCACTGTCAGACACTCGTCCTCACCTCCCATACCCTCTTGAATAATCTTCCGTTCAGGAATTACCAGACACCATTTCTCCTCCATCCAGCACCATGGTTAAGAACAGTTTGAAACCCACCTCCAATGCTCCTAGCCTACTCCCATCCCCACCTTGGTCCATCTTGTAACACAGTAATCGTCCACAATTTTCTTCTCTCTATCAATATCAGCAAATAGCTCTCACCCTTTGCCAGTCATAGTCCCACATTGCGAGTTTCCAACTCTCCCTCCACACTTCTACTTCCTTCCCCCTCTCCCCACTGCCTCCGGACCTCACCTTCCCAGTCTCCTCTCCTCGCTGCCGTTCGCCCGCAGTAGCAACATTTCCATTGGGTACTCCCTGCTGACCTGTGGTGGGTCGTTGGTATAAACACCAGGCCTCAGACCGATCCGGTATGGAAATTCGTTTTTTGGGTTGTCGCATAATGATTTTGGCATAAGGTTTTTATTGCGGATGCCTTCCTCGACGCAAACCTTGGGTCGCCACTTACGACCCAGGGATATGGTAACACCTATTCTAACCGCGGCGGTACACCGGGCCCAGTTCACTGGTACTTCATTTCGCCGACCTCGAAGGATGACAGGCTGAGTCAACCCCTAGTGTTATATGAATGGATATATTTTATATATATGTAATTCAGTGGCCCCAACGGGGCTTGAACCTCAGGACCTTTTGGTCCCAAGCCGGCCTCCCTAACCACTGCGCCACTACCAGGCATATATATTATATATATTTAAATATATATTTTATATATATTATTATATAATTATATATTATATAGTGGCCCAACAAGTGGCTTGAACTCAGGACCTTTTGGGTCCAAGCACTGCCCTAATCACTGGCAAACCAACCAGTTGTGGTTCTGCATTATATCTATATTTAATAACTGAAGGACCCTTTTGGTGCTCCTAATTTAGCGGCGCGTTACATTTTTTCCTCGGTAATGTGCCTGACTGAAGAAACTTCGACCTGAAATGAGTGCATCGCCATAGTGGCAATAGTCCAACCTTTCACTGAAGCAAATAAACAAACTTTTCGTTTTGACACACCCTGATTACGTCAAAGTAGATACGTGAACAAATAGGGGACTTCTTTCCCAAAGAGTAGTGTACACCAAAAATGTGGTACAAGACGTTTTGTAGGCTCATTAGGTAAGGCCATGGAGTACAATCGACTGGGATCCGCTCTTACCAAGAGCCGCCCTGGTTGTTCATAATTTGGGCTCATGGACGGAATCCGTCGTGACAGGGTTTTCGCTTGTATATTATTATATTTATAATTTTTTTTTTTTTTTGGGTGTTACAAACATTTTTTCAAGCCAATATGGCATGCAGAGCACAAATGATGCACATTTGATTCACAGGTTGGAGATCATATATTCCAACCAAGAGCACACCAACCCTGTGACATGAGGTCAGTGTACAACAATCCAAAAACCGACAGGGTAATACTTTTAATTAACATGACAATTGGTCAATACATCGGCCACAACACAGGTAAGGAGGTACACCAAAGAATGCAATTCAAGAACACACATTTTCTAATCTACATGTGGTAACATTTGCCAGGAAGAAACTTCACATTTAGAGTTGCCACAACTAGTACATCACAAAAAGCGTGAATAGATTTTGTTGGCACCTTTTAACTACCAAATGTAAGGTAGATGTACGATTTGAAATCGCACGTCAGATTTTCACTTTGAAGGCAATTTCATATCCTGTTAAAACAAACACCATTTGGATGGCAAATAAGATGTAATGTCCATCAATCAACACATTTGTCTCACTTCAAGATGGCAAATCCAAGTTGGTATTTATAATGACGCAATCAAATTGGTTTGTTTCCTGCATGGTAGATCTCTCTCCAAATTGCCCAATAGGCTCAGA
>CM068962.1:89610558-89628761 GCA_035128595.1 Eptatretus atami | reverse complement strand
AGAACTTGAACCGTTGCCTACCTTCTGGGCTTATCATTGATCAGCATCAACAGTCTGAGATGCAAGCTCAAGTTGCTGAAGATCAGGTTCAGCTAAAACCTGTTTCACAACAAAAGTACATGTTTACATCAATTAAAGGCAACAATGGAACATCATTTTATTAATTTAATCAGGCTTAAACAATAAAAACCATTTATATTTTGCTCAAGTCAGAAAGGCAAAGCGGATGAAATGTTTCCTGCAGTGTAGATCTCTCCCAAATTGCCCATAGGCTTGGGAAGAGTTATGGGAATATGCAGGCCGCAAGCTCTACCCAACCACACCAACATTCCTCCACCAAGGTGAAAGAAAGTGGAGAAGGGAAAGACGCATGCTTTATGACGGGTGTGGTGCTGCACCACGGTGGAGGTACAACCAATAACCACGTGGCCCCACCAAGCAGCGAGGAGCCCTGCAATGGGACCCCGTCATCAAATTCTCAGAAAAGATTGTAAATTTATCAGATTGCACTGATCATTTAGTTTAACCCATTCTGTGTCATGATCATGGGAACTACCAGCAAACTATGCAGAGATCTCAATACAAAGCTACATTCACATGGAGATCTTCACAAAATATGTTTACCACAATGCTAAAGACATTGAACCAGTGCTTACCTTCTACCTGATCCATTGGTCAGCATCAAGTGTCCGTGATGCCAGCTGAAGTCGCTGAAGATCGGGTTCAGCAAAAACCTGTTTCACAACAAAAGTACATGTTTTCCTCAACGAGAGCAATATCAACGATTGAACACAATTTATTGATTTAATGAGGTTTAAACAAACAAATCAAACCATTTTTCATTAAGCTCAAGTCAGAAAAAGCAAAGTGGATGAAATGTTTCCTGCACAGTCGATCTCCCTCCAAATTGCCGAATAGGCTTGGGAAGAGTTATGGAATATGCAGACCACAACCTCCACCCAACTCCTCCCCAACCCCTCAAAAGGAGAAGAAAAGAAAGGAGGGCAAGAGGGAAAGATGCATCGTTTTAAGAACATGCAGAAAGTTGCACCACAAAGGAGGTACAACCCACAATCACGTGACCCTAACAAGGAGTTCCTCACCTCACGTGGCCCATAACAGCCCTTCCCAGAGACCCAGTCTGGCTAAACTATTTTGAGATAGCTTTCCAAAGGTTTCAACAATCCAAAATCCAACAGGGTAAGACTTTTAATTAACATGACAATTGGTCAATACATCAGCCACAAACACAGGTAAGGAGTATAACAACGAATGCAATTCAAGAACACACATTTCTAATCTACATGTGTAACATTTGCCAGAAGAAACTTCACATTTAAGTTGCACAAAGTAATTCAAAAGGTGAATAGATTTTGTTGCACCTTTTAACTACCAAATGTAAGGTAGATGTACGATTTGAAATCGCACGTCAGATTTTTCAATTTGAAGGCAATTTCATATCCTGTTAAAACAAACACCATTTGGATGGCAATTAAGATATAATGTCCATCAATCAACAGATTTGTCTCACTTCAAAATGGCAAAGCCAAGTTAGTATTTATAATGAAGCAATCAAATTGATTTGTTTCCTGCATGGTAGATCTCTCTCCAAATTGCCCAATAGGCTCAGAAAGAGTTATGGGAATATGCAGGCCGCAAGCTCTACTCAACCACACCAACATTCCTCCACCAAGGTGAAAAGAAAGAGGGAGAAGGGGAAGATGCGTGCTTTATGACGGTGTGGGGGCTGCACCACAGTGGAGGCACAACACGAAACCACGTGGCCCAACAAGCAGGAGAGGAGCCCTGCACTGGACCCGTCACCAACTTCTCAGCAAACATTGTAAATTTAACAGATTGCACTGATAATTTAGTTTAACCCATTTTGTTAAAGATCATGGTAACTACCAGGAAACTGTGCGGAATCTGAACACAAAGCTTACATTCACATGGACATCGTCACAGAATATTGTTTAACGAGAATGTTAAAGAACTTGAACCGTTGCCTACCTTCTGGGCTGATCATTGATCAGCATCAAGTGTCTGTGATGCAAGCTCAAGTTGCTGAAGATCGAGTTCAGCTAAAACCTGTTACACAACAAAAGTTCATGTTCACATCAATTGGAGCAACAATGGAACATCATTTTATTGGTTTAGTGAAGTTTAAACAAATTTAAACTATTTCATTTTGCTCAAGTCAGAAAAGGCAAAGTGGATGAATGTTTCCTGCATGGTAGATCTCCCTCCAAATCGCCCAATAGGCTCGGGAAGAGCTATGGGAATATGCAGGCGCAAGCTCTACCCAACCACACCAACATTCCTCCACCAAAGTGAAAAGAAAGAGGGAGAGGGGGAAAGACACGTGGCTTTATGACGGTGTGGGGGCTGCACCACGGTGGAGGTACAACCCATAATCACGTGGCCCCAACAAGCAGGCGAGGAGCCCTGCACTGGGACCCCGTCATCAAATTCTCAGCAAAGATTGTTAATTTATCAGATTGCACTGATAATTTAGTTTAATCCATTCTGTGTAAAGATCATGGGAACTACCAGGAAACCGTACGGAGATTTTAATACCAAGCTTTCATTCGCCTGGACATCTTCACAGAATATGTTTAACGAGAATGTTAAAGAACCCCACACCCCAAGATTACCTGTGGCCACGGCTTCCCCTCCACTCCCACCTCATGTTTATATGTGTGCTGTGCCGTGCACCAAACAGTGATGACTCCATCTACACCTCACTATCCGAAAAATATGGACAAACTTCCATCCTCTAATCCGAACTCTCTCTTCCTCATATGCGGCGACTTCAATTGTTATCATGCCAGTTGGCTCGGTGTGGGTACCTCTTTCACCTGTCATGGCACTTCAGCAAAAGACTTCTGTGACTCAATCGGTCAACTTCCCGACCCGGATCTCAATCAATGTACTCTATCTCTTCTGGATGCGATTTTGACAAATTTCCCTGAAAATATCTGTTCTTCCTTCGCTCCAATCGGTTATTCTCACCAAGTCCTTGTCAAAGGGGACATCTCTCTGGCTGTTTCAGAGATCCACCTCAGCGCCGTCGAGTCTGGCGTTTCACTCAGGCCGACTGCAGGGTCTCCAAGCAGCCAAACTTCAAGACTGGTCTCCCATCTCCACTTTCTCCAACATTATCTTGTTCTGGAATTCTTTCAAAGAATATCTATATCTCTCTCTCTCTGAGATTTATCCCCTCTCGTATTCAGTCGTCCTACCCTTCCTCCCGCCCATGGTTCACTGCAGCTCGTGGCGAGGCAGTTGGCCTGAAACAACTTGCCTTTGCTTCATGGAAAGCAAACCTAAGTGTGCTCCTGCCTCTCACTTTTCTCGGCTTCACGCTGTGGAAACCAAGGCATTAGACTCATTGGCATCTCCCATGACGAGATGAGTCTTTGGGCCTCTCACACTCACCGCAGGCAGCTCGGTGGTTCTGTCTTCTAGATGTCCCCACCATATTTCTGCATGGCATTCAAGGTCCACCAACAACCCCCTTCTGGTAAAACTACCAAAATCACAAATCACTGCTCACCTTCACTCTTTCATTCCTCTCCCCCCCCTTTGGAATAAACTCTCTCACTCTGTTCAATCCATGCTTCCCACCAGGCCTTCAAAACAGTTGTTCACCACCACCTATCTTCCCCATCCAAAACCACGATCTTTTCTACTCCCGTAAAACCACCCCAAACCCACCTCCTTCAAAAATTCCCGCTTTCCTTCCTGAAAGTCCCTGTAATGTCCATCTTGTACACCCCGTGTTCTCCGCCCCATCCCTCTCCCTTCCACAGATCTCCTAATGTCTGTTCCCCACTGTTTTGCCATTCCTCTCCCACCCTCGTCTCATGCCCCCCTATGTGTTGTATGTTAGCTCTCATAAGAGCCTCAACGATGTCTACCAAAAAATAATTTCAAAAAAGAACGAAAAAAAAAAGGCCTTGAACCGGTGCCCACCTTCTGGGCTGATCAGTGATTGGCATCAACAGTGTTTGTAATGCAAGCTCAAGTCGCTGAAGATCAGGTTCAGCGAAAACCTGTTTAACAACAAATGTACATGTTTACATCAACTCGAGCAATATCAACTATTGAACACCATTTTATTGATTAATCAGGTTTAAACAAACAAATCAAAACCATTTTTATTTTGATCAAGTCAGAAAAAGCAAAGCAGATGAAATGTTTCCTGCATGGTAAATCTCCTCCAAATCGCCTAATCGCTGGGAAGAGTTATGGATATGCAGGCCGCAAGCTCCACCCAAACACACC
Source organism: Eptatretus atami (assembly GCA_035128595.1). Taxonomy (NCBI): domain Eukaryota; kingdom Metazoa; phylum Chordata; class Myxini; order Myxiniformes; family Myxinidae; genus Eptatretus; species Eptatretus atami. The sequence continues at coordinate 89,624,474 of CM068962.1, read as the reverse complement.
AACATTCCTCCACAAAGGTGAAAAGAAAGTGGAGAAGGGGAAGGTGCATGGCTTTAAGACCGTGTGGAACGCTGCACCACAGAGAAGGTACAACCAACAACCACGTGGCCCAATAGACAGGTGAGGAAACCTGCCCAGGGACCCAGTCTGACCAAAACTGTTTTAAGGAAAGCGTTCCTTCAATGGACATTTTGTTTGACAATCCCGAAACGAACATGTTAATACTTTGTCAAATGATTTTTCACTATGCTGGGATACCACAGGTACGCAGGAAGAACAAACAGAAAACAATTCAAGAACACACATTTGCTAAGCTTCAGGTGTGAACATTTGCCAGGATGAAGCTTCATCTTTATGTGGCACAAAGAAATACAAAAAGGTGATGATTTTGTCGAAACCTTTGAAGCTGCCAAACACAAGGTCGATGTACGATTTGAACTCAGCATGTCAGAAGTTTCACTTTGAAGGCAGTTTCATGTCCTGTTCAAAGAAATACCATTAAGATGGGTGGAAGAAAAAAAGAATTGTATTCATCCATTTATTCTCAATTATTCACTTGTTACTTTCTTAATTGAACACTGTATAAAATAAGGTCTGACTTTTGTACCCCCTACACAAGTCTTTTGACCTCCATCGTGATATAAATGAATCTTACTAAATCTAATGTGCTTTTATCTCACTGAAATACATATAACCAAGACGAGTATCTCCAATGTTGAAATGGAACTGCCCAGCTGCTGAAAACAACACCTTGCTGGAGCCTCAAAGTCGAGCAGAAATTAAATAACTTCAGAAGGCCACTGGAGCAAAAGTCTTGCTGTCAAGGAAAAATTAAACAATTCTCTTGGCTTTTGATGCAAAGGCCTTGCAAGCTACATGATCCCTTCATCCTCTCTGCCTTTCCTCCCCAAACTTATCATCCTTTCTTCAAGGTTAACACCGCAAACTTTAGCCATGTGTGTGTTATTCTTTCCCTCCCACCCAAAGTGGCAAGCGTTGCTGTTGCAGTTCTGAGTTATTTTGCTTGTGCCCATCAGACATTCCCGTAGTTGAATTGCCAAATGTCTCACCTTCCCATGCTTTGGCTGCCCATCGAGTATAAGGCATTACTGTGTGCATTTTGACTAGAAAGAGATCATGTTTGATATTGCTCGTCTTGCATTTCCTTCTTTCCCATGCACACGTTTTGTTGATAATAAATTGTCTCAGACCATGGGTGTCTTGGTTGTTGAACTGAGAAGAATGAATTTCTTCCACAATGGCAAACAATATACAAATTATGTCGAACACTTTTGTCTCAAAACAAGATGGCAAATCCAAGTTAGTAATTAAAATTAAGCAAATTGGTTTGTGTCCTGCATGGTAAATCTCCCTCCAAATTTCCCAAAAGGCTCAGTCATGGGAATATGCAGGCCGTAAGCTCTACCCAAACACACCAACATTCCTCCACTAAAGTGAAAAGAAAGAGGGAGAAGGGGAAAGATGCGTGCATTATGACAGTGTGGGGGGCTGCACCACGATGGAGGTACAACCAATAACCACGTGGCCCACCAAGCAGGCGAGGAGCCCTACACGGGGATCCCCGCAAATTCTCAACAAAGATTGTTAATTTAACAATTCGCACTAAAATTTAGATTAACCCATTCTATAGAAAGATCACATTAACTACCAGCAAACAGTGCGGAGATCTTAAACAAAGCTTACATTCGCATGGACATCTTCAACAGAATATGTTGAATGAGAATGTTAAAGGCCTTGAACCTGTGCCTACCTTCTGGGCTGATCACGATTGGTATCAACCGCGTTTGTGATGCAAGCTCAAGTCGCTGACGTTCGGTTCAGCCAAAACCTGTTTCACCACAAAATTACATACGTTTACATCAAACTGGAGCAATATCAACTAATGAACACCATTTTATTGATTTAATGACATTTAGACAAATCAAAACCATGATTTATTTTGCTCAAGTCAGAAAAGGCTAAGTGGATGAAATGTTTCCTGCATGGTAAATCTCCCTCCAAATCGCCCAATAGGATTGGAAGAGTTATGGGAATATGCAGGCCACAAGCTCGACCCAACACCAACATGAAAAGAAAGAGGAGAAGGGGAAAGGTGTGTGCTTTATGATGGTGTGGGGGCTGCACCACCGTGGAGGTACAACCCATAACCACGTGGCCCCAACAAGCAGGCGAGGAGCCCTACACTGGATCCCGTCACCAAATTCTCAGCAAAGATGGTAAATTTAACAGATTGCACTGACAATTTAGTTTAACCCATTTTGTTTAAAGATCATGGTAACTCCCAGCAAAACGTGCAGAGATCTTGATACAAAGCTTACATTCGCATGGACATCTTCACAGAATATGTTTAACGAGAATGTTAAAGAACTTGAACCGGTCCTACCTTCTGGGCTTATCATTGATCAGCATCAACAGTCTGAGATGCAAGCTCATGTCGCTGAAGTTCGGGTTCAGCCAAAACCTGTTTCACAACAAAAGTACACGTTCACATCAACTAGAGCAATATCAACTATTGAACACAATTTTATTGATTTAATGAGGTTAAGCGAATCAAAACCATTTTTCATTATGCTCAAGTCAGAAAAAGTAAAGTGGATGAAATGTTTCCTGCACGGTAGATCTCCTCCAAATTGCCCAATAGGCTTGGAAGAGTTATGGGAATATGCAGACCGCAAGCTCCACCCAACTCCTCCACCCCAACCCCCCCCCCCCCCCCCCCCCTCAAAAGGAGAAGAAAAGAAAGGAGGGACAAGAAGGAAAGATGCATGGTTTTAAGAACGTGCAGAAGGCTGCACCACAGAGGATGTACAACCCACAACCACATGACCCTAACAGGGAGGTGAGGAGCCCTGCCAGAGACCCAGTCTGGCCTTAACGGTTTTGAGATAGCTTTCCAAAGATTTCAACAATCCAAAAACCGACAGGGTAATACTTTTAATTAACATGACAATTGGTCAATATATTCGGCACAACACACTGACAGGTAAGGAGGTACAACAACGAATGCAATTCAAGAACACACATCTTCTAATCTACATGTGTAACATTTGCCAGCAAGAAGATTAATAGTTAAGTTGCACAAAGTAATACAACAAGGTGAAGAGATAATTTTGTTGCACCTTTTAGCTTTGAAATGTAAGGTAGATGTACGATTTGAACTTGGCACATCAGATTTTCCACTTTGAAGGCAATTTCATATCCTGTTAAAAGAAACACCATTTAGTTGCAAATAATATACAATGTCCAAGAATCAACACATTTTTCTCACTTCAAGATGGCAAATCCAAGTTGGTATTCAAAAGGAAGCAATCAAATTGTTTGTGCCTGCATGGTAAATTCTCTCTCCAAATTGCCCAATAGGCTCAGAGAGAGTCATGGGAATATGCAGGCCGCAAGCTCTACCCAACCACACCAACATTCTTCCACCAAGGTGAAAAGAAAGTGGGAGAAGGGGAAAGACACGTGCCTTTATGACGGTGTGGGGAACTGCACCATGGTGGAGGTACAACCCGTACCCACGTGGCCCCAACAAAGCAGGCGAGGAGCCCTGCACTGTGACCCCGTCACCAAATTCTCAGCAAACATTGTAAATTTAACAGATCACACTGATCATTTAGTTTAACCCATTCTGTTGTACAATCACAGCAACCATCATGAAACTATGCAGAGATTTTAACACAAAGCTTACATGCACCTGGAGATCTTCACAGAATATGTTGAACACAAATGCTAAAGACCTTGAATCGTTACCCACCTTATGGGCTGATCATTGATCGGCATCAAGTGTCTGATGCAAGCTCAAGTCGCTGAAGATCGATTCAGCCAAAACCTGTTTCACAAAAGTACATGTTCACATCAATGGAGAAACAAACTATTGAACACCATTTTATTGATTTAGTGAAGTTTAAACAAATCAAAACCATTTTCATGATGCTCAAGTCAGAAAACAAAGTGGATGAAATGTTTCCTGCATGGTAAATCTCTCTCCAAATTGCCAACGGACTTGGGAGAGTTTATGGGAATATGCAGGCCATAAGCTCTCTCCAACTCCTCTCCTCCTCAAAAGGTGAGGAAAAGAAAGGAGTGGCAAGAGGGAAAGATGTAATGCCTTCAGACCATGGAGAAAGCCACATCACAGAGGATGTACAACGCACAACCACGTGACCCCAACAGGGAGGTGAGGAGCCGTGCCCAGGGACCCAGTCTGACCTAAAACAGTTTTGGGAAGTTTTCCTTTGATTTCAACTATCCAAAAACTGACAGGTTAATACTTTCAGTTAACATGGACAATTGTTCATAATATTCGGCCACAACGCAGGTGAGCAGGAACAACAAAGAATGCAATTCAAGAACACACATTTTCTAATCTACATGGGTAACATTTGCCAGGAAGAAGCTTCATCTTTAAGTTGCACAAAGTAATACAAAAGGTGAATATATTTATTTTGTCGGCACCTTTTAGCTTCCAAACGTAAAGTAGATGTACGATTTGAACTCGGAAAGTCCGATTTTTCACTTTGAAGGCAGTTTCATTCCCTGTTAAAAGAAACACCATTTAAATGGCAAATAATATACAATGTTCATGAAGCAACATGTTTGTCTCAACACAAGATGGCAAAATACAATTATTTAAAATGTCGCAAACAAATTGGTTTATGTCCTGCATGGTAAATCTCCCTCAAAATTGCTCAAAAGGCTCGGAAAGTTATGGGACTATGCAGGCCGCAAGCTCCCTGCAGCACCTCTCACTCCCGTCCCCCCAAGAGGGTGAAAGGAAAGGCAAGGAGAAAGCAATGTGGGTTTAAGACGGTGTAAACCATAACCACGTGGGCCGACAAGCAGGTGAGGAGGCCTGGGTCCCTTTGTGATATATATATATTATATATATTTTTTTTTTTTAAGCTTTCCTATAATATGAGCCCAGCATCATTAAACTGAAGGTACAATGACATTCGTTGAAAAAGCAACTGTTAAAATATGCTCAACCATTTAACTAAAGTCAGAAGTGTCAAAGAAACCAAGTCTCCGCTTCAACGTTGGAGGTCGTGTCTTTATTAGCATGTGCACATGGAAAAGTATCACACAGGAAAACAGCACCAAGATCCCTCTGGCTTTTTATACAGGCAAGGGATGAAAGGGTAGGGTGGAAAGGGATAGAAGGAATACATCTCAACAGTAAAGGAACAAGCAAATGAAGATAAACTACTTTTGGATCGTCCTCAGATTGGAGAGAGATGGGTCAAGCATAGTTCAACCAATGGAGAAGCACAAATCTTGCCCAAGTCCAACATTGATAACAACTGAGTAAAAACAAAGGGTCACTCACTAATGGAACATACAAAGCAGATAAGTTTCAGTGAGGGGCCACTCCACCATTTTCCCTGGTAGATAACATTCCAAACTCCTTACACAGTTACTGTGACAGAAAACAGTTGCCTTATAAGAGCTGCAATATATATTCGTTTCACATACAAGTTTTAAACCAGAATACACAAGTTATTTTATCATGTGGTTGATTACATCTAAATTTTCCTGAAAATCATATTACATTACCAAATAATTAATACAGAGCAAGTTATCACAAAAAAAACAATTATTTTTAGTATTCCCATTAGCAAAGTGATTGGTGGTATTTACTAATTACTAAAGTTTTGATATTTATTGTTAAACAAATACATAGCATACGAGTCTCACATAGGCAGATACATAATCAAACTTGAATACATTTGTATAAACTGCGAGAGTATCAATGTCTAAAGTGCGTCTAATGTAATTTACCTCCACAGAAGCCATGATAAAACAAAATAATGGAAATAAAGAACACAAATCAAGACAGCATAAAGCTTCAACTTTAATTGGCTTGACAACAGAATGTAAAAGGAAGCGGAAGTAGAAGCAAAACCAATACCTTTTGAGGTGAAAAATGGGAGGTAGCCACACGATGTCCAGGATAGTCCCACCAAGCAAGCAGGACAATACTTGGAACTCCTGTGCCATAATATCACCACTTAACATTGCCAGAAGCCTTCCATCATTGAGACTCCAGGCACATTCATTCAATCCATCCATCGGGTTGCTTGTTGTGGCACGTCTCCAATTCAGAGTTTAGGACCTTTCTCAGAATTTTTTTTGTTTGTTTTTAACCAATTCTTCGCATTTTACTAGTCTGCAGGGTACTTTCAGCAGCAGACAGACAGAGTTGTTGAGTATCAGTCAATGGTGGTATGTCGCTTTGCTCTTGATCAAAGTTTCTTTGATACCATCACCATCAAGTCTTGATGGATCCAGCATGATTGTTGGAAACATTTCAAACGTATTTACATATTACTGTACCCATCAGACTTTTTGGGCATGGGGGGGAGGAGGATGCCCCCCCCCCTCCCCACCTCCAAAATGTTTGAAATGTCCTCCAAGTTCTGCACACTTATGGATACATGTGTATACTTTATGACTTAGCCTGAATGAAGTGTTTCACACAAGACTCTGGAAAGAGCCTTCATTTCAGCACCTTTGAGTTCATGCATGTTCATTGGGTTCTCCTAAAAAACAGTTCAACTAACAAATCCCACAAAAAAACTATAATAATAATCTAAAGGTGAGAGGTCAGGATATCTTTGAGGCCAAGGAAATCCAGATCAATGGGAAATGATCCGCCAGGAAAGTGATTGAGCCATGGCATGGACACACGAGCTAAAGTGCAGTTGTCCACCCTGTTGAAGCCAAGCACCAGGAACGATTCTCACAAAACTCCAGAAAAATGTGTTCAACACGTGTACGCAATGTTTCACATCCACAGCCACCCCTTCCTCAGTATCCTGATCTCAAAAAAGTATGAACTGTAAATTTGATGACTACCGAGACCATACCATATAATTATTTTTGGGGAATGGAGGGCAACTCAACAAAGTGGGCTGGTTTCTCCATGCACAAAACTTGACTTCAGATTGCTTGCCCTACCATTCAAGTAAACACGACATTTGTCGCTGAAAATATGTCCTTTATTTTGATTCCGCTTGATCGATAATCCGACTGAATCGCGCACAGAATTCATCATGTCAACACTAGTCATCTGAGGATAACTGTTGCATTGATTGAATTTTGTAAGGGAAAGCCTTCAGATCAGACAAACACTCATGACACTGCTTTGAAACTCAATTTCATGTGAAATGTGCCTCGATATTCTCAGGCTGCGCACACTTTTCTCATTCTGTTTACATTCTGGAGTTCGAATATTCCTCGGATGTCCAGTGTCCCGCATTATTGTTCTTCACAGAGCCCGTCCCTCTCCACTTCAAAACATAATCTTCAGGGTTGGGCATTCAACCTGGTGAATTGTCTTTTGAAAGAATGCTGCACTCGCATCACAAATTTCAGCTTGGCATTGTTCTCAACGAGGTCACTCCTCTCTTGTTAATTGCTCCATGGTCACCTGCAAAAAATAAACAATATTATGAGAAATGTAAAAATACATTCGCTACAAACAGTATCAACACATACCAAACCCAATTAACTACATTCGATATTTCTACTTTAGGTAACCCCCCAAAAAATCAGAACCATAATTATTCAATACAAAATGCTCATTTATTACAATTTTGGCACACATTACCTTGAATAAGACAGACCAAATGCTGAAATGACATGCTCCAAATGTTTGCCATGGTGTTGCAAGCACACTGGATTTTGACAGGCAAAATGGTTGATCACTCCAACATTCACAGCAGGAACAAAGGCAAAACTTTATTGATAATTGTTGCTTTTTTTTTTTTCCAATGGATAGTGGCTTTCCTCTGCAGACAGAGTCCTTCAGATAGCCCCAAAAGGTATAATGCTGCAGTAAAAATATCTGCGAGTGTGGGCACATTTAACAGCAAGTCTTCGACTGATGACTGTCACCAAAGTGCATGTTGAGCCAGTTCAGGGAATAATTTGAAGTGTGTTGGTGCTCCATCCTGTGGAAACCATGGTTCCTCTCCTTAAACCCTACCCCGCTGCAACGTGCCTATTGGCCCTCCAAAAGTTCCCAATAATTTGATGTAACATTTCGTGTTAGCAGTGAATGCCTTGCTAGTCATCCGTCAAACCAGTGAGGGCCGTATATTCTATGTTTACTGATTGCGACCCAGAAAGCGCATTTTTTCTGAGTGGAGAGGTCGCTCGAGCACAAGATTGGGGGGGGGGGGTGGAGGGGTTGTCGATCTCCAGTATCACAGTTCTTGGAGTTATGGCCATAAAGAAGGAAATGAGCCTCATCAGAAAACCAGATTGTCAAGGAAGTTAGGCCTTCCTTCAATATTGTCTGCAAACCACTGGTGCATTGTCACTCTTTGTAATCATCAAAAATATGTTGCCAAGGCATCATCATGCATAAAGATGCCTTGAACTCTTCCCAGTTATTGGTTTTCACAGCATGGATATTCATAATCAGAATCTCGACCATGTACATGAAATGAAGCCCAGCCAACATTTGCCATGGAGCTGTTAGACGACTAGAGGATCTGAAACAATTGTGTCTACAAAGGACACTTTATGGATGAGATTCCAATTGGGAATATACTTCCTGCCTCTTTTCTAGGGTTGTGGAGGATCATGAAGTGTTGCAAGCTTTCACTTTGCATTTTCTGATTGGGACACTATTAATGGAGGCCTTTTTGTCTCACCCTTCGGGTTAGAGTCTTGTACCTCAACCGAAGACATCTGATGCCTCACTTGTAATGTTTTCCACGCAGCGCCTGGACTACCAAACCTCAGCAGCATAGTATATCAGACAAACTGGAACAATCAAACACTTATGAATTGCAGATATGAATGAGGTGTGTGAAATTGGCCAAGAAATTGAGAATGAGCTGAAGACTTCAGGATTTACAACATTCAGTTGAATCATAAGAGAATAGACTGGTTGATCCCCAACTAACAAGATGAGGGCATGTGTTTTTCAGCTGCAGCAACCATTCTGCACATTACTTCATGGACAACAGATTTGTGAGGAAGCCTGGGAAACGTTAAAAAAAATAGTATGACTTGCTCTCACCATATCTCTGTACAGGAGCTTGAAATCCACCAAAAGCATGGATGATTCCTCTGTACCGTGTTTTGACAGGTAATGTTGATCTCTGAAAGGTGTTGGTTGCCCACGCTTCACCGTTTTACAGGGCTCGATAAGATTTGTCCATGCACAAACGTTTCAGATCCTGTGAATTTGCAGGAAGCGTTGTTTATGTCTATCTGGTACCATCATTTCAGGTCCTCAGGCTGCATAAACATAATGTTGGTATGGTGTGACATATTCATCCTGACAGTGTCTTCACAAAAGCCATATTGTCTAGACTGTGTTCCTGGGCACTCAGCAAGCTCTCTTGAGCATACATTTTCTCATGGTCAATGTCATGCTTGCCCATGATCGTACAGATGAAACTCCTTAAAGGTTATTCCAAGAGAGAACTTTAGTATGTCCAGAATTTCAGCTTCTGATCAGTCCATAGCAATGTCACCAACAGCTGCTTTGAAATTAGGAATGTTTGCCCATTATGTACGACATCAGCAATGTCAGTGCATAAACATTTGGATCCTTGGTACTGTCTTCAAAGTTTTGCATTGGATCGGTTTTTCAACCAAGGCAAGAAACTTCAAAAGAATGTTGTTTGGGCTTTTGGTCTCTAGTTCAACACTTGGTGCCACGTCATACTGGCAATTCCAACAAGTGTGTCCTCATACGTTTCTGACAACATTGATATGAGCTGCTCATCACTCACACAAAGTGAGCAATGGCTTCTTTGATTGTAGCTTCCACCAGCTGATACGTCACTATTGCTCTCTATTCTTGCCATTTTCGATCATGGAACAAGCCTGCCCTGAACTCTTTCCGAACATGTCTGAATATTAGTCTACTTCTTTCCACTAAAGTCAAATCCGAAGTTTCTCAGTAATGCTTTATAGTCAGCAAGAAGCCTTGTTAATGTTCACAGCTCGTGCTGCTAAAACAGAACGTGGTGAAAACGTCTGCCTGACTTCAGTTGAACATCTTGCATATGAAGCAGAGATTGTTCCTTGGCACATTTTCTCCTTGGCACTTGGCGAGACATTTTCTCCCAGCGTGAACAGTGATGGCACATTTCGGCTGCAAACAGATCTTCAGTGCATCTATTAGGTGTTAAAGATTACGATCTCAACTATTTCAGAGTCCTCAAGGAAAACAAGTATGTGCCTTGAAGGCAAACCAGGCATCCATCAATTTGCATAAGAAATGCATCAGTCTCTCTTGCCAGGGCGATTTTATGTCTTCCAAGCACCAACAAGTTTTTGTATGTAAAGGCTTACTGCAGAGATCCTACATGTAGATTGTTTTGTTGTGAGTAGAAGAGGCTACTCTCTCTCTACCATCTCCTGAGCTGTCGCTTTCTCTATCTCGTCTGGGGTTTTTTTTTTTGATCGTTGTAGATGGGTGTTTACTTGCCATTGTGTTATCTTGCATGCTTTATGAAGAACGAGAAGAGAAAAAAAATTTTAATATAAATAATTAATAAAAAATTACATTCTTTTGGGTATTTTTTTCTTCTTTTTTTAAAACCTAACTCAATTTCGGTATTTTTAAAATACATCATCCCAAATGACGATGAAACAATTCCAAATCAATCAAGGCCACAACCTACCCGCTTGTTGTCTAAAGACTTCAAATATTTTCCAGCCTCAGGGTGGTGCTCTTCATATTCCTCATGTATTGACTGCTGAGAATGCCCTGTCACTTTCTTCTCTTGGCATATGTCTCACTCATATGTCATGTTTCACTCATGGGTCTTCACCAAGAGAAAAAATTTTTTTAGAGATATAGATGCGTGTGCCTTTTTGATAAGTTGTCACACACGTAAAAGTTCTGTTCTCCATTAGACAGGAATACGAGGAACCGAGGTCAGTGCGCACAGATGTTGAGTGACAAAACCCAGGCAGAAGTGGAGGGCATGTGCTGAGGGTCCCTCTCCAGGGCCTTCTTGCCAGCTGGGGAAGAGTGATCATCCATGTGATCCTGCCTTAAAATTTCACACCTGTATGGGTTGCTAGCAAGACTTTGGTGAGGTCCCGTTTCACCTTGGGTGGAGGAGCATTTTCTTTTGAGATTCAATGAAACAAATGTCTCACTGGAGTTAGAGTTGTGCACACAGCCAGTTCCGGTGATAGCTTCTTTTACCTGTGATGAAAAAGTCTTGAGACAGCACGTGTTTAGAGCAATACAAGAAATAAGCATTGTATCTTCATCTGTGAATAACCATTATATTTTACAGTTAATGGGGCTGAGACCAGCAATCACATTGCTACCCCTATAAACGATCTCATGTGGGGTGAGGACTTAGTTCCTATTGGGGTTGATCTTCATCACCATCAAGGATATACAGGGTGAATAAAGCATCGCTGGTCTTTTGACCTGTTTGACCTTCAATAAATTTTGCGTGTTGTTTTTGTAGAACCCTGTTTTGTCTTTCCACAGCTCGCAGTCGATTGCAGATGGTAGGGCCAGTGGGAAATTTGTTTCACGCTTGTAGTGTTTTGCTCAGCAACATCCCCTGAATTACTTGTCCCGTCTTAAAAGAGTATCCGGGTGATCACTTGAGCTCAAGGTATACAGAACCAACCAAAGCCTCTCATCAATGACCTTACGACAGTAGTTGCATCTGCATTTTGGCACAGTACCTTCAACCCATTTTAGAAACATCAACTACAATGAATTTAAATATTCATATCACAACAATGGCCATTTGAACAAAATCAATTTGCATATGCACAAGATGGACCATTGGAAGGTGGGTGTGCTGCAAGCAACAGTTTTTTTGGCCCTTTTCCTGGGTAATATTCCTTGGCAAATTTCTACAAAGTGGTTTTGGCCACACGAGGTAAACCCGAGGAGCCTATACCAGTGTGTCAAATAAATGAGCACATTCCCCCTTATTCTTGTATGCTCACACCATGCCAACAGTACGAGCAGGCCATGGGAACGAGGGCTTGTGGAGCCACCGATGGTGGAAGTCAGAGATTTCCCTAGTTTAATACTGTGGAGAAAACTCACTCAAGGCTTTCAATTAACAAGTTTCAATATGACAGAGTGAATCGATTGAAGCATAACATTCAAATGGAGTAAAAGACACACCAGGCGAATGGTGAAACCTTTCTCTGAATTTTCTCGACCAAAGCCACGCCTTCTTTATACACAAGAGAAACATGGGTGCTGTGTTTTCAAGCAACGAGATGGCTCACAAAACAAGATATAATCTGGCAATAAAATACCCAGTGGTCAGTGACTTCGGCACAGTGATGGTTGTTCAAACAGAATCTGAGGATGGTTTTTGCTTGAGGCCATCATGTTCGAGCATACGACAAGCTGTATACTCCTATATTAAAAAAATGAATAGGGAGAAAGTTGGGTCGAAGGAAAAAAAAAAAAAATTTAAAAAAACAATAAAAAACAAAAAGGTTTGATATCTCCCAGTAACCTGACCTAACCAATTATTATTATTTTTTCCGTTAAGGGGTCAGAAGAAATTTTAACATGTTAAATAACATTGGCACAACCCACTTTGGTTGACACAGATGGGTCTTATCGAGTCGGAAAAATGACCCTGAAATAGACATTCCCAATTTTGACAGAATCATGGCTGTCGTGCAGACATTTGGTGGTTCGCTTTTCTTTTTCCCACTTAAAGTGCTGATGTTTAAACAGAGAAGACATGACAAGATGTCAGACCCATTAAGGTCTGTCCATTTTGGAGACATACTGTCTGGAAAACAAACCGACTCCAAAAACAACTAACAGGTATGGTTGTGAATAATAAATAATAAGAATGATGAACTGATGATGATATGATGATTATTATGAACATAGGCTCCAAATAAGAAACAAAGTGTAAATATTCGTGGCATTAAGTCCAAGCCAAATGTGCATAATCTCGGATTATATTGCCAAGTGGATAGAGGGTCTTAATTTGAAGTATACAGAGATTTTCAGGGATAATGAATGGGGAGATTAGTATTCTATCAATTCCTTCATTTGTGCTGTTGGAGCCATGTAATAGATATGCTGTGCTATCTTGATGATACCAGCTTTCTCCACTTTAAAGGAAAGCCTTTCAGACTCTAAATTGGTGTCAATTAAATCATCTTACACTATGGACACAATACGCTTTAACCCCAATTTTGCACCACAATAGATTGTTAAAGTTCATGAATGTCTAATTCTTTTCACTATAACATATACAACTTGCTGGTTGGAAAGATGTAGAATCTGAAAGCTGTAGCGCTTCCATTTAAACCCGTCAAAAACATAAATAAATAAATAAAAATTACAAAAAAACAACAGACAAAAAAAAATCCCTACTGACCCCACCCCATTCAGAGCATTTACAGATTTTTTTTTCTTTTTTTGTGGGCTATGATGGAATCATGGTTGATCTGGACCAATGGTCCAAGCCTTTGAACAGACTTGGAATTCAAACCGCCAACGCCTGGTTTCTGTTATCTTGTGAATAGGCTGAGCCTTGAGTTTAGGTCTAGTTGTATCCCCCCATAATAAATCGTTCTCCAGTTCATGAGCAATTTCTGGCCAAGCCTATTCTATTATTTGAGCCATGAGAGCCCTCCCATCTTTTCTCTTCCCAGGCAGAGAACCACAATTCTTAACATTCAGGCAAGCAACACAAGCAGCTGTCTCTGCATGAATGTCCTTTCTCAGCATAAGCCACAATACTCATTTCATTTAAGTTGCCAGTTGGACTCAGAACATTGGAAAAATTTAAATATTAGCCACAGTTTAATTGGAACAGCATATTTTGCAATAAAAAATTCATTCATGTTTAGCAAATTTATCAAGATTATTACTATGATAATAAATGAATTTTATTAATAATGATATA
>CM068962.1:89512868-89523008 GCA_035128595.1 Eptatretus atami | reverse complement strand
AGTAATTGCAATAATCTTTTCAGAATAAATCCACCAGTCCATATAAATGTATATTTTGTTTGCATTGCCATCTGCAGGATACGTTTTATAATCTTAAATGAAAAGTTATACAAGATTTAACAATAAATATACATCAGTTTGTTTGTGTTGAAGCCTCTCGGTTCCCTGTAGGGAAAGAAAATTGGAGGTCACACAATGAATTACAATTATGTACCTCCTCGTTCTGATAGGCGGTCACAGCGATGAAACGAGTCTCGGGAAACGCGTGGCTCGAGAGTAGACGTTGCGGACCACCGACGCGCACGATGTGCATTCGCGGCTGGTACTTGTGAAGAGAGTTGAGCATTATCTGTAACACGGTGCGTACATGAGCATGCGACTAAAAAGGTGCAAAAATCCAAGATTGACATTTAAGGTCGTGTGTGTACTTGCCCGTGGCATACCTGTCCACTGCCGTTCATCTTGTTGGACAGCTTCACTTTGCAGAAAGACACCGGGGCACGCATCCAGTGTGCACCGAAGTTGGGCGAGTCTGGGTGGATGTAGACGCAGCTGGGGGGCTGAGGCTCGGGCTTGCCTCCTGCAACCCACTCTCCGTTCACGTACTTCCAGCGGTGGGCGTCTGCCGCCGAGAAGTCGAGAAGCAATGAATACATTGCATGTGCGTCGAGGCCGGACACGGACACCTTGATGACCGGAAACATGCGCCTGTGCACCACACCGACGCAACGATTCCTTAGGGGACTGTTGATGCAACGAATGTCCGTTGTTGAGTCAATCATTGTCTGTAAAATAATCTCAGATGGCATCCAACTATTCACTCCAAAAAGGACTCTTAATTGTGTCAACGAATTGACTTTGTATGATGGACTTCAACGCAAAAAATTCAATTGTAGCGACAAATCAGCGCAAGTAATCACACTTCATTTGAGGACAATGTGGAGTTCAACGAAGGACGATCTTCAACGACTATCCAAGTGAACAAAGTAATAGGAATTCCAAACAAAAACTCCTCTTTATAACTACAACAGATTTCTGTCTCATACATTTCTCATTGCTTTTTATCTATCCTCGAGAGGGATGAAATTCGATCATTGAAATCGACAGATATCGATAACACATCGTTATCAATTGTTAGCGAGCAATCACAAAGTTTCACAATCGCTCAACATGCCATTTGTAACTTTGGATAACAGCTAAATAACCATAACAACATGATACGTGTTAATCCGCGCAGGAACTCGAACTCTCCGAATGCACCTCTCAAACTTACTCCCCCCGTCCGTGAGTGTCATTATGCAGTGGAAAAGCGTCGCAACGAGCTTCTCCATGAACCAGACACGGGAAGACCATCGTACCTAGAGATGCACACGCGACGTATAAAGAGCGCACCTTCCCGTCTTGGTGACGATCATCTCATTGGTGAGTGCGTGGAACTGCTCCCAGAGGACTCGCTCCTCCAGCACCACTCGCACGTCTCGCTCGCTCGCCTCGCTCTTGTCGCTCGGTTCACTCGTTTCGCGCGCCGCTGCGCTCAGCAGCTGCTCGAGGCGACTCGGAGGGTCCTCGCCGTTTGACTCACCCATGGCTCGTCTCCTGTGACGGTTCTACAGGAGTGGAGGCTAGATATGGATCAGGAGGAATCACAGATCGAGAGTCGGGTCTCAATTAGATGTAGGTTGAGCAAATATCTGACTTCGGGCAGTCGTTTCCTTGGAGGGAGAGGAAAGGTTTGGGCATGGGATCAAGGATGATCAGGATAGAAAGTGGTCTTTGGAGAATCTGAGAAACTGCGTTGCAGGTTCGGATGATTTTTGGGAGGAACAATCAGGAAGAAAGCTTTTTACAAGATCTTCACTCGATGAGATGCTCTTGGGTTTGTCGAGGCCACAGCACTTGGACTAGAGACAGTCCAGCAGGCAAGGAGGAGGAGAGATCTGGAGGGGGTTGGGGGATGAGGCACGACAGAGGGATCAACCCTCCTTTCTAGGACCTCCTGCCGTGCGTTATCCGTTTCTTAGGACGTTTCGCCCATCCACGTTCTCCAATCGTGCCTATAATGGGAATCCGCCGCCACTGGTAATGTCACGTGACGTACTTCCATGCATTTCCATTGGATCTGAGTTTTCTTTATGGGCGTTGCCCGATCTTATGGTCTACGGATCAGACCCATAAAAACCAACGAAAATGTGGCCCTTCCCCCACTTTGCACTTTTATTTTGCTCCCGCGTTTGATGTGCTGCAATTATCTACTGACCCCTGCCTCCATCCCCACCCCTCCGCCAACCCCCACTAGCCCGCCCGCCCTTCTTTCCTCGACTAATTCACATATACCCCAATACCTCAAAGCCTTTATTTCCCTCTTTCATTCGAAGTTCGAGATAGGTGAGTCTGCAATTTTACGCATTTTCATTAAGGGTCCATACTATACCTCCATCGCCTATTTTGAAGGAAAGCATCATCCTTGGACTGAAATGCAGAGATTTTGAATGATTTTTTTTTGAACAAAACGGGGTTTCATTTTGTAAATTCCTCCGCCTTTTATTCAGATATAAAAGTCATCAAACTCATCACACGAAACGTTGTCATACATAAAATATGTGAAACAGGTTTACTGTCAATTAGTTGCAATTTAAACGTGATGAGATTTTTTTTTAAGGTGAAATAAAAATTGGCCAAAAAAATTAATAAAAACGTTTCAAAATAAAACTATCGACGAATTGATTTGAAATAAAATTGTCAAATCAAAAGTTAACGCTTTGAAGAAATTGTCATTGAACTGAACACCAGTTTCGATCTGCTAACGAAAGGTGTCCATAGGAAAGAGTTCAGGGAGTTTTAACAAGGGCATCAAGTGGAAAAGCCATCATTGTTTGTATGATTAAGAAAACCAGATTAAATAAATTTTAAATAAAATGCAGTACAAGCTGATGTAATAATAAGTTTTGGAACAAACCAATTATATAGCAGCATTGTTTTGTGTTTAGTATTTTTTTTTTATGTGTGTGCATAAACTGTTGTTAAAAAAGAAAAGAAAAGCCAAAACTGAAAAGAAGCTCAAGATCTGGAGGTTATAATGATAATTATAATAATAACTAGACGTGCCACTTTACAACTGCGGGCAGTTATGGCCGGGTTTCAGACAAGTGACCCATGACGTACTGTACTCTTTATAAAACTGAATTCAGAATTGGATTAAAAAAGATTAAATACAAAAAAAAACAGATTCAAAATATTATCAAAATATATTCCCAAAGTTATTAAACGATATTCCCAAAGACTCATTGATCATGTGTGTGAAGTTTCACATCGATCCAGAAGATTCACTTCTGGAGAAGATAAAATTGTAAGGTTTCTTCTCCAAAAATGAAAAAAAAAATTCTGGCTGGCAGACCATGCGACCGATCACGTTGAATTTTAAACATATATTCCCCATGACTACTAAGTCATACGTGTTAAGTTTCACTTGGACCAATGAAGCGATTCAAGAGAAATACTTTTTTAAAAGATTTTCTTTCAATCCAATATGACCATGTGACAATTTACGTTTTCATGAACACCGTAATATCCCCAAGGCTTGTGGAATGTATGAGAAGTTTCCCCTCGATCTGTTCAGCTGTTCTGGAGAAGATAAAATGTAAAGGTTTGATTCTTCAAAAAAAATATGGCTGCCAGACCATGTGGCCTATTCAGCTGAAATTTACACCCCACATTCCTCAAGGCAGGTCGATCATGTGCATGAAGTTTCACATTGATCTAGTAAGCCATTCTGGAGAGGATTTTAAAGGTTTTTATTTCCAATCCAATATGGCTGGCAAATCACATGATGTATGACATCATAAATTTACAGCCTGCCTCTTTTGAGTAGCGGATCACGTTTGTGAAGTTTTGTGTTGATTGGATAAGGTTCCTTTTTCTGTCCAATATGACTGCCAAACCACATGACTTATGATGTCATCATACAGCAATGGTGTTGGATGATATTTGCAAAGTTTTGCATTGATAGCTTAAGCAGTTTCAGAGAAATCTTTTTTAAATATTGTCCTTCAATCTAATATGGCGACCACACCATGTGACCAATGGAGTTTTTGTAATCACCCTTTAAACACCATGCCCAGTCCCATGACACGTACAGTTTCACGTCGATCGATTGGACGGTTTGTGAGAAGATGTTTTAAAAGTTTTGAGGTTTAATCCAATATGGCTGCCAGACCATGTGACCTATGATGTTGAAATTTACACTATATTCTCCAAGGCCAGTAGATCATGCGCTTGAAGTTTCATATCGATAAAGTAAGCCATTCTGGAGGGGGTTTTTAAAGGTTTTAATTTTCAATCAAATATGGCTGACAAGCTATGTGACTGGTGACATCATCAATTTAATTTTCGCAACAAATTTATCTGTAGATCACCCTCACAAATTTTCATACTGATCGGCCAAAGCATTTGATGTATCCAATTATGACGTCATAAGGAAGGCACCGATGACATCACTGTTCACAACACTTCCATGTGTCAAGTTTCAATTTTTTCCATGGTGCGATTTCGGAGAAAAAGAGGTCCAAATTATTTCGTTTTTTTTCCAACATGGCTGCCACACCACGTGACCCATGACGTCATAATTATCATGAATTAATTATACATGAGTAGTCGCTCCAATGTTGAAAATTTTGTGACATGTGTTTGCAGAGAAAATGAATTTAAAAGAAAATAAACGTCTAAAAACGGTGGAAGTATAATGTGCAATAATAATAATAATAGAGGACGATGGAAGTATAATGTGCAACAATAATAATAAACAGAAGACGATGGAAGTAATAATGTGCAATAATAATAATAAATAAACAGAAGACGATGGAAGTATAATGTGCAATAATAATAATATAACAGAAGACGATGGAAGTATAATGTGCAATAATAATAATATAATAAACAGAAGACGATGGAAGTATAATGTGCAATAATAATAAACAGAAGACGATGGAAGTATAATGTGCAATAATAATAAACAGAAGACGATGGAAGTATAATGTGTAATTAATAATAATAATAAACAGAAGACGATGGAAGTATAATATGCAATAATAATAAACAGAAGACGATGGAAGTATAATGTGCAATAATAATAATAAATAGAGGACGATGGAAGTATAATGTGCACATAATAATAATAAACAGAAGACGATGGAAGTATAATGTGAAATAATAATAATAATAAACAGAAGACGATGGAAGTATAATGTGCATAATAATAATAAACAGAAGACGATGGAAGTAATATGTGCAATATATAATAATAATAAACAGAAGACGATGGAAGTATAATGTGCAATAATAATAAACAGAAGACGATGGAAGTATAATGTGCAATAATAATAAACAGAAGACGATGGAAGTATAATGTTAATAATAATAATAATAATAAACAGAAGACGATGGAAGTATAATATGCAATAATAATAAACAGAAGACGATGGAAGTATAATGTGCAATAATAATAATAATAAACAGAAGACGATGGAAGTATAATGTGCAAATATAATAATAATAAACAGAAGACGATAGAAGTATAATGTGCAATAATAATAATAATACTAATAAACAGAAGACGATGGAAGTATAATGTGTAATAATAATAATAATAAATAACAGAAGACGATGGAAGTATAATGTACAATAATAATAATACTAATAAACAGAAGACGATGGAAGTATAATGTGCAATAATAATAATAATAATAAACAGAAGACGATGGAAGTATAATGTGCAATAATAAACAGAAGACGATGGAAGTATAATGTGTAATAATAATAATAATAATAAACAGAAGACGATGGAAGTATAATGTGCAATAATAATAAACAGAAGACGATGGAAGTATAATGTGCAATAATAATAATAATACTAATAAACAGAAGACGATGGAAGTATAATGTACAATAATAATAATAATAATAAACAGAAGACGATGGAAGTATAATGTGCAATAATAATAATAAACGAAGACGATGGAAGTATAATGTACAATAATAATAATAATAAACAGAAGACGATGGAAGTATAATGTACAATAAATAATAAAAACAGAAGACGATGGAAATATAATGTGCAATAATAATAAACAGAAGACGATGGAAGTATAATGTGCAATAATAATAACAATAAACAGAAGACGATGGAAGTATAATGTGCAATAATAATAAACAGAAGACGATGGAAGTATAATGTGCAATAATAATAATAATAAACAGAAGACGATGGAAGTATAATGTACAATAATAATAATACTAATAAACAGAAGACGATGGAAGTATAATGTGCAATAATAATAATAATAATAAACAGAAGACGATGGAAGTATAATGTGCATAATAATAATAATAATAAACAGAAGACGATGGAAGTATAATGTGCAATAATAATAAACAGAAGACGATGGAAGTATAATGTGCATAATAATAATAATACTAATAAACAGAAGACGATGGAAGTATAATGTACAATAATAATAATAATATAAACAGAAGACGATGGAAGTATAATGTGCAATAATAATAATAAACAGAAGACGATGGATATAATGTACAATAATAATAATAATAAACAGAAGACGATGGAAGTATAATGTACAATAATAATAATAATAAACAGAAGACGATGGAAATATAATGTGCAATAATAATAAACAGAAGACGATGGAAGTAATGTGCAATAATAATACAAAAACAGAAGACGATGGAAGTATAATGTGCAATAATAATAAACAGAAGACGATGGAAGTATAATGTGCAATAATAATAATAATAAACAGAAGACGATGGAAGTATAATGTGCAATAATAATAATAATAAACAGAGACGATGAAATATAATGTGCAATAATAATAAACAGAAGACGATGGAAGTATAATGTGCAATAATAATAATAATACTAATAAACAGAAGACGATGGAAGTATAATGTGCAATAATAATAATAAAATAATAAACAGAAGACGATGGAAGTATAATGTCAATAATAATAATAAACAGAAGACGATGGAAGTATAATGTGCAATAATAATACTAATAAACAGAAGACGATGGAAGTATAATGTGCAATAATAATAAACAGAAGACATGGAAGTATAATGTGCAATAATAATAATAATAATAAACAGAAGACGATGGAAATATATGTGCAATAATAATAATAATAAACAGAAGACGATGGAAGTATAATGTGCAATAATAATAATAATAAACAGAAGACGATGGAAGTATAATGTGCAATAATAATACTAATAAACAGAAGAAAACAATAGGGTGCCAGCCTGTAACTGTAAAGCTTAGTACCCCTGATAATAACAAAGAGCAGAAAATGTGTGTGTGTGTGTGTGTGTGTGGTGTGTGTGTGTTGTGTGTGTGTGTTGTGTGTGTGTGTGTGTGTGTGTACACGCATACTTACCTTTAAGCTGTCTACTCCTGGTTGGATTCTCGACCCGATTGTAAACTCTCCGATTGGTCAATTTGTTTACAATGCAGAAGCTGCTGCCAAGACCACAACCACATTGTAGGAAAGCAAGTAGTGTAACCGTGTGCCAATTAGCAGCCTCGAAGAACACCGACCATAACCGCAGTCCAGACAGGAATTTGGAATTTGTTCAGGATGTCGGCGATAGCTACCTACTCTCGTGAAGGACGCTGTGGGATCTTTAACATTCACAAACTATAAACCCTGGAAGATGGGACATCCATTTAACGTCCATCCGAGGACGGCAGACACATCGATGCCTCGCCCTGCCTGCGAGACACCAGGATGACAATTTATAGTTGAGTTGTGCACTGGGTGGTTTGCCATTGCTTTGCCAGCGTTGTTTGTCCGTGCTTTATCCATCTAAATGTTGAACACCAAGCAATGAAGCAGCACGTAGCATTTAAATAATAATAATAAAGTATTTGGTGGTATGACCCAGCAGGGCCTTGAACCACCGACCTCGCAGACCCCCCCCCCCCCCCGAGTCTGGTGACGTCCCAGACCCCCCCCCCCCCCCACCGAGTCTGGTGATGGCCCAGACCCCGAGTCTGGTGATAGCGGTTAGACCCGGTTCGACCCGTCGAGTGTCGAGTTAAATATAAAATCTCAAACACAGTCGCAGACACACGACAAGCACTGCAGCATCATCAGGAAAACAATTTTGCGAAGCATCGATTTCAGCTCGCCATGCTTATCGTTTATAATCCCGCAATATGGAGCGGCTATAGGTTTTTTTCATACTTAAATCACCAATTTAATGGAATATTGCTCAGTCGAGGCTCATGAAAATGAAGTCGTTTTCACATGGAGTTAGTGTCAAAAATTCTGAACCAATTCCGTTGCCTTATTGTGAACTGTCGTCGGGTTCTGGTGGAGTTCTGCCTTCGAAGTTCACTTAGTTGTTCTGCATTCTCATGTTTTAGGAAGTGGGAAGGGACAATTACTGGATGGGTTTAAAAAAAAAAAAATTGTGTTTGGGGGGGGGGGGGGATATTGAGCGCCAGCTTTGTGTATTGAGTGTGAAGCGGATCCTTGGTTCTACCTATGCGGGATGCAATTCAAACAGGAACAGGCAAGGAAAAGCTTTGGTGAAAACCCTTCTCTTCTATGAACTGCGAACAAGTTACTTATTCCGGGCGTTTCCACCGCCGCAAGCTGCTCGGCCCATTGTTATGCACATGAGCAGTGGTCGCCTAGGGGTGGATCCAGGGAAGATGGAGAAAAGAGGGGAGGGGGCAGAATAGGTAACAAAGAGGGGAGGGGGAGCATGGGCGGGAAAGAGGGGAGGGAAGGTGGGCAGTAGAAAGGAGGGGTGCAATTGTGTGATGCATTGGGTACATGTTTTCGGTACTTAGAACCCACCTGTCTGAGTAAGTTTCCTTCTGCCATCACCTGGTTGGGAATACAGGCCTCGCTCATGCTCTTGTTTCTGGGTTAAACTTCATCTGTTCAACGAGTCAAAAAGAGTTCAACAAAAGAGTTCAACGAGTTCAACAATTCATCAAGACTCCGTGTTGTTGCTTTTGTAGATGCTTTTGCTAAATTGCATTTTTCTCCATTTTTTTTTAATCACCCACACATAAATAGGATTGACACGACCCCATAGAACTCTCGAACTATCTCATTGTTGAGAACTTGATTGGTGTTGTTCACCATTTCACTTTTTGCATACTCTTCTCATAACTGATGAGGTTAGCATTCTATCAGAGGGGTGATCAATGTCAATGCATGGCCAGATATATAAAAGATCATAAACATAAAATTTATTTTACTTATGTAGCCTTTTTAAAATACAATTTAAACTGAACAATCATCCTTAATTCTCCACTATATTATAAGCCATCAGTCATGGACTTACTAACGAATGCTTGTAATATTAATGAGATAATCGGGATATAGATCATTTTATGAGATGATTGGGATATAGATCTCAACCAGGGGAGACTGCGTTTTCCACTTGAGTGTGGTTACCTTTCATTTGGCCACTCATGAAGCACGTTGCTTCGACGCAATGGGGGAAGTGTTAGCAGACTCCATGAATGCAACAACTGGTGTCAGGAGTGGGATATTAGGCCTGGGTTTGAACCGCTGACACCCCAGGGATAATTTTTTAATTTTTGCAAGTAAAGCACATTTGGACACATTTTATTTTATTTTTATAAAAGACGATTTTGCCCGATTTTGGCGCTTTCAGGGAAAAAAAAAATTCACCGAGCAGGGCAACATGGCAGCCATCCACGTAATAGCAGATAATGGCACACACGATGGTGAATGAGAGACTGAAGTGGGCATTAGTGGGGATGCAGCTAGTTTAGGCACCTTCCATACTCCAAGCAGCACACGAAGTCCGTCTCCCATGGGTTCTAAGAGTTTGGTCAAGGAGACGTCACTGCAGGCCATGATGCAGCAACCGATTGCACAATTTGCCGCACAGAGGGTGTCAAATGAATAAAAATAAAGATGATTCGAGGAATTAAATGAAGCAAAAAATTTAACAAAATAGAAATGAAATCAGATGGGAAATGAACAAAATGAAAAAGAAAAAAAATAACTACCCAGGAGGCGACGATGGTTCGCGGGCATTATTGAACAATGCCACGATAGGTACAATTGAGTTAGTGGAAG